>OY728120.1:238539244-239789244 GCA_963277665.1 Viscum album
TGGGTGTGGAAAAGAAGGACACAAATCCAGTAAGTTCAAAGGAAAAGGTTCAGTTAACACCAGGGATGAGGATAATGGTATTGCTACGACATCAAAAATTGTTAAATGTTTTAAATGTGGAATGTATGGGCATTATGCAAACCAATTACCTAAGGGAAAGTCTCACGAAGAGAATCAGTATGGTAGTATGGGTAGTATTTATGTGGATGATGATGAAGATACTACAAATGATATGTGAGATGAAATAATTGTTGAAGCTCGGTCAATGGTTTAAGAATGTAGTGGAATGATTACTTGTTTATCATGTGTAATGTTGTATAAGTAATCTCATGCTACTATGGAATAAAGAGACATCTATGGATTGTTACACTGTTGACTTTCCTTGAGTTTTTAAAGTGTATGATTAATGTTACCAGTATCCATGAAAGGTTATTCAGATATTTTTGGAATGTAGATGATATGCGCATAATGAAGGGATAACGAGAAAATTAAATGTTTGATAGTATTCATGAGCTCATGGCTGATATAAGGAGAAGGTTATATCATGGTTTGAGTGTATAGAATTTTTGGATTTTGGTATGTGGAAAGAGTTAACTTTTGACAGTATTCATGTTTTCACTAAGGTTCAATGGGTATTCATTCTTCAAGAGAATACATGATTAAGGTATTCACATGTTTTTAATTTGACCAAAAAGATATATCTTAAGATATATGGGGGATAAATGATGGCATTCACGTGATTGTTCTGTGACATTTCAAGTAATCATTTTCTTTATACTATGATCTTGGACCGAAGTATTTTAGATAAGCCTAAAGATTAGAATGGATTATGTTGGACATAAGTTAGGATAAAACGTTTTTCGATATTATTGATGGGATGTTATAGTAATATAGCTTTAGAAAAAGGAAAACCTGCAGGACGGGCGACAGCCCATCGCGTCGGACAAGGCTGTGGTAATCGAACCCACAACCGAAGTGCGACTGGCCTTTATCGCCTACCACTGGCCTACAGGAAGTCCCTATTTAGTAGAAACTAGTGTTATTATATTAAGCAGTATGATATATGAAGTATAAGTCCATTTTAGGAACCATATATGATTAATCTCACTATAGAATGACTTATGTATATTTAATAACTTTTGCTAACCTTTTGTTTGAGACAGATGGAATGAACCATCATTCTGTCACATGATCTGCTAACACTTCATGAATAACAAATTCAACTTAATTTATTTAAGAGATGAAGTAGAAATTGTTCAAGGCACGAACAACAGTGAGATTGTACCAAAATAAAGTAAGTATTTATTCTAATTCAAATCCTTCAACTTTAGGGAAACGATCTTGAAAACCAAAAATGTTGTCCTAGTGCTCTTATATCTGATTAATCAGATGGTACCTTAGATCGTCAAAAATTTATGGATTTGTGATTGTTGGCTTTTCCATAGCCATGTTCTCTACCACTCTCCATCAGAACATGATGGTTAGATTTTTCTTCCATATCCATATTTTCACCTATGTGGAAACCTAGTGATTAGTTTATTTGGGTAACCATTACGTTTCATACATTTGTTTTTAAAGATTTGTTTTGGTATTCCTTTTTATGATGTGGGTTTCTATTAAAGAAACTTTCAAGTAGTAAACCATTTATAACCCAGACAAATTTCGAGGGCGAAATTCATTTTAAGGGGGGTAGAATGTAACACCCCAAGATTTTATGAAAAATATTATTTTAATTTCATTAATGTCTTGTGTTTTATTCTACACCAAGATTACCTTGCGCTATACGCAACACCGTATTAGTTGCAGTATACGCAACACTATTCTTGGACTGTGTAACACACAATTTTGATAATAGTTATTCTACGCAACATTGAGTATATATATATATATATATATATATTCAATGTATAAATTAAATATGGTTGGATTATGTTATATGAAACAACCAAGGATTATTTCACAACACGCAACCCTAACTTGGCTTGCATTACACACAATCACGACCTTCCTCAATAGCATGTGTTGTACGCAATACTGGGTTTTAATAAACAACGATATATTATTATAATATTGTCATGAACTAGCCATTATGAATAGTGTTAACTAAATTTTGAATTTTATAACATTATTATTCATCTTACACATTTCTAGAACATGGTATAAGAACAAAATAAATTTTTCGGGTAAAATAAGTATTTTTCAAAAAATGCAGTTTTGCCACCTTTTGATGGAGCACCCACTTTAAATATAGTTTTTGAAATGTTTATAAGTTCAATTTGACAAAATAAAATTCCTATTTTGAATCAGGATATAAAAATTTAAATTAGATAAAGTTTTGATATTTTTCCGATAACTTTCATATTTTAATGAATAGTAAAAACACGCTATATTTTAATTAAAAACAACTTTTTTCATCGTAATATCTTATGTGGTTAAATTATAATATTGAATGGTTTTAAAGTATAAATAGAATATATTTTTACCATTTAATATAATGTATGACATTAGCATTGATTTTACCTTGAATTCGTAGGTTAAATCAATTCAATCTTTTGCAATGTTTTAAAGAAAACCCGTTTTCTTTCGATAACGGGATTAATTTTAATTTAATTTATGCAACTTTTGTGTATTGAATTTGGAAAAATGGATTCCATATTTGGAATCAGTGGATCCAAATTATGTTAATAAGATACTTTATATTTTTGGGAATTATGAATAGTAACTACGGTAAATTTTATTTACCATAGTTAAAGGTAAATCGGGTAATTAAGGGTAAATATAATATTTTAAAATTACCCTAACAACTGTCAAAATCCTATTGTATGACTAAAAGTCGACCCATATCACATAAGGGTTGAATTATATTCATTTAATTAAATTTTTTCAATGAAAATAATTTAATTATTATTAAAACCAAAGAATGTGACAACATGTCACTTTCTTAAATCGTATAAGTATAATAATTTTAATCTAGTGATAAACTTCATGAAACTTCGAACATGAATAGTCTCCAGAAATCTAATAAAATTATCTACATCATAGGAATTTATTTATAATTTTTAGGGATTAAATAATTATCATTTATTATGACACAAAGATGATGCAGTAATTGTCTTATTAATGAAATATTGACATAATTGATGTTATAAATGACCAAATAAATGTAATTTGAGACTTTTTATGACTTAAACTAATTTTATAGGTTACTATGACATGTTATTGTTGATTTAATTAATTTTTTTTGAACTTATCATTTTGTTATGAATTTCATAAAAATCATGTACCAAATAGTGTCAAAATTGACATAAAATATTTTTTTAAAAAAATATTATATTATTAATTGTTATTTTATTCCTAAAAATCTAAGGTTCGGCAAAATGACTTAGATAAGATTATATATTTTAAGAATACACAACTTGGGGTTCTTTTGGCTTGATATAGTAAGTTTATTAACCATATAGTGTAATAAAACAAAAAGACACGGTAAAAGTTAAATTATTTAACTTAGAGTTAAATATAATTGATAAGGTTAAAATAATAACCTAAACTTGTATAAATCATATTGGATGAGAGGATTTCGACCCATCCACACCTTAGCCTCGAAATAAATCAATTTGGAGCTATTTAAAACCGAAATTGACTTTATAATAAAATAATATTTTTAGTTATTCCAAAGGTGCCCCTCTCCTCCCTTATAAAAGGGAACCTCCTCCCTCTCTTCCTCACACAACTTTGAGCCTTCAAGATCGGTCAACCCCAGAAACATTCTCCTCTCCAATTCCCTAGAAACATCCTAGAGGTTATGGTCTTCCTCAAAGACCAATTTTAGTTCCCTAAGAGGAGGTATCAAAGAGGCGCTTCAAAGAAGAGGTAATTTCCATTACCAATTCTTTCAACTTTATTTCTTCTTCCACTTCTTCTTCTTAGGTTGTTTCATTATGAAGTAATAACATCAGTATCACTCATATACTGATATGTTATTATAAGTATGAAACCACTTTATTTCACCATATATCCATCCTACGGAAAACAAAATCACCGCCCATGCGTATGTACGGAATACCGTCTCCACGCCGTGGTGTAATCTGTTTTTCCACCAACACCTTACATGGATGGGTATTATGGTGTAAAGAATAACTATACATAGTTATTATAACATCATAATGATTCTGATATATTGTATCATCCACTCCAATTCAATTCAATAATTATGTAAATGATATCATCGCTCGTGCATACGTACGGACTACCGTCTCCACGACGCGATGAGATTCATTCTCCTTGTTAACCATTTAAGAATGATTATAAAGTATATATAAGAAATAATAATGAAATATATGACATTATAAAGCTACTGGATTTATGTATATATATATGTATGTCATCTACTTAATTCCACTCAATTCAATAAGGAAACGAAAACAGCGTTCATGCGTACGTACGGCCTACCGTCTCCATGAACGATGTATTTCTTTCCATTTATCGATCCATTATATATATGTATATTCTGAATATATATTATATATAATTCATGTCTTATATTCTATAATTAATTAATAATGATCTAAGTAATCATATGAATAATTACAAGTTAAAACACGAACGACAAATGAGATGATTTTACCTAAAACACTACTTTAACATGAATTTACAAAAGAACGAGTAATATAAATTAATAAGTGAACAATATATGATATAATAACAATGAATATGATTCTGTAATAAGTCAATGACATTATTTAAATCATTATACAGGAGGTTCAGACACTTACGAAGCAAATCGGACCTAAGGTAAGGGAAAGATCACAATCTCATTTTTATCAGAGATTGTTTATACTTTGAAATTTACTAGGGTGTATTTTAACATCCACATCCATGTTTCCTCAATATGTAATATTATTTCTATTCACC
Organism: Viscum album; assembly: GCA_963277665.1. Classification (NCBI taxonomy): domain Eukaryota; kingdom Viridiplantae; phylum Streptophyta; class Magnoliopsida; order Santalales; family Viscaceae; genus Viscum; species Viscum album. Next base: position 238,544,156 of record OY728120.1, read on the forward strand.
TACAATTGTTTAAATCCTATTTTTCCCTTAAGTTAGTTTTTAGTAAAAGATATGAAAGGAATATTTTGTCATTTCTCGTACGAGGTACTTTTTTGACTCTTCTGACAAAAGTATGAGAAGAATGTTTTTTTAACTTATACGGCATGAATGGATTTTTAAAACATTATTTCCAAGAAGCTTGCTTTACATGTTTTCATGTTTATATTTAATCAACTTATTTTATTTTAAAGTTGTATGACATGTTAAGAAAGGAAAAAATGTTTTTTTAAAGAAGAAAGGATATTTTTCTCAAGAATGGAGTTAAAGTGTTTTATCAAAATTATTTTCCATCTAAGATAATAAAGGGTTCTGTTTTATCCCTATTATTACATTGATTTGATTATGTTGTGATGGAATTATTTTTATGAATTCCTTTATGAATTGTTTTATGATGTCATGATGTTTAAGATTCCCATTTGTATTACATGGGTTATGCAATGATGTATGATTTATGATTTTGTGGCACACATAAGAATGGTATCATTATGAGATGGGTGGGACCTATATCTCCCTCCAATGCATTGGGTAAAGATTTTATATCTCATGAGATAGACATGTCTGGAATGGTAGGTTATACCGGTTCAGTGAAACAGGATTGAAACGAGGGTGACTCAGTTCAGAAAGGGACTTTGTCCACTAAGATAGTCTTGGAAATGAGTCTTGACTAACAAGATATGATTCTCTATGATTATGTGTGTATGCCACAAAGTTTCATGTTTTAAGTTATGATTATTGGGATTACATTTCATTGCTATGATTTATCCAATGTTATGAAATTATGATATCTTTTGCAGGTTAAGATTTCCAAAAGAAATGTTCTTATGAATATGATGTGATTGATATTTATTTTGTTTACCCTTACTGAGCATTTGAGCTCACCCTTTTTATGTTTTCTTTTTCCCAGGATATAAAGAAAGGTTTTAGGTAAAAAAAGGGAAGATCTTTATGGGAGGCGTTCAAGATCTTTCACCACGATTAGAAGATTATAATCCGAGTTTCCAAAGACACTAAACTATTACGATCCTTGTGTGTGTGTTTTTGTTATGTACTAAGTATTCCGCAAATGTAATGTAATGTCAATGTACGTCAGGGTTCGGGTCTCTACAGTGGAATAACATGTTGTGGGATTATGTTTGGATTGTTATGACTTTTTTTCACTAAATGTAGGCTAACAAAAGGTGGAAATATAAATAATGGTTTGACCTATTAATCAGTTAAATGGTATTATAAGGTCCTTAGTGGTTGGAGGTTGATCAGATAATGCTCTTGTTTGATGAATGTGTATTGAGTAGTGGTTGGTTCACCAGAAGATGTAAATAAAAATTATTTCCTTAAATTAAACTTCCTCATATCACTAGTTTTGGTGGTCATATGTTAATTTCAATAATATATCATCATTCAATGGAATTAATGGTGGGTCATCTAGGAATTTATAATCGTGGTGTTACAAGATAAATGGCTAGGTCCCACTATATATGTGGGGTGGGACCACCTGTACATGTGTGATTCTGATATGAAAACAAATTTATATGTAATTGAACAATATTATGAATGTTATTTTAAACCTTTGTACCATTATATAGTAATATACTATAGAATAAATGTTCTCCAATGTATTTAGGACATTATTTTTGAAAATTGGTAAAGTTAAAGTGTTACTTTCTTACATTGTTTATTTACATTTATCTTGAAAGTTTATGTGGAGTTCTCAATGGAGTATGTGTGTTTTTGAATGATTTTGGGATGTTTTTTGTGAAAAAATACTATACTTTTGTGAATCAAGTTCAAAGGTGTAAATTATTGATCATATGATCATCCAAAGGAGTGAATTAAGAGGGTTAGAGGGTCTTTTCCTAAATTGGTGGTATCAAATCTTCATTCAGATATGGAGAGAGAACTCTTTTTAGTAGACTCATGTAAGATTCATTAATTCATTAAATTTTATTTTCAGTTTAGTGGGAGTTATTTCATCAATAGGTATGACATATTAATAATAAAAAATTCTTGACTAAAAAATTTGATGATAAATATCTTTTATTTTGGAAAATTTAGATATTAGACTATATCATTCAAAAATAATAAAAATCATATTGATCGGAGTCAAGTAGGAGAAGATGGAAAAGTTGGAATGGGATAAGCTAGATAGAAATATTATTTGACACATTTATATTTCATTATCTTGGAACTTCGCATTTAATATCTGGGATTTGAAGACAACATTAGAGTTGATGAATATTTTTTCCAACATGTATGAGAATATCATGAAAATTAAAAAAGTTTCTATGAGTTAAATATTGTTTGAAAAATTTATCTCATAATGTAGATCTATTTTTAGTCACCTAAATTATTTTAACATAATTTGGAGTTATCCTAAATTTATTTATGTGAATTTTTTATATAAATATTCGGCACAGTTGTTGTTAAAATCACTTTCAAAAATTTATGAAGTGATGGAAACTATCTGGAGTAATTATTATTGGGATTCTGACATAGAATTTGATGATTTTCAATAATATATCCAGATTAATGTTGTTAGATAAAGGGAGGTTCTAGAAACATATGGTAGTTATCTCAATGCATATCTATGATCAAGCTCACCTCATCAAAATATATGTTAGAAAAAATAAGATGAAAGGTCATGTGGAATAAGATGAGGATAAATAGTTATCCTTATACCAACATGTTGACATTATTTTTAGATAGGAAATATCAATAAATACTATAGTGATAAAGGGTAAATTTTTTATGAGTAGCTACTGGAAGCACAAGTTCCATTAAATTTATTATTGTTGAAGATAATAATAGTTTACTACTAACTATGTATGTTCCCAGTGAAATCATGGATATTTTATTTTGGAGTGTTATTCAAATACATGGTCTATAATGGATGAATGGAAAATTATGTATCTATAATGTTTGATAATTTACACTTGATGTAGGATGTGGTCTAAAAAAATGTGAAAGGGTGATGTCAAGGTATGGAGGAAGAGTGTAATTTACCTTAATCTAAAGGCAGTTCGTTACATACTGAGTTTGAGGGAAAATATAATTTCTATTCATTAGATAAATTGGGAATGGTATAGAATGAGAATCATCAATTTAGTGTTGAAGATCACTTGAGGTTCAATGGTAGTGGTTAGAAAGAAAAATGAAGAAACCTTGCATCTGTACAGATGATCAGATGCAACAAAAACTAAAAGAACCATAATAGAAAAAATATTGAATTATGGAATTGAAAACTGGAAAATCTCAACAAAAATATCATAATGGTTTTTTAGATATTTTAATATTGAATCTATATCATATAGACATAAAATGTTATGAGAGCATAATATTTGAGAAAAAAATTAAAGGTATCATTCAATTTGAGTGGAAGGTTACCCAAGAGTAAAAAGATAAAAAATATTTACATAGAAATTTGGTGCCCTTCTCCTATCTAATCTCATGGAGTGTCATAATAAATTGTTATGTTCATTAATGATTCCACAAGTAAGGTTCAAATTTAATTACTGAAAAAATAATATAATATATTTGATGTTTTTTTCAATGGAACTAAATAGTGGATAATGAGACAAAATGTAAGATAAAGTGATTAAGGTCTAAAGATAGTTCTAAGTAAACTGGGAGAATATTATAGAACTTCTTCAAGAATAGAATGATAATATTTGAGAATAATATAGCCTTGATTTCATAGAAGAATGTCCTGGATGAATGAATGAACCATAAATTAACCAAAAAATACAGGATCATGAGGTTTAATTTTCGACTTTCCAAGGAGATTTGAGGATAAGTGATCAACCATACAATATATATAGTTAATATAAGTCCATCTGTATAGATGGGGAAGGAAATTATTTAAGTGTTATGGTTTGTTAAACCATCAGATCTCAACTACCTTAATATTTTGGGTATTCATTCATATTTCCATGTGGATTCTAAGTATCATGAAAAAGTTATTAAAAAATACAATGCATGTTTTTTTTTCAATTTGGAGATAATTTTTTTTATTTCAACATTGGAATTATGAAATATGATAATCCATTAAAAGAAGAACTCTGCTCTTCAACGAGGAGTTCTTGTACTAATACTGGGCCTTATTAAAAAAGTAAGTTAATGAAATAGATTCAACTAAAAAATCCAATTTAATATGAAGAAAAACACTGGACACAAATAAGTTAAATATAATTCAGATGGTAGGATAGTTGGTTTTTCATGTTGGCTAGAAGAATAGATATCATAAAGATAAAGTACTACTAAGACTAAAGTAGGAGTATCAAAATTTTGGACTTTTTATATCAGTGCATCATAAAAGGAAATATCATATTGGGATTATCCACAAGTAGAATTATTTTGATTAAAATGATTTATATAATGAATTTAGATATATGTAGATGAATGAAAATTTTTACTTTTAATGGATATAGGGCAACCCAATATCCTAAAATATGGGACTAGACTCATTGATTTCAACATGTGAGAGTTAACCTTGAATGATGATTTTATTAACTCTATTTGAATAATACTTTGGATTTAATTAACTTACCACACGAAATGAAATCACTTTATAATAAATGGATCACTCATTTAAAATGTGAATCTGATGGGGAGAAGTGATATAAAGTAAGGCTGGTGGTGAAGGGGTGTCATTAGAAATAAGTAATATACTTTTCTGAAATATTTTCACTAACATTTGATAACAATAATATTAGAAATTTTTTTATCATAGCTTTATATGGTAATTTTTATCTAGAAAAAATGGATTTAAAGACAAAATTTCTCTACAGTGATTTTTTCGATGAAATTTACATGGAGAAACCAGTGGGTTTCATGAATCAATATAATAAGAAATTTGTGTGATATATAAACATGAGTCTCTAAAGTTTGAGAATAGTATGGAAAAAAGGGAACAAGATGTTTGATACATTTATGGATGAAAAGAGTTTCATGTGAATAAATTTATACAATTGTTTTAATCTGAAGGAATTTGACAATGGGAGTTCTATATTATTTCTCTTGTACATGGATAATGTTCTTATGATATGTCTGAATATTATAAGGATTCAAGATATAAAAAATTGTTTCCTAGAATAATTTAGATGAATTATCTTGAGGATTCTAATAAAATATTGTGTAAGAGGATTGAGAAATATTATAATGATAAATGTTTAGAGCTATCTCAAAAGGATAATGTGTAGAATATGATTGAGATGTTTGATTTTTTTGGATCTAAGTTGATATAAACTCCCTTATCTTGATGCTTCAATCTATCCAATTAGATAACACTAAATATGGTTAATGAAGAAAATTACATGGTGGAGATTTTATTTTCATCAATGGTTGGAATTATGATGTATTCCATAGTGTGTAAACAACTGAAAATTACATATACTGTGGGATTTTTAGGTATTTAATTTTAAATCTTGGAAAGTAACACCGGTATATTGTGAAATGAATCATTTATTATCTCAAAGGACTAGAGGACATAAGCTTATTATTTGGGATAGAGTATTCATTTTATGGGAATGTAGATGTATACTTTGGGGAAAATTCGTAAACATGGAAGAGTAAAAAAAATGTTGTGTTCAACTATAGTAGAATAATAGTAATCTAGATGTCATGTTTACCACAAGTGGTACCTTTATGCTCAAAAGAGGAATAACATGTCATAGTAATGGAAGTAAGTAAATAATTGATATGATTTAGGTGTCTATTATAGGATATTATAAAGGTTCAATCTAGTGTATTTCACTAGTATGATAGTGATAGTTCATTATAAAGGAAAAAAGTCCAGTGTTCTATTTATAGATGAAATACATCGACATGAAATATCACATCTTCGATAAGTTACTAGATAAAAATGAGAGTGAGTTACATAATATGGCCATGAAAAAAACCATCAAGAATGTTCAATAAAGTGAAAGTACAAGAAAGTTTGAGGAAACAACGTACCTTAGTGGGACTTGGGTGAGAGGGAGTAGAAGATATCACTAAAAAGGATGTGGTTTTGTGTTTTCCAAAGTGTTGAAGAGTTTCTAGGATTTTCATTGAAATATAATTTATGTGGGATATGGTTAGAATTTTGAATCATTTTTCATTTTATCAGACATAAAATACTCAAAGGAGAAACTTTTTTTAATGGTTTTTTATGATGTTCAGTATGGTGGTAGTATAAGATCTTCAATTATGGATGGTTTATAAGGTAATAGTCTTTTTTGATGAATGTGTAATGGGTATTGGTAAGTTCACTAGACAATGTGAGTGAATGTTATAGCCTTTTGTGTAAATTTCACACTCTATTGTCTTCAGTGTTCATATGCTTATAGTAATGAGAGTTCAAATTTCATCAGGTTCAATAGTGGGTCATCTGTGAATCTTATATAGTAGTGCAATAGAAAATCTGGTTAAGATTAACTATAAGGTTGGGTTCGGAAAATTTTTACATCTTTTTGTTAAGTGATAAAAAAGTAATAAATTATCATATAATATTACTGATTGATATTATAAACCATTTTAACTTCTAATATTAATAATATATGGTAGAAAAGTTCTATCATGGATATAGAACTTAATTATCTAAACCATGTGAAGTCAAAGTATTCCATTCATTCATTGTTTATCTCCATTTATCTTGATTTTTTGGTTTATTTCTCGAAGTAGTGTGTGTGAGATTAACTTGGTTCTATGATTATGTTATGATAACTTCCTATATTATAGTGTATCATGTTTTAAGGTGACAATGTCTAATCACTTGTTCATTTAGATCTTGTTTTATCCACTGCACGTAGAATCTAGAAGAGTGCATCTGATGGTTTAGTGGGTCTCATGCCCAATAGATCAATGCTTCCTTGAAACCCCATTTCTTCATGAACCCACATCCTACCATTGATTTCGTAATCATCAACAAACCAATTCTTTATATAGTGAAACTCCTCTTGGAAACCCTTAACCTTTAGTGAATTCTATTGGTTTCACCTTTCAATGCAATTGGAAACATGTTTCTTGACTAACTAGAATGGAACCCCTTTGAATATTGAATAAAAAATTTTCCTTTAATATTCTATGGAACCCCTGTAGGATTTTTTGGGTCCCAGGGGAAATGTCCACCTTAACCCCATATACTATTTCTAGACAGTGTGAGGGTGGTCCCACCATTATCCATGCTTGACCTATTCCTACATATAACTATTTCCCACTGACTTATACTTTCTTATTCTATTATTAAAAGATTCTATAACGATACTATTCATGTTGATTCTAATTCCCTTGATGTTACCCATTCGTGCATCACACCCACATTCAAAAAAATATTATGAAATCTTATTCTTTTTCACTTTCATATCTAGGTGGGAATCTTCTATGAAGACCTAAATGGATTGTGTCAAGAAAGTCCTATGGGAAATACCAAATCCTTGAGAAAATATTATCATCTTAAAAAAATCATATTAGAAACATGGTCATTGTAAAACAACCCAAAACTGTATGATATAATGGTCCTAGAATCATGAAATTAAACATAATTCACCTATCCCTAAGGTGGAATGTGGTGGAATTTGGCTCTCATTCACCTTTTTTTACCACACCACTGTTATTATATAAAATTTTCCACATTTTGGATAATTTTTTATATCCTTAAAATCCAACATCAATTGTCCATCTTGTAAGACCATAATTTTTCTATGGAAACATACATAGTACTCGCCATGTAAAAATCCCACTAATGGTGAATAGGGGAATATGTGAGTCTATGTTCTATAGGATTACACCTTGCATCACTTTGGAAATATTTTAGTGTTTAAAAAGGGTAATGTCCAAAAAAACGTCTAGTTTAAAACTCACATTGTGTGAACATATAAAAATATATGTTCTTACCTATTGATCCTATTTCAATTCATGACTTTGGATTTTTTTGGGAAAAGGTATAAAAAATATGAAGCTTATATAGAGCTATATTGAGACATAAAAAATCAAGCTATTATATCTTGTTCCATCAGTATAAGAGAAATATATTTCCCCTTGATGTTCCTCACAAATATTGGATGAGATTATATGTACAATGGTATATGGTTCTCATCACATGATCTTAAACTACATGAAACAATGGCCTATCCTACAAGACCATAAACTATTTATACACATCTATTCTATTTGACATGGACCCCTTAAATATGAACAATATCTACCTAAGAGTTACTATTGTACAGGTCCAATAGTTTATATTGTTCATTTCCCTAACAACCTTAAACTAGGATAAAACCACTATATGTTCTCTTATGTATGAACTTTACCTTCCTAGAGACTATATTTTGAGAATTATGTATAGCCCAATTTCAATTTTCAGAGGGTACCTAGTAAATCCCATATCAATAATCTATATTCCATCTATAAATGACACTTTTATTCCATTCCCCCTACCATCCTAGTTTTCGGGCCAACAAATTTAGGATTGGTTTTCGACCATTATTCCTATAGCGAGATCCTAAAATCCTTTAGTTGATTAATACTATTGGAAACACCAAGATCCTTGAGTTTAATCTCTCATATTGGTGAATATTCTATCATTGGTGAGTTATCTATATAATCCCACCATATTTTCATGAAATACAAAAATGTTCCCTAAATTTCATTATAATCGAATTATTTTCTTTCGAAATAAATCCCATTCTAATGGGTGAATTTTCATGTGAAGAGAGAATGTCCACAATGTAATTTTCCATGGAATCCATGATATGGTCCTTATTTATATGGGTCTTATTCTAGTTCTGATGTGGTGGTGAGAACCTCTTATAGAGAGTTGACCATGTATTTTTTCTAGTGTTGATTAAAATTTTTGTTGATACCATAAACCTTATTTTCACATTATTTAAGATACATTTTGTCCTCTTAAAACACCTTTTATTATGGAACCTAGTATCTATAGGTGTAGTTTGTTTCACAAGATTTTATTTTATAGGTCTTAGATCCAAAATAGACACTTGGATCAGATGTTATGTCCATTTGAAGTTGGACATTTATGATAACGATTTTTGAAGTACATGCCCACACCTAGGTTTATACACGTCCTTCCCTTCATGATCAACCTTGAATATGTGTTTCCAAATTTCCCACACCATACCTCCGGCTCCTTTCTCAACACACCCTACCATGTGTGATCCTAGGTCTATTTTCGTAGGATGAACCTTGCACAGATAGTACACCTTTGCACTAATCAGTTTTGTTCCTATTCTCTATGCCCAGTTCATTGGTCATTATAAAGTGTCAGAAATCTCTAGGAAATGATATGTGGTCACCCTCCTAGAACCATTACCTAATATCCATTATTATATATATTCATCAGATTTCCACTGTTTTGAATAACTTTTTAGGAATATGAAGTGAAGAATGGTCTATCTATTTATGATACTTTCCTACTTCTTTTAAATAACTCCTAAATATAAACCTAAGGGAAAAATTTTCTATGGTATCCCACACTAGGGAGACTTGTTCCAAATTCATCCTATAGATACCCCACTAGTGAGAAACTTCACCCTACCTTATACATGGGTGAAATGTTTTCCAACCTTCATACAAAGAAGACACTTCCCCTATGCCATACTGGGGTGATCCTTCACTCATCCCCCAACTAGGGAAACCATTTTAACTAGTGACCTATTAAGATGTGATCATCCATAGCTCTATTATTGATCATGTATTCTCAAAGGTCTCATTCCTATGTGTAAATGTTTCTAGGCCCCATACTCAGGAACCACTTTAGCTTGGTCCTACACTTGGGTGTCATTTTAATCCAATCTCACACCAAAGGTTCCTACCTACTTTGGCCTCTAACTATATATTATCCACAAAACCTATCCTCACCTAAGTCATATTAATAATTGAACTATATATGTTCCTCTTATAACCTCTAATACCTAATCATATACTCTCCAATATAGTTACCAACATATAGGTTTATCTTAAAAAGGGTTTCCCACATATAATCCTTTCTCAATTAGTTACTATTACCCCATTCCGGACACAAAAATCCATACCATATGATGTTATATTATATGGACAGATCCTATCACATAAACATAAATAATGAAACTCATACTATGTGTATATTTATTTCTATTTACTAGAATATATAGAACATATCACAGAGGTTTGGTCCCAAAATTTTAGAGGTCCTAGATGTACTATGTTAAATGGAAGTTCAATTGGTCATGGATGCATGACCACAATAGTAACCACTATGGTCCTTGTCAAATTATTTTAAAAGGTTTAATATGTTAAGAGAAACCTAACTACATGGTTCTTAATTCCATTAATCAGGATATGTATAAATCCCCTCTCACAGGCCTAATTCTAACTTCACAACACTAAATTACTACTTGGATAGTGATAGATTCTATAGTTTCTACTTGTGCATATTTAATCTATAGTCTAATAACCAAATAATCATAAGATGAAGAATCTATGATACATATATATGTTTACATCAATGCATGGGTTTTATCAATCACATACATGGTGGTGACCAATAGTAATATTATTATTAATAAGGTTTATGAATATCTCTTAAATATTTAATGGACCCCCAGTGAAGAAATTATTCATCCCAAAGGTTGAGATGAGCTTGACCCCATATCCTCTAGACCAATGATTAACCGAAAGAATCTATGGAAATTTCTTACTAACCTCTTACCTTTGGAAAGTAAGTCTACAATGACTCAAAACATTTTCATGTACAGTTTCATAAAAATATAGGTTCCTAGGCATGAGGTATAAATTGAGATTTAATCTGACAACAATGGAGCTATTTCTCAGGACAAGGAACCCTAGTCTCACCAATGGACCAAACAAATGCTTCACTAGCACAATATCGTCAGAGATATCATGAGTGGGGTGATGTGATGATATAGTTGGTTAATATAGATGAAAATATAGTTGATCCTTTGACAAAACCATTAACAAAAAAAGTATGAAGGTTATGATGAATCTATCGGTATTAACTACATGATTGATTGGATATATTTTGTGTAAAATATATCATGTTTTATAATAAATGGAATCTTTAATTATCATTTATTCATGTGGGTTTCATTTATATTTCATAAATAATTGAATGATAATATCACATCAATGTATGAATTTGAGTCATCCCTAATAAATGATGATCGTAGCTTATTATCAGTTGTGATAATTTGTTATGTTTATCATGAGTAGAATCATGTAATTGATACAAATAGTTTTATGTTATACGAACAATATAATAATGGGGTGATAAATTGATACTTATTACTTATATTTTCCTACTAAAGTATATCACATAGTACGTCATATGGTCATTGATATACTTGGGGTGTATGCTTATTATTAACCCCCATTACTTGAGGTTTTCAAGATACCTAACATGATAACCATCATACTTTGATAACTTTATTATGAAATCCTTTAAGAATAGATACTCAGGGGATGATTGGGTATGATGTTGATCATGTCATTAGTTGGAGCTTAACTAATATGTATTTTTTCACTTTTATGATAAGAAAATACATACAAGACCTTGAATTAATTACTATTAGAAGATTCATGGACATGATTAGTTGAGTGACATGTGATTTTCACAACTACTTGTATGAATAATATGTAATGTATTAATTCTTATTGGTTAATATTATTGGAATAATTGTAAACTTATGAGTTTTCCAATATAAGATTGAAAATTTCAATGATTATTCGTCACTCAATATCATGGAAAGTGGGATTTTGTACATATATATATGATTTATATGCTACATATTATGGTAGGAATTTTCATATGGAGATATGAGTGTATTTTATTAAGATCTCACTAGAGTCCTTTGTATCTTGAGTAACACTAACATTTTATGAGATGAATCTATATTCTTAAATCTATAGAATTAGGATTTATCTTTTATATCAATACAAAAAAGAATTTTAGGATCACTTATTAAATATTTAGACAATGGATTAAATTTTGGGAAAATATTTTGTTAAAAAATTAATAAAGTTTCATAAACAACATTCGAAATATTATACATGGATTCATAGAGTTGTATTGTTTTTTATAAATTACTAATGGAATTTTAGTGCAAGTGGGAGATTTTTGGATATGAAATAAAATCAAACCAAATAAATTTTATGATTATTATATATCATATCCTATATATTGATGTGATGCATATCATAATCTATGATTACGATATTGTGATAATGTCAAACGTAGTGTATGATAGGCCAAAGATATATGTTTGGTTGTATGGGATATTGAAATGTATTTCACTATGATTCATTCAATTTTGGATCATTGATATGAATCATTTAAGGCTTCAAAAACATATAATAATCATTTGAAACATTCAAATTATTTTAACCTAATGGGCATGTATTATGGGTAATGCGTATTGGATGTCAAGTGTTTCCAGCTAACCCTTGACACCATATATTGAATGAAGGGATCCTGCATAATGGATAGGGATCCTTATATTGGGTGTGTGTAAGTGTGAAAATGTATATCCATAGCCTAAACTCTCTTCAATCTTGATTATCTATTTTTATTCAACAAAGAAGGTGCTATAACACAATTAGAGACCACATGATCCCCTAATAGCATTCAAGATTTCTAATGGATAATATACTACCTATAAAGGTGAGAGTTTATTAGTTTTCTCTTAGTGATCATGATAAAACATACTCTATCAAGATCAAAAGAGACGATGTTCATCATGATAGAGGTATTCTAGTTTATACTTCATTTTATTCATGTATGTTGGTGTAGGGACGATGGATTAGGAATTTAAATGGGTTTCTTCCACTACATTGATCATGAGATGGTCTCAAAAACCCATCAAGTTATGTATGGTTCTTAAACTTATAAAACATGTAGGATAAATTGGAAATTAATGACTTTAATGGTCTAATATGATAAGGGTAAAAATATTAGAAATCTTTTAAGACAACATAATCATATTTCCCATGCAATATAGTTTATTATAAGAATATTAGGAAACTTTTTCTTCAATTGTGAGTCCTTAATTATTCAAGAGGATATCTTTAAAGTTATTTAATAATTTATTTTATCCTCCTAAAGTTTAATTAAAACCCATGCCTATTTAATTCTATACAATTTTGGATATATAAATAACACATTCCAGAAAAAATTAAAAGTAAAAAATCAGTTTTAACCAGAAAAAATTATATTTTGAATCAAGATATTAGTTATTCAAACCAAATTTCTCACTTTATAAAAATAATACCTTTTTTGATTCATGACAAATTAATTTAGTAAACTATAAAAATTGTTCTCTACTCAAACTTTTAAGATTTAATTTAGTGATATTTTTTATATGAATTTCAAATAGAAAATAGGTATATCATGACTAAAAATATTATTGATGATATCAACATTAATTAGTAAAAAACACTAAATTACCATGTTAAGATTATTTAGTAGTTCATAAACAATTTAAACCAGATTTTGAAAACAAAAGTAGTTAATTTGAATAAAATTCAAAGTATAAAAAGATGTTTCTATCGGGAGGTTATTTGGATATATAATAAAGGAAATCATCTAAAATACTTGTTTCAAATCATTAATATGTAAGTATAATTTCATTTATTATGTTAAATAGTACAATGAAAAATAAATCTAAAGAATGACCTAATAAATTCTATATGGGTTAGAACCACCTATAATAAAGATTGCTGGGAGAGTCCTTCCTCACAATCAAAAAGTAATATAGAAGCCCCTAAAACCATATCCAATATCATCTATAATTAATTACCCATGAAATCAATAATAACATACTAAAAACCAAACTAAAACATATCCAAAACCAATGAATAAAAAAATAATTATTATTTTCACCATAATTTGATATAAATCACCCCTTAATTTATACCCAAATAACCCTAATTCAATTTTCCAGACCATAGAAACCCTAATAAGATTACCACACAATGATATCGTATAAAAAAAGAATAAAAACTAATAAAACAATCACATGGGAATCTCTAAAACGAAAGAAAAAGAATCCAAGTCATATGAATGATTTCAGCTTAATATTTGTAAAATATTAAACCATAAAAACCATGTACAACATGGATTTAAAGGAAAAAGGGTGTATAAGAGGAATAGAGAGTATATGAGAGGTATTAAATTTTATTTTATAAGAAAAACACCCAGGAAATCACCTTGGATAAAGAGGTGAGATATTATGAATTAACGATGGAAATAAAATATCTAAGGATCTTGAATAGAAGAATAATAATTAATTGAAATGAGGATAAATAAATAAAATAAGTATTTTAAAGGAAATGAAAATAGATACATATTTGAAAAGAACACCTTGAATCTACTAAGTACCTGATTATATAACATTGGGAACCCAGAAACCCATTATGGTAACCAAGGTCTCTTCAAGATCTAGTAAGCAACCAGTGGCCTCCCACAAAGTACTTTTTTTTCACCAATAATCCTAAACTACAGGTGGCTCCAACCCTAAGGCGCATCCAAACTCCTAAAAGTTTTACTGATCCTCAAAGTAAATATAAAAACACTCAAGAATTTATCCTGAAATAGCCAAATTAATAGCCTCTTAATCACTATAACTATAAAATGGATTATTATAATGTAATTACATATGTTTGAAAGACTCTGAATAATACTAAAGCTAATGATAACACCATTGAGAATATTTTTTAGTTGTTTTTTAGAAATATTCAGATCATATCTTTTTATAACTAAACCCACTATTTTCTCTGACCATAGTAAAATAAATAACTTGGTGGAGAAAGATTAATAATATTTTAGGTTATTAAAATAAATGCTAAATTTATAATACTTTTATGTGAAAATAAAGTAAATAAATAAATAACTAATCTAGTGTAAAGCTACATTACTTGGTTTCAACACATTGTAGGGTAGAAAAAACAAACCAGGTACCCATCAATGACATGATTCTAGGTGATTTGAAGAAATAACTTGGTATATAGATAAGTTTTATAACCTTTTTATTTCAAAAATTCCATAAAATATGAATAAATATAAAAATTTAAGACTTAAATATCACTCAAATTATTATGTATGGGTCTGTTATAATTTTTTAGAATATTTAGTGATCAAATGGTTAAGATATCTCTGCTTAAAAGTGATCATATATTTATGTTTCATTTTTTCTGTACATTTTATTTTGGTGGATATTTTGTTCCATAAAAATTTAAAATACAGTGATTGAGTTTTGATTAAATTTTATAACCATATTCAAAGACTTACTTTAGTTTTATAGTAGTTGTAAAAAAGTTATATTCTTTGGAAATATTTATAGAAGATATGAAATACCTCAATGAACACTGATTTGTTCTGAAATATTTGACATTTGGAGCATGTATTTCATGATACCCTTTTAAATATCTTTTGGATACATGTATATACTACTATAAATTGGTTATTCATAAAGATAGATTGAGGTAAAGGCTAAACAATTGATGAACAATGATTCTTTGTGAATATTTTAGGACTCACCTATTTCAGGGGTTTGGAATTATAATAGCTATCATTAGTGACTAGTGGTTTTACTTTTGAAACATGGAGGCACTAATGTGGAGGTATAGAGTGACCCATAAGGGATCTATACTGCACCACCCACAAACTTCCTGTAAATCAAAAATATTAAATTATGTGGTAAAAATGATTTTATATACAACTATATATCCTAATAGGAAACATTATATCCAATGTTTTAAAGTCACATTACAAACTTATAGAACTACTCATAAAACTCACATAAAAATGATACCCTAAAAATTAGTTCTTTTAGGAAGAGTTTTTACATACCTATTTTGTTGGAACATAAAAAATTTTGTGAAGTGAAGATGATAAAAAAATATATATATGATTTTTTAAATCAAAGTAGATTATAGATACAAGATATATAATAAATTAGAGGAGAATAAATTTATAATTCAAGAATTTATAAGTAAAACAAAATATTAGCACATGAAATATTAATTCAGAAATCTTACATTTATCCTAAATATCATGTGATTCTCAAAAATTATAAATATAAATTAACTAATAGTAATTTTAATTCTATACGGTAAGGTTTATTTGTAATAATTAATTATAACACATTGACCCAGTTGACTATGAAATCGGTAGCCAGACCGGTTTCCACGTGGCCTCAAGCCCACTACTCTGTATGATAAAGGCTTCCGACTAACAGTGATGGTATAATGGTGGTACTTTGGGGATATTATTCCTTCATTATTTTAGTATCAAAGTTATATAAGAATAACTAATCAATAGAAAATATCAAAATCAGTATAAATAATGATAAATTAGTAGAAGATGAATATATAACCGAATAAACATAAATGACCATCACTCATACAACCATGCATGCATGTTCAAGTAATTACGAAAAATATAATGAAATAATAAATAAAATATGGTAAATGAACAAGGGAAAAATATTAAAAATCCCTAAGGTCCATATCCATGAGAATACTTAGTACTAGATTTTTCCTATGCTCCTAAGCTCCCAAGTACAACGCACAACACAAGAAATAATTCATGGACCTATGAACATGAGTTCTTCTTATGTAGCCTACTGTAATGGAAGCATGGGAAGGGTGTGGGATATACTCATAATCGCACCACCAATGGTGTATATGAATAATCCATTATGTTAGTATAAAATACATTAGTGTTAATTTATTATAAATGAACTAAATATACACTAGTAGATAAATGTAATATGTTGGGATCTGGTTCCTCAAGGACACCTGACCGACCATACCTACTTTTCCCTAAGCGGGAATAGTTTGGAATGTCAAAAAATAATATATATATATATATATATATATATTATGTATATATTTATAAAAAACTATATATGTGTGGAGTTTTATAAAAATATACATGGATATTAGGTGCCAGATGGACCTGGGGTGCGACTCAAGAATCCATGACTAGTCTAACAAGAAAATGGCTCTAGTAAGTTTACAATACCTAGATCTCATATGAATGAAATAAATCTTGACTATAAATCAAGATGGTGGGGTGGGTCTTCATACCCAATACCTTAAGAAAGGTAACATGGAACATTATTCCTATCCCTAGAATAAAAGTGTAATGGTGTTATATGTTTTACCAAACACCAAACATAAGGGAGATTGAAATATCACGCTCAATAAGTCCCTTAACCATTTTCAATAGAAAATAAACATGATATAATAATAATAATAATAATTAAGATGAGGTATTAATTCTAATAATTTATTATCATTGTACCCATTCTAACAATGGTTGTAACAATCCAAATAACTCATGTTCATAATTGTGAAAAACCTGGAAGGGCCTTTCCACCCACTTCCATTCAATTTAAGAAAGCCATTTAATTTAATAAATGATAAAAATACATTTATAAATAAATAGACTAGACATGTTTATCAATAGTCCCTAACATGATCCAAATAAGAAAGAAGAGGTCCATGATTACTTACTAATTCATTACAGGCCATTAGTTTCATTATTTGGTTCATTCCATCATTAATAATATAGGTCGAGGTGAAATTTCCATAATAGTTAACAACATATATGAAAGAGATATATATGAGACCATGTTATTAGACATGAAACTCATTAATTGTAAATTTATATAATAAAATAATTTTCCAAGCCCTATGGTGTTGGTTTGGCTATAAGTAGACGTTATATTGGAGGGTTTCACACTTTCATATTTCAATTTAGTAAACTATTCATATTTTATAAGATTAAGAAACTAAAAATGGTGTTTTATTAGAAAATAGTTAATAAATTTTTATAATTCAATAGAAAACCCCTTAAGGGTGGTTAAAACTATAGGACTTTAACCACCAACCAGTCCAATTAAATATAAAAGGGTCATTTGAACTAGGTTTTTAGGTTCTGCAACTAAAATATCACATTTAAGAGGAGTATAATGGAAAATTCAGTGTCCATCACAATGAAATTCTTTATGAATCGAATATACATGAAGGAAAATTGTTATAAAACCTACCATATAACATTTATGGTCCACACATCCAATATTGTGGCATGATTTTTTCTTATATGACAGAAATCAGAGAAATGGAAAAATGCCCTAAAAATAGGGTGGATTAGTTCATACAAAAGTATCAAATATGGTGAGAGAATAAAATAATAAATGGGAGAGGATGGGTCATATACTTACCAATTAATATCAAACATGATGATCAAAACTCAAAATGGTGTTCAGATGAGGGAGATCTCCTCATACCTAGAGCAGGAGAATGAAAATCTCTCTAGAGGTTGCTGGAGGCAGGTAAGAGGAGAAGAATAGAAGGAGAAAAGATATAAAGATTTAATATTATTATCATAATTTTCATCCCCTTTAATGAGTCAGATGTTTTGGAAATATGGTTGGACAAACCATGCAACCACCGCACTAGAGCCACTACCCAAAGAACCCCTCGCATGCATTGGCCGCATTGTTTGGTTGACAGTGTGAAGCTTGTGGAAAATAGATCTGTCAAATATTTGTAGGAACCTGAATGGAAACGTGTAATGGTGCACATGGTTTGAAAAATACAAGAATCACCCTCAGTCCCATTGAGTAGGAATCTCATTTTTTACTGGAGGTCTGCATGGTTTCAGACAAACTCTGTGCCCCTATCAGCCTTTTTTAGATTTTTTTGGGGTCCGGTGATCCCAAAACTCAATGGGACCTAGATACACCCATAAATCCTTAAAACATGTATAAAAACTACATATCTATGTTTTAAAATTATTTTAATTCCATTCTATTTCTTGGTTTACAATTTGGCCCATTCATAAAACTAAAAATTTCAAGTTCCTTCAAAAATTTCATTTTGTCCAAAAATATAGGACACTATAACCTCCAATACTTAAATCTTATCCTCCTAAAGAAGCCTTGAAAGAAAAGATGAAAACATTACAAAACCTAATAGGGTTGTGAAGTCTCATAAAAATAGGCATGTGTTTTTTTTAAATTCCCAACACATCCCCAAGACCACTTTAATCACATATTACATAAGCCATAGTATAAGGCCCCAACCTTAAACATTACTTAATCTTGAGTTATTTCAAGAATACACGTTGAGGATATTTTAGGTTTAGAGTTTTATAGAATTAGATCATAAATCATGCATTACACTCCACATATAAACAAAGTGGTTACATAAAAGATAGTACTTATTTTTCCTATCATCAGAAACATATTTAAAATAAAACATATATTCTTTCTTGACACTTCCTTGACACTATCATCACATCATGTACCTTTCCCTTGAACTGTTAAAAACATTTCAAAAACATGGGATGAGCATAAAAAGCTCAGCAAGGGATATAAAAGTACGAAATGAAAACATTAGTCCATGTATGAAATCATACTTTACTCATAAAACATAATAATTTTAACATACATCATCAAATCATGAATAAATCATAGAAATAATAAGACATAAAGGTAACTTGAGGCATTCATAACATTCTTACGTAGGGAGTAACCCTCATGGTTATGTTTGGAATACCCATCATAGTATATTCCCTAAATCACTTCGGATAAACCTTAAAGTTTAACCCCTTCACATTACCCAATGCATTGGAGAGCTATATCGGGCTCACCAGCCCTTAGTTTATCACAGAACCAACCGTCTTCAAAAATAATTACCAAGAACCATAACATAATCATATCACATAAAACAAGCATAAATGAAACATAACATTTTCACATTTCAAACATAAGATATCAATAACACGTTGATATAATAAAAAAATTATAAAAACCATTTCAATACCAAAATAAAAGAAAAGTAAAACATTGTATTTATTTTTCATTTTAAAAAAATTATGGCCTGTAGAGGAAGCCAAAACTCAAATAATGGTCATTGTGGCAGAGAAGTCGTTGTCGCCGCATACGTATAAAAAAAAATTCCATTTTTTCATTTAGTAAAATGCTTCGTATAAAAAATATTCCTTTTGAATAAAAGTAAAAGTGAAAGGGGTTTATACACCGTATAAAAGAAAGTTGTGTATAAAACAAAATATGCCTCAATGAAAGGAGATTGAGACGAAGTCCTTTACCTCGGGTCCGACTTCACTCAATCATTCTTTAACCTCTGGAATAATAAAATTGAGTTAATTTATACTTTCTTAAGAACTTTTTTCAAGTTCATTATTCCTTTTTATATAACTTATTACCATGTTATGACCACTATGTAATTATTTAAGTTAATAATTGTCATTTTGTCGATCATTGGTACATGAGTCAAAAATAAACTCTTTATAATTACAAGTTGTTCATGTATACATTATATCCAGAGTTATATTAATGATGTAGATATCATATATATCATATATATCCAGTATATACATTAATTTATAATATTAAATAACATTTAGAGGTAAGAAATGAAATGCACCGTTCATGGAGACGGTAAGACATACGTACGCATGAACGCTACTTTCATTTCTATTTCGTATTTTATGGAATGAATTAATAATTATATAAAGGTATATTATAATTCCAGTATAATATCATATATAATATCATTAACTCCATCCTTTATACGTCCCACATATGGCATTAACGAATCAAATCACTTTGAGGGGGCGATAGTCCGCACTTCCTAAAATGAAGATATCGCATTTACCCATAATGGAAACCATAAAGGTATGCCATAAATGAAAAATACATATGATTAAGGAAAACATAAACATATTGTATATCATATATAAATATAGTGAAATATTAATGGCCACCTTTGAAGGTGTTAGAAGAATATTGAGAAATCATCGTTTCGTGAGGCAGAAATTCGCCATCCACAGAAACAGTATGCTCTTTAACCATTAGATGTAGATGTGTGTAAGTGTAGCTCGAATACTTATTTTAACAAAATCCTATTATATTTAATATACTGGTGTTGTTACAAAAGAAATGAATAAAAAGAGTTTAAGGGGTTGGAGAAGAAAAATAAAACAAAAGAATATTAGAGAAGACTTTACCTTTAAATCGGGTAACTCCTCTTGGTTTGAACCAAAAGGGTTTCTTGAAGAGATTTCTGCCTAAGGTAAGGCTTCTAGGATGAAGAGAGGGATGTGGAGAGATAAAATGAGCAGATATTGGCCGATCCAATGGCTTGAGAGGTGTGGGTAAGGAGGTAGAGGTGGGGGCCTTTTATAAGAGGAGAGGAGGGGCACTCTTGGAAAGTCATGAAATGTTACTTTATATTAAAATGAGTTTCGGATTTTAAAGGTCCCACATTGATATATTTCAAGGCTAAGGTGATAAGGGTTCGAAATATACTCATACAATGGGTTTTTTTACAAGTTTAAGTCTTATATTTTACATTATATTTTCATTTTATTTAAATCATTCATTAATGAGGTAATCACTACATCATCATGGTGTCATAAAAAATTTAATTTATTTAATGTCTAAAAATTATAAAAAAATACTATGATGTAGGAAATATTTTTATATTTCCAATGACTATTTATAGTCCAAGAGATAATTTATTTAGACAAAACTAAAATTGTTTTACTTGGGTGTTACATACTTTGGTTATACTTTCCTTTTAAAAACATAAAATGATAAAGTGTCACTATCACACAAAAGTGATTCCATGGGGCCCCTAAGTTTGGCACAAGGCATACCATGGTAGGCCATGACACAAAAAGTTGAAATAAGACACATGTTGGGGTCATTTGTTATTATTATGATATTATATTATTATCCTTGACTACCCGATTACTAATTAATCACGATAATTAAAGATAATTACCGTCAATACTATTCATAATGTCCAAAAACAAAAAAGTATTAATTAAATAATTTGGACCTTATTATTCCAAATATGGAATCCATTTTACCAAATTCCAAACACAGAAATTTCAAAAATTAATTTAAAAATAATTCCCGTTGTCGAAACAAATAGCGGGTTTTTTAGAAACAATTTCTATCAAAAGTTTGACAATTGTTTATGTCCAATTTCAAAGTGAAATTATTTCCAATAAACACCATTGGATTAAATGGTAAAAATATATTCTATTTACACTTCAAACCCAATTAAAAATATACTCTATCCATATAATTAAATTACATGAAAAAGCAGTTTTGAAGTAAAATGCAGTATTTTTCACTATTCATTAAAAAATAAACATTGTCAGAAAAATTCAGAAATTTATCCAAAGTAAATTTCAATGTCCCAATACTAAATAATAATTTTTTTTACAAATAGAGGTTATAAAATTCTAAAAAGATAGATTTAGAAATGGTTCTCCATCAAAAGGCGATAAAACAATCTTTTAAAAATATTAGAGAATTCTATGCTTAAGATTGGATTTATTCTCATTTTAAGCCTCTTAAAACACTATGTAATTCATAAATAGACATATATAGGAAAATATATTATTTATTACTTACTTGAGATGTTACACATATGAACTCTAGTGAACACTCAAATCCACAACTAAAATATAGAGACAAGACTTACTCAAGCCCAATAAACTAGAAAAATGACCTCACCATTGTATATTTAATCACTCAACCCTTGGAGATCCCCGCCATAGGTCATAGTATTGCATGGTCCAATTTTGAGTCATAGTATCCTCACCATCGGTATTGTCTTTTTTATGTGTGTTTGTAGCATTTTAAAGACACTCATGACATAATTTATGATTTGATTGAATGGTAGATTCAAAATTGACCTCATTTTTCCTGGTCAATCCATCTTTTCATGAAAAACGTAATCTTAGTCACACCAAACATGCCTCATCCTAATGTTGTGATAAAATGGTTCCATAATGACAGTATTAATCAAAATAGAAGGAAAACAAGTCTAGACACCTCTGGCTGACTATCCCCAAAACCACATAGCATAGATGTCCAATGTAACACAAACTGAAACACGAAAACATTGCTCAAGGAAATTTACATTTACATTGAGAATGACCATTGAATCCTGTAACCAAATTTCAGTGACATATCTTGGTTGAAAATTTCTTAAAATTTTTCATGCCTTAGCATAAACATGGGTGTATACCCAATCCAAAAAACATGAACCTTCACCATTAAAACATCCCATCCATGCCTGAATAATGTTCGAGGTTACCTCAAAATCATCAACTAGAGTCTAAGGAACACATATAAGGTATTCCATAATTTGGCTCTTAGAAGTGACACATCATTACAAAGCCTAAATTTCCACACAATTGGAACACTGACTAAGCCCAAAACAGTTAAGTCAATGAATTGGTGGGTTTCCATGAGTATTTCTGAGGAGTTATTACTTGAGGATCTAGGTATCAATTAAAAAAATGACACCTCTTTTATAACCATTCTTCTAGAGCACAACTGGGTTGGGGTAAATTATCCGAACATGAGGGAATTTTAGTCTAGCATGACATAAATATAATGCTCTCATAGTGTACCTAGAATGATATCAAGATTGGGGATATGATCATATCTAAGGAGAGAGTACACCAAGAGGATACCAATAATTATCAAGATGACCCGAGACACTCCTGTTACTAAAACAAAGTGCATGGTATGGTTCCCAACCAACCATAACCATGTAATGGATGGAAAACCAGTCCAACCATTATAGGTTATCTTATTTTTAGAGATCTTGGTTTAACATTCTAATGTGTCTTCGTTACCTGACCATAATTACCTTACTACCAAGCATCCCATGATTATTCAAGAACAAGTACAAAATACCATTCATAACAAAAATTATTTATGAAGTAATTTTTACTTCCAACCATAACATCATCATGTTTCCTCAGAAGCATCGACATATTTGGAAGCTCACCAGCCATTAAAATTAGCATTAACCATTTCAAAATTTTCATTTATAATTGTGTTAATTTTACTTGGAAGGAAAAATATTATCCGGATTTACAAGATGCTCCCCACATTAAGAGATTCAAATTCATCAGATTTACTAAAATGGGGGGACTCCTCCCATGGAACACACTCTATTAACCACTATTCACAGGTCCCAAACAAGGCCAACATGATTTTGAGAAGATTTAAAATAAAAATATATATATAATAGTATGTAAACTCTCACTAGGATATATATATACACTTTATAAGCATGTGTGAAACTCCTCCTAGGTTACATACATGTGCCCCATAACATCAGGCGTAAAATACAATTCCAAATGACTAGTGTTTTAAAACTCCCGATCCTCTTTTTGATGTCATCCAAGTATTTGGATGAGTTAGTTTTCCATTTAATATCAGACCACTATACCTTAGATATGACTAGTGATCAAATCATAATAGCTTATGGCTTATGCGATCACCGCTAAACATAAATGGTTCCTTATATAATTTAGCAAATTAATGGGTACCACATGTATCAATGAAAACTACCATGAGGTTTCACTAGAAAATTGAACATCCTTGACACTATCCATAGGATTAAAATCCCTATGAATCTAGTTTCTAATGGCTCATAAAAATAATCCCCACCAGGTCATATTTTCCCAAATTACTATTTAACAGGATGCCAACCACTTGAGTCATTCAAATATTAAGTTGAAGAAGAAGGTGAAGGTTCATATGACCTACTAAGTAGCTGACCATGACCCAAGAATGTCTATCCAACTAAAAGTAATCATTAACCGATACTCACACCATCAAAATATTTAACAACCTCCAATTTGACCTAGGTTTCATTTTAGAACTAAGTGTCATACTTGTGTTAATGACACCTGAATGGTACTAAGTTTTGAAAATGTCTCACCGTCATTTGGAATGATTATTATAGTTATTAGGGCACTACCTACCTTGGGTTTACCCTTAAAAAATTGTAATTATCGAACCTACAAGGGTTTTATGACTAAATGGTCACTAGGATTGAGGGACTATCATTTAAATTCGATAAATAGAAGAAGAGGCCTATAGATAATGTTCAAATTCCCGTTTCATGGTAGAAATTAATGAAATGTTATCACTACCCTTAAACATGGGTTAAAACTAAAAAAACATCTAAATGTTACATTTTATCCATTACCATAATTCACATTTATCCCTTTTATCATTTCATGGACCAATTTTGAAGAATATCAAGCACTTGTCATAAGAAAAAGTGATTCGGCACTTTTTTTAAGAAATTATACACATCACATGGGAAATTTAATTAAAAATTTCTTTTAAAAACTAATTATTTAATTAAAATAATGTCCTAATTAGGTAACTCATAATATACTACTATCATACTAGTGTTACTTCAGTGGATATCAGAGGGGGAAGAATGCAGGCTATCTTCATCATCATCTCCCCCCATTCCCCTCTTATTCCTTATTCCCTCCCCTCTCTCCCTTCTAGTAATTATTTTCCCCCACCCTCATTTTTTATTTGTTTCTATTTCCATACATCCATCACATTAGTATGATCCCTTTGGAGTAATTGGCTCCATATGGAGCCATCATCAACACTTCCTATACTCTACCCTTCTGTTTGGCCACATTTCCGTCCCTACTCTAGCCTGGCGCGTTAGTTATTCTCAAGAATTTTTGGGATGTGCAGGCTGAGTTTTGAGGGTTTCCAATGTCTATGGCCTGTGTTTAGCATCATAATTTCTCAGAGCTCCATTTATTTTAGGTTCTTGTTTCATCTGTTTATTTACATGTGTGATTTTAAACTGCCGGTGGCTTTGATAGTTAGGGTTGGTGGTCATAGAGAGGATTCTTCTCTATTGAGGCCATTTCCACTTCAATTACTGCTCTGGCTTCATGTTCCTTCACCGTTCTCCCAGTCTATCTACTATGATGGTTCCATGAAGTCTTAGGGATATGAATTATTTTGGTGATGTTGTTATAGGAGGTGATTCCATGCCTCAATTTGATCTATGATGGTCCCTGTTTAATGATACTATTAAATGTGTATAGTTGTAATTTAGTGGTCTGAATTATTTCTCATCGGTGATTGAGTCATCATCTTTGGATATGGTTTGTTTTTTTTGTTTTTTTTATTGATTAAAGGTTTTTATTCTTGTTCAATGATCGTTTCTAGTTTGGTTCTATTCATGTTTATGCATTTTTATGTACTATGATAGACTCTATCAATCTTTTTCATGTGGTGTTTGAATGGAAGCAATGACGGTGTTGATATGATGGAGATGCGGATAGTGGTGAATCCAGACATTGATGGATAGATATGAGACTTCAGCTCATGAGTTGTATCTTGGATGGTGATCTTCTTAAGTTTTTTTTTCTCAATGTAGTTTTTTTTAATTTTGAAGATTGAAATTTGGAAAAATTTGTTTTTGGTTCCAGTGTTATTTGATGGATAGCACTCAACTAAAAAAGGTTTTTTAAAATCAAATAAAAATTGAATTTTTAGTCAGTTAGGTAATTCATCACATAATTACCATTTAATCATTTTACCTATATATAATTATTTCAGAATTGGGATTAATTAATGAAAATTTCAATTCCAATCTATACCGGAAAAAACCCTATAGGTTGGAATTGGTATTTTAAATAACTAATAACTTATATGGGTAAAAATAAAAATAAAAAAAGGGCATTTTATTAATTAAGTAGTGGAATGTTAAAGTGAGATTCCACCATACTTCTATATGTAAAATCATATAAAAAGATACAGACAATTAAAATAACCATACCTATATTGCATGAACAACCCCCCATGCGATTAGGTATTTAGGAATTTCGAAAGAATTCATAACTACAAGGGTCCAAATCACATCCAACTTGGGTCTATAAACCACATCAGTTGATTTAATTATTAAAGTCTCAAAACTCACTTAATGGGTTATCTCATAAGAAACTTTCCCTAGATGACATACTTGGGTCTAGTTGTGAATTTAGGATTTTGATCATATGGGTCGTCATTCCCAAGTGATAGAGGTTCAATCCTTCATAAGGTAATCCAATTAATTTATGGTTAAACGTCAAGAAAATTTATATTTATATAGTCTCAAAGTATATCATTCTCTTATATAATGATTCAATTGTATTGGTTTCCCTTTCTCAATTTATATGGTGCCCATATAATTTATAAATTTAAAATTGGCTCCCATTGAATCATAACCAATATGTTTCATCCCTTGTAACCAAGGGATTGTGGATCAAACTTATCAAAATCATTTATTCAAATAATGTTTCACCATCAATCTATGTAGGAATACACCACATAGGTTGTTGATAATATTTTATTTCACCGTCCACGTATTGATATTTTAACAAGAATGTTGTAGCAAGATATAAATATAGGTAAATATTAAAAAGGAATTAAAACATGAAAATAAATATGGAAATCTACTATGTTAGTAAAAAAACACCCAAGCATGTAATAGAGATAAACATGATAATTATAACACTAAAATCACAAAATCATATTTTATAAGAAAACATAATAAATAAAACACATTTCATGTTACAAAAATAATCATGTTAAAAAAATACCTAAACAGGAATAAAACTAAGAATATTACTAAAATACCTAACATTTTATTCAACAGTCAAGATAATTTCACAAAATACAAATAAACAAACTCAAATAGCCTAGTAATTCCATCTATATTGAATGGAATATGCCTAGCATATGAATTCCAATGTGACTATAATGATGCATGTAATGATAATTCCTTTCCATATAATGCCAACGGTAAAATACTATAAATATCATAAATAAATAAGTATTAGAAAATAAAACAATCACTCTAGGTGATATCATTATCAACTATAATTACAAACAGCATGGGAAATATTTTCACCCCACCCACTTGGTCTTTTCCCCATATGTGGGTTGATCACTCTCTTGAATGAAAATTTACCAAGAATTTATGCATTCCTATTCTCCCATATACCATTCTAAAATACTAAGACAAAGGAAAATAAAGCTCTGATACAACTTTATAACATCCTGGATAGAGAAAATGTGAAACCAGTAGCTAAATTGATCTCCACATTGCCTTAAGCAGGCCTCTCTGTATGCCAAAGGCTGCTGACTCGCAGAAAGGGTCTAATGATAGTATGGTTGGGAGACTATACCCTCATTATCAAATTATCACAGTTTTATAATAATAAATAATCAATTTACAATAATGTAATTAGTATAAAAATAGATATAGTAGTGAAAGATCAATATAATAACTAAATAAACATAAATGGACATCATGAATGCAACCAAGCAAGCATGTCCCTATGACTCTAAAAAATAAAATGTAGGAAGTGATAAAATATAGTACATGAACAAGGAAAAAAGAATAATAAACATTTAGGGGAATCTACATGAGCATCCTAAGTATTATCTCAATCATGTTCTCCTAATCTCCCAAGTACAATTCATATAACAAGTAACAATCCATGTACCTGCAAACATGAGGTCTTCTCAAGTAACCCAGTGCAATGGCGGTCTGAGAAGGGTGTGGGATATACTCAATAGGCCACCACCAATAGTGTTTATATGTAATATAGTCTATGAGTATAAAATATATCAGTGTCACGGTATAATAAATGAACTGAAGATAAATAAGTAGATAAATGTAACAAATTGGGATTAGGTTTCCCAAGGACACCTGAATGTCCATACCTCCTTTGGCCTAATCTGGAATAGTCTAGACTGTAACCAAATATATATAATAATTTATATATATATATAATTTATACATGTTTATTTATTATATATTTGAGGAAATTTATAGGAATATAAATGGATACTATGTGCTAGCTGAACTTGGGGCGTAACATATGAATCCATGACTAGTCTATGGATCCAATTGATCCAGTAAGGGTATAATTCTTGAATCTCATATGAATTTGATAAATTTTGAATGTCTCTCAAGATGTTGGGGTGATTCATCATTCCCAACACCCTAAGAAAGGGAATGTGGAATGTAATTCCCATTGCCTGGATAAAATTATAACGATGTGATATTTCATTTCCATCACCCAATATAATGGAGAGTGAAATGTTATGCTCTATAAGTCCCTCAATCATTATTCAACTGACAATAACCCTGGAATAATCATAATAATAATATTCATTGTGAGGGATTTCCACTAAGAATTTATTATCATTTAACCCAATCTAACCATCAGAGTAACAGTCCAAATAAATCATGTTTATAATTATGCATCACATGGAACAACCATTCCACCAACTTCCATTCAGTACAAGTGAACCATTCAATTTAATAAATAAGGAAAACCCATTTATAAATAAATAGAGTGTCCATTTTATCAACATTCCACAACATGATTCAAATAAAAAATAATAGGTTCGTGACCACTTATTAATTCATTAATGGATTTTAATTTTATTATTTTCTTCATTCAAACAACTGGAAAATAAGGTCTAGGTGAACTATCCATAATAGTTAACACTATACATCCAAGAGGTATAGATGAGGCCATGCTAATAATAATTCCAGACATGAATTTTCAATTTATTAAATACAAGATGGTTCCAATACCTCAAGTGTTGGATCGGCCATATGGACATGATATAGTGGAGGGATGAACCCTTTCACATTTCAATTTAATCAACTACTTATATTTTATAAGATAATAAACCTCATCGATGGGTTTTATTAGAAAAAGTTTAATTAATTAATGGAATTTAGGGACACACCCTTAAGGGTAGTTAAAAAATATAATTCCACATCCATTAATCAATCCAATTAAATATACAAGGGCCATTCTAACAAGGGTGTCAGTTTATACAATTAAAATATCACATTTAAGAGGAATCACATGAATTTTCTAGTGCGTGACACAATGAGGTGCATTATAAATCAATGAAATAAGAGATAAAATCATTATAACACCTATTATATACCAAGGATGGTCCATATGTCAAATATCAAGGCTTTATTTGGTATGATTTAGGGGAAATAATAGAAATGGATAAACTCCCTAAAAATAGGGTGGATTAGATAGCACCAATGTTTTGAAGATGGGGATATGATAAAATAAAAAATAATGGACTAGTTTTAGAATCCCCATCAATTATCCAACATGATGAGCATTACATAAAATAGATTCCAAATGAGGGTGATCTCATCATACTTAAAGGACTAGAAGGTGGACCTCTCTGGAGGCTGTTGTGTGAAGGTAATAGGGGAAGAAGACAAGTAGAAAATAAATAAAGAAGTAGTGGAATCTTGGTAATTTATATACCCTTTAATGAGGAATAGTGTTTTTCCACATGGTTGGCCAAATCTTGTGCCAACTGTGCCAGATCCACTACCCAATGAACCCCCAAGAACATGTTGACTGCATGGTTTGGATAACCATGTAGAGCCCATGAAAAATCCCCCTATCAAAGATTTGTAGAAATCTACAAAATCATGCATCCTTTTTGTGACTCTGGTTTTGAAAAGTATGAATTTAAAATATTTCAAATTATATTTCTGAATCTAGGTGCTGAGTTGGTGTGGGAATTTGGGGCCCATACAGCCTTGGCCTGGTGATTTTAAAAATAGTAAATATATTTTGACATGCACGTGAAGTTTCTCTTGCAACATATAATAAATCTTTAGTGGATTCTCACATTGAAAATATGAGGTCATGGTTAATTTTAGAATGTTATTTTTATCCTAGTTACAACCAAAAGTCATCCATGTTGGGAGTTTTGTTTGGGAGAGTTTTGGTGACGTGGCATTAAAAGGGGAGTTAATTGATTTTAATTCATTAAAACTAATTCCCCCCCAAAAACCTTGTTTCACACAGCAGAAGTAGGAGGAACACCCCCTCCTCTCTCTCATTGGATAATGGATAGAAATGAGATAATATTAAAGAGATGATGCACTACTAATCTCAGTTTTTTATTTCAACCATCTTCAGATCGAGGAGTAACATGATCTGGGCATTATCCTTCACCCGAAGCTTTGGCATTTCACCCTCAAGGTAGAAATTTTTAATTTTTGGTCCCGATATCCTTTCTTATTTTTTAATGTTTTGGAGCCCAAATACAATTGCTGAAGATCCCTCTTAGGAAAATTTTCAGGTTTTAGGTTTAACTAGGCAAAACTGGTTGTTTTAGAAGGTGATTCCCAAGAACAATTACCATATACAGGGTGTGTGGTCTAGAGAGACATTCCATGTATCCCTTCCTATTTGGTGAATAAGTCTTTTGGGGTCTATATGTTGTGTACTTGCGTTACATGTTGTGTAGTGACCCATGTCGTGTGACCAGGAGACATGGCTTGGGATAACCATATAAAAGTACATGGTCTTGTATAACTACATGGACAAAGTACCCAAACACATGAAAACCACACGACCAGGTGGTTGTTTGTCCTAAAAATTCCATGTAGTATGGGATGAATAGTGTGTAAGGGACATGGCTATCCAGGCTATGTGAAAGAGGAAAATGGACAGGGGCCATGTGAAACCGGACATGACATGTACCGACTCTACACACCATATACCACTACATGGGTTGTAAAATTATATAGAAAGGATACACGGCCAAGTGCTCAGGTGGAAAAACATGCCTTGTGTAACAAAAATCATGTATTTTACTCTTTGATGATCTTCTTGAGATCTCTTACCTTCCGTATATCTTTCTCTAAGACCAAAATATAGGCTTACGAGTAGCCTATCATGAGAAATGTTCTATATAGACCATGATAATGGCCAATTTTTGGGCCTATGAGATAGGAGTTTGAATAAATTCAAGCATGATTCCTGTGTTGTAGTGATGAACTGATGTTGGATTTTGGTGTGGTTTTAAAAGAGGGATATTGGCACTGGTAATCCCCTATGGCATCAGGGCACATGTTTCCCTTACCACTCTAATTTGGTAGAGACAGAACTCCCCACATCATGGGAATGGGTTCCATACCTTTGGGTAGTTCTTCCAAGGTCTGTACTCCCCTGTTGGATTAGTGCATGGGTTCCCCTTATCATTTGAGTAGTTGGAAATTGACATCCCTTGTCATTCTAGGGGGAGGACCCCCTATTCTCATTTTCCAGATAGAGTAGGCACTCCCCTGTTATACTAGGGAGTAGTTCCTAGGCTCGTGGAGTCAGTAATCCCATGTCGTGCTAGTGCAAAGGTCCTCCAGATACAATGTATATGTAGAGCCAGTACTCCCCTATTGGAATGGGGTGTAGGTTCTCTATTCTTGTATTTAGAACTCCCCTGTCATTTGAGGGTATGGGTCTTCTATACTTGTTGTTCCAATAAAGTTGGTACTCCAATTTCATACCAGGGAGAGGGTACTCTTGCCTGGGGTTGGTACTCCCCTATTATGTTGGGGTACAGGTCCCACATAATAATTGAGTCTGTAGATTAGTACTCGCCTATCATTCCAGGGTGTGTGACCTATATCCATAGAGTTTTACTCCCCATGTTATGGGAGTAGGTCCTCTATCCTCTAAGTTTCACTCCCCTATCGTGCCTTGTTGCTAGTCCACACCAATGGATTAGAACTCCCCCATCTCCAAGTAACTGTGGGGAGTAGGTCCTCTATAAGAGATAATTCTCCCTCATCAGTTTCGATCATTTACAAGGAATGAGCCTCTCCTATAGTTATGTACCATACTTGATTATGAGTTAGTGATCCCTTGATGGACGGAGGTGTGAGACACTCCATTCAATAGTGACAGGGGTGTCACGAGTTACCTACAAAATAATAATACCTAGACTACATGGAAGTGGTTAGGTGTGGGTCTCTATATTATCTCTTATTATAGAGTATTCATGTGGTGAATTGTATGAATAAGTTCTCCATCAACTGTGTTCAGGGGTGAAAGGCATGCCCCACCACTTGGGGTTCTTATTACCATGTGTTGGGTGCAAGGTAGCTATAGTAGGACCCCTAGTGTTGTACACTATAGATGGAACTAATAGGTTGTTCCCAATTGAGTGTATCTCTCGGATGGGTTCCATCATGGATGGTTGAGCTTGTGGAGTGTGTTCTCCTAGTTTTTCATTACATTTATATCCTCGAGTATAATAAATTTTTTGGCTATGATGTCGAAATATCATGAGAATTGGAGTCTAAGACATATATATCTGGGTGATTCTAGGAGTCCTTATGGTGTTTTCATGATTCTAGGTTGAAACCCTTGTGGATTGAGCTAATGTTTCCTATATAGATGAGGATGGTTTGTTATGATGTCTCTCTATTGATTGGGATCCCTCCAGATAGGTCAAGTTGATAGTTTCCTTCAAGTCTATCCATTTTATTTTGGGTATTTGGGGCACCAATGGAGTATTTTTATACTCATCCCTACATAGGATTTTCCCACAAGTGTTTCATATTTTTTAGACCATAGTCCTTTTGACGGAGTCCATAGAGAACCTGAGGTAGGAGGAGCTTAGTGAGTTAGAATGAATGAGGTGTTTACTAGAGATGGGCTGATCATCTTCTTATAAGTTGCATTTGATAGTGATACCCTCCTTCAGAGCAGGTTTGATTCTCACAATTTTCTTTTGTTGGGTGTGTGTTTTTACCTTTTAAACTTTTAGTACTTTTCATTTTCGTCTAGTTTAGGATAGTTATATGCATGAATTTTAGTTTCCATATTTTATTATCTATGTACTATTGAATCAAGGTGTTTGTTAGTGAGTGCGTATTAGTAATCTTGGAATAGGCCTCCCCAAGTTATTTATTACTCTCGAAATTGTGTCAACCCCCTGGCCTATGGAGGTGGGCTTGGGGTAGTTATGGCTTGAGACCTAGTATGGTAGGGTCATGATATATTGGTATTAGAGAAAGATCATTTTTTTGGATGTTGTTCAAATGTTTATCGATAAGAGGATTTGGTTGGTATTTATAACAGGTTCAAAGTTTCTCAAGTGTGGCTCTTAGGCCAGGGAGTCAAGTGATGGTGTGGTGGTTGACATATCCATACACTAGGACCTTGAATATATTCTTATCAACTCGGAATACCAAGAAATTTGATGCGGGGATTAATGGTACATGCATAATATTGGACTGGGTTTTGGTTTTTTTTATATCCTACCTTGGTAAGCTCCCTAGATATACTCTTTGTTCATGGTGTGACATGAATAATATTTTAGGATGCCTCCATGATTAAAACCTTTTTCACTCTATAGTGGGATTGTGGTGATGATCCACCCCCATGACTAGGCTTCAGTGCACGGAACTGGTTGTGAGGTGGTACCTCAAAGTGGTCTTCTAGTTGACCCACCACCTGTTGATCAGTTCTTTGTTTCGACAATTCAGTCTAAGGATGTGTGAATGTTGAGTTTTCTACACAGGTTCTAGAGGCAATGACCTCTGAGGTACTGAGGTGATCTAGACACCCAGGAATCTAATGACTGGCTCGAAGCAATGACATGAGTTTTCCAGCTATTGAGGACACCTCTCAATCATATCGTGGTCCTAGAGGAAAGCCTTCTTCATGGTTCATAAATGAGATGGTGGAGTTTAGTGATGTGGTCCCATGATGAGCTGACAATCACTTGGGTAGAGTTCAAGTGACTCTTTGGGGAAGAGTTTTACCCAACCACATTGGTATTAGTTCCTATCAAATAGCTTCTAAAACATTGCTAGGGTATCATGAATATGGAATATTATTCAGTATGGTTCATAGAAATATTTAATTACACCTTGGATGTGGTTAAGGACCCATTCTTTAGGGCTCATATCTTTTAGTAGGGCCTCTACATAAATGTATGTTAAGGCGTGGTCTCATTATGACTTCCATATTATGCAGGGGTATTGGAGCGAGCTCTTGTTATTGATAGATTCCTGGAAGAGGGATAGGTGGATGATGCCTATAGTGGTGGTTTCAAGGATGAGTTATTTACAAAATCTGGAAGACTATATATGACATGGTCATGGTGTTGGAAGCACAGTCATGCCCATACTCAAGAATCTGGCATGTGGTGTAGGTGATGCATTGGGGATCAGGTCATCTACATGAGAGGTGGTCTTACACATCCAATGGTTGGGGACATATTTCTAGAGATTTTATGACCCACTATGCTATTGAGAGAGACCTAGTCTATAAAACACCATGGTAGAGGTAGTGTTCAGAGCATGGCGTTCTGTAGGATGGAGGATGAGGCAGAGGAGTTGGGAGAATAGCCAGAGGAGGAAGTTAGTTTGAGGTGTTTCAAACACCACAACCAAGTGGTCCACACCATGCCTAAAGAGTTTTAGGATGTAGGACATGGTAGCTGCAGGATATAGATTCCATTCAACCAGAATCTCTAAGGATGAATATAGTTATTTTCTATTCCCTTATTACATTATGTGGTATCAATTATTAGACTTTTTATTAATGGATTTTTTTCTTTCCACTTATTTGTCAAGGATTTTTGGGGGTGATGTTAGGGCATCAGTGAACCTTGTGTGGGTGTTTATCATCATATCTTCAAATTCACAAGAAAGAGAGGTCCTTCCACCACAATGATTTTTTTTCTGTGATTCGATAATGACCATGAGGGTGAGTGAGTTCAATACAAAGAAAATATTATCTAAGTGTGATGGATGAATCTATAAAACTTATGGGTTTGGGTCTTGGTATCATGATGGTGGTGGTGATAGAGGGTTCGATAAGACCCAGTTGAGTGTTTGGGAATCCCTTTGTTGTTCATTAGATCCCTTATGCACTTGGAAAAGACTTTGTATATGAGAAATTTAAGGAGGAAATTGAGTGATTTAACACGGCTTTAGATTATGAGGAAGAGAGATGTTTTCCCCATTGAGATTAATTTATGGAACATGACCAAAAACTGTGCAGGTGATTCAGTGTCACACAATGGGGATAGTGTAGAGGTGTGTTGGATGAGGTCCTTATATTTGTGTGTTTAGTGTGGTGTTTCTGGTTTTGGTTACTCACCTTCTGAGATAAGTGAAGATGTGTGAGTTAATCCATGTGCATTATATGTTTGGATTCTTAAGGATAGATGAGTCTAATATCCTATTTTGTTCATTGGTACCCTCACATGCTCATTTTCAACCTTGAATGTAAGGATCTTGAAGATGTTTTAGTTCATTTCAATTAGGGGAGGATGTGAACAGCTGGTTTTCGTCGATATCTACATCAAGTTAGCAAGGTGGTGTAATGCTAGACCCTATGACTATAGAGGGATTATGTTTCTTGGTGATTTTTCACCTATTTTAGTTGATGAGACATGAACTTTCTTATTGCACACTGCATACTTGGTTGGAGTTGGACGTGATTGTGGTAAATCCTTGGTGGTTCCCATGAGTGCATTCTTGGAACCAGCTTAAGAACCACTGTTTAGCTCATTGGTGTGGGAGTTCTATTGTAGATCACTATTTCTTTTCTTTGTGCCACGATTTTTTTTTCTGGGACGAATCTATTTAAATATGGAAGTGATGTATTGACTCATGTTTTGACCTATAATACTTTGGAATACTTCTAAGAATATTTCTGAAGCCAACCATAAAGTCGGTGTGAGAATCTGAGGCCTAGAGAGTCTCCAACAGTTATTTTAAGAGTATTAAATATATTTTTTCAAGCACACATATTTTCTATTGAAACATTTAATAAATCATATGTGTATTATTGGATTGTAAATATGATACAATGGTTGAGTTCAAAATATATTGTTTACCGTAGGCGTGACCTAAAGTCATCTGCACTGGGAGTTTCACTCGAGGGAATTTTGGTGATGTGGCATTAAAAGGGGAATCAATTTATTTTAATTGATTAAAATAAATTCCTCCACCCAAACCCTTGGTTTGTATGAAACATGTACGAGGAACCCATACTCCTCTCCCTCTTAGGCCGACGGATGGAAACGATCCAAGATCGAAGCAACAAAGCACTTCCAATATCAGTTTCCAATGTCGATCATCATCAGATTGAGGAGTAGCATGATCTGGGCATTGTTATTCACCTAAATCTTCAGTGATTCACCCTTTAGGAAGGTGGTTTTGGGTTTTGGTTGTGATCCCCTTAATTTTTTTAATGGTTTTAAAGACCAAATAAAATTTCTAGAGATCCCTCTAATGTAGATATGTAGGTTTTGAGGTAAGGTAGGGTGAATCCGGTGTTTTGAGGCCATTCCTGACTTGAATTACCATCTACATGAGGTGTAGTCTACTAATACATTCTATGTATGCCTTCATATTCAGGTAAGAATAATTTTGGTGTCTACACACCATGTATTGGGGTTGAACACCATGTAGTAACCCAAACAGTGTGCCCATAATTCATGGCATGGGATAACTGTGTAAAAATACATGGTCATGTATAAATACATGGAAAAAGTACATGGAAATAGTCAACTATACTTCCACATGGCCATTTAGGCTAAACACACATTATATTAAGGGATTCATGGTGTATAAGAGACATGTCTAGCTTGGAAGTGTGAAGAAGAAATATGGCCAGGGGCCGGGTGAAGCGAAACACAGTTTGTACCAACTCTACACACTATAAACCCCTAAATGGGTTGGAAAACCATATATATTGGATATAAACACATGTGATCGAGTAAACTCACATTCCATGTGCACCCTGGTGCACACTTTGTATGCCTTGAGGATCTTCTTAAGATATTCTGCCATCTGTATCTCCTTCTCTATGACTCAAATTTAGGCTTATGAGTTTCCTATACTGAGCAATTTTCCACATCAAATGTTATCGTTTCTTTCATTTCAGCCTACAAGATATGAGGTGGAGTAAATTCAAGAATTATTTTTATGTGTTGGTGTTGAAATGATGTTGGAGTTCAATGTGGTTTTACAAGAGTGACGATGGGACTAGTACTCCTATATGACATCAAGGTGCAGGTTTCCCTTACATCTCTTCTATGGTAGATATGTGACTCCCCATGTCATGGGTACACGTTATATACCTTTGGGTAGGTCTTTTGGGATCAGTGATCCCCTATTGTCTTAGTTCACAAGTTCCACATATCATTCGAGTAGTTAGAGATAGCCCTCCCCTACTATTCTAAGGCATGGTCCCGCATACTCATTGGCCAGATTGAGTATGTACTCCCCTATTGAAATAGGGAGTGGGTCTTCTTTCTATGGCTTTGATACTCCCTAGTCATGTTAGGGAACAAGTCCTCCATTTGCGACATAAAAATAGAGTCGGTACTCCCATATTGGAGTGGGGTGAGGGTCCTCTATCCTTGGAGTTGGATCTCCCTAATCGTTCTAGAGTTTTGGTCCTCTATACATGTTATTCTAGAAGAGTTGGTACTCCCCTGTCGTACTAGGGAGCGGGTCTCTATCATGTGGTCGGTACTCCCTTATTGTGTCTGGGTGTGAGTCCCCCATAGTAATCGAGCTGGTAGAGTAGTTCTCCCATATCATTTTGGGGTGTGAGTCCCCTATCTAGAAATTTGTACTCATCACCTCATGGGAATGGGTCCTCTATCCTCTAAGTTTCACTCCCCTATCGTGCCACAGAGAAGTTCCTCACCTATGAAGTATAACTCCCCATTTTTCAAGTAACAGCAGAGAGTGATTCCACCATTAGTGACAGTTCCCTATTGTCTATTGAGATGAGTCGAGAGGAGAAATACTCCCCACTAGTTGCGTGTGAAACCTAATTAGGAGTTATTTCTCCCTCAATGGACTGATGTGCGGGATTTTCCATACATGAGTGAAAGAGGTGTCACAGATGCACATGCTATATAGTATGGAGAAGTCCTCCCTTAACCCTATACAATGGTGAGGGGTGTTCCCCTCCACTTGGTTTTTTTATAACATTGGGCTTGGCACAAGGTAGTAATGATAAGAACTTTGGTGTTGGTAAGTAGAGGTGGGCCTAGTAGTTTTTTCCTGATATAGTGTATCTCTAGGATGGGTTCCATCTAGGATGGTTGAGATCATAGAGTATATTCTACTAGTTCTGTGTTACCGTTAGAGCCTGAATTATATTCCTGTTACTAGATATGAGGTCGGAACCTCAAGAGACAAGTAGTTTGAGATAATTATATCTGGGTGATTTTGGGAGTCCTTACGGTGTTGTCACATATTTGGGTTGACACCCTTGGGGACTGAGCAAGCATTTCATGTATATCCAAGGATGTTTCAAGATGGAGTTTCAATCTTGATTGTGTTCCCTCTGGATATGTTGATATGACTGTGGCATTTTAGTTTCTCCCTTTTTTGGGTTTTTGGGGCACCTATTTAGTATTTTTATAATCATCCATGAATAGGACTTTCCCTTACATATTGTGTCTTTTTCGTACCACAAGCCTTTCATCAGAGTCCACAGAGGACTTGAGGTAGGAAAATATTAGTGAGTTGGATCGACTGAGGTGTTTACCATAGCTAGGTCAAAGTGCTTTAGGGTAGTTTCATTCGATAGAGATCCCCTCCTTCAGAGATGGTTGGAAGCTTATAGTTTGGGGGGG
Source organism: Viscum album (assembly GCA_963277665.1). Lineage (NCBI taxonomy): Eukaryota > Viridiplantae > Streptophyta > Magnoliopsida > Santalales > Viscaceae > Viscum > Viscum album. Next base: position 238,583,530 of record OY728120.1, read on the forward strand.
GGGTAGCATTATTTACTTTTTATGTATTCAATTATTTTAGTTGTACTCTATTTTGGGATAGTTATACACATTCATTTTAGTTTATAGATATTTATTTCTCTATACTTTTGTATTGAGGTTTTTGTGAGAGCGTGTGTATAGGTACTCTAGGAAAATACCTCCTTTAGTTAGTTGTGACTTAAAATCTTGTTTCCACCCCTGTCCTAGGGAGGTGCACTTGGGTTAATTGGGATATAGCCCTGATATGGTCCGGGTTGTGATAGATTAGTATGAGATAAAGTTTATTCCTTGGGGTATTTTTCATACTTTTCCCCTTAAGATTATTTGGTTGGGATTTAAATCAATAGATTCAAAGTGACTCGAGTGTGGCTCTTAGGACAGGGAGTCTGGTGATGATGTGACGGTTGACATATCCATTCATTAGGACCTTGACTACCTTCTTATTAACTCATCTTGTCGAGACAATTATTGAAATGGTTAATGGTACATTTAGTATATAGGATTTGTGTAACTCCCCAACCCCAGTTACCCAGAGTCAGTGTATTATTACATATCATTGGCATGATCACAAGAGATCAAGTCCCGAAAGAACTATTAGTTTAGTAGACTTGGAAGTACTAGATACATAGACATGTTTTACATTACATTATAGAATGAGAAACAACAAAAAAATTGTCTCCTTGAACAAATTAATATCCCTTATAATATCCCTTCAAGTCAGTTATAATATACTTCTTCACATCCTAGGAAAAATAAAACATAGAAGTGGGAGAGCTTAGGTGATCAGTAAGGATAACAATATAGCAGAAACCTTTATAAATAAGTATAAAAATTTTAGGCAATGTATAAGACTAAAACATAAGACTTTTAATCTTAAAATTCATAATTATATGGAAAATATAAATCAAATAATTCTATTTACTTATTCACAGAGATATTCTACTATTCTAATAATCACCTGAAATATCAATAGCCAATTTCACAATGATGGAATGCATAATGTCGGACTTCATAATCACATAGTCAAGGCCTCGTGATAAGACTAAAAATAAGATTTTGTCAAGGCCTTGTGCCAAGGAACTAGTTTTTCCCATGAGACCTACCAATGCATCTAGGAGCTATAACGAGCTCCACCCGTTATCTACTAAATCCAATGCATTCCTCATACGAAAAGGTTGAAACATAACATAAACATTCGTATTAAAACTAGCATAAAAAATGTTAATACTTTAACCATAAACCATGAATGGTATGAAAATAACATACCCACAATCAAACATATCATAAAAACTTTAATGCAATATGGAATATTGTATCATAATAAATCAATTTCAAACAAGTGTAAAATCCATCAAAGGATGTTGACATAGATGAAATCAAAACTATTTGAGAGAAATATCTCTTTATATTTTAAAGACATTTAAAAGTTACATAATTATAAAATAAAACATTTATTTTGAAAATATTTTTATAAGATTGTATGGGATTCTTCGAAGATGTTATAATAGTGTAAAATAGCTGCATTCGCTGTATAAGTAAAAAAACATTCTTCCCGTAACTTTGTCAAAAAGGTCGAAAAAGACCTTGTTTGGAAAATGACAAAAAGATTCCTTTATAAAAATTATATAAAAATTTAAAAAAGAGTATAACTGAATTTTACCCACAGTCTAGGAAATATTAAATTTTTTTGAAATACACATTTAAGAAACACGGATTTCGATGATAAAGAGGTCCCAGAAGATACTCATGTATAAACAACTTTGGATAATAATGAGACTGTAGAATTAACCTATAATTTGTACATAACCTTGGTCGAGGGTATGTTAAACTCCAGTATAATAGTTAAATAATTTTTATTAAATTATACAAGAACCACATATATAAATATAATATCATATATGATCTTCTAATATTTCATTGTTAACAATATTTTAGCAGTATCATTGTTTCAGGTGTTAACTGATTTGTTTTCCTTTATATGATTGGTTACGTAAGACATGTTTGTTATGTATAGGATGTATTTTATTCATTTCCAGAGTTATATTAAGTTCTTAAACATTATTTTTAAGCTTAAAATTAAAAATATTCTTGAATTGTTATGAAGGGGAATGAATTTCATCGCATTTGTGGAGACGGTAATCCGTATGTACGCATGAGCGACAATATCATTCTATTAATTGTGAAATCATATTTAATTGGATGATATATCATATATAAATAATATTTAACATTTTATATTTATTATTTACATCATTTATAATCATTATTATACCCATCAAAATAATTAAGTGTTTGAATAACAAACTACACCACGACATGGAGACGGTAAGTCTTACGTACGCACGTATGGTGACTTGTCATTAATAAGATGGATAGAATAATGAATATGTACCGTGTTTATAATTACATAAAAATTTGTATAAGGTACTGGATTTATTATTTTGGTATGGAAACAACAAAGAAAGAGGAAGTGGAAGAAGAAAAGAACTTTGAAAGAGGTGGTGAAATTATTACCTCTTCTTCGAGTGTTTCCTTTTGAGTTGATCAAAAGGCCTCTTTAGGTTGGATTTATGATCAAAGTAAGTCATATAGTTAGAATTTAGGGTAGTTGGGAGGATATTTGAGCTGGTTTTGGCCGATCAAAATGGCTTTGGAGGTGTGATTTGGAGAGTAGGGGAAGCACCCTTTTATAAGAGAGGTGAGGGTTACTTTAGGAAAATCTTGAAATATTATTTTATTATATGATCATATTCGGTTTATAATGGATCAAAAATTATTTATATAGAGGATAAAGTGGATATGGTTCGAAAACCTCAAAAAAATAGGTTTTATATAGATTTAGATCACCAAATTAACCTTATCTTTTAGATTTAATTCTTAGTTAAATAGTTTAACTTTTACCATGTATTCTGATATTATTATAATAAATGGTTAATAAATTTACTATAAAAATCCATGAGAACACCATGTGGTCCATTATTGAAATATATAATATTATATAAGTCATTTGGAAAAACAATATATTTTTAGGAATAATATATAAATTTATAATATAGTATTTGTTTTAAAAACTCATTTATGTCAATTTTGACACTATTTTGTATTTTGTTTTTGTGAAAGTCATAACAACTTTATTACTTAGAAAAATTATTATTTAATAAACCCTAAAATTTCATATTAACCTATAAAATTAGTTGAATTCATCTTAAGTCTCTATTTACATTTATTTGGATATTTATAATATCAATTATTTTAATCTTTCATTAACATGTTAATTACTACATCATCATTGTATAATAATTAAATTTAATTATTTAATGACTAAAAATTATAAAAAAATTCCATTATGTAGGAAATATTATTATATTTCTAATGAATATTTATAGTGTAATTTATATTATGTATAACCATGTGTTAAAAATGGTTTAGTTATTAAATATTGAATTTAACACTTTTAACTCTTTTTTAAATAAAATAATAATAAATGTCCTAATCTAATCCAGGTGGACCAAAAGGATCATATTTTTTTTACTAAGGTTTATTTTGGTCGAAATACACTCATCCAAAATAATTAAGATGTGTTTTAGTGTAATTATAATATCATTTTTTACCTTTAATTACACTATATATTTTTAACCGTGGTAAATAAAAGTCAAACGTTTCTATTCACCAAAAATTATTTTCAACTTATTGAAGAATATTTTACTTACTAATGTCAACAATGTCTTTTGGATTTATGAAATTCAATTAACAAAAGTTGTAAAATTACGTTTTATGAAAATTTGCAAATGTGCCTAGAAGGTGGGTAAAAGATGGTAAAAAGTTCAATAAAATTTTATACATCTAATCTTATTATAAAATGACTCCAATGAATTATATTGAAAATAAATAGGTATTATGTATCTATTTTTACTTATAAAAAATTTAAATCAAATTAATAATTATTCAAATAAAAATTTGGTTTTAAACAATAACACAGTGTTTTTCATTATTCATCAAAAATTGAACGTTTTCATAAAAATACCAAAAATTCACCCTAAGCTAATTTTGTTATTCCGAAGCCAAAAATGAAGTCCATTTTAAAAAATAAATTTATAAAATTTCAAAATGTGGGTATTACTATTCATAACTGTTAGTTTTATTTGTTGAGGTGTGCTAAAACTCCAAGTTGTGTACAGTACAAGCTACTGCATTATTCAAAGGGGAATGTACCATGGAAGCTTGGGGTGTTACATTCTCCCCTCCTTAAAATAATTTCATCCTAGAAATTTCTTGGATATTATTAAATAAAACGATTCGAGTGGTTCTTCATCATAAGTTCCTCAGGTTCCCATGTTGCCTCTTCTATCATATGATTTCTCTATAGAACTTTTACCAGACGAGTCGTCCAGTTTCTCAACACTTGTTCTCTAGTATCAAGAATCTTGATAGCCTCTTCACAATAAGGTAGATTGGGTTCTAGTTAAATTTCCTCATAGTTAATTACATGAATTGGGTCAGAAATTTATTTTCTTAACAGTGATACGTGGAACACATCATGAACATTGGAGAGACTTTGAGGCACTGCCAAAGGATAATCTACAACTCCAATTCGTTCTAGAATTTTGAAAAGTCCAATGTACATGGGACTTAATTTACCCATTTTATTGAATCGTATAACACCCTTCCATGGAGATACCTTAAAGAAAACATGACCACCTACTTGAAATTCCAAATCCTTCCTTCATTTATCATCATATCTCCTTTGCTTACTTTGAGCTGTATTGATGTGGGTTTAGATAACCTTCACCTATTCCATTGTTTCCACAAAAATTTCTGAGCCTACTAGTTTTATTTCACCAACATCATCCCAAAAAGTTTGTGTGAACATCTCTTTACATATAATGATTCATATGGTTCCATACGAATACTTGAATAGAAGCTATTGTTATAAGAGAATTCCACAAGAGGTAAATACTGATCCCACATACCTTAAAAATCAAGTGAGAAATATCTCAACATGTCTTCTAAGGTTTGAATAGTCTATTCTGATTGTCCATCAGTTTGAGGTTGGAGGCAGTTCTCAAACGAAGTTCAGTATCAAGGGCCTTCTGAAGGATTTTCTAGAATATTGATGTGAAACAGGGATCACAATCAGAAACAATCAACAGGGGTACTCCATGATGTCGCATAACTTCATTAATATATAGTCTTTCTAAACATTAAAGTGATAAATATTCTCTTACAACAAGAAAATGTGATGACTTAGTAATACAATCAACAATAACCCATATTGAATCATTCCTTCTAGGAGTCTTTGGATGCCCCATTACAAAATCCATCATAATAAAATCCCATTTCAACATAGGTATGGGAAGAGGTTGGATGACTCTTCTAGGATGTTGTCTTCCAGCCTTTACTTATTGAAAAACCATACATCTTGACACATAATCAGCAATCTCCTTTTTCATGTTGTCCCACCAAAAATGTTCCTTCAAATCTCTATATATCATAGTGCTACTAGGGTGTATAGAGAAATTGGAGCTTTGAGCATCATCCAACAATTCCCTTTTTAAAACATGTTTGTTGGGAAGACAAAGTCTCTTCTCAAATTTCAAAATTCCACCTTTATATAAGAAGTTGATCAATCTACCATCATTAAGAGATTTAATTTTCTTTTGAAACTCCTCATCATCAGTCTAAAAACTTTTTACCCTTTCTAGTAAAGATGCTTTGGAAACCATTTGGAAAAGTATTGATGTTTCACCTTCCATGATTATTCCTATATCCATCTATACTAGATCACTGAACATAGGATCCCTTTCAACTCTCATCTTGTTTAAAACCTCATGATCCTTTCTACTCAAAGCATCTACCAACTTATTTTTCTTCCCTGGTGGTAGTGTATAGTACAATCATAATCCTTGAGTAGCTCGAGCCATCTCCTTTGCCTCATGTTTAGTTCTTTCTATGAAAAAATATACTTCAATCTCTTGTGATCGGTATATATATCACTTTTTTTCAATAGAGATAGTGTCCCCAAATCATCAAAGAAAATATTACATCTTCTAACTCCATATCATGAGTGGGATAGTTTTTTTCCATTAATTTTTAGCTTTTGTGGTGCCAAGGCAATAACTCTATCATTCTGCATTGGTACACAACCAAGTCCTTTCTTTGAAGAATCACTATAAATAACAAATCCATCATTCCACGATGGAAGAGTCAATATAGGATCATTGACGAATCTTATCTCCAGTTATTTAAAAAATTCTTCACACTCTTTTTTCCAAACAAATCTAACCTCTTTACATGTGAGCTTGGTTAATGGTTTAGTCAATCGGGAAAATTTTAAATGAAACACTGATAATGACCTGCTAAACCAATAAAACTGCATACCTCGATTATACTTGCTGGTGCTATCCATTCTTGGATTTCCTTGGTATTTGAAGGATCAACATATATTACTTTCATAGAAACAATATGGGCAAGAAAATAAATCTCTTGAATCTAAAATTCACACTTAATAAACATCCCATATAATTCATTTCTTCTGAGGGTTTTTATAATAGTGTGAAAGTGATTTTTGTGACCTATGTATATTTTTTATTAAACTAAGATATCATCAATAAATACCACTAAAAATTCATCAATATATTCATTGAAAACTCTATTCATTAGATCCGTGAAAATAGATGATGCATTAGTCAGTCCAAAAGGCATTACTGTAAACCTGTAATACCTGTACCTGGTTCGAAATGCTGTTTTTGGAATGTCTTCCTTCTTCACACACAACTGATGATATCTAGATCGAAGGTAAATATTTAAAAAATATTGAGCTCCATGAAGTTGGTTGAATAAATCATCAATTTCAGGTAAGGGATACTTGTTCTTTATTTTTATAGCATTAATCTCCCTATAGTTAATTTATGACCTCATAGATATATCTTTCTTCTTAAAAAAAGAACAGGGTATCCCCAAGAAGAAACACTAGGGTGAATAAATCCATTATTACTCAATTTCTCTAGTTGTTTCTTTAGTTCCACTAATTCCACATTGTCCATTCTATAAGGGGTCTTCTATATGGGCCTTGAACTAGTAATTAAATCAATGGAAAACTCAATTTCTCATTCTAGAGGATGTCCAGGTAAATCCTCTGGAAACACATCAACATATTCTTGCACAATAGGTATTTACTCTATTTGAACATTCCTATCCTCACCCATAGTTATTTCATTCTCTTCATCCCCAATAATTGAATTTAGTAGAGCTACCTGAGGTAGATCTTGATAAGAATTAGGTGGTGATGTTTTTTCTCTAAAGATAAGGCTCTCCATATCACATTGAAAATTGTAACCTCATTATTCTTATAATAAATTTTCGCATCATGGTCTGAAATCCAATCCATTCCTAGGATTATATCAAATTCAATCATGGGTATGACGATGAGATTGATAGACAAAGAACATTTATATTCCCTAATGAGAAGTGATTCACAAAATTTTGTTGAAATGATATTTCCTTTAAGAGTTTTGAGTGACAATTCCCTTGTTAAATCAAATTTTAAATATCAAATTTTCATTTAAAACTAGGAAGATATGAAACAATGAGATGATCCAAATTCAAATAAATCATTGGCTAAACTTGAGGAAACCATTAAATCACCTGCCACCACATCTTTCAGAGCTTCAAACTGAGCAGTAGTGATCACATAAGCTTGGCTTTTATCCCTTGGCCTTTTTTGAGGTATGTTTTCTTGGCACTTAGGAAACTCATTTTCACAATTCCCAATTTCTATACAATTGTAGCATTCAACATTGAAAACCTCTTTCTTTCCCTTACAATCATGAGCTTGGGGGATTTTTTCACCACACTTGTAACAAAATCTCATTCCCTTCATGTAAGTATCGAGTTGTTTCTTCCCACATTTACCATAGGATGGATATTCAACCTTTCCCCTTCATCCCCTTATTTCCATTTCTAGAGTGTTCAACAGATCTTTTCTTCTCTTGCTTTGCATTAAATTTGTTAGAATTAGATAATTCTTTTTTCTATCTTGATAGCACATGAGACAATATCTTAATATGATGAGAAGGATTGTGAGACTAATTCTTTATAGAGAAATGGTTTTAACCCATCAAAGAATTGATAAATCTTACTCCTTGGGTTATGTATATAATTTGCTACATGACTTTCTAACCATGTAAAGTTATCCTTATACTTTGCGACATTATCATCCTCCTTTTTCCTCAGACATAGAAATTGTCTTTCCATATCTTCTCGATGGTCATGAGGAAATTACTTTTATAAGAAAATATTTTTAAAATGACGTCATTCCATATTTGATACATCTTTATCATCCTTTGTGTTTTGAATTTAAGACCACCATTGATCTTCATCTCCTGTGAGGCGACAAAATTCCATGACAACTTTTTCTCTTTCTCTACTCCCCAAAGCATGAAATATTTTCTCTAAGAAAATTATCCATTTATTAGCTAAAAACGGATTTATAGTCCCATTGAATGTTTTTGGTTGTTTCCTCATGAAGCGGTCTAACAATGATCCTCCGCGTAGTGGATCAGGGTACTCCATATGGGTAAGGTTATTATTCATAACCTGAGTGAGTTTTCTTAGTATGGTCATAAGATGATCAACATCAGTTGCACCACTAGCTCCCCTATAATTATCATGAGTAGGAGGGAAATCCCTAAATGGAACACGTGCGTTGATACAGTTTACATTACTTCCACTAGGAGTTATTTCTAAACAATGGCATACACTAGATTAGGTTATGAATCACAATATATAATTCCAAACTTGTAAAACACTTAACATAAATTGAAAAGTTTAGGGATATAATCTATAATCATAAAAATGTTTTCATTGAGGAGTTATATACTCTTAAATCCTTAATAATGGTTTTGTAAAGAAAATGTGAATTATCCTTTGCATATCCCCCAGGAGTTTCATAACCAAGAGTGCAGAAAGGCTCGTTGTCGTGTACCAGGATACCACATCTCAATCCTAAAACTCCTTGTCAGAGTTTTTACTCCTAGGTACATCTATGCCAGAGCTGCCCCTTCCTTTTCATATCCAAACAGGGATGTATTGCTTGGAAAACTAACAAAATCTCTACATTTCCAAAATTTTAAGAAGTTATTCTATACTAATCCTCAATGTCTATCTTAGGGTAATGTTCTTTAATCAGAGTTTTTCTAAATCTACCTTCCAAGTTTTGTACTAAACTTCCACTGATACTAACTGTAATACCCCAACTCGAGTTACCTAGAGTCGGTGCATTATTACATATCATTGGCATGATCACAAGGGATCATGTCTCGAAAAACTGATCAGTTTAGTAGCCTTGGAAGTACTAGATACATACATAAGTTTTACATTACATAATAAAATGAAAAACGACAACAAAGTTGTCTCCTTGAACATATTCATATCCCTTAGACTATCCCCACAAGTCAGTCATAATATACTTCTTCACATATTGGGAAAAGTAAAACATAGAAAGGGGTGAGCTCAAGTTCTCAGTAAGGATAACAATATAGAGAAAACTTTCATAAATAAACATAAACATTTAAGGAAATTTATAAGACTAAAACATAATCCTGTTAAACTAAAAATTCAGCACAATATGGAAAATATAAATCAAATAATTCCATTTACTTATTCACATGGATATTCTACTAGTTGAATAATCACATGCAATATCTATAGCCAATTTTATAATGATGGAATGCATAATGCCAGACTTCATAACCACATAGTCAAGGCCTCGTGATAAGACTAAAAATAAGGGTTTTTAAAGGCCTTGTGTCAATACAATTGTTTGTCTCGTGAGACCTACTGATGAATTAAGGATCTATAGTGGGCCCCACCTGTCACTTACTAAGTCTAATGCATTCCTCATATTAAAATGTTGAAACATAACATAAACATTCATATTAAAACTAGCATAAGAAATGTTAATACTTTATCCATAACCCATGAATGGTATAACAAAATACATCCACAGTCAAACATATCACAAAACCATTAATAAAATATGGAATATTGCATCATAAAAAATCTACTTCAAACAAATGTAAAATACATTAAAGGATGTTGACATAGATGAAATCAAAACTATTTGATAGAAATATCTCTTTCTATTTTGAAATCATTTAAAAGTCACAAAATTATAAAATAAAACATTCATTTTGAAGACATTCTTATAATATTATATGGGATGCTTCGAAGATGTTATAATGACAGAAAATATCTACATTTTCCGTATATGTAAAAAACATTATTCCCTTAATTTTGTTGAAAAGTTCTTAAAGGACCTTATTTTGAAAATTACGGAAAGATTACTTTATAAAAATTCTATAAAAATTCAGAAAAGGGTATAAATAACTCTAACAAATAGTCTTGGAAAAATTATAAATGTTTTGAAATACATTTTTATGAAACATGGATGTCGATGATAAATAGGTCCCAGTAGATACTCATGTATAAACAACCTCTGATAATGAAGAGATTGTAGAATTAACCCTTTCCTTGTACTTTTACTTGGTCGAGGGTAAATTAACCTCTTGTATAATAGTTAAACAATTGTTATTAAATTATACAATAACCACATACATAAATATAATATCATATATGATCTTCTAATATTGCATTGTTAATAATATTTTTGTAGTATCATTGTTTCTGGTGTTAACTGATTAGTTTTCCTTTATATGATTTGTTATGTAAGCCTTGTTGGTTATGAATATGATGTATTTTATTAATATCCAGAATTATATTATGTTCTTAAACATTATTTCTAATCATAAAATGAAAATTTTTCTTGAATGGTTATGATGAAGAATGAATTTTATCACGTTCGGGGAGATGGTAATTCGCACGTACGCACGAGCAACAATATCATTCTATTGAGGGTGAAATTGTATTTAATTGGATGATAAATCAAATATAAATAATACTTAACAGGTTATATGTAATATTTACATCATTTATACTCATTATTATACCCATCCAAATAATGAAGTGTTTGAATAACAAACCACACCACGGCGTGGAGACAGTTAGCCATACATACGCACGTATGGTGACTTGTCATTCATAGGATGGATAGAATAATGAATATGGTTATACCATGTTTTTAATAACATCACAATATGTATAAGGTACTGAAGTTATTATTTTGGTATGAAAAAATAAATAAAGAAGAAGTGGAAGAAGAAAATAACTTTGAAAGAGGTGGTGAAATTATTCCCTCTTTTTCGGGTGTTCCCTTTTGAGTTGATCAAAATGGCTTCATAAGTTGGTTTTATGTTCAAAGTATGTCCTCTAGGTCGAAGTGAGGATATTTGGAAGGATATTTATGAATTTTTTTGCCGATACAAATGGCTTTGGAGGTGTTATTTTGAGAGAAGGGGAAGTTCCCTTTTATAAGAGAGGTGAGGGTCACTTTAGGAAATGATTGAAATATTATTTTATTATACAATCATATTAGGTTTATAATGGCTCCAAAATTATTTATTTTGAAGATAATGTGGGTATGGGTTGAAAACCTCTCAACCAATAGGTTTTATATAGGTTTATGTCACCATATTAACCTTATCTTTTAGATTTAACTCTTAGTTAAATAGTTTAACGTTTACTATGTATTCGTTTATTATTATAATAAATGGTTAATAAATGTACTATAAAAAGACAAGTGAACCCCAAGTGGTTAATTATTGACATATATAATATTATATATGTCCTTTGGACAAAAACGTATATTTTTAGGAATTTTATATCAATTAATAATACAATATTTGTTTTAAAAACTCATTTATATCAATTTTGACACTATTTGGTATTTTGTTTTTGTGAAAGCCATAAAAACATTATAAATTTTAAAAAAATTTATTTTATCAACCCTAACATGTCATACTAACCTTTAAAATTAGTGGAGTTAATAATAAGTCTAAAAGTACATTTATTTGGATCTTTATAATATCAATTATTTTAATCATTCATTAATAAGTTAATTACTGCATCATCATTGTATCATAAATAAATTTAGTTATTTAATGTCTAAAAATTATAAATAAAATACCATTACGTAGTAAATATCGTAATATTTCTAATTGATAATTATAGTTTAATTTTTATTATTTATAACCCTATATTAAAAATGGTTTTAGTTATTAAAATTTGAATTTAACACTTTTAACTATTCTTTAAATAAAATAATAATAAATGTCATAATCTAATAAAAGTGGTACAAAAGGATGATATTTTATTCCTAAAGTTTATTTTGGTCGAAATACACTTATTCAATAGAATTAGGACATGTTTTTGGGTAATTATAATGTAATTTTTCCTTTAATTACCCAATTTACTTTTAACAGTGGTAAATAAAAGTCAAAAGTTATTATTCACCAAAAAATATTTTCATCATATTGAACAACATTTTACTTACTGATGTCAACTATGTCTCTCAGATTTTTAAAATTCAATTCACAGAAGCGGTAAAATTACTTTTTATGCAAATTTGTAAATGTTCCTAGAAGGTGGATAAAAGACAGTAAAAAGTTCAATAAAATTTTATACATCTAATCTTATTAAAAAATGACTCCAATGAATTATATCAAACTTATATAGGTATTATGTATCTATTCTGACTTAAAATAAATTTAACTATAATAAATAATTATTTAAATAATATGTTGGTTTGAAACAATAACGTAGTGTTTTTCACTATTCATCAAAATTGAATGTTTTCATAAAAATATCAAAAATTCACCCTATGCTAATTTTGATTTTCCGAACACAAAAATGAAGTCCATTTGGAAAAATAATTTTAAAAAATTTCAAAAAGTTCGTATTACTATTCATAAAGGAAAGTTTGATTTGTCATGGTATGCTAAAACTCAAGGTTGCATACAGTGAAAGATATTTCATTATTCAAAGGGAAACTTATTGTGGAAGCTTGGGGTGTTATAATGGGGTATTGGTTTTGCTGTCCCTTTCCTACTTGATTTAGTTCCCAAGATATAGTCTTGTACTATGGTGCATCATGAAAATTTATTCTGGATTTCTCTGAGATGACAGGTAGGTAGATTTACATGATGATATTGCGGTGATGATCTGCCTCATGATGAGGATTTAGTGTAGAGAACTTGTTATGAGGTAGTACTTCCATGTTGTCTTCTAGTTGAGAAACCACCCATTGATCAGCTAGTTTTTATAGTAGTTCAGACCAAGAATGCAGATAGGATGAGTGCACAACATGAGTAATAGATGTAGCGACCTCTAAGGTACCATGGTGATCCAGAGCCCTAGGCAGTTCATGAATCCATCGAGGTAGTCACATAAGTTTTCCTATTAGCGAGGAATCCTCCCTATAAAATGGTGTTTCAAGTGGTGAACCTTTAGCATGGTTTATCTAGGAGATGGTAGAGTTATTTTCATGGCCCCTTGATGAGACTACTCTCACTTGGGTGGAGTTTGAGAGACTCTTCATTGAATATTTTTACAAAACCATGTTGAGATCAGTGCATATCCAAGAGATTTTACAGATTCTTCAGGGTAACATAACTATGGAAGATTATTCAGACAGGTTCAAATACTTGATTATTTACTCCCTATATATATTTATAGAACCATTCATTATAGCTCAAACATTTAGAATGGATTCCATAGAGATGTCAGAGCAGGTGTGGTCTTCTTTTGAATTCTCTCTTTTGAAGCGGTAATGGAGTGAGATCAAGTTGTAGATAGCTTCATGGAATGAAAAGAATATGGGTCATGCAATGGTAATTTTGAGGTTGAGGTGTCTGCAATAGTTGGAAGATGACATATGAAATAATCGCGGTGCATGAGGCACACCCCATGCCAAGACTCAGGCATGTGGTTCAGTGGAATAAGAGCCACAACGGGGATCAATTCAGCCACAGGAGAGGCGGTGTTATACTTGCAATGGTTTGAGATATCTTTCTAGAGAATGTACAACCCATCATACTACTGAGAGGGAGTCGGTCGATGGTCATCCTTAGAAGAGGTATCATTTGGAGAAATGTATTCCTCAATATTAGGGATGAGGAAGAGGTGTTGGGATAAAAATTAGAGTTGTCTTGTGGTTGGAGGTGTTTCCACCACTTCTCCTGGGTGGTCAATGCCATCCCTATAGAGTTGGAGGATACAGGTGAGGGTAGATATAGTACATAAAATACTTTTTCCTATAATCCCCATTTATGAATAGATTTACTCTCTATTTTCTTTCTAATTTCACTGGTATAAATTGTTATACACTATAGTGAGGTACTCTTTTCATTCCTTTTATTTATCTAGGTTTATTCGATGTGACATAGGGGAATTAGTGAATCCTATGTGGTTGTTGATCAATGTATCTTTGAATTCTTGAGAAATATAGGTCTATCCCCCACCAAGACACATTTATTCAATTCAAACAAAACCATGAGGGAAATTCAGTTTTATCCAAAGTGTATAGTATCAAGGTGAGGTGAATTAATCGATTTTACTTGTGTGTTTGGGGATGAGTATCGTGTTAGTGGTGGTGATAGAGTGCCTGATAAGACCTAGTTGAGTGTTTGGGAATCTCTTTTATTGTTCATTAGTATCCTTATCTTCTTGGAATCAGCATTGTATGCAAGCTGATCTAGGAGGATGTGGAGTGTTTTTATATAGCTTTGGACTGACACTGAAGAGGGATGTTTTCCCCACCGAGATGTTATTTTGAGAAGTAACCAAAAACCATGTGACTGAGGCAATGTATCCCAAAGAAGATAACTTTGTTCTCTTCTAGATTAGTTCATTCTAATTTTGTATTTAGGGTAGTGTTTAATTTTTGGTTTACTCTCCTTACAATAGAGGTGAAGACATGTGGGGTGTGACACGATCCTTCCATGTCTATATTCTAAAGGTTGGGTGAGTATTCTCTCCTTTATTTTTCATTGGCACCCTTTTGTTATTTGATTAAAAATTGAATGAAAGTAACTTGAGAAGGTTGTATTGTAGTTCATTTAGTGGTAGATGTTAACTGTTGGGTTTCATCGATATCTGTGTTAGGTTAGCGAGGTGGCATTCGCTTTACCCTACGACTATAGTGGGACCGTGGTGCTTCTTTCTTTTTCCCCTGGTTGTATTTGAGGAGACATGTAATTTATTGTTTCCTAA
The DNA here is from genome assembly GCA_963277665.1 of Viscum album. Taxonomy (NCBI): domain Eukaryota; kingdom Viridiplantae; phylum Streptophyta; class Magnoliopsida; order Santalales; family Viscaceae; genus Viscum; species Viscum album. The sequence goes on from OY728120.1 coordinate 238,598,695, forward strand.
TATTTATCTATTTGGAGTTATATGAGTGTGTTTTGTGGGCTTGGGTTTTCCCTTGAGTGTGTTCTTGGAAGCAGAACAAGGACACATGTTGAGCTCGTTGTGTAGAGCTTCATTTATTTTCGATGTGCCTAACCTTATTTCTTTTCGCGGAAAAATGATTTCAAGGTGGTAGTGATGTAGTGACTTGGGTTTTTACCTATAAGACTTTGGAATATTTATTTGAATATTCCAAAATCCAGATGCTAATTCATAGTGGGAATCTGAGGCCCATAGAGCCTTATTGCTGTGATTTTAAAAATAGTAAATAATTTTTGTCACACATGAAATGTTTCTCTTGAAACATGGAATAACTCCTGAGTAGAGTCTTGGATCATAAATCTATGGCCATAGTTGAGTATATAATTTCTTTACACTAGGTATGACCTAAAGTCATCTGTATTGGGTGTTTCATTCAAGTATGTTTTGTTGAAATGTCATTAAAAAGGAAGTTTATTGATTTTAATTGATTAAAATAAATTCATCCCCCATGAAATAGTTGGGCACAAGACATAATTAGGAGGAACCACTCTTCCTCTCCCTCTTTGGATAGAAAATAGGAATGATCCAATATTGATGTGATGAAGCACTACTAATCATAGTTTTTTATGATTCATGTCATAATATTAGGGAGCAATATGATCAATGTGTTTTTATCCACTTAAATCGTTAGTCTTTCACACTAGAGTTATAATTGTTTCATAGATCCATGAAATATGTGTTCTAGTTTTAAGAATCACTATTTCTAGGTAGTTTCCATTGGATTTATTTATGGAACCAAAAACTTCCAATAGTTTTTATCCAAAGGGGACATGCTTTCCAAAGTTCGGTGTTCCTTAAGTCTGAACTTTACAATACTTAAGAACATGCATTGGTCGAGAGGCTGGGATATCGAACTCATCACACCCTTTTGGGGGGAATTATTTTCTACTCCATGACTCTCTTTATAAATTTAAGATATTTTCATGAATCCTTATAAATTCACCAAGTATATCATAAGCATCCCTTGGAATTTATAATAACTTATTAATATGTGTAAAATTTAGAATCATCAGTATGCATTCATGGTTCTTGTTTAATGGAAAAATTCATGTATTTTAGTTTTCCATCAATGGTATCCTCTAATATACAGATTAGAGTTTCTTTTAATCATCATGGTGATGATAATGGTTTCTAAGACACTTAGTGGGGAACTCTAGAATTTTTTGTCATCCAGGGATATGAAGTTTTTTTTGATCTTGGAATGGTGCCTGTCAAATGGGCTACCTATGTATCCTTGTGAAAGGAATCAGAACCCTTGTAGTTAGGTGTCACTTAATAGGACACATCATACCTTTTAAGGTCATGTGATAAGGACCTCTAAGAAAAAGATTCTTGGTCAAAAATTAATGTGGGACTTATACTAAAGTAGCCCAAGGAACTTGGAAAGGATATGACTTTCCAATTAGGATCAAGTTCTATTGGGAATATAGACCAAGGATAACATGGTTGATTTGATGTGTTGGTTTTGAACCTCAAGGATTATTCTAACATATCCCATATTAATGGGAATCATAGCCCACATAGTTCGATAAATCTCATAGGAGGGTATGGTACTCTGAGAAAGATGATTTTGGGATTACTTCTTGAAAAGGATGCCTTGATGATTTGAAGATTGAATTTGGGGCTTATTTCCTAAGGAGGACTCCCAGTGTGCTTGGGCCTTGAGACAGATTGCTATGTATCCTAGTTTGAAGAGGAATTAGAGTTCTCGTAGTTCTTTTGGATGAGTGTTTGTGCACATCTTGTAACCATCACATATCTCTAAGACCACATGAGGCATGCTCCATGTGAGAAAAAAGAGGATGTGAGTGATTCAACAATGACACTTCATACTTTTCCTCCTTAGCTGATGGAAGAGGTAACGTCAACCGTGGAAGAGGGCGAGGCAATGAGCCATCCCTCTATTCTATTTACATTGGACATGGGTCCAATGTAAGGAGGAAGGGATAAAGGAGAGGGGACTACACTAGGATGGTTTCCCTAAAATTGATCCTGGTTGGAAATGGAGACTTATCCTTTGCTTTCATGGAAAATTAAGTGTGAACAGTACCTTCCTTACCAGAGACCTGAGGTTCCCAGTCACCTATTTGAAAAAGGAGAGGCCAAGACCCAACCCTCCTCCAAAATGGGAACTTCCCAACACTATTTCTAGGAGAAATGTCTATGTGAATGTAGATATACAAACCAATAGACAATCCATGAATCCTAACCCCATTGTGAAACAAATGTGGGAAACCATTGACTACAAAAATACAAACCCAAATAGGAGACATACTGATGTGTTGTTTCCAAAGGTTTGATAAGTCCAGAGGTTTTGGTGGAGGTCTCAATAGATTCCCTTTCAGACAAGTGAGCCAAAGAAGAGGAAGCCTTTCCATGAATGGATGAGTATGTCTTGATGGCTTGTAGACTGAAAAGAGTGAAGAGAATAAGTGAATCAAAGTGGGGCGCCCAAGTAGAGAAGGGTGCGCAAGTATGGTCACGTAAGAACACTTGGGCAACCTGATGTTCACTTAAGCTACGATCATCATGTGTATTAATACATGGGAGAGACCTTGATACAACCTTCAAAAGTATTCACAGGTGATCCAAGAAGTGGGGCACTCAAGTTCTTATGAGAGGAATGGGAGTCATAAAAATATTTATTACCTAGGGAGGTTGGGCGCTTTAGGCACACAAGTGTTATGGTTTTCAAACACTAATATGACTTAAGTCTAATGATCCTCCCTTAAATCCTCCACTGAAGGTATTGAAGAACTACCATGAAAGTTTCAGAAGACTGGGGTAAAGTACTAGAGAGACCAGAGAAACAATTGGGCTTCAAGGAAATTCTCCTTTTTTTGAAATGGGGGCCCCAAGGGTCTATTTATAGGAAAATAAGTGACCATGGGAGAAATGAGTTGGGCAACCAAGTGAATTTCTCACCATATAGGAGCGCACAAGTAGACTGTGCGACATTTTTGGGCATGCAAGTAGGTTGTGCGCCGTCGGTGTTTTGGCTTGACTAAGGTGATTCAAAATTAATTCCTTTGCAAATATTGATTTTTCTTCATGTATTTTCCCATTTTCCTTATAAGGGGATTCCCTTTGTGATTTTTTAGACCCTTTGATAGAATAGAGTGTCAACAAAATCCCACCCTCAGAATTGGACTTGAAATTAAAAGAGGATCCTATACTGAGGTAATGTAATGAAGAAGAAAGAAAAGGGAAATGAGGTGCACAAGTATTCGGTGCTCTAGTAGACATGTGCATGTAAGTTCACAACATGTAATATTTCTGGCATGAAGGGTGATATTGGTAACTTATATATGAGGGCTCCAAATCCGTGGAAAGTTTCGCGACTTCCGGATTCTCACCTCTCGGGATGCAAGTCTTCTATTCAGACGCTTCTACTTCGCCGCACTTCCTATGTTTGTTTTTTAGCTGCGCGCCATGAGTGGGGTGCCATACTTGCACGCCGACTTATACTTGTTCTCCAAGTTTAAAATGACCATGCCTTAATGCCTTTTATATTATTTTTTAAAACACAAAAAATGAACTTACTTTAAAAAGACGATCTCTATCTTTTTACAGGTTCAGTGGCTCCCAAAAGAATTAGAACAACTGATGAGATTTCCAATAAGAGGATTGATGACATGATGAATGTATTTGGTCATGATTAATTCGATGTTTGTGAAACCACTCTTCCAGACATAGCAAAATATTTTAAGATGTATCATTTCAACTTTCCTCAGAGCACATATCTATCTTTGTATAATTATGACCATTTGCAGGTTACTAACATTCCTGATCCAAAGAACTAAGTCCCACATTCTTGGTTTCTGGATTATACCAACTTCTCATCGGCCAATGTTTCAGTTGGGGGATCATTTTTCAGTTCTGGGAAAGTATAGAAAGCTTATATTATGCATCATAGCCCGTGTCATCTAGATTTGAAGGCACAAACACCCGAGCTGCAATCACACTGTTATTCATCCATCTTTAGAGATTCTTAGATAGATCGGTCCAAGGGTTGGAAGAAAATTTGGGATTTCCACTCATGATGAGGTTTAAAACCCGCATGGATGTGGGCATACTGGGTGAAAAACACAAGTGTAGAATTTGAAGATAATTTGAGAATCATCAGGATTTATGAAGCTGTTTTGGTTGGGAAACCCTATGTGTATAGAAATGATGATTTTGTGCTATATTTATTAAGTCGGTGGATCCTAGAGACTAATTCCTTATTTTAAACACATGGAGATGTAGGTATCAGTTTGTGGGACATTTACAAAATTTCTGGAGCTCTAATCCTTAGAAACATGTTAGACGGGTTTATTCCTCCCAAGCTGACATGGAATGACTCAAAAAAGACACCATATTTGGCTCGTGAGTTGATGAAAATATTTAACAAACTCAAGAATTGAATCACTGCAAAAACTCACACCAGGTGGGACATTCATCTGGAGGAATGGATGGAAATATTTTTAATAAAGAAGGAAAAGGGGCCCACTTTCCCTCATCCAACTAGATATCTAAGGGCAGAGAAGAGAGACACTCCTGACACCTTTTGGCCAACATTGGAAAAGGGAGAATTTGAAAAAATCAGGATATGATATCAACCCAAAAATTCATGCAAAGACACATCTGGATGGTTTCTTAGCCATGTGGCTCAGCGTATATTTATTACTAGTCTGAGACTCCAAAGGAGGTGTGAGGTTGTGAACCTTTGTTATTGTAGTGAAGCTCATAGAGAAAAGTATGGAACCATTGGCTACTCTTATTTTAGCCAAGATTCATAGGATTTTTCTGCATATTTACAAAGGAAAATCTCCCTTTAGAATAGTGGTGCCATTCCATGTGTTGTGGGGATGGATTTCTACTCACTTTATATCTTATGTTGTAAAAGGTGGAGTATAGGTTTTTGTAAGTTCTTTCCAATCATCTATTCAATAATTTTCAGGTATTTCACCCTTTTATTTGAATTATTATAATAACTAGGTTAGGTTGAGCATCATATGGAATTTAATTTCATTCCCTATAGGAATATGCCTATCGGGTGATTTGTTAATGATGGTACTACCAGTTTAGAACTGAGAGCATATATGCTCGCTTGCAGAGATGGCGTGTTGGCCACCAGAATCGACGAAAAAATCATATATGAGGCCTATGATCCCTATAGATTTGAATGTCAATTCAAATGTCTAAAATAGAATACTGTATCCCCTCCTGTGCATGCAAGACTCGAGCAACACCCAATGGTTACCTGATAACTATGGTTATTGACATCTGCAGAGAAGACCAGGGTGGTTTTTAATTTACCTGTTGCAGATGTCGTAAGTAGATTAACCATATGGTATGCTGAAAATTGGGTTGCATAATACCCTAAAGGGGTATTAAATCATGTCATCCCTTGAGTGTGGATAAATAGAAATTGCTGGAAGGAACCCCTTCGCTCAGAAGATAATTCTTCATCATCAGGGGTCGATTGACAAGAATTCGAGAGTGGAGGTGACGATTCTCCAAATCCACCAAAGAGACCTTATGCCAGGTATAATCCTTCTACTGGGATAAAAAGATCCACTCCATCAATCCCTACTAAATTCGTATCATGCCGATCTAGTCAAGATCATTCTGAAGAGAGGTGAGTTCCATTTTTCCAATCCTTTATCCGTGACAGCTAGTGTTGGGAAAAAACTCACGTCTAAGGTTGTAAGATCCTCATCACAAACCTTGGACATACATTGTGATATATAAGACTGGAGGTTGTTTGAACATGTAAGAGTCTATACTGTGATGCTGAGACTATGTGGATGGATTTGTACGAGGGATTGCATATTCTGGGAGTAGGGGATTTGCGGGCTTCTTCTGACATTCTTTTTAAGGATAATCACAACTAGGTAAGGACCTATATTTGAGAGTTGGAAATGCTCATATATTCCACTGATGAATCAATTCTTACCACAAAGAGGGTAAAGGAAATGATAGATCGTGGTACCACAGAAGGGATTAATCCTTCATTAGAAGAAGAATGGCGTGACTTTGTAGATCCTGAGGATGTAAGTTCCCTTTCTTTTGTATCTTCCTCTATTTTGAAACTTGAATTTTAATAAAAAAATTATTACTTAGTAAAAATTTCGTCTTAAATTATAGTTGAGTAAAGGAAAGACAACTGGAATTCCATCACTACAATATAGTCCTGGAGGCACTGCTCTTGGAGCTACCAGATCACCCTGTGAATCGGGAGAAATATCTCTGGGTAGATCAGCCATGGAGGTGGAAATATAGAGGGTAATGGGATAACCGATACCCATTTTTGTAGGTGAAGATACAAGCCCTCATAAAAATATGATGAAGAAAAAACATCAAAGAAAGAAAACCACCTTTAAGCACTTTCTTAGCCGTGGTATGGATCCTTGATAATCATGAATTTTAGTTTTATTCATGAAAAAGTGTTTAAAAATTTTATGATTAAAAGGGATTATTCTGTTTATTATTTTAAAGAAACCACTGATAATACTCAAGGAGATGTAGAAGGTGCTTCTGAGAAAAAATAAATTCTTGTAGATTCAGTGGCTCCTGAAGAGGCATTGAAGTCAAAGGAACCAACATCTGTCCTCAGCACTGTTCCGATTCCTCCTATCAGAGGAGAGGAAGCTTCTCGTAAATCAATAATATTTCATAAAGCATCCAATTAAATAATAGATAACATCCATTAAATGATACTTCTAGGTTAATCACATGCACCAAAACATCTGGAAACAACTGATTTTGACCCTAAAATTGTTTCTGAAGAAGCTACTGAGGGCCACAGGTTGTCGGAGGAGGGTTGTGAAGTAAACATGCCAAGTGTTCCCACGGGTGAGACTAACCTGGGATCTGAGATATCATTAGATTAAATGGTGAACCTTTGCATGTATTTTTAAGAAATATTATAACATGTTAAAATATCAAATTCTTTATAATATTTTGGAGGTCCTTATATAGAATCAACTGGATATGAGTTCTCATTATTCATCCTATTAATCATTTTATGATTAACTTGCAAACCATGGATGATTTCAAATATATAGTTCAATCTAAAGAAACTAATACCTCAATAGTTCATGAAGGAAGTGTTGATATTATTGTCAATCCTACCATTGTAGAGACATTGGCTCAAGTTAATCTTGAGGTAGCAGGTATTCCTGAGATTCACTCTGAAAATACTGAGCATATTAAAGATAGCACTCCTCAACCAGAGACATAAAATAAAATTACTGAAACTAAGAACACTGGGGAGGATTCTTCTCAAGCTGCTGACCTACTTCTACTTAAGAGATGCTGATATTATTATTACATTCACTTTTATTATCTATTAAATATAACCATGATTATTGATTTACAATATAGGGTTATCAACTTCAATGGATTGGTCTGGAGATGAAGCCTCTGCATCTTCCCAAACAACATTTGAAGGTGGAGAAACCATTGTCCAAGAAGGAATAGAGCATGGAACTTCTTTAAGTGCATTAGTCCCAGAATATACCCCTTCTTATGACAGTGATGCTGAATCGGACCAAGAACTGCAGAAGGTTCTTCGACTTTCTCATCACAAAGAATGAAAAAATATCTCGAAGATAATATCTGAGATGACCCTTAAGGAACAGACTTCAAGAATTTCGGGAATTTCATCTCTGTTCATCACACTTGGATTTGGTGGTTTTTAATACCGTGAAACTCATACTGTGGTGAAAGAAATTATCTGAAAGAGGGAGAAAGAAAAAAAATCCTAAACAAGAATTGATAAAAGCAAGACTTTCTATCAATATTGAAGTGTTCCAAGTAGCACTACCCCAAGATAAGGCTAATCATAATGAAAGTGGAAGGGAATGATGCAAACAACTAAAGAAAGGAATGTTTAGCAACTGAAACTTCAACAAATGTTAGATATCATTATAGGGGAGCTTGAATAGCTTGATAGCTCATTAGGAGAAGTCCAAAAGGAATGTGTAAAATCCAATGTAGATTCTAAATAAGTACTTCATCACGCTGAAGAGAGTGAGGCTGGTTAGATAAAACAACCCTTAAAAGTAGTAGATGGGGCTCAAAAAGTTTTTAAAAAAATGAGGAATTACGTAGAAAGTATTTTTGTAAGAATCTATTTAATAGAGAGATTCCATTTTTTGGATATTTCTTTATAAAAGAATTTCATAAATGAAAATTATTTTGTCTTTAATCATTTATGTTTTCAATTTCATTAATTAATTTTGTTTTACCTAGGCCATTGGGCCTAGTAAGCATAATGTGCTAATATTTAGGGTTGAAATAGCTTTGACCATAAACTTTGCAATTAGATCCCAAAAAAAACTCTATGACTAAGAATTACTTTAATATTCTTTAAATATTTTCAAAGGGAATATTGAGTTACGATTTTTATGGTCACCAAATCTAAAACCTGTATAAACATAAGGGGAGTCCCTTCCAAGAAAAAAGTTGCCATTACTTGACAAACCTGTTATGGGGGCTGTATTATGCATGGACAACTAGAGAATATGCTTCATAGCCAAATAGTGGAATCTTTTGACTGACATTCCTGTTATGTAGGCAATTTATTCAAGGACACCTAAGGGAACATGTTGTATAGTCAGGAAAAAGAGCGCTTAGAAATTTAACCTTTTACTATTGATAGATAGGGGAAAATAAGATTTGGGTGACTCCGGACCACAGTGGGTGGTTTTTCCAAGGAAATAAATTTTAAGAATGAAAAAGGGCTATTTTAGACCAACATAAGTCATGAATAAGAAAACCATTTCTATAAAAATTTGGTGTATGAGTAATGGTTAAAATTTATCAGAAAGAGAAATTAAAGATATTATACCGTGAAGTTTTAAGTCATGTAGTGAGGACATTGTATTGTGCATTTTTAAGCCATGCAGTGAGGACATTGTATTGTGACATTTTAGGTCATGCAGTGGGGATATTGTACTGTGAAGTTTTGAGTCATGCAGTGAGGACATTTTAATATGCAGTTTTAATTCATGCTGAGAGGACATTGGGTGTCTTGAATTTAAGGAATTTATCTTTGACCAAAGGTACGAGAAAACTCTCCCAATTTATAGGAAAATTTGTTTGTAAACATAATATCATATTAGGGTATGGATGGAAAAAATGTAAACAATGATTTGGGAATTTCTAAAACCAAGGAATGATATGGGGAAAGGGCTAAAAGCATTAGAGGAAGTATTTTCCATGAACGATGTTACCATTATTTGACAAACCCGTTATGGGGGTTGTCTTATGCAGGGAAAATTGAGGCATATGATACATAGTTAATTAGTGGAATCTTATGTCTGATAGGCCTGTTATGTAGGCAACTTATGCAAGGCTACCTAAGGGCATGTGCTGCATATTCAGGCAAAAGATCTCTTAGAAATTTAACATTCTATTTCCAAAAGTTGAAGTATGTTTATGGAGATTCATATTTTACAAAGCATAGAATTTGGTTCCTGGAGAAAGGTAACTAAATATGGAAATGGAATTTACAACCAAGATGTCCAAAGAATCGGAGGAATAATACTTTTACGAAGGTCTGACCCAAACGTAAGAGATATGGTGTATGTAGTTTAAGTCATACAATTAGGACTAGAAATAGAAACAAAATATAATATGTGTCCTGGTGATTTCAAGGTTATTTCATATTGTGTTGAACACATAGTGAGGGAAATGTGTAAACCATGGTCTTGAAGACTTTCAGATTATGAGAAAGATAATGGGACAAGTATACTTGAATAACTATTTTAAAATACAAATTCTTGTATATTTTCATCAAATATTAAAGGGGACAGAGATACTATAAACAAGAACAAAGTTACCATTACTTTTCAAACCCGTTATGGGGGCTATATTATGTAGTGCCAACTAGGGAATATGCTTCATAGAAAACTAGAGGAATCTTTTGACTGATAGGCCTGTTATGTAGGTAACTTATGCAAGGCCGCCTAAGGGAACGTGCTGCATAGTCAAGAAAAAGAGCTCTCAGATATTTGAAACCTTGTTACCAGAAACCATAAGAAATATTATGAAGATCTAAAAATATTCATTATTAAGAGTATGAAATATTGAAAGGGTTTATATTCAATGCAGATGAGAAATATTTGAACTAGTATTGGACATGAGTTTGACATCCTTTACATAGATATGACTCATATGTAAAGTGGAGACTTTATTTTTTTCTTCTGAATTAATATTATGATGTGCATTTTAAATCCATTCAATTAGGACATTTTCACCCCCATACAGAATTAATACACCTTACTTATAGTAAGAATCACCTTATCTAATTTCTATGCTCACTTGAGCTATGCTCGGTGTGAGAAACAAGGAGTAGTAAGGGTATTTTCTATAATACAAAGGTGACACAGATAAAGTATAGGGGTATCATATTTCCATATAGTTTAACGTCGTGTGGTAAGGAATAAAATGAAATGATATGAATGGAAATACATATTGTAACTGGATTAAGGGATAAAACCCAAGTGTCACTATATGACTTTTTGGGGAATGAATCAAGTCATACATAGTTTTTAAAACATTATCTATGAAGATTTGACTCTTAAACAAGAAATAAAAGGGTTTATTTATCACATATGGGCCCAAGATTGGAGATCAAGGTGTCTCTACGTATCTCAAAATAGTTGAGAATCAATCCATATGTAGTTCTATAAACAATCATTCCTTATGCTAATGGAGTTTTACATGAATAATGGGGGCTTTTTACAAGTTATGAGAGAACAGTAAATCTTAAGGAATAAAATGGTATAAGGACCAAATCGTGTATCTTAAGGAAACACTCTGTATAGATTTGATTCATATACAGGAAGAGAAAAAAATATATAAGAAGATTTGGTGATTGTGGTTGGGCCCAAAATTAGAGATTCAAGCATCTCTACATATCTCATTGAAAATGAGAATCAATCCATATATAGTTCTTGAAAAATGGTCTCTATGCAGATTTGACTTAGACATTGGAAAGAGAGGGACTCATGTACTACAAAGGTGTAGTGATGATGTTAATGATATTTGCTTACGGAATCTTCTAACGTTAAATAGAGAAAATGTTTGTTGTACAAATTATTTCATGAAGTTTAATGTCATGAAACAAGGATGAAGATGCTACCTATTTTAACATCATGCTATATGAACGTTGATGGCTGTTATGTAGTTTAATGTCATGTAACTAGGACATGGGGGCTGTGCGGTTTTATGTTTTACAACAAGTACATGGTACTGTGCAGTTTAAAGACTTGTAGTGAGGACTAATGTGTATAATTACACAAAGTATTTCTACAAAAATATCGCATTGGTTGGAGTTTTAATGATCTCTCCATCAATTGAGAATAAGGAATAGTCTCCATTTGAAAAGAACTTATGTATAGAATAAGGTGTTTCCCATCTGGGTTCAAGTTTTGGAGGTTTCTTTCCTGGTATCATTGGAGTCTTAAGAACCAATAACAATTCTCCTTGAAGGAATGAACAAAGGAGAACTTTATTATTAAAATATCATGCTTTTCTATTCTGATAGACTTCTAAATCATGAAGAGTGTGTAGTATTTTCTCATCTAATCTTTCCAACTCATCAAATCATTTTTGTGATCTTTCATTTGTAGACAACTGATCATAGATTACAACTTTATGTGAAGGAATTTTTTTTTCAATTGGAAAAACTACTTCTGTTCCATATACCAATGAATAAGGAGTTTCTCGGGTAGAAGTACGAGTAGTTGTCTGATAAGCCCATAAACCATTCAAAAGTTTATCTGGCCATGATTTATTATCTTTATCCACCATCTTCTGGAGAATATATGATAAATACTTATTTAAGGCCCCTATCTATCCATTTTCTACTGCATGATAGAGATATGAATGGTTTGACTTGATATTATGTTCCTAATACAAATTTTTTTACTTTATCCGAACAAAAAATGGTGCCATTGTCCATCAAAATAGTATGAGGGATTCCAAATTTGGTGATGATATTAGTTTTGGAAAAACTAAAAATGATTTTTGGCTATGACTTCCTTGAGAGGTATTGCCTCAGACCATTTAGAGAAGAAGTTAGTAGCAATGAGAATATAATTGACCTTCTTAACCATGGCTAGAGGATAAGGCTATACTACATCCATTACCTATGTGGAAAATGGCCAAGAGTATTTAGCTGTATGTAGAAACTATGGGGGTTGATGAATGAAGTTGGCATGCACATGACAGGGATGACATTTTTAGTGAAATCTGTACAATCCTGTGTCATTGAAGGCCAAAAGTATCCAAGAATTCAGATCTGATCAGATAGTATGTGACCAGATTGGTTGGAACCAGAAGCTCCTGAATGTACTTCATTCGTGATAGGTCAGGTCTCTTCTCCATCAAAACATATGAAGAAAATTCAATGAATGCCTCTCTTGTAAATTATATTTTGATGGTCTGGACTATCATAAAGAGTAAAATTGACCACTCGTCGCCAGATCTATTCCTTCTCAGACCTATATGGTGGAAGTACCACATTTTGAAGATATTCCATGATGAATGTTCTCTATCTCATGCTATGACCATATGGTTCAAAAAATAGGGAAAATTTCATTAATTTATTTTATTCTATTTTGAACAAAAGTTGAGACCACAAGACAATGGGTTATTCTGATAACTATCTCGTCTCAATTTAAATCTGCCAAGGTTGTAGCTTCATTATCCAGTGCATCTGCTTGAGCATTTTGTGAATGCGGGATATAAGACAATGTTGGATCTGAGGGAAATTTAGCGATTATCCCTCTGACGTAATCACACAAAGGAATTAATTCTTCTTTTATGATATAATATTCCACATTAATTTGTTTGATTACCAATTATGAATCACCTTTTAACTTAAAATGATCCATTTTCTCCTGAAGGTCCAATTCCAAACCAGCGATGAGAGCTTGATATTCTGCTTCATTGTTGGTACTACCTTCCCATAATAGGAAAGAATAATGAAATACTGCCTTTTTTGGGGAAATGAGGAAAATTCCTAATCCAACCTTGTTGAGTTTAGGGTTTTCTATTCTCTTTCCTGTCGTACTCCTAGAAGCACCATCAAAATACATTTCCATTGTTTAGAAATTATCTTGAATAGAGAAGACCTCTTCAATAGTAAGCTCAGTATTAAACAATGTATCTTCCACAGATGGATGCTCAGCAAGGAAATTAGCCAGAGATTGGCATTTTATTTCCTTTTGAGGTACAAATTGGATATCAAATTGTTTCAATATAACCACACACCATGCCAGACATCCTGTAAGAAGAGGGCGACTGAGGATAAATTTGAGTGGGTTATTACGAGATACCAATTAGACCTCATGATGTTCCAAGTAGTGTCTCAATTTTTGAAGTGCAAAGATTTACCCTAGGCATCACATCTCAATACTTGAATATTGGGTTTCTACATCAAGAATATTTCTACTGAGATAATAAAGGCTATTTTCATTCCCAACATCATTCTTTTGGGTGAGGAAGGCACCTAATGATCACTCTAAAGCTGTCAACTAGAGAATAAGTGGTCTTCCTTAAACAGAAAGCATCAATACTGGTGAACTCAACAGATATTTCATAAGGTTATTGAAAGCTTCTTGTCAATCTTCAGTCCATTGGTAGGTGACTCCCTTCTTCATTAATCAGGTGAAGGGTAAACACTTGCTTGCCAAATTGGCGATAAAGAACTGAATATAGGACAAGTGTCCTTCGAGTCCTACTAATTCTTTTAAATTTCTAGGAGTTGAAATACTAAGCATTGATTTTGTTTTCTCATGATCAACTTTGATACCATGATTTCATACAATGAAGCCAAGAAATTTTCCTGAGGTTACCCCGAAAGCACATTTCAAGGGGTTCATCTTCAAACTGTGTTGCCGAAGTTTATTGAATATGGTTTCCAAATCATCCAAGTGATTAGAATGTTGTCTAGATTTGATCACCAAATCATCCATATAAAATTAAAAAAAAATCCCTAGGAAGGGTTTAAAGATATGTTTCATGGAAAGTTGGCATGTTTCACCTGCATTCTTTAAGCCAAAGGGCATTACCCGATATAAAAACACAACTTAAGGGGATCTAAATTTTATATATTCTTCATCCTCTAGGTATATATCGATTCGATTATACCTAGAGTATCCATCCATTAAGGAAAGAGTTTTATAGCCAGCTGTTGCATCAATTATAAGTTCTGTAATTGGGACTGGAAAATCATCTTTAGGACAATTCCAGTTATGATATCTGAAATCAATTTAGACTCTAATTTTCCCATTCTTCTTTTTCACTAGGATAATATTGGCCAGCCATTTCGGATACTGAACTTCCCTGACAAATTTAGCCTTTATAAGCTTATCAACTTCAGCTTCAATTTTAGTGGCATGAGTTGGGTGTGTTCTCCTTGCTGCTTGATTAAATCCATGATGTTCTTCTGGAAAACCCAAATGATGGGAGGCTACATCAGGATTAAGACATGGAATTTATATATGATTCCAAGAAAATATATCTCGATGTTTATTTAGAAAGGAATTATACACCTCTTTTCCCTTATAGGTCATGGATGCACTAATTATTGTGGGGTGAGGATCTTCTTATGTACCTAGATTTATTTCTCTAAGTTCGTCCACGGTGGTAGAGACACCTTCTTTAAATTATGGATGATAATCCCTGAGATCTTCCTCTTATTCTTGATTATGTGTTACCTCTTATGTTTCCATTTTCATAGTAGATGACGAGGTCAAAATCCCATAGTTAGGGGAGGAGTCCGTATTTGAACATCCCGAAGAAGAGGCCACCATATCTGACCCTAATGATGACGAAGGGTCTTCCTGTGGTAATAAAAAGGGATTGATAGACTGAGAATCAACATCTTTTTATTCCCCATAGCATTGATACAATTTATTATACTCTAATTGACGAAGCAGAGGCTTGTTGTAGTTTAACAGATGAAATGAAAACATCTCCATTCAGGATTCCATCATTTTTTGGTGTATCAATAATTTATCCAATGTTGTCAGGCTCAATTTCTGTTATTTACTTTATGGAAATTACTAGATAAGTATTTGGATTTGGATTTACCCTTTCAATCTGATTGATAGGTTACACATAATCTTTTCTCAAATGCATAAATGGATTTCTTAGGATCTTTTCAAGTCCATTTAGAGCATTAACTCTGGTTATCTCCTTTATCATGGGTTTAGTTTCTTTTGGGTGATAAAACTTTGCCTCAAAATATTGAGATTCACATGTTCTGAATGTATCCTTTTCACCATACAATTTTCTAATTTGACCATTGAAACAGTATTTCAGACATTGGTGGTATGACGCGGGTATGGCTGCATGTTGATGAATCCAAGACCTTCCATGTAGAATATTGAATGTTGTGTCCTGAAGAACTACCATGAAATCTGAATTAGACACAAGATATCCAAACTGAGTTCTGAGTGTAATTTCACCTAGAGGTTCTTGTTCATTATTGTCACATACTTGCAACAAGAATGTTTAAGGAGATAAGTCAGATTCAGTCAGGCCTAATTGACGAAGTGTATGAACGAGAATGAGGTTAACCCCAGAGCTATTATCAATTAAGGATCGTTAGATATCTATGTCATTGAACTTTTCAGACAGATACAATGGTTTGATATGTATATGTACCACATGATCTTCATCTTAATCTGTAAATGATATGACTACATGACATTCTGCAAAATCATTCTCTATATAGTAAACCTCAGCAGCAGCAACTTCGGTTTCAAATTGTTGAGGACTTAACAAGGCCTCAATGAGTGCTTCTCGAAGATCTTTGGACATATTCAAAGAATCAAAAATTGATAAGTTGGCTGGTACTTGGGCCAATTGTTTCAAGATTTCATAATTTTGGTCCAACGGTCTGTGTTTCCCAAAATAGAGATGTGGGTTTTCAGGCTCTTTGGAAGTTGTTGCTTCTAATATAGATGTACTCTTTATCGGAACAAAAGCTGGAAATACAGTTAGCTTTAGTAAATTAGACAGACCAAGCCTATTCATTTGTTTAGAAGAAGATAATGTGGATTTTAATCGGTCTTCCAAAATAATTGTGCCTGAACTGAACCTGTCTTTCATGGAAGAAACTCCTTGTTCCTGCTGAGACCGCTGAAGGGGCCTTCCATGAGTTTCTTCCGCATATATGGTTCAAATAGGGGTAGAGTTAAAATAGTGGTTTTTGGAATTCCCACATCCTCCCCTATAACCTTTACCTTGTCCACTTCCTCTTTTTCCCCAATTCTGTACAAGGAATCTTGGCTCACTATAAAAAGAATCACCATTGACATAAGGATCCATTAAATGGATAACATGAAGATTAATTCTTCATCGGATTAATATTCATCTTGACCGGTTAATTCTGGTTGTACTATTTGGTGGGGTGGTGACTGTGCTTTTGAAATAGAGGGTAAAAAATTCACTAGGTCCAAAGACAACTTTCTCCTTGATATGAGCTCATCTTCTTATGACTGCTCTTTTTTCCTTATGATCACTTTTCTTCTTTGAGGAATGGCCTTTTGATGAATATGGTTTTCCTATGGTAGGAGTGGTAGAAGACACAATTGGTTGTTTCAAATGTTTTTTTAAAATAGCATGAGTCTGGTTGATTGCTTTCCTGATCATCCAATCATCATATTTTTGCACATTTTTATTTTTAACCTCTTTCCATTCTCCCTCTTCCTCTAGATTCGTAGCAGTAACACATACTACTTGTGGTGATTAACTTTTCAACTTCACTTGTCCAGAGTCTACCATCTTCTGTAGAAGGTCTTTGAAAACAAATCATTCATGAATCGGGTGTCCCAACATCTGATTATAGGGATAATAATTCGTATGATCTTCATCTCCATCTTTATTTTCCTTTTCGGCCTTGGCAACTAAACCAAATTGTTTTCTAAGACTGAGATGAATTAACTAGGAACTTGTTCAATCCTAAAATAATAAAAATTATTCTTTAATTACTAAAACTGTTTACCCCTTTGATCTCATTAATCATCTTGATGAGGCAGTCATAGCTGCTGATGCTCAGGAGGAGGAGCCCTTCGGTATGATGAGGTTCTTGAAGTAGAAGTAGGTACACGTGCCTATTTGACGGTGACTGTAGAAGATTTTTTCCTTTACTATCCTCCTCTCTAGAGTTGATGGAATTACACAAGTTTTAGCCTTAGTTTCTATAATAGAGTCTTATATCTGTTGAGCGATTGAAGTAAGGTCTCAAAACCCTCCAATGTATTTCACAGGGATCAACGGTGTGTGTAATTCATCAAATAGATTTTGCACACATATTGGAAGCAAATATTCCTGAGGGAGTGATAGAATTAAGGAATATGTTAACCCTTTCAATCATGCAATGAAATCTGAAACTCTTTCATTCTCCCTTTTTTTATAATTAGTATGATAAAAAACTGTCGTATTTGGTATCATTGAGCTAAATTGAAGAATTAATTTCTGACGGACATCTTCCCATCCATTAACTAATCGATATTGTAAAATTGTATACCATACAAAAATTTGGTCCTTGTAATGACTACATAAAAAACCTAAGCTTAACTTCTTCTTGTTGTTGAGAAGTTCCCATTACAGGATCACAAAAAGAAAAAAAATGTGTTAAGTGTTCTTCTGGAACTCCAAAACCATTAAAGATTGGGAATGTGGCATTCAAAAAATTTGGTGGTTGAGAAATTTCATCCACCCATTCAGGGTAAGCTTTCTTTTCTGGATGAACTGGTGCACGTCATTCCTCTATAGCTTCCAATAAAGACTTTAATTCCTCCATTGTGTTCATAAGCATTTGGGGAACATTTGAATGAGCTGGAACCTATGCAGGTATAGAAACTAGAGCTTGATCTGGTGTAGTGATCAGTAAAACCATTAATGGTGGTGCTGATACATGTCTTGGATGTATACCCAGTGGAAGGAAATCATTATCCACATCTATTGTTACTACAAATCCCTTTTGCTGAGGAGCTCCAATAGGATTTTCATGTTGAGGACTTACCTGGGGATACTGTCTAACAGAAATGATTTTTCAAAGTAACTATGTGTTGAGTCTTTTCAACTCCTTCATTTCCTCTTATGGCTATGAAAATCTCTCTTCAAGTGAAAGAGATTGACCTTCTCCAGAGGAAAAGTGAGATACAATCTGACTTTTTTCCTTTCCCCTTGTTAGATTCCTTTCGGAGAGGGTGGAGTTGGTTATTTGAAGGCGTACCTAGATTTTGGGTAAGCGTCTGATTTTGGGTATGCAAACCTTCTTCATTTTCCTCAATGTGTACCATATTATGGACAATAAATTTATCTTCTGATTCCCCAAAACTGGAATTATTTTCTGTAGGATCTTCTGCAATGTTGTTAATAACATTCACTGACGCATAATGCACTGATGGAATTCTATCAAGGTTTCTTCTAGATCTTCTCCCTTTGTGTCTTTCACGAGACTCCAATCTCCTATATGAATAATTTCATGGAACTATTTTGTGGATAATAACCCAAAGGGGATCCTTTGATAGTTTAATTTTATGCTTCCCTTTTGGATTCTTCCCTAATTGGGAGACAAATGACTTCCATTGAGGAGGGGATTGTAGATGTGAAAAATCCCCAGCCCTGTAGGCTAGGGATGTTCCTATTATTCTTCTTCAAATCATTGAACATTGTTTAATGAATTTGAAGTTTGAATTAAATTATCCCCCAACCTAGAATGGTGGGGTTATTCTTGAACTTCTATGGATGAAATTTGTGGAACTTCTCTTATGATTTTGTAGATTTTAGATCAGACATTAGCTGGGTGCGTCATCTGACAATCAATTAAATCACCTGTTTCAGAATATCGTTGTGCTATTTCAGATATTTTCATCCTCTGATGCCTGACATCCTCTAAACCGGATGGCTTTTCAAGATTCTCAAATGCATGATGTAAAGGTATCTCAACAACTTCTTTTCTTTGGGCCTGATTCTGATGAGAATTGGTTGAGGCCTGTTCATGAGAGTACATTTGATTACATACAAAACCTATTGATTGTGGCCATATGTGGGAAATAACATTGCATGAAACTTGTTTTGGTAGACTTTGTTGATTTTGGAGCGCAGTGAAATGCAATGCTCCATATGCACCCCATCCACTGATATGAAAATTATATGGGGAATTAGAAATTAATTGGAATAGTCTCTTTAGAGCATTGAGAAATGCACACTGAATGGTTCTCTATTGTTTTTCAACCATTGGATGTTGGGAAACTGAGAGAGATGCCAAATCAATTTGGCGTTGTAACCATTTTATAACCTTTACATAATTTTAATATTCATAATATGGCAAGACTTTGGTTTTCAAATGATAAAGGGTTTTCCATAAGTTGAGATGAATTTCATGAATGCATTCTTCTATTTTCAATTCTGGAATGTTATTCAAAGAGTTTTCCAAAGTCCAGAACATGACTGGGATATCTCCTTTAGCTAATTGTTTCCCCATGTTTAACACATCTTCTTCATCTTGTATAAGAGGTTTCTCCGCTTGGTCTGACCAGAGTGGATGGTCTATATTAGAAGATAAATTACGTAATTGAGGTTCGTAGAATTCCCATTCACCTAAGTCATCTTCTGGTTGAGAAAGTGTTTCAACAATAAATGGAAAGGCATCAAACATGACTGGATTTGTGTTTTCAAGTGCCTCAAGATAGGAGGTCTTTCTCATTTCTACATTGTCAATTATGAAAATGTCTTGACAATGTGAAATACTACTGCAGAGAGGACTTTCGCAGTGAATTCCATCATAGGGAGGATCACCAAAATGGATTATAAAAATGGATAAATCCCCTTTCCCCTTGGTCTTTTGTCCACAGGGAGGGTGGTCGTGGCTCTCATCTATAGATAGGAACTCTAGATTGACCGAATTTTCATGAATAAAGCCTCCCTAATGAAGTGTCCAATGAGGAACTCCAGAATTACAACTACCACTCCCATAATTTTTTAATGATAGGATAACATCTTGAGAAACAATAGATAAATGTCTGAGGACTTCAAGAACTATAACATTAAGAGGAGCCACATCACATCATAGATCTTGATTTTACAACAATGCATGGCAAGAATTATTCTTGGATGTTCTCTTATACTTATTTGGGCACACTTTCTAGGAAAAGTGGTTATCATGGGTAGGTATATGTGCTTGCCTTAGAGTGGTTACTAGAATGAACCGATTACCTCCAATTAGAAAGGGTGTATGTTCTTGATCCTGTTGTCCATATGATATGGGGGAGTATGCCCCATGACCCTCTTGGACTAGAGAAGAGGTGTGTATCTACTCCGGGATGGCATGCTAATGTGTCATCCCATGTGTGGCAGATTTATGTGTCTGTTTTCTTGATACTACTGAAGTAGTTGTTAAAATATCCTGGAATGCTTCCAGAATATGGGAAGGGATATGCATCTTCCCTTTCACCAATAATAAGATGTGTTTGGTGACTTCAGCAGATGGAATGGAAATATATGTCCATTCCGTTTCTGGAGTAGGTGTATGTGCCTGCTCCTATTCTCCTTTTCCTGTCAATGGATGTTGACAGTACTCACACATGGGGCAAAGAGTTGGGTCTACACCAAATTTGTCATCAGAGCTTTCCGACTGACTTCTTCGGGTTCTACCAAATGAGACTATTGGAATGATTGATGAACATTGATAGGTGTATGTACCTGCTGGATATTTTCTGTCAAGTATGGTTGACGGAATTCTATCAATACTTGCGGAAGATACTTCTAATAGAATTGGTGATTCTAAACAGGTGTATGTTCCTACTTACCAGTTTCCACCACATTAGATTGGAAAACTTTTTTAAATGAAGTTAGACAAGCCTGCTGACAGGTTGATAACTTGTAAATAGGTGTATGTGCATGTTCACGATGCTCCATCAGGATTATCTAGTGGGATTGGTGGATTGCTTTCAAATGAGTCAGTTGAGTAGAAAAATTTGGACAGACGAGTGTATGTGACCACTTGTTGTTTGCTATCAAGTTAAATTGATGGACTTCTTCTAAGAAGACATAGGTGAGAACCTGCTCCATATTGACTAGATGTTTTCCCTAGTGGTTCATCTTGCATGACCTGGTCTGAGATACTTGGGACAAACATCTAGAGGAAACACCCCCTCATGTTGGGGGTACAGTACCACGAGATTTTGATGGCAATTGCTGGTGGGATTACTCAAGAAAAACTCTTTCATTCTTGAATTGATTCCTTGAGTGACCTCTTGATACACCTCCCTATATTATGGGAGGGATTGATTGTTGGATTCTGGGGATAAAGACCTGAAATAGTTGGAGACGGTGGTTGGCACTGTTTTCTTCTTGATCATGGGTCATCGTTGGCTAGATGATCGAGGATTGTTATTGTCCTGGAGGGCCTGTAGATCAGCCACCAAATTCAAGATTGTACCATGCTAGAGATATCAATTTACAAGTACATTAGAGACCCGGCGTTGAAGATGTTGGGTTGGTGATGACGTCCTTCCCATAGATGGAGATCCAGCTTGATCAGCGGTCAGGAAGTTCATAGATGTTGTCTTTGAAGAATACATTCTTGGGATTGATGGGAGTTCAATGGAAAACAAGAATACAACAACAAGCTCTGTTAAAACAACAACTTTCTCGATGGATACTTGCTGGATTAATTCCATTGTCTGGCCTTCCTTATTCAACTAATTGGGTCCTAATAGGTGGGTAACAATATTAACATGGTTAAGGATTCACGCCGGGTACACCATTTTTGTTTTGTAGTTCCTTGAAATATGTGTTCTAGTATTAATAATCACTATTTCCAGGAAATTTCTATTGGATTTATTTATGGAACCAGAAACTTCCAATAATTCTTTATCTAGAGGGGATCTACATTCTAAATGTAGGCGTTTATTAAGTTTTAATTTTATAATACTTAAGAACATGCATTGGTCGAGGGGATGGGAGGTCGGACTCATCAATCCCTTTGGGGGGGGGGGAGGATTTATTGTCTACTCTGGGACTCTCTTTGTAAATTTAATATATTTTCATGAATCCTTATTAATTAAATAAGTATATCATAAGTATCCCTTGGAATTTACAATCACTTATTAACATGTGTAAAATATAGAATCATCAGTATGTATTCAAGATTCTTCATTAATGGAAACATTCATGTATTTTAGGTTTTCTTTCAATAGGATCCTCTAATATACTGATTATAGATTCTTTTAATCATCGTTCTGATGATACTGGTTTTTAAGACACTTAGTGGGGCACTCTGGAATTTGTTATCATCTAGGGTGATGATGGTTTGTTTTGATCTTGGGATTGTGCTCGTCAAATGGGATACCTATGTATCCTTGGGAAAGGAATCAGAACCCTCGTAGTTCGGTGTCACTTAATTGGACACATCATACCTATTAAGGTCATGTGATATGGACCTCTAAGCCAAAGATGATTGGTCAAAACATAATGTGGGACTTTTACTAAATCATCTCGAGGAACATGGAAAGGATATGAGTTTCCATGTAGGATCATACCCTGTTGGTAATATGGCCCAAGGAGAATAGGGTTTATTTGAAGGGTTGGATTTGAACCTCAAGGACGCTTCCTACATATCCCATAATAATCGGAATCAAATCCCACGTAGTTCGATAAATATCATTGGAGAGTATGGTCCTCTGAAAAAGTATTCCTTGATGTTTTGAAGATTGAATTTGCTGATTATTTCCTAAGGAGGATGCCCAGGGAGCTCGGGCCTTAAGACAGCTTCCTACATATCCTAGTTTGAAAATGAATCAAAGTTCTCATAGTTACTTTTGATGAGTGTTTGTGCACATGTTATAACCATAAAATATCTCTAATACCACATGAGTAATGCTCTGTGTGAGAAACAATAGGATGTGAAATATTCAACAATGACACTTCATACTTTTCCTCCTCTGCTGATAGAAGAGGGTGCGTTGACCGTGGAAGAGGGCGAGGCGATGAGCCATCTCTCTATTCTATTTACATTGGACATGGGTCAAATGTAAGGAAGAAGGGATGAAGGTGAAGAGCTTAGACCTGGATGGTTTCCCTAAAACTGATCCTGCTAGGAATGGGAGACTTCTATTTTCATTTCATGGAAAATTAAGTGTGAACTGTACCTTTCCTACCCAAGACATGTGGTTTCGAGTCACCTCTTTGAGAAAGGAGAGTCCAAGACCCTACCCTCATCCAAACTGGGAACTTAGAAACACTATTTCTCAGAGAAAGGGCCATGTGACTACGGATATACAAACCCACAGACATTCCATGAATCCTAACCCCATTTTGAAAAAAATGTGGGAAACCTTTGACTACGGAAATACAAACCCAAATAGGAGACATGCTAATGTGCCTTCCCGGAAGGTTCGATAAGTCAGGAGGTTTTTTTGGATGTCTTAATAGAATACCTTTTATAAAAAGGAGTAAATTAAGAAGAATCCTTTCCATGAATGGTTGAGGAAGGCTTGATGGATTGTAAATTGAAGAGAGTGAAGAGAATAAGTGAATCAAATAGGGGAGAACAAGTAGAGAAGTGTGTGCAAGTATGGTCGCACAAGTACACATGGGCGACCTGATGTTCACTTAAGTGATGAAAAAACTGTATATTAATACTTTGGTGAGACCTTTATCAAGCCTTCAAATGTATTCACAGGTGATCCAAGAAGTGGGGCACTCAAGTTCCTATGAGAAGAATAGGAGGTGCACAAGTATTTCAGACCTAGGAAGATTTGGCTCTTTAGGCACGCAAGTGTTATGGTTTTCAAACACTAAAAGGACATAAGTCCAGTGATCCTCCCTTAAATACTTCACTCAAGGTGTTGAAGAACTACCTTGAAGTTTTAGAAGACTGGGGAGAATTTTTAGGGTGCCCAGAGCAGCAATTGCACTTCATGGAAATTAGTCTTTTTCTGAAATGGGGCCCTCAAGGGTCTATTTATTATCAAATAAGTGACCTTGGGAAAAATGATTTGGGTGCACAGGTGACTTTTGTGCTAGATAAGAGTACTCAAGTAGGTTGCATGACATTTTTTGGCATATCATTAGGCTGCACGCCACTGGTGTTTTGGATTGACTAAGGTGATTCAAAATTCATGCCTTCATAAATCTTGATTTATCTTCATGTATTTTCCGATTCTCATTCTTAGGGGATTCCCTTTTTCATTTTTTGGACTCATTAATGGAATGGAGTTTCAAAAATGATGTTTTTATTTTTGGTCCTTATACACTTAATTTCTCTTTATTTTATGGTTTTATATCTGAAATATAATTTCTAGAGATCCATCAAAGGATGATCTATAGATTTCAGGGTAAATTGGTGTGAATCAGACATTTTTTTGAGGTTATTCCCAATTGGAATTACCATCTACATGGCGTATAGTCTACAGGGACACATCGTGTATCCATTATTATTTTAGGAATAATACTTTTTGGGTCTACACACCATGTACTAGGGTTATCATCCATGTAGTGACCCAAACTGTGTCACCCTGAATCATGGCTTTGGATAGCCATGTAAAAGTACTTGGTCATGTATAAATACATGAACAAAGTACATTGACATGGGAAAACCACTCATCTATGTGGCCATTTATCTGGAAAAAACTACATAGTATGTGATGCATTACATGTAAGGGACATTACTGGATGAGTCTTGTGAAAGAGGAACATGGCATGTGGGTGGGTGAAGAAAGACGCAATATATGTTGACTCTACATGCCATTTAACCCTAAATTGGTTGGAAAAATTTGTAGATAGGATGAATAACCATGTTCTTGGGTAGTATCACACATCGTGTGGACCCGAGTGCACATCGTGTACTCCTTTAGGATCATCTTGAGAACTTACACCTTCCATATCTCTTTCTATGAGACTTGAATTTAGGCTTATGAGTAGACTATTTTGATCATTTTTCCACAAAAAACATGATGGCGGCCTTTATTTAGGCCTATAAGATACAAGGTGTAATAAATTATAGAATGACACATCTGTGGTGGTGTTGAACTGATGTTGGAGTTTGGTTTGGTTTTACAAGAGAGGTATTGGGACTGGTACTCCCCTGTGGAATCAGGGTACGAGTTTCCCTTACCTCTCTTCTTTGGTAGAGATAGGACTCTCAACATCATGGGTGTGGGTTATATACCTTTGGTAAGTTATTTTGGGGTTGTTACTCCCATGTTGTCTTAGAGGGTGGGTTCCCCATATCATACAAGTAGTTGGAGAAAGAGATCCCCTACCATTCAAGGTTGTGGTCCCCCCATAATCATTGGATAGATAGAGTAGGTACTTCCCTATTGGACCAGGGAGTGATTCATCCATCTTTAGAGTCTGTACTCCCCTATTGTGAAGGGGTACCGGTCCTCTAGATGTGTTGTATAGATATAATTGGTACTCCCCTATTTGAATGGGGTGTAGTTCTTCAATCCTTGGTGTCAGAAATCTGTTGTCATTCTAGTGTACGATTCCTCCATAAATTTTGTTCTGTCAGAGTTTGTACTCCCCTATCCTACTAGGGAGTGGGTCCCATAGCCTCTAGTTGGTACTCCTCGATCATGATAGGGTTCTTGTCCCACATAGTAATCGAGCTGGTAGAGTAGTACTCCGTAGTTGTTCTAGGGTGAGTGTCCTCTATCCCTAGAGTGGTACTCCCCTCATCTTGGGTGTGGGTCCTCTATCCTATGAGTTGTAACCCCCTGTCATTCTAGGGTGTGGGTATGCACCTACAATGTAGAACTCCCCCATATCCAAGTTATATTGAGGTGTGGTTTCACCATTGGATATAATTATTCCTCATCTATTCAGATCAGTTTTGAGGAGTGGGCCTCTCCACAAGTTACATGCAATACCTGATTAGGAGTTAGTTCTACCTATACAGAATATGGCTCATTCCACTCTATACAGGAGTTATATAGGTTTCAAAGGTTACCTAGGATCAATTAATCCCTTTATTGTAGGTTAGTGGTGAGGTGAGTGTCACTCCATTATATCTCATTAGAGAGGATGCACGTGGGGTATATTATGGAGAAATGCTTCTTCAACTCTATGGAGGGTGGGGGGATAAGGCCCCTCTACTTGGGTATCATATAAACTTATGCTGGGCGTAAGGTATAGATGATAGGACCTATGGTTTTGGGAACTAAAGATGGAGTTAGTATGTTGTTTTTGGGGGAGTGTATCTCTAATACAGGTTCTATATAGGATTATTGACCTCCTGGAGTTTGTTCTCTAGGTTATAAATTACCTTTAGAGCCTTGAATATGATATTATTGCAGGCTATGAGGTCAGAACCTCACGATACTTGGAATCTAATAGGAGTATATCTGGGTGATTCTGGGAGTCCTTACAATGTTTTCACGTGTCTGGGTTGTGACCCATATGAATTGAGGTGACTTTTCTTGTAAATTTGAGGATGGTTCGAGATGGAGTTTATCTATTGATTGGGTTACCTCCATCTTGGTTGAGGTGACTATTGCCTTTTAGTTTCTCCCTTTTCTTTTGGATTTTGGGGCCACCTAATGATTATTTTTATACTCACCATCGCACGTACTTTTCCCACATATTTTGTGTCTTATACAGATCAAAAACCATTCCAAGTAGTCCTTAGAGGACTTGAGTCAAGTGATGCTTAGTGAGCTAGAATGATTGAGGTGTTTACTGGAGCTGGTCTGAGGATATTTCTGGTAGTTTAATTTGATATTGATCCCCTCCTTCAAAGTAGGTTAGATGCTTACAATTTTCTATTGGTTGGCATGTATTTTCCCCATTTACACTTTCAATAATTTTTACTATACTCGGGTTTGTTATAGTTTTATGCAAGAATTTTTGTTTCTACATTTTTATATAACTCCATTATTGCATCTAGGGGTTTTTAGGTGCATGCGTATGGGTATTCTAGAAAAATTCCTCCTCAGGTTAGTTATACCTTTGGATCTTATCACCACCCCCAGCCTATGGAGGTGGGCTCAGGGAAGTTGTAGCTCTTTCCCCAGTCTAGGTTGGGTCATGACATAACTAATGTGCATGGTTTCACCAAACTACGATACACCCTCATCTGCTCTAAGCAAGATTCATAGTATCTTCTAGAGGGATGCACTATTTTAGAAAAATTGTGTTCCCCAATCACCCTTCTTCATTTTTTCATTTCAAGGTCTAGTGTTTTCAAAGCACAATGTGACACCCAAGACACCATTATGTCCTTAAACCAATTATATAAAAAACATATAAGTCTTCCATATCTCATAATTTCATTCTGAATCTTGGATTATAGTTTCAGCCATCAACCAAACTAAACATTTCATGTTCCTTTAGAAATATCATCTGGTCCAAAAGCACATGACACTACATTAATGTTCTCACTTTTTAAGCTAAATAAATTACAATAGGAGATAATAAATCAATCACCATAAAGAGTCAAAATTATGATGATGTACCACATGAACCATCTAGATAAACTAGTACGAGGAGATTGAAATCCTCTAACATAATTATAACTAACTCATATGACCTCAAAAATGCATAATATAGTTATTTATATTATATTATGTTGATCAATCCTTGATATAACAATTATCCATCACTAAAGAAACAACATAAATTAATTTTGGGTAAGGGAGTGGAATCTATTAAAATAGTTTTTTATGTTATTTTAAATTATCTACACGTGTTTTTAAAACTTTTTAAATTTGTTGAGTGCTATGAAAAGTTTTAGAATCATTTCAATAATAAAATCATATTATATTTTTTTAACTGAGTATTAATTAATATTTAATTGAACATGATTACTAATTATTAATTTAAAACACAATAACAACTTCATTGATCATTGAAATCCATGAAATGTGTTATTAATCGTTGCTAGTTTTACATTCTAAAGTGGTATATATATATTTTAGTACACTCTTATAGTACCATCATTTCTTGAGAGGCTAAATATGTGACTAAATATTTATAATTTTTTTGACTCTTGTTTTAAAATTTTTAGAATGAGAATTATGTGATGATGATTAATGCACTAATTTTTTTTAACAATATAGTGTAGTAAGCTCTCTTTGAAAGAAATATAGACATCTTACCTTTCCGTTCATACCCTAAAATTTTGTAATAACATTTTTAGGGAACCAAAATATAATCCAAATCCCATATCTACACTTCTGTTAAGTAAATACAAGATTGTAGTGGAAATACAGTGGGGCACGAGACTGTCATAATGTGAGTATCAAAGGATGAAGAACCATATTGGGAAAGATTGAAATGAATAATATTGTTTTCAGATTAAGTATTTCCCACATTGTATTCAAATTATAGAGATAAAACAATATATCAAGGAAAATATAATGTAGAAAAAATGATGAATGATGATGTAGAAAATAAATTATGACAAGAGTTGTTGTTAAATCCATCACTTCCAAAAGTTTATTAATGTATAAAACTACAAAATAATCCTGGAAGGAAGTATTATAGTTAAATCATATTAAAGGTGTTAAGTGAGGTAACTTATTGTGATTATAAACAAAAAATATGGTATTTTTATTTAAAAAGTGTTAAATGTCCCCATTAGATATTTTTTCCTTATTAACTACCATCCTTTTACTATGGAACATCTTAAAAAGTCCTTATGGTTGATATTAATATCCTATCATGGTTGTTGGTTTCCATATAGGTACAAAAAACTATGGAATTCCATAAATGAGTAATGGAAAACAAAAAAAATTGATTTTTTTAATATAAGGAAAATTATTTTTAGGAACATAGGTAAAACTCACCATGGGTGGGAATAAAATTTCTAAATGTATTTTATTTACTAAAAAATTAATTTGGACTTGAGAGGATGGATTAAATATTATATGTTATTAGTAACATGGAATAGAAATTTTTTTCTCACTCTAACTTGTGTTTAAAAATATTCTATGGGTATCAATTTGCTCTCTCTACTAAGTATGCAATATAGTATGTTTGGGGTAATTTTGTTTAAATTATTTAATATATTTTTATAGAATAAAATTAATTTTATTTCCCAACATTTTGTAATCAATTCATTTTTTTTGTGTTTCATACTTTAATCTTAATTTCATTAAATTTTATAAATATTAGTTAATATGATCAAAATTGTATACTCATTGGATTAATTTATTTTTGTAATAAAATTAATCACCAAATATTGATAATTTGATTGTGTGTAGGTGATTGAAATTACATTTGATCATGAAATTATAAAGGTATTTATCTTCATAATAGACTATAATTAATATCATAATGGATCATGACCCACTCTTATGTGGAGAAAATATATTTCATGATAGTTCGTGTCTCACTTCATGGAGGAAGAGATCTAATTAATTATGTATGATGACTTCCCTCATATAATATGATATGAACTACATGGCATACTAGGAATTCCTTGATGATGGATTGTGATCCTAGAAGCCTTTCACTATCTCATTTCACTACTTGTCTCACTACCAAGTAAAGTGATGACTTATGAAACCATAGGCATGTATTACCATCCATGGGTATAGAAAATATAAGATATCCATTCCTCTCTAAATTCACACACACGATGATATTTTTGGAAGGAGAAAAGGAGTCGAGGAGAAATTAAAGGGATTGATGTTATTGAAAAGAAAATAAAACTTATTTTCAAATACTGAGGGGACTAAAAAGAATCTTTATCATGTTATCTAACAACATTGGTCAACCTTATAATATCTTAGATAGGTGGAACCTAATCCAAAGAGATATATGAAATCATATAAACTTGTGAACTATTATAAAGGTAGAATAATCATAAAGATCTAGAATGTTATAAATCCACATGGGAAACATCTAAGATAAAATATTATTATGTAGGGTCATCAATGATAATATAGAAATATTTATATAAAGTTGGATATTCACTTTAGTGGGTGATCTAATTTCAATTATTTGTAATATTGTGTTGTATTTTAATATAGTATAATTCCCCATGGGTTTGATACTTCACATGGAATAAAAATAACTTTTTCTTTGATTGATCTAATGGGGGGAGAACCTTATAAATACTTTATTACTTATATATTTTAATTATCATATATATATTCTGAACTCATTTTATAGAGAGTATAAATATATAATAACATATCACAATTATCATTTTTATATCATGTTTAATTTTTTACTTTTCTTGTTTTATTTATTTATAATACCCTATACTTGATTAATTTTATATATGATGGAATATGACTGATTAAGTGGGGGATTATTGGAGATTGGTGGTACCTGTGTGGAAGATAGTGTTTCTATTTCACATTTCATAAGATAAATCTCTTCTAATTTGGAGTTAATTTAGAATCATTATGTGAGTTTATTACTAAATTGTTTGGTGGTTTCTAAATACTTCCCCATATACAAAATAAAGAGGATAAACTTATTATGATCATGGAAATGTCAAGACTCAAAATTATAATCATCATAAAGGGATAAGTATGTGAATATAATCTCTCTCATAAAAAAAATATTTATAACGGGAATTCATTATTGTAAGGGACTATGATAGTATAGTCTTTGGTAAATTTCCCTTGTATAAATCGCCGACCATTATCATAATATTTCATACTTTTTTTATTATTTTACAAACATTAACATTCCAAAAAAATAAAACACAAAACCCCTAAATTGATTGATAAACTAATACTATATAAAATGTATGAATAGTGACACAATTAATATGTTATTCTCCTTAGATACATCCTGAAGGTTTCCATTATAATATATTTTTAACCTTAAGATAATTTTAATTTTGATAATACTATTTGAAAAAATGGATCTTTATTTATGATGTAATTAAGAGAAAACATGAATATAATTTTATTTAATTAGAATGGGAATTCAAAAACAATTGATGAACATGGAAAATTATTGATGAAAAATGATTGGATTGAATGAATTTTTTTACTCAATTTAAGGGCATTGATGTGGAAGAAAAAATATCACAAATATTGAGTATTGAAGTAATAATATTGTTCCTTATGGTGTAAATCCCAATATATTAAAAATTTATAACATTTATGTGTAACTAAGAATCTTGGGTTAACATGGAAAGACACCTAAACCGACCCATCACAATGCGATGAGGTGAAATAGGATAATAGAAACAAGTCTTATATTTAACAAAATCAGGCTGAGAACTAGAGTATATTGAGAAAGAAAATATCAAAAATCCAATAGACATAAAATACAATCCAAACTGAATAATCCATAAACTATTCCAATACAAGACTAAAAGTATCCATGTGACCAACTCTAAACTCTAAACCATCCATCCATGAAGGAAAAGACAACTAGAGAAACAGACATGTTATAAGATGCCCTTACCATTACCTAAATACATCATGAAAACTTCTAAAAACAACCAAATTCAATAGTAGTATGTGAGAACAAATAATATTAGTATTATACCATAAATTTTGTACAATGTCTAATATCCAGAGTATATAGTTTTAACTATAAAACAAATACAGTTTCATAAATAATTTTTATAAATCAAAACCATTTTTAAATCATACATTCATTTTCATCAAATCCATTCATATTCAAAAGAAAAGGAATATGAAAAATACAATTTAAAATAAGAAAATAATATTAAATACAATCCATTTATACACCATAAGATAATAAAGTGATCAATATAACCATAACTCAATCCCTCATATAAAAGAATGTGAAAAAATAACCATGAAACAATCAATCATATAATAATCCAATCCCAAATGAAAAATAACAGTCTTTGGGATATAACATATGGACATACGAAATAGAAATAAAAATAAATCCCCTATCTAGGAAAACAGTGTATCCAACTGGTATAACCTCTTGTGGCATTACACACACTAATGTGAAAGAAAACCACAAGTGTCATTACACACATAATGAGTAACAAGTTGATTCCCAATACACCTAAGGTTACCCAATGTGATAAGTTTTTCCAAAAATATTTAAAATACATTAATATTATTTATAAAAAATTTTACGAGTAGAAAAACACTTCTTCATTTCATGAAAACCCTATTTAAACCAAAATCACAATTTAATAATTTTATCGGTGTGTACAAACCATTTTAAAAGCATAAGAAATTTGAAAACATTTTTTTCCAAAAAATAAATTCTAATCACAAATAAAATAAATTAAATGAATAAACTAAAGTAATTTACAATAAAAATAAGAAATTTATAGAATTAACCTATTGTATATAGACACCTACCTCATTAACAGAGTTAGAAATAATTGCCTTCGGAAACAGAGACCGTGGAAGAGTAGATCATGTCCTCATGATCCATGATATTAGAGAAACAAATAAATACTATATAAAACCCATTATAAATTACATAAAATTCACCGTTGTGTTCCACAAGACAATAGTAGAAGAGATATAGTGAGGATCTATGAAGAAAATCTAAAACCAGATCCAGAACACAATATACCTTGATGAGATCAATCAAGAATAAAGGGAAATTCATAAGAATACCAAGGAAATATTATCTACAGTGTTGGGTATGTATTATGTTGAGATGAAATGAGATTTGGGGTTGATTGGGCACAAAAATGACCAAGGGAAAAAAATTTAAAACCAAATTTTAAAAAGATCAGAGTACCACACATGGTAAGCCTACATTGTTAGACAAACCATGTACCAACCATGCATGGATATTTTGTGTTTAAAAATTATAGCTTCATGGTTTGTTCAAACTCTAAAAATCGCATAAAAACACCCAAAAATCACATGATTTTCCCAAGTGATCCATTTTTTTCTATAACCATGATCAAACCATGAAAAAACCTAATGTTAAATGATAGACAAATACTGCACAATTACTACATGTATTTTACTAACCATGTAGCAATCCTGGGAATTACTTGTCTTCTAAAAAAACTCCATTTTGGACCAACATTACCCAAAAACCTTTATATAAACTTGAAATAAAGGACAATATTAAATTATAGGATACGAAATATTTGGTGGGTATTACAATTCTTCCTATTATGGAATCCTTATGTCCTTAGAAAATCCCCAAGATCATGGATTGGAAAAAACAGGTGTCTATTTCTACATCATAAATTAGTCCCATTCCCGAATCTTGTGTCTATCCTAACTACACTTCTGTAGTAATAAAGAAAAATTAATAATTTTACCTTCAGAAACAATATAATGGTTATCCATAATTTGAATCAGTTGCTAAATAATAGTGATATCAGGATTAAGATGAATATCATCCCATTCAATCACATGGGAAGGATCTGGTTTATATCTCCTCTGTTAGGAAACATGAAACACTTCATGAATCAAAATCTAATGTAATATTAATTCCAAATTATAATCCACATTTTCATGTTTATCCACTATCCCAAAGGGGCCAATAAACTATGGTGCTAACTTACCTTGCTTTCCTAACTAATGATTCCCCAAGAAAAATGAAACTTTGAGAAAAATATGATCACCAACCACAAAATCTAGAATCTGATGAGGGTAGTCCACATAGGATTTATAATGACACTATTTTTTAACCAACCTATTTAAGATAATCTTCACCTTTTTTGATCATCTCCTAAATAAGACACAGCCCATCAAAGGACCTCTCTTCCAGCTCTTCCCAGCATAAGGGAGATCTATATGGCCACGCACAAAATGATTCAAAGTGAACTATGATAAAAAACCCTATTAATTTTTGTTATTTGAACATTTTACTAGAGGAAAACACTTTTCCCAAGATCCACCAAAATCAAGCTTGCAATTCCAGAGTATATCCACAAGAACCTAGATAGATCTCACTCTTTCCATCCATATGTGGATGATAAGAATTCTCAATTTCAAATGGGAACACATATCCTCCAATGAACATTTCTAGAACCTATATGTTAACATCATATCCCAATTATAAATAATCATAAAGGGAACCCCATAAAGTCTCATAATATCCCATGAACATAAGACAATTAGATGTTCCACTTTTTTTGTCTACTTGATAGGTATGAAATGAGCCAATTTCTTGAGTCAATTAATGATCACCCAAATAACATATTTCCCAATAGGATTATATGAAAAAAAATTAATTACGTTCATGGAAATATCATCCCACTTCTATACCAAAATGGGATAATGTTTCAAAAAACTAAAAGGTCTATGGTGTTCTGCCTTAATTTTCTGAAAATTCAGTCACCATGATATAAAATTTGCAAATAACAACCACATCTCAGGAAACCAATATAAATGCATAATTTTATGATACATCTTGGTAGTACTTGGATGTATGGACCAATAGGATTGATTTCCACTTTACATTTAACTCCCACCTCAAATAAAATGGTACAACAAATCTGCTACGGAAAGATAAAGCTTCATAGGGAGACCAAGACCACTCACCTGAGGAATCCACACTATAAATTATTTCATTAAATAATTGGAACATGGTTTATGTCACATTATCAAGAGAAAATAACTAATTAAAAGATTATTTATCTTTCATTTAAACCATTAAAACCTTTCCACCAACCTATTTCTCTCCCATTATCATCTCAATGAATAAAATATTCAAAGAAAACTCATCAGCTGATTCCCTCATTGCTTGGGTTTGTAATTTTTTTATCATGGAATAAAAAAATAGTATTTTATAGGATTATATAAAACATAATAATAAATGTTCTGAAGAAACTCAACCCAACATCTCTATTGTGAATTTATATCCTAGATAAAAAATATATTTTTAGGATCTTATAACCAGAATACCCTATAAACTTGTCCAAAAAGAGAGAGTGACAACATGTTTTGAGTGTATGCATAACCATTATGAACTCAAGATCATGGGTAGGGTAGTTATTTTAATGATGGATTAATTTTAATGAGCCATATATAACTACCAATTTCTACTACATCATGAAAAATCCAAAACCCATATCAGAAGAATCATAGAAAATTTCATAACCCAAAAATGGTTCTGGAAGAATCAGAATGGGTTCTAAAGTTAACCACACATTTAATTCCTCAAAATAAAACTAAAATTTTTCATTACACTCTAACTTTACACCCTTCTAGGATAAAGATATTATCAGTGATGCGATCTTGGAGAAATTATGAACAATATGTCTATAGTGACCATCCAATCCCCTGAATTATTATATCTCAAATGCGTTTTCTAGATTCTTGTGGGACATAAATAATTATATCTTATTAGGATGTACAAATATTCCCCTCTTAGATATGATATCCCCAAAAAAATTCCCTTACTAAATGAAATAACGAAATTTTGAAAAATTTTCAAACAGACAATGTTCCCTCCATGTTCTAAGAATGATATCAAAATGGTCAATGTGTTCCTCCTATGACTTGGAGTATTCAAAATATCATTCATGATCCCAAAAAAATTCCATGATTCAATGAAATATCTATTTCATTTATTCCCTAAATATCACTGGATAATTATTGAAACCAAAAGTCATAATAAAAAAATATGATATTTTCATACTATCTCCTAAATATTTTGTTAGGTATATTCTCTTCTTGTACTGACAACTGGTGGTACCATGTCCAAAAAAATCATTTAAAAACAAATATCCCCTCTAAGTTTATCAAATATATCATCAATCATGAGAAAGGCATATTTTTTCTTAATGGTCACATGATTTAACATTTGATAATCTACACAAATTCTAAGGCTCTGAACTTCCTTATTATCAAAGAGAACCTTAGATTCCCATTATGACACACTAAGACAAATAAATACCTTAGCATAAAGGTCTTGAAGTTGAACTTTAAGTTCAATCAAATCATTAGGTTCCATAAAATAAGATATCATATAAATGGACTTCATGTCAGGGAGCAGTTCAACAATAATGTCTACCTATCTATGTATTGGTAAGCATCAGAATCATCTAGAATGAAATTGGGTATTCACAGACCACTGTCAGAATCATACAATCCAAAAAATGTTCAACAACATTTAGGAATAACTCTAACAACTGTCATGATATTACCATATAATAAGGAACAACGGGCCCGAACCTTCCCAATATATATTCCCACTCACCTTGAAAAACTTGAGTAACCCCATAATAAGATAAATAGTGAAGCTAAAAATGATAGTAATATATATGGGCCTTAAAACTAACTAAATAATCCCTACCATGAATCAATTTGAAGATGTAATGATCAATAAATCAGAAGTACCATACCATCTTGGAATGATCTATCATCACCAAAAATGTGGGACACATGAGTCCTTCTTCAGATCTCTTTCCCAGAGAAATGGAAAGAGACAACAAGAATGGAATAAGATCGGAACACATTCCCAACACATCAACTAACGTTGATGGTATAACTGAATAAGTAGAACCCATATTAAAATCACAACACCATAGAGGATGAAATAAATACCATACCTATAAAAGTATTTATCCCTTCTTTGTATTCCTATAGAACATTCTCTATTGCATAAAGATGTCTGGTCTCATCTTATCCCAAAGCTTTATTATCCAAAGAAACATCCCCCTGGCCTAAGGATAAGACCCACCACCCTTGGAATAATTAGTATGATCCCATTAATCCTATGTGAGAGTGGATCCTACCTCACAACCCTAATAAATCCCTTCACAAAATTCCTTATATGGACCATTTGTATGCAATGATGACATGTTTTAGGAGTTCCCAGATAGTTTATCTTGGTATTACCATGACTTACAAATTATTAGTAGAAAACTTAATATTTTCATGATGATGCCCCTAAAACTAGTCCTGATGAATACTAACCACCCTTGAACTTCCATTTCTATCCAGAAGACTAATGTTGGATAATAGGTACCCAATTGAATCTCCACCTAGAATTTCCTTTCCATCTATGTTTTCCTTTGTGAAATATACTTTGTTGACTACCTTCAAAAAGTTTATAAGGAACATGAGAATAAATATTGAAAAAATATCATCCCTTAGTCCCAACTCAAACCTTTAAGCCATTAGGTACTCATTGGTGACTAGCTCTGGTGTTAGATGAAACAACTTAGTAAAATGGGTGAAATACAACATAATAGCACAATCCCCTTAATCCAAGGTCATAAAATCCTATGTATTTACCTTACATAACATCTTAGGGTAAAACTACTGCTTGATAATTTTCATTAAAGAAGTATTGGTAAGATACTCATGAAACTAATCTTTCAGAAAAAATTCACACCATCTCCTTCCTGGTCCCTTGAGCATTTATATGTAAAAACCTACCTTAGGGTCCATGGTAATATTTAAGAAGATGAAGATCCTATCTATATACTCAAGCCACTCCTCAGATTTCTAGGGTAATTTATCACTATATATTAATGGTGGATGCTATATAGTAAATTCTGAGTTGTAATCCACTACATGACCAGGGTTCCCAACACTCTCTTGACCAAGAGTATTAATTTTTTGGATTATAGATTCAACTAAGAATGGTCCACCGAAGGATTTTCCTATGGATCTTATCTCAGTGTCCTCACCTGAATTTAGAAGATCTTTTCTAAGAAGCAACATATAATAAAAACAATGAAACAACTAATAAAATTTATTTCGAATTCCAAAATTATTGAACAAATATCAATATTTCATGTCAATTCCTTATAATAATGATAATTACAAAGAATATGAATTCTAATAAGGAAACATAACACTATTAAAAGGAAAATGTGTATTTAAATAAACTCCCCATATAGTTTATTCAAATGACCTAAAACTCGATGTCTAAAAAATGGTAAAAATTTCTTAACACCCATGGTAACTCATGTTTAGGAACTTAAGTGAGCTGTCTTGGCACCCTCCCATACTAACTACCTGAATAATGATAGTTCTAACTCCTATCTACCAAAGAAAAAAACCGTGAAATTTAATCACACTTCCGGAAGGGTATTAATTGATAAAATTATATAAAAAACCATCCCTAGTCAACTGGGAAAGAAACCCAACCAGATTTATTAGAAAATTATGAGGTCAAACAAGAAAACAAAAACAAGTCTCAAATATAAAAAAATCCAACCAATAACCAACGTATAATGTATAAAAATATATCAAACATCTAGAATACCTAAAATCCAATTCAAATTAACTAAACAAAAAAATATCAATACAATGCCAACAATTATATGACTAGTCATTTCCTCCACACGATCACACTACGAAGGAAAGACAACTATAGAAGACATCATGTTAAAAAATGAACTTTCTTTTACCCGAATCTAATAAAAAATGTCTACAGCCACCCAAAATGAAAAAAATGGTTATGAGAACAAATCCCGATAGTATTTCACAACATAATCGATGAAAATATCAATATCAAGATTGTTGTAGTTCTCGATTTAAAACAAATATAGTTTTAAAAATAATTTTTATGGATCAAAAAAGTTTTTAAATCATACTTTCATTTTCATAAAACCCTTTCATATATAATTTAATTAATATGAAAAGTACATGTGATAATCATGAAATAATAATCAATACAATCCATGGGTACACCATAAGAAAACCTTGTAAGCAATATCACCATAACAAAATCCATCAAGTGAAATCATGTGTGAAAATAACCATGACACAATCCATTATGTGGTAATATAATCATAAATGAAAAAGAGCACTATTTGAGATCTAACTTATGGGTATATATACTAGATAAAGAAATAAATCTCCAATTCCGGCCTATGATGGATCCAACTAATACAAACTCTAATGAAATTACACACACCAAAGTTAAATAAAACCTCAAGTGGCATTACACACACTATCAGTGATGTGTCTATTCCCGATGCACATAAGGTTCTCCAACGTGATAATTTTTCAAGAAACATTTAAAAATCCATGATAAAAATATATAAAACATTTTCAAATAAAATACAATCCACATCGGTTATTGAAAACCCAATTTTAAACCAAAACCCCAATTCATTAATTTTATCAAACACTTGGCGTGTACAAATCATTTTAAATATAAAAACCCTTTAAAAAAATTATTTATTTCAAATAAATCCATTGTAATCACAAATTAATTCAATTAAATTAACAAACCAGACTAATTTACAAGAATAATATGTAATTCATATAATTAAACATTTTTATAGATACACCTAGCTCAATAATAGTGGTAGAACTAATAAAATTTAAAAAAGAGTCTCTTGAAGAGTAGATTAGGTCCTCATGATCCTAGATCAATAGGAAACACATAAATTCTATTTTAACCCCCTTACATATGAATTAAATACCCCCTTGGGTTAAAAAGGATAAGAGGAGAAGATATCTAGTGTGGATCTATTAACAAATGGAAAAATCTGATCAACAATGAAATATACATTGACGAGATCCATCATGAATGACGGGAAACACTAGGAATCCCAAGGGAGATGTCTCTGGAGTGGTGGGGAAATATTAGGTCGGTCCAAAATGATATTCGGGTGGTTAGTCATAAAACGGATCATGGGAAAAAGTGTAAAATAAACTTTTAAAGGATTATAGTTACTTGTATGGTTAGTCCTCATGGTTAGATAAATCATGCACCAACTATTTAGGGATACCATGTTTTAAAAATATATGTCGCGTAGTATCCTTGAAAATGCTACATTGTTTTTTCAAATAATGTAACACCCATATATAATCACCCTAACCCCCATAGTTTTCTATGTTGAGCCATTGGGTTTCTTTAACTATGATCAAAACATGAAAAACCCCACTACTAAAACATATATCTATACCACACAGTTACAAAATGGTTGTACTAACTATTCTTTATCTCTGTGCATGCTCTGTCTTCTTAAAAATATCCATTTTCAACCCACAATACGTTAAATCCTTTATAATTTATTTTAAGACAAATAAAAAATAAATCAAAGTGTACTAGAGATCTGATGGGTCTCACAATATGTAAATTCATCATTATTTAATGTAGTGCTCAATGAATTTGTCTAAGTTGAGTAATTGAATGAGTTTTAACTAGATGATGTTGGAAAAAAGGTATATATCTTTAAAAAAGATTTGTACAGTTTAAATTACAAAATTTATAATTGGTATGTGGGGATAAACTCATACATGAAGAAATTAGAATTAAAATAATTTTTATTTTATTATAACTTATATGTGAAGATTAAAGAGTAAAAATTCATGATATCTATCTATTTTGATGATATAATCATTGGTAGAAGTAAAATTGAAACATGTGATTAGTTTTCACACCTAATGATATTAAATTTTTCAATGTACATGATTGGATAACTCACATACCTTATCAACATAAAATTTTATCAAATAGGAGAGTATACATTTATCTTTTATGTAAAATATGATAATTAATAATTCAAAAAATATGGTATGAATGATTAAAAAATGGTTTCAAACCCTACTATAGTTGGAAAAATCATAGAAATAATAAATTAAGAAATTTATTTTATCTGACATTGTATCAAATAAGGATGATAAGTTTACATTACTCTATGGAGATAAGAATAGATATTATTTATATGAATTCCTTGGTTGAAAATTTTTATAGTAATTCAAAGGAATAAAACCTCATAGAATATTATATAATATTGAGATTCAGAAAAGTTACTCTTGATTTTGGAATATCCTATACAGTAGGTAAGAAGTATGAATTATTGGAATTTAGGGAAGAAGTTTGGGATAAAGATATAGAGGATTTAAAATATATATGTTTTGGATATTTATAAATTGATAGGAAATATGTAGGATGGATAATAAAGAAGTCAAAGATTACTTCTCTAAGTATAGATGCGGAAAAACATATTACATCTATGAAGATTTGTACCAAACTAATTTGGAAAAAGTAATGGTTGTAGGACCTCATTGATGGAGTAAATATTACAATTGTGTTTTTATATTAAAAAAAGTATTAAATTGATCCTAAAACAATTTCAGTGAAACATTATCTCACAAAAAAAATTCTTACTCATTTTATCAAATAAAATTTGGATAATTGTTATTATGGTGTAGTGTGTAGAAAAAAAATGAGAAAGTGGTACATATTTTCAAAAAACAACAAGATAAACTAGAATTTAAAAATAATCAGATGGATCTTAATATTTAACCAACTCTCATAATATAATAATATTTTTGAAGACACCCTATATGTTTTTATTGTATTAAATGGATTCTCATTTATACAAATTCAATTTTTAAAACATAGCCTTTGTACATTATCAAATAAAAATAAGAAACTTTTTTATGGATAAAATTAGATCAAAGGAGTAGAAATAATATT
This sequence comes from Viscum album, assembly GCA_963277665.1. Classification (NCBI taxonomy): domain Eukaryota; kingdom Viridiplantae; phylum Streptophyta; class Magnoliopsida; order Santalales; family Viscaceae; genus Viscum; species Viscum album. Next base: position 238,640,068 of record OY728120.1, read on the forward strand.
GTGAACTTTAGGGGGGAAAATTCATTTTTTATAGAGCATAAAGAATGGGGAGATATGATATAGGGGTATGTTTTTTCATGTATTGGTTGAAGTCATGGATTGACATGTTTGGGAATATTTCAACTCACACTTGTTTCCTTTATAGATGGCATATCAATTGTACATGGAGTTGATATTTTAGTATAATATATAAAATTAGGGTTAATTATGGTGTTTTTATTAGTAATTTGAAAACTTTTATGGTAGAATAGTTATTTATGATTTTTATGGTTTGATTCACTTTTTTAGTTGAAAATAGGATAATTGTAAACGTAAACTCAAACCACTATATTGTCCAACCATGTTTTGTCAAAATTTACACTAGATATAAATTTGGTGATAAAATTATATAATAAAAGATTAATATTTTCATTTACTTGATCATTTAATTTACTGTTGTAGTTTTAGTATCATAGCTATTTTTATGTGGAAATTTCTAAAGCCTGAAATTTCAAGTATGGAATTTTTATATGAAACATAACATATTGAAGAATGTGAGTGAATAGATGAGTACCATGGTATTGTATGTTGGTATTTCAAGCATGAATGAAAATGGTTTGAAATTTCAAAACATGAAGGAAACTACAATATTATTTAAGGGTTTAGTGAGGCATCTCTATGCCCATAATCAGTGAGAGTAAACATAATACACATAATTAAATAAAAAAAACTAAAATGTGTATCCCATTAACCATATAAAATATTATCCAATAGTGAGTTTGATTGAGTTCATTTGGTAACAACTAATGGGTCCCTATCTCCAAAAGTATACACTATCCATTGTAATAACTAAATTCTTCTTTGGGATTCATTTTCCATCAATGGTGTGTTATAACATTCTCTACAAAGGTAAAAAAAGGATATGTGATTAAATAGATATTTTAATTTGATAATAATATTCAATATATAATTTTTTTTTCAATGAATTAAATTTTTTAAAAATCCTTCATAATATGAAGGGTCCTATTGAAATCTATCATTTCATACATTATGAAATAGAAAACTTTTGTCTCTACCATTATAACATTTTAAAATTTCATCCTTCATAAATTTGATTGTTAAACTCCTTTAAAAATCAATAATCAATATACACATCATCACGTTATGTTTTAATAAGTTGAATAAACATTTTAATCATTGTAATTTTTTTAATGAATGATATCCCCTATCATTCCAATATAGAAAACAAAACATAGTTTCAATAACCATAATTAATCACAAACCATAGAATGGTGACTCTATCTGTATAACGGTTTATGATTTAGTATATATTTATAATAATCACCAAATTACACTACAACCTTAAAAACCTAGAAAATTGTACAACTCTTTATTAATCCATCCAATCTCCATTTGACATTATTATCAAACCAACTACCTCAAATTTTGGAAAAACATTATTTTACCAAATTACTCATTTTTATTGACATTTTTGTGCAACCTTATAGGACTATGTGGCATTGAAAACAATTATAAATTCACCAATCAATAATTTTAAACCAAGTGATTCCTCTAGGAAAAAATCAATGTTGCTCATGTTACAAAGGGGTCTGGTGTAATATCAATCAAACAGACTCATTTATCTATATAATAAATTCCTATATAATATATATTTCTATATTTAATCTTCATGATTATTTAATACATTTGTACAGGACACTGAATTATTATTAGAAGAGAATTTCATTCCATTATAAGCCATATTGTATGTTCAAGATTATAAAAAAAATGGCCACGTTAATTGAATATATAACATATAAATTACTCAAGTAGTTAATCACATCAAGAGTCACTGAACAAATAATGACCATGAATTTATTCATTACAATCCAATTATAGGCTGAAATATCATAATCTTTATATAATATAAAAAATATTGTCTTGGTTAAACTAAATTGATGAAATTATCATTAACATATCCAACCACACCTTTATTAACTCAACCTCAAGGATATAATTATAAAGGTATCAAAGTTTAAACTTTTACATTATAAGTGTGTTATAAAACTATAGTAATGGGGATTCATTGGAATCCTACACTCGTAAGTATATTAATGATTAAGTGAAATTATATGTAATATAATTTTTTTTCTAATCAAAATAGTTGGTATCCACTTATTATATCATGATTCTAATTTGAATAATATATATGATTCAACTCTTGATAATATTAACATATCAATGCAACCTATAATAATCAGGGATGGTCATTGATTAAGTACAAATCAATGGAATATTTTGGGGGATTTTATCATTACACAATTCTTATAATATACCCAATACATAAGAATGAATGATAAATGGACATCGCCTTTATTATAAACCATTGATAAATTTATAACGAAAAAACCACTATATTCATTCTCTCTAGTATCTGAAAACCAAAGACCATATTTTAACCACATTAATTTTTCTATTTAAATATATTTCTTAATGGATCCACTACATTCTCTTTTATAGCCACCCAACAGATCATTACATCTCATACCGTAATGATTTCTTGAATGAGATGGTATTTTAAAAGGATGTATTTGGTCCTTTAGTGATATTGAGCTCCCATAGGCTGATTAATATCTCCATTATTTTCAAACTAAATATTAATTAATCACTTTATTATAGGAGTCACCCCATGTTTCATGATAATAATGATACAAATAACTTCCATCATAACATATAATGCATTCATGTACTCTACCCCTATTATTGAGTATACCATGGTGAGTTATTCAGAACACTTACGGTACAAAATAAATTATTGAGGAATACAAAGCTATATTGATATCCTATATTTTAATTATTATTTTGAAAAGAATCCTTAGTGTATTAATTTTTTAGATGCCCAATGATTTTACACTATATCTTTCCTTTAAAAATATATAATATTTTTGATTGATTTATCCACAATTAGAACCAAACTAAAATGATCTACAATATATTAGAAGGATATTTTAAGGAAAATTATAATAATAATAAAATATCTTGCAAATAAAAGGATAGTGACCAATTAAAAATGATTTGATTTAGAGGATATATAATTGACATGATTTTAAATTTAGATAGATTGGCCAATCTCAAAAAACTATTTAATGTATTAATAAATTATAAATAAATAATTTTAAAAGATCATTATGATTGTATATAATCATGAAATATTAACATTGTCCAAATTAGATATTATAATGAAATAATATTAAGAACACATAATTCTTATGGATATTATTTTTCAATAAAAGTTGTTTTTATTTATATTTTAATTTAAAAGAAACATTCATAAATTTTAAAATTTTAATTTTAAAAATTTAACTCCACTTTTTAATTAAACATATCAGTATAATCCTAATGTTATTTTTTTTTACTTTTCTAAAATAATTTATTTTTTGGTGGATATTAAAAAATAATTATTTTTCTAAAATAATTGTGTTTATTACTATATAAAGAAGTAATTATAATATAAAAACTTATAAAAAAATTATCATCATCCAAGATTTATTTTTGTATAAATTATATACATTTCAAAATACTATTATGAATTTATAAAAATCATGTTTAACCACACAATTATTATTTTCCAACAATTTTTTTTCAGTATGATTTTAATTAAATTTTATTTTGTTAAAATAACATTTTTACATTATTTGAAAGTCACATATAATTTTTTTTATAATAAACAAATTTAATAATGAAAATAAAATTCATTGATAATTTTATTCTGCACATTAATTTTATGACTAAAATTTAATTTTTATAAAAAACATGTTTTTACATATTATATCCACTAATGTGAAAATTAAATTTTCATACACATAGTAATTTTATTTGATAAAATGGATTTCATATTATTACTTATTTGGGATAAATTATTTAATAATTTATATTTTATGTTTAAGAATAAATGATAAATTATTTTAGTAAAAATCAGTTACCTTAGTAAAATCAAAAATGGTAAAAGTAATATATCTAATGGTATAAAGATTATAATAAGTTAAAAACATATTTATAATTTATTTTTTGAGGAATGTTAGAACTTATACCCTCTCCAAAACCATTATTTTTCATTTTTTTATCTTTGTACTTGAATAATTTATAACATTATTGTAAAATATAGGGTATTTACAAAAACTTCATTCTCACCACTTAAAAATGGGGAATTTCACCAACCCTTAACGGAAATCTAAAATTTTTGTTTCCAATTGAAAACTTTCACTCTTACTTAATTATATAACCCTCCTTCACTACCATAATATCTTTATCAAAAGGAATTATTGTAAGCCCTCTATTGTGGTGGAATCCTCCAAGGATTCATTCAAAGTTCTCAATATGAGTTCTCATTTTTTTACTAAAGTTAATTTCTTTCTATATTAATTTTTAAAATAAAATTGTATTATTATAATATAGGGAAAGTATTACTTTTTATAATTATGTTTAATATGCTATGATTAGTATGATTGACCTCTTTGCATCATTTACCTTTTAGAAAAATGAAAATGCTGGTTATGTATATGTGCATATTACCTCCTCCATGAAGCCAAGAGATTTATTTTATTTACCAAATTTTATGGATGGTTAAAAAATAGGTTTAAGGGATAAATATTATTTTTATAATATTATTAAGATTCTCATAAGAATTATTTGACAACCTATTAATAATATGAACAATAATCAACCATTGCGATATTTACCATGTAAAACAATCATACTAAGAGGAAAATGATATATTTTTTTATATAATATATTTATCTCCATTATATTATTTGTATAATAATTTAAAATTATAATTTATAACACTAATAAAAACTAAATATGTTCATTTTTCTTCTGTTATAGTGACAATAGAACTAAACCATATCATAATCGTCAATTAAATTGTAACATTTTCACATTTGTGTCGGTTTGACCACCCACATGAGAAAATGATATAAAACAATATAATTGATGAATATGAGAGTTTTAATACTGATAATATATGATATAAATAATTAAATTATTTTTTTAGTTTTTTGATGTTAACAATGAAATTAAACTAATTCCCTGAGATAACACCACTCGTTTGTTAAATATAAATGACACATGCTCGTAACTGAGTTCATCATCAAAGATCGTAATAAAAAATACCATAAAATTAAATTTTAAACATATAAATAATAATAAATAATAAATTATAGTATATTTAATTATCTCATAATGGTGAACATTATGAGATGAATGAGTACTAACAATGCTATCCCAAAACTAGTTTAAAATGATCAAGATTACTCAGACCTAATATTGAACATAGATAATAACTAGTTAACATACATATAAAGAATGTTTATAATGTTGATTATAAAAGGAATTAATTATTAATTGTATTATAAAAGAATTTATTAATATAGTTATGTTTTTGATATAGTGAGTTAAAGTTTAATCTGTGAAATCAAGATAAATAGTAAGGGTTTTTGTATCTCAATTTTTTTTCATTAATATATGATTCGTATTCACCACTTGTATCTTATTTTTAGTGTATATATTGGACATAGATTTATATTTTTCATAAATTTTATGAAATAAGGGGTATTTGAGAATCCCCCACATGTTATAATTATATGAAGTTTCAATTCAAATGTCAACAATGATGTTAGGATCATTGTTAACTCTAATCCATTAATTATGTTAAAATGATTCCTTTTGAACTTATTTCTTCAAAGATTGGTTTCCTTACAACCAAAAATTTTATTTTATTTTTATTTCTATTCATATTTAAGGACTACACATTTTTAATTAATTTATTTTAACTTGATTACTTTCTTTCCCAAAAACATTATCATTGTGGAGAATAATTCTTATCCTCATTAGTGATGGTTTCCCCTCCTTATCCATAATTTCTAGTCCTACCAATGATATCATTTTTAGTTGGAAACCAAATTATTTGTTATTTTCAAAGCATGACTCATAGGGGCATACCTAGCCAATGGTTATATGATTGTAACACCCCAAGAATGCCTCTAATTGGTTATAGAATGGTTACTATCATCGAGTAAAGATAACTCACACATGGGAGGGCATAACCTATGTTGCATGTATACATGAACCCATCTCCAACAAATATCACAATGATAAAATGTAAAACAAAAATGATACCAAAATTAATCGACACATTTATATCCCATGTCATAGTGTGGCATAATTATGGTAAAGCATAAAGGGGAAAATACAATCCCACAAAAAACTGTAAATGAGTCAAACTAGTTAAAAGGATTTGAATGCTTTCAAATTCACTAATTTAACCAACTACGTTCTATCAATCTCAATTATGATCTTACTTATCAAATACCACCTTGTAATCCATCATAAGGCCTATTGTATTCATAATAAATGATATGTGTGGGTAGAGAACATGTAGGGATTATATCATACCCAATAAGAAACCCCAAAATCACCAAACATAAAGAATAACGAGATTAGTCAGCTCACCATCATGAATATATATCAATCAGAACATAATACATGACAATAATAACTTATATATACTCAATATAGATAACAAGTCTCAATGTAAAGTCATAACCTTACTTCTATACTTGGATATTCTCAAGGATTTAAGGTAATGCTTATCTTGGATAACTCACTCCATGAGCCTTACTATAACTAATGTAACTCATCTAAGAAGTCGTGTTCATCAATCCTAGCCATGAATAAGTACACATTAGAACACTGATGATATCAATACATATATGGGGTATCTCACCCAGGGCCTCTAGGGGATTCCTGACCCTACCCAAATTAATCCCTCTAGGATGGGGATCTCACACTCCCTGATAGTTGAAAACAGGATTCCCAACCCCACATAGGTAGGAAATGATATAAGATCACACCCTGGGATTCATAGAGAGATTCCAGAATATATTCGAGAATAATTCTACAGAAGTGATCACATACCATGCTCGGTACACGATTCCTCACTGTACCATCACATGGATGGACTAAGGAAGTGAACCCAATAGAAATAGGTCTACAAGGAGGAGAACGAGGTCCTCAAACAACCCCAGTAAAGGTACATGGCGTGTATAGGGTATACACGATGTGTCTTATTTGTATTGGGTCTTCCTATTTACTCTATACCAAGACCATGTAATCTATCCCATGCCCATAGTTTTCATCACTTTCCTATGTAAAATGGTCATACACATGTACTCTATCTAATATTGGGTTCTTTTTTTGTGTTTATTCCCATTTACTAGGTTGTGATCATGTACACTGGTCATGCCCATTTACTTCACTATTTTCATGCCCTTATACCCCTATGGTATATACTAAGGCACTAAAATGAGTTCACACTATGTGTATAGAGTATACATGGTATGTGATATTTATTTTTTCTAAAACCCTAGCTATCCCAAAAAAGGGACTATAGGCTATGTTTCCTTCCAATGGACACACTCTTTATATAAGGATATTATTGAAATAATAATCTATTTTATATATATTTCCCACACAACTACCACCACCAAATCCTCCATGAGAAACACACATAGATCCTGTATCTGGGGTTTACTATTCCTTATAAGTCATCACGGTATGAATTATGGCCACCCAAATACTCAGGAAGATGATTCCAATCAAACCACTCTATCACTTATCCACACTATGAAAAAAATCTATTGTTCCAATGATTAAATGTGAAATGATAGATTTCTAGGTATTGTCGAAATATAGAACAATTGAAATACTAACATTGATTGTACAAATAGCATGGAGAGAAAAGAACAAAACATCAAACTCAGTAATGGAAATTGTCCATTTTTTAAGTTGTCTTCCGTTCATTGGTGTGGAGATCAGCAATCACAAGGGATAATAATAGACAAACAATAATATAAATTCCTTATTCTAGGAAGAAAAATATATACCCTTAAATCAATGATTGACATTCAGATCAATTTATTAGGAAGGATTTATTCATGTTTGATATGAGATAATGAAAATGATGATTATATCCAATAAAAAAAATTCTACCTTGCATTTGGATCAGTTGTTAATAAGTAATGGTTTTGTATCATTGTTTTTGCTGATATCCCCAAACTCTATTAGAGAAGACAAACTCCTCGGTACTGAGCATTGATCCATATTCCAGTCATCATCCACCAAATCTCTCTTCCATGATCTATTTCCAAATCCCTTGGATTATGTGGACAACCACAGTATTTTCCTATAACTATGTTTAAATAGGTTGGTTCTAGCTCATTGAAATTAAATAAATAATAAATTCATTAACTAATTTATTTAATTAATATTCCACCTATTACAACTCTTAAACCAAAATCATAATTTGCATAAATATTATGTAATTCATAGGGTAAAAAATATGTTTCTAATTTAGTGGAAGTCTCATATTTTCCATATAAGACCCATTTTAGTAGGTGTTATATTATTTCAGAAAAATAAAATCTCACTATATAATATTTTTAATATTTTTAATACATTAATACTTGAGCCTCCCTTGGAACCAGAATCCCATGTTGAATCGGTTCTAGGATTTGAAAATATTCATTAAAATATTCCAAATTTTCACAATGAAATATAGAGTTGTTATATTATCCCAACCCTAGGGCTATTCTTCATGAAAATATATTATCCAACTCAAATAATATGATGATATTATTCTCACATATGGTTCTCCCTCTCCCAGGTTCTCTCTTGAAAACTCTCATACTACCACTAGACACACAACAAAAAAGTATCTCACCCATGAAGGATATTATCCTTTAAATACTTGATCACTACAATGTAATCTTTAAAAGAAGGTCCATCATCTATGTCAAGTTCTCCCCAAAAGATAACATGTTATCGGATTTGAACATACCTCCTCATTTATGACACGTGGAAGATATCGTGTACCAGATATAACTATGGTTGTAGGTCCAAGTGGTATATGACCTCACTGGCCATAAACAGAGTCTAGAAAGGTCTAATGAACCATAGAGAGAGAGAATTACAATGTTACTAAATCTCCATAGTCATAACTGAGGTGAGACATTTAAGAATACATAGTCTCCCTCATCAAACTAAAAAGTCCCATTTTTTCAGTCCACATAAGAATTTTGAAAACTCTTGAATTTACTTATCATTTCATGGATTATCAGTAGCTTCTATGTTGTCACTAATACCAATTCTAGGCCTAAGAGTCTTAAATCACATAGATAATTCTAGAATAGTGGTGAACTATATATAATCCTATAAATATCCTCTAATAGTGAAATTCTATTGGTGGAGTGGTAACAATTATTATAAATGAACTCCTCCAAAGGCAGGCGATCCTACCAACTATGGAAAAATTCCAACATGTAAGCCTGAAGCATGTCCTTTGATACTTGAATGGTATTCTCGGTCTAGTCATTTTTAGGGGTGAAATTTCATTCTCATATGTAACTGATTCTGAAATGCCTCCTTTAATACTATCCATAATTATGACTTCAAGAAATCTTCATAGTCTGAAATAGTTTTTCATGAGCTCTATGAATACCTACTATATTTTGAATATAATAGTTCCCCAGGATCTCTGTTGAACACTACTCTTGGATGGCTAGGAAGTGGGATGATATGCGGAGTCAGTCTATGTTCACCAAGATGTCATAATTTCTTATAGATGATCATGGAATACCCATCACAATATCTATAGATATACCATCCCATATACACTTTGGAACCTCAAGGGGATTATCCAAACACATTGAAACCTGGTGTTCAGCCTTCACCTATTAACAAGTGAGACATTAAGAGACAAACACTGTTTCACGCCTCTTTAATCCTGGCTAGTAAAACTTATTCTAATGGTCTTGGTACATCTTTTCTACACATGGATGTACCACAAAGTTTGATGTATAAAACATGATTATTACCTCCTCTCATAGCATCAATTATACCATTATCCTTCCTAGAAAAATGATAATGTCCTCCCTACCTTTAGAAAATCCATTAGGATAAAGTCTAGTATATATTTTAACAGTCAGGGTCTCATAATTGGCATGTACAACATTAGCCTCCCTAATTCACTAATGAAGTAGAGGGGTAACAACCATTGACTAGAGGTAGGAAACACCATCATCATCTATCAAGGACAACTTAAAAGTGTCTGAAAACTCAAACACCTCACTTAACAGTTTCAAAAAATATATTATCCAAAGAGAATATGACACTATGTTCCACTTTTATAAATTATGGACTATCTAAAAGTCATAATATTGAAGGAACTATAGTTATATTATCAATCATACGTTAATATCCTTTTGTGAAAAGATATACATGAGACTCTTATGGTCAAAATAGATGATAAACCACTCCCCAATATGGTAGTGTCAACACATTTTAGGGTGAATAACCTTACTGCCTCCTCAAGATCATTTTTTGTGTAGTTCCACTCATGGGGTCTCAACTATTAGGACCCATAGTTTATCACCACCTTATTCTACATCATAATAAATCATAGCCTAGTTCTAAAGGAATATTTGAACACCAAATACTCAAACACCCTAAAATGGTAGTCTTAAGATAGGGGTACAAGTAATATTCTAATGTAACTACTAAAAGGATAATGGTATCCCATTTTACACAAGAAATGATTTCCCTTTCAGGTAAAATGATTCAAGGGTGTTTATGACCTAGAGAAATAGGTAATGAATCTATTGTAGTAGCCTACCAACCTATGGATGCTTCCCACCTCATAAACTCTCTTAGGTGTCTCGCATGATAACACTTAATCCACCTTTTCTATGTCTTCTAGAAAACCCACTTATGAGATTACATGTACAAGTAAGTTGACCTATTGAATATATAAATTTCAATTTGAGATCATCCTCTAATTTTGATGCCCTAAAATTATATCCAAAACCATCCTAAAATGTCTCACATCCATCTCTTTGGATTCAAAATACACTTGGATTTCGTCAATTAAGACTACCATAAACCAATCCTAGGAAGACTAAAATATATGGTCCTTGAGTCCCATAAACATTACTAAGGAATTATTTACACCGGATTGCATTACCAAGTAATAATAGTGACCATAGAGATATCATAATGTTGTATTTATTATATCATCACTCCAAACATTTAGCTGGTGATATCTCATCCTAATGAAAATATTTTAGAGCGACATCACCCCTCTTAAATAGTCAAAGAGGTAATCAATTCTTGGTACTTTGTACTTATTATTTTTGATCACATGATTTAGGTGACAATAATCAACATATAAACTCAATCACATGTCCACCATCTTAGTGGATAAAACTAGATCTTCCCTGGGGGAATCACTGGGTCTAAAAAATCCCTTCATCTGTAACTTTTCTAATCATACCTTCACTTTACAAATCTCTATAAGAGCTATCCTCTATGTTGGCATATATATCATGCTATTCCCTATGTGAAATTATATGAAGAATTTTATCTCTTTGTGGGGAGGGGGGGGGGTTATATGATAATGTCCTTCTGGGAGACATCCTCATTCTATAATTGTCATGGATTCTCACACATATATATTAGATATTTTTTATTAACATTCCTTATATTACATAATCAAATTCTTGATAACCATAATAGTATAGTGCCTTGGGAAACATGTATACTTAAACATTGGTCTATAAGTGAGATACGTTATATCCCTCTATGTTCATCACAACTATAACCATTGATAGATTTATCATATAGAAGACATATCTTCACAACCTAGGGAAATGAAACATAAGAAAGACTGAGCAAAAATTCTTAGAAAGGGTAAACAAGAGAGGTTCATAAGCATAAAATGGAAATATGGGTATGGGAACATGAGCATAACATTTTGAAACTGTACCCTACATAACAATGATTATAAACATGATCCATGGAATAAGTATTAGTAGTTTATAATACATAAAACAAGAGATAATTAAATAACATGATCCATGAGAGAATAAAATTTGTATAAAACATTTAATTTTATGAATAAACATAAGAATACAAAATAATTTATATATTATTCAACACTTACTACAAACACCATCATAGTAGACAAAATCCATTACCGAACTGATTTCAATTCCTATTCATTCCCTTTCTTACTATATTTGGTTCACTCTCTAATCTAGCCATGTATTATTATATTGAGTTCAATCCCCATTATATTCGTGTATATTTCTTGAGATATATAAATATTTACCTAGTTCATTGGAGGTATATGATTTTCCCGCCAATCTAATAATGTAAACCATGTTTGTGTGTGACACAAGATCATAAAAATTCATCATATAAAAACAAATGAAATGAAATGTGAATCATAAAAATTTCATCATATCGTAACCTATGGAAAATTGATAGGTTTATTAATCATTTCATTATAAAATAAATTGTGAAAATAAGTGTTTTTCTTATGTATTTTATCATGGTATAACCCATGAAAGGAAAATTGGTTTCATAAACATCATGTCATAAAAACATAAACCATCTATATGAAGAATATGAATGGTATCCTTGGATCATATCCCCAGTAAGGAATAAGTAACACCAATAGATGTCATCTTAGATGTAAAATAATTTTTAAAGATAATTTAAATCATTTCTTATAGAAAATATCCATTATACTTTGAAAAACAAAATTTAAAACATAACTCATTTTGAAAACCAATTTTAAATAACTTAGATAACATATATAGTAATTTTTTAAAATAATTTAAAACACTTTTAAAACATAAAAAATTTCATAATTTATTTTATTTTAAAATATCCTTTGAAACTTATGAAGGAGTCTTTGAAAATAATTTAAAACACTTTTTAAACATATAACATTTTTGAATCATTTTTATTTGAAAATAAATTTGAAAACATATTTAAGATACTTTAAAAATAATTTAAGAAAAAATTAAACATTAAGGTTTTTGGAAATTTTTTTATTTGAATATGGGATTAAAATATCATTAAAAAAGTCATTGATTTTTTTAGAAAACATTGTTTTTGGAAGAAAATATATTTCCAACCAAAGAATAATTAAAGTATGATTTTCTTAAAGTCATTTTCTTAGTTATCTTATATACCAAAGAGTGGATAAATAGTAATATTATATGAAGAAATAATGAATAAACATAGGAGAAGGAAATTAATAATTATTATTGAGAGGTAGATCAAGATATTTCATCATTTGATGCTTAATAATAATCAATCCCAATAAATTATGAGATTGTAATGTAACATCGATACCACTTTGGTAACATTGAATTATAATCACCATAAATGAATAACCTATCATGGTAATTTATATATCACATGGATTAATAAATTAATGATATTGCAGTTAAAATAAGTTTTATATACACCTGGTGAAATAATATAGGTTCATAACATAATATACATCTCAAAGAAGGAAAATTAAGATAAAAATCCATTACCGATTTGTAAACTTTTGAACCATAAATCCCATGAAAGAGAGAAAAAAAATTTATATATAAAACCCAATATTTTTAATAATAATAATAATAATAATAATAATTTATATTCATTATAATTATATACATCATATAAAATAAATAGGAGTTCCATATGACATGTGTCTCAAAAAAGTAAAAAGTGACATAAAAATATCTTACCTTAAGTCTTGAATTCCTTCTTACCTGTTTAAAAAACATTTATAATAAAAATATGTTTATTATAAATATATTAAGTAAACATATTCATATATATCATACCATATATGTTTTTCTGATGACCTTTTATTACTCATTTATAAACAATACCATGTTGAAGTCACGTTTCGGGTAATAAACGCTTTGTTTTTTATATAATTTTTGATTTATTATATTTTATGTTATATTACATTAACAATGATTTAATAATCTTATGAATGAAAAAAAAGATTTAAATATATTATATATTTATAAAATATTTATTTATAAAAATAAATAAAATAAATAAATAGGAAATGAAATACATCATTCATGGAGATGATAGGTCATACGTACACATGGATACTATTTTCATTTTCTTGTTAGATTAAAAGAAAGGAATGTATATGATATATTATCTTTATATAATAATTTTATGTAATATATATAAAATATTTTTATTAAACCCTTCCTTAATACATTCCATTTATATCATGAAAAAAATCACATCGCTTTGCGAGATGGTAGTTTATCGTACACATGAACAACGTTATCATATTCCAAAAAATGGAAGGCATGAAGGTTTGTGTGATATAAAAATTAAAAAATAATTATAAAATAAAAATAATCATATATATTATATATATAAAATAAATCAATTATTATAATCATCATTTATGGATGGTAATGAAAAAATGAACAACATTGGTTTGGGATATAGTATCCCACCTTACAAATGAACAATGATTTTGTAACCCATTTGATGGAAGAGGATATGATTTTAGGTAATGAAAAAATCATAAAAAATATCATTATATTTAATATACTAATGTTATTATATAGAAAATATATATAAATAATTAAATTTGTTTTAGGAAGAAATAAAATAAAAGTCTGTTGATGAATGTTACCTCATCTTCATGAATCCCCCTTAGGGTTTCCCTAAAATCCTTCCTTGGATGGATTTTTGAAAAAAATAGGGCCTATGGAATGATGGTAAGGGTGTTTGAATGTGATTTTGTTTGGGTATTTTGGAGCCTAATTTCTTGATAGGTGTAAATAAGTGGGGAGAGTGAGTGCCCATTTATAGTAGAGGAGGAGTGGTGTTCTTGTAAATAACCAAAAGTATTCACTATTAGGTGGTATATCTTATATCATGTGCAACCAAAATTGAAAAATAATATATGGGAGGGATAAATTGGTCTAAAAATTCCTCCAAAAAACAAAAAAAATACTTTTTTCTATCATGTTACTCTTTAGAATTTGAGTTTACACAATTTTTTCTATATAGTGTTTACCAAGGTAACTTGTATATTTTTATTTACATATGTAATTTATCATTTAAAACATCAATTAAAAATAGCTAAATTAGAAAATTTAAACCCTATTTATATATATATGAACTAAAATTAATTAAATAAAAATACTATGTGTGTTTAAAATTAATTTTAATGAAAACACATGTAATGCGTAAAACCCTTTTTTAACCTTAATCGCTTAAATTAATTTTAATTTTTTCACAAATAATTTTGGTATTAAATTAAGTGTAACTTATTATATCATATAAATTATTACGATTCAAAATTTTGAATAAAAGTTTATAAATTCCATTAATAGAAGTGGTATAACTTAATTTAATCTTAATCACATAGACGCGATGAGAAAGAAGGCTTTGAAAGTGAAAATGTTCAAAAGTTTGCAACGTTTCTATATCCAATATCAATATGAAATTTATTAAAATGACCTAAATTGAATTAATATATTTATAATTGAACTACTTATAGTTTAAAACCAATTTAAAATATAACTTAACTATATTAATAATTTTGGAAAAAATATTGTTTTCAATTAAATTCAGTATTACTAACTATCCATCAAAAAATACAACTTTTGAAAAAAACATGAAAATTCATGGTAAGATAATTTTTTTATTATTAATTCAAAAATGAAATTTATTTTAAAAAATTATTTTTCTAAAATTTTGGAATTTTAATTTTAATATTTTTCATAAAATGTCATAAAAATATTTTTTTTAGAATATAGTATTTTCAAAACATATGAAGAAATTACTGAATATTATGTATTTTATAATAAATTTTTTGTATTTATATATAACTACTATAATTTATATTAAAAAATTATTTATTACTATTCATATCACTTTGTTTAATTTTAATGTTTTATGATTTGAATTTAAAAAACTGTATTAATAATATATCACAATTTTTCTTAAAATTTGGTGGTGTGTAATGAAGGCTATGTTAGTTTTACATGTATAGAATTATTAACCAAGTGTTGTGTATAATTAAAGCTTAAAATGGTGTTGTGTGTTAGAAAATCCATTAAAGGAATTTAATTTTTTTTGAGAAAAAATAATTCATAACAAACATAAGGTGTTACATTCTACCCCCTTAAGATGAATTTATCCCTTGAGTTTCATCACTCTAACAAAATAAAATAAGGTTTATTCTAACTCATCATATACTCAAGTTCCCACATATCTTACTCAAACATGTAGTTTCACCACAAAACATTGACCAGGTGAGTGTTTGTACTTTGTGGAACTTTCTCTATATGATCCATAATGTCCATTGGTTGTTCCTCATAAGAAAGATCATGATTCAATGATATGAAATATTAGTTCAATAAATGTTAAAATTCAGGTATGTACTACTTTGGGAGGATACATGGGACACATCATGGACATGAGAGAGGTTTGGTGGAAGTTCTAGGAGATAGTCTACCATCCTAATATGATCAAGAATTTCAAAGGGAATGATATACCTTGGGGATAGTTTCCCTTTATTTTTGAATATCATAACCATATTACAAGCCCAAATTATTAGAAACACCTTATCAACAACTTAAAATTATATCTCACATTTGCGATTCTTAGCATAAATTTTCTAACGACTCTGAGCTTCCTTAATGTGAGGCTAAATGGCTTTAACCTACTCTACCATTTATTTAGTAATCTTGGTTCCCAATAACATTCTTTATCCTACTTCATTTCAGAATGATGGATCTGTACATTTATTTTTATAAAGGGATTCATAAGGATCCATATTATTTCTTGAGTGATTGATATTATTGTAAGAAAAATCAACTAGAGGAATGTGTTGATCTGAAACACCTTTGAAATCCATTGAACAATATCTCAATAAATCCTCTTAGGTTTGAATAATTTTTTTCAACTGAATATCTATCTGGGAATGATACGTAGTGCTAAAACTAAACTATATATCAAGATCTCACTGAATAATTCACTAAAAATTTGAGGTAAAACTCAGATCTAGATTAGATACAATGGAATGTGGTGATCCGTGAAACCATACTACTTCCTTAATTTATATCATGGGAATCTAATCAAGAGATAAGACCTATCTAATAGAAATAAAGTGTAAAGATATAGTAAGGTGATCGAACACAACCCATATAAGATTATTCCTTTTATATATTTTGAATTGTCCAATGACAAAAACCATGGTGATGTTTTCTCATTTTCATTCTTGTATGTGTAATGGATACAACAACAACTTAGATTGTTTCTTTCTCCCCTAACTTATTAGTGTAACAAGTAGGGAGATATGAACTATATTACATGTCTCTTTATTCTAACCCACCATAAAAACCATTTTAAATATCTATACATCCCCATACATCCTAGATGAATAGACAATGAAGATCTATGAGATTCCTCTAAAAAGTTCCTCTTCAATTCTTGTATGTATAAAACACATGCAAGTTGGGTAATTTTTATCATGATTCTTCAAATTTCATTAGGTCTAAGTTATAATCATGTAATTATATATAAGAACACATCTCAATTATTTCATGTATGTGTCACTATAGATTACAAACACTTCTCTACTGAAAGTTAATGTAATCATAGCTTCAATGACTAATATTCACTTTAGTTCCTTGAAATTTTCCTCACATTCATCTGTCCATAGAAACTTATCACCCTTCTGAGTTAACTTGGTCATAGGATTCAATAGTAATGAAACAATATCCACAACCCATCAGTAATATGTAGTTAATACAAGAAATCTATATATCTCAGTCACCTTGGTTATTTTGGGATAATATTAAATCGCCTTAGTCTTTGATGGATCTACTGATATAACCTCTATTTGGATTATATGAATAAAAAATGAAACATTTTGCATCGAAAATTCATAATATTTAAATTTTTTATGTAGATTCTTATTCCTTGGGGTCTTTAATATAATTATCAAGTGATCTTCATTCTCTTACTTTCTCTTTGAATAGGTAAGAATGTCATCTATAAAGAAAACCAAAAACTGATTAGAGTAATCTCTAAATATTTTATTCATTAAATATATGAACATAGTAGGGGAATTAATAAGACATAAAGGAATCACCCTATATTCCAAGTGTCTATACCTTATATGGAACTTTTTCTTGGGTATTTATTCCTTCTTGAACCTCAATTGATGATATCTTGAATGAAGGTCAATATTTTAAATTTATTGAGATATTAAAAGTTAATAAAATTTGTAAACAATACGGTGAAGAAGATCCTTATAATTAATTTTGATCATATTCAATGCTTGATAATAAATACATTGTCATATTGATCATATTTTTTTTAACAAAAAGGGCAATTTAAGCCCAAGGTGACACACTTGTCGAATGAATCCATTATCATGGTTTTCCTGTTATTTCTTATTCAATTCTTGAAATTCAATCAAGGCTATTCTATAAAGATTCTTTGAAATTGGTGTTGAAATAGGTATGAGTTATATTGATAATTGAAATTCACATTTTGGTGGAAGGATATGAAAATATTTCAGAAATATATCAAAAAATTGTTTCACAATAGGAATATCATAGATGTCAAGTATCTCGATAAATATTTGAGATAAAATTCTCTTATAAATGGGAATTAAGACCCATAAAGTTGATGTGATATCCATAGGAATTTCATACTTATTGTCACATTATTTGATGATCCTTAGTATTATTTTAATTTAAAATGTGACTTACCATCCTTGAAAATTGATATGGAATTTATGTACAAAAATACAATCCATACCTAGGGTGACATCAAATTAAACTAGAGGGATAATAATAAGATTTTTAGGATGAACCTTCCCACCAACGTCGACTAGAGAGGAATCATTGAATTGATATGAAATCATCTTACATTTATGGGGTTTCATTAAAAATTCCACAAATAATAGTTTAGGTGTAATCTTGATACCCTTATAAAATTCTATAGATATTAAATAATGGGTTTATCTAGAGTTAAATAAGTCATTAGTAGTTCTAGAGTTGATGTTAAGTGTACCTTTCACTACATTGTTATCATACCCCTCATCAGAAATAGTGATCGCATGATATTTTCCCTTGTCCCTCGGATTAAGGAGTTTCTGATGCCAATCACCATCATTAACCCTTGGGTGTAAGATTTAGAGATAATAATTACCATTATCCTTACACTTCATGATTTGAAGTAAGGGTGGTTCATTCTATGTAGCTTTCTCTTTATTTTCTTTGTTAGCTATCTTCTTCCCATTAATACATCAATTCATTCATGAGGACCTTCCCTTTCATACTTTAAAAATTCAGTAGTCCCCTTAAGACAAATTCCTTTATGTTTCATCCCATAATTTGATCTTAAATAAAGGAACATATTCTTATCTCCTTAGTTTTAGGATTTTCCTTTGAACTCCATCTTATTTTTCTTATCAAAACCTTGAGATTGATTTGTAACTGCAGCTATCATTTCCATCATAATATCACATCTAACAATCTTTTCATAACTATTGTAGTATATTATGGATACCTTCCATTAGATACTTTTTTTAAGACACCAATGAATTTACCAACCTTACTCTCAGGTAGGATGATAATACTAGAAGTGTACCTTCTAAGTATTGTAAAATTATCCTCGTAGGTACCAAAAGATTCAACATCCTCTTACTTTAACACAATTAAATCCTTCTCTATCTTTGTACAAATAATAAAAGGAATGTAATTATTAATAACTAATTTCTTGAACTTGTTCCAATCCATAGAGTAAATTTAATCTTGTTTCCTCATATTCTTGATTATATTCCACCATTTATCTTCTTTAACTTCCAAAAATAGTAATTGAAAATGTAGTTTTAATGATCCTAACACTAGATAATGGAAAATATATTTTTAGTGGTACTCATCCACTGTTCAAAAAATTGTGTATCAGAAGACCTTTTAAAGAAGGTGTATATTTTCTCATGAAGGACTGAATAGAATGTTATTCCCCCCATTGTTTGTTTAGAAGTACATCATGATTTATTTCTTGAGATAATTTTGTGAGAATTGTAATAAGATTTTGAATTCCAACTCCCATAGCTTTTGGATTATCATGATAAAAATCATTTCCTTTTTTATTATACTCATCATTAATGACTTCCTTATGGTTTCATCCATTCACTTAAACCAAAACACAAAGAGTAAGAAATAATAATCATAGTGGGGAACCAAATAATCATGTAAAATTACATATATAATGTTTAAATAATGACACATAATTTATTATATGAAACCTTTGTTTTATACTAGTAAATTCATAGTAATATTCTATTTAAATTCTTCATTATAGTTCGTAAGAAGTTTATGAATTCCCTAAGCATTTTCCCAGGGAGTATCAAACCAGGTGAGTAGAAAGGCTCATTGTCATGATCATGTTCCCAATCTTGTCTATCTTATAATGGTGTTTTTGAGGTAGTTTCCCATATGCACATCTATGATAGAGACACATACAATTTTAGTATCCTTAAAGGGATTTAATTTCATGGGAACCACCCACCCTATACTTTAGAAAATTTCCAGTACATTTTCCTATACTTTGACACATATTTAGACTAATACTTGGGAGCTCTATGACCTCCCTTTACGTATTGTGTGTCTGTGTGTTTGAATGTAATTATACACCCAATAAACTAAGATAATATAAAACATATCCTCATAACCTGGGGAAATGAGACATAATAAAGGGTGATCTTTGACACCCAAAAAGGGTAAAAAAAGGTAGATACATAGGCATAAAATGAATATAAGGTCACGGTAACATGAGCATAACATTTAAAAACTATACCCTCAATAACAATGATCATAAGACTATGTCATAGAATAAGGATTGGTAGTTCATAATATATTAATAAAGAGATAATAAAAGAACATGATCCATGTGAACATAACATTGGGATAGAGAATTTAATATTTGTAATACACATAAACTTTGAAAATAATTTCTATATTGGTCAAGGCTCACTAAAAAGTCCATCATAATAGAAAATGTCATTTACTAAATCGATTTCACACCTTATTCCAACCCTATTTTAATATAACAAGTTCACTCTTAGTTCTATCCATGTATTAATATATCAAGTTCACTTTGCATTTCATCCATGTCTATCTCATGATATATATAAATCATTAAAAAATTCATTGGTGGAGATATAGGTCACACCCATCTCATAATGAAAACCATATATATGTTTCCTTTAAGATCATAAACATTCATCATATCATAATCAATAAAATGAAATGGGTATCATAAATTTTTTATCATATATTAACTTGTGGAAAATAGAGAGTTTTAATAATCATTTCATCATAAAATAACACATAAAAAAAGTGGGTTTTATAATAATTTTATCCGGTTATAACCCATATAAGAGAAATGAGTTTCATAAACACAATTCCATAAAAATATAAACCATTCAAAGAAAGAAGTTTAATAGTATAATTGGATTACATCCCATGTAAGGAATAGGTAACTCCATTGTATTTTATCATAGATGGAAAATAATTTTGAAAGATCATTTAAAATATTTCTTGAGGAAAATATCATTTCTACTTTGAAAAAATATTTTTAAAACATAAATTTTTTTGAAAACATATTTATTTGAAAATAACATTGAAATCTTATAAAGGAATATTTGAAAATAATTTTTAACACATTTTATACATAAAAATTTTCAAAATACTTTTCTTCAAAAATAGCCTATAAAAATATAAAGTAATCTTTCAAAATCCTTTAGAACCCTTTTAAACATTAAACATTTTCAAAACCTTTTTATTTGAAAATAACGTTAGAAACTTATTAAGAAATATTTGAAAATAATTAATTTTTTTTAAACATAAATTATTTTTGGAATCATTTTCTTTAAAGTTATCATAAAATTTCATTTAAAAATTCTTTTAGAACATTTTTTGAAACATTGTTTTTGGAAGAAAACATATTTCCAACCAAAGAGATAAATAAAGTTGGATTTTCTTAAAAATATTTTCTTAATTATATTTAATAACAAAGTGTTGAAAATTTTAACATTACATTAATATATCATGAATGAAAATAGGATAAAAAAATTAATGAGAATTATTTAGAGGTAGATCAAGATATTTCATCATTGGAAACTTAATGATAAACAATCCTTATAAATGATGAGATTGTAGCATAATATATTTATCACTTTGGTAACATTTAATCATAATACCCATGAAAAAATAACATATCATGGAACATAAAATATCATTATTATTAATGAATTCTTGATATTTGATGTCAAAGGGGATGTATATACCTTTATTTGAAGAAATTTGGTGCATAACATACCATATATATCAAAAAAAGACAAATGAGACAAAAATCCCTTATAGATTTTTAAAATTATGAACCGTAAATCCCCTTAAATGAGGATCCTAAAATGGATTTGTAAACCGAAATAGTTTTCAATATAATAATAATAATATAAATTAATGTGTATTATATTCCACAAATAAAATAAATAGGTGTTGAATATGACTTATGTCTCACATGAAGTAAAAAAGTGAGATGAAAATCCCTTATCATAAGTCTTAACTTCCTTCATTCATGTTTAAAAATCCTATATAATAAATATATGTTTATTATAAATATAGTAAAAAATCATATTCATATATATAATATCATGTATTATTTTCTTATAACCTATTATTAACCATTTATTAACTGTTAATTAACAATATGTTGTTAGAGTCGCGTTTCGGGTAATAAACCATTTGTTTTTCATATACGTTATTATTTATTATACTTATTTATGTTACATTTATCATGATTAAATCATTTAAATAATTTTAAACATGATATAAATATCATATATATTCCGTATATATGTAACATCTTGATATTTTGAAAGGAAAGACTATGTTCGATGGCCTACAAGTTACGCCACATCGAGATGAAATGAACATCTAAAAATAATTATTTAAAGATAATCATTATAACATATCCATTATATTATAATAAATATATTATTTTTAAACTCATTTAT
Organism: Viscum album; assembly: GCA_963277665.1. Classification (NCBI taxonomy): domain Eukaryota; kingdom Viridiplantae; phylum Streptophyta; class Magnoliopsida; order Santalales; family Viscaceae; genus Viscum; species Viscum album. Next base: position 238,663,031 of record OY728120.1, read on the forward strand.
AATTTTTTTAACATCCATCTAATATATTTTATAGTCATAATATATGAACAACTCAAATTTTATGCATAAAAACAATATTTTTTAAAAAGGCATTTTTGCCGCAGTTTAATGCCAGACATGTTTTAAAACTAAATTTTGAAACTTTTATAAATTTTAGAAAAACAAATAAACTTAATTTTTGAAATATTAATATCAAAATTTACTTTGTTTGAATTTTTGGTATTTTTTTGACAAATTTCATTTTTTGATGAATAGTAAAAAATACTACATTTTAATTGAAAACTAACTAATTATATAAATAATATATTTTGTCTAATTATGTATTAAACTGGTTTTAAAGTTATATAATATCAATTATACAATTATTAATCAAATTTAGGTCATTTTAATCTCTTTCATATTAAAGTTTGATACAAAAACATTTCAAACTTTTGAATATTTTCACTTGAGAACACTACTTTCGTGCCCTATCTACATGATTAATTTTAAATAAATTTTATCCATTTATCTATTATAAAGTTTTAAAATTATATTTAATATTTTTAGTCATTATTTTTAAATTTATTAAATAGGTCCCTTTTATTTTCGGATGATATGATTAGTAAACTTAGTAATTTTTATTACCATGGTTAAGGGTAAATCATTTAATTGAGGGTAAAAATAATGTTATAAATTTCATAAAATTTCCATAAAACTTGTTTCGATTTTAATAGATGAGTATTTGTTTTTATGAAATAATCCATAATTAGAATTTATTACCTCTTTGAGCCATGTTTATGACTTTAATCCCCTTATAGTATTTTATTTTAAGAGAACTCAAACTTTTCACACTAATGTTTATAACAAGGATAAAATTTTTAATATGTGGTAATATATAATATATCTTTGACCATAAATATAATTTGGAACTATATAATATTTATATTCCTCATGGAAATTTATTTTAAAATTTTATTGATGATATAATTACCTTAAATACTTTCACAATAGTGATGGAGTAATTATTTTACTAATGGAGAAATAAAATACATGTTATTAAAAATATTAAAATAAAATAATTTTAAATAATAAATATATTAAATTAATTTTCTATATTATCTTGAAATTTTTGTAATGTAATAAAATATTTTTTTTCTTAATTATTATTTTTTTGTTGATATTTTGAAAAGTCAAAGTAATGAGTTCTATCAAAATTTACATCAATGATACTTTAAAATAAATAATTTTCTATTAAATGATATAAAACTATTAAAAATATATAATTTGTCCAAATTATTTTTATAAGGTTTAAATTGTTATATAATATTAATTTGTTAGTCTTTTGAAATTTTATAATAACTATATTAAACCTCAAATTGAAAAAATTCATGTTATCACAGTAATAATTAAAGGGGTTAAATAAGGTTTAAACCAAAATGACCAGGATTAAAATATAGTAATTTTTTTATTATTTTAAATTTATGACTTTATTTCAACACATAATAATCCAATATTATACTTTGGGGTCATTTAAAAATTAAAAATAATTTATATTAATTAAAAATTTTGAGAAATCTCGAAAATGTCATCCCCTCTCATATAAAAGGGAACCTCTTCTTGTCAATTAATAAAAATTAAAAAACTATTTTGTTCATAAAATACCTCTCCAAATATATTCCATGAATAAGTCAACAAATTATATAGGTATTATTTTTTGGATAACACCACCCTTAGTGTTCTTATGGTTTTAATAAAAGGAGATTGTATGAAGAAAACATATCATTTTTAATTAAGTGTTTCTATTTTATTTCTTTTTCCAAACCCTTAAAATCTTCTTAAAACATTATGAAATAATAAAGTTATTATCCAACATATACTTATATGTAATTATGTTAATATAACCACCTAAATACATTTCCACATTCATCAAAAGGGAAAATAAGTTATTGATTATGTGTACGGTGGACTACCGCCTCACAAACCTATATAATTCATTTTCTATAAATATCACTCAATACTGGTTATAATTATGTAATTATTGTTTATAATAGATATTAATGAACTATATATCATTATTAAAATAAAATATATCCTTTTTCATATCATTCAATCAACAGAAAAATGATAACATCATTCATGTGTACATGTGAATTATCACCTCCACGAAGCGATGTGATTAATTTTTCATCATCACATCACATGTACGATATAAATATAAGTATATTAAATTATTAAAATTATATTAATTATATTAAGATCATTCTTATAAGAAAAAATTATACTTACCTTCTATCCATAATGATCATTCAAAAATGGTAATGTTACTCATGCGTATGTACAATTTACGAATTCCATGAATATAAAATTGCTCATTTTCCATATCCATGTTTAATGGATGGATTAAAAATATAATTTATAAATAAAAATTATAGTTAGTTAATTATTATTATTCTTGATATGATGGAATAATGTCCACTTTGACTACATACATCATACCAAACTCTTTTTGGACTCAAGTACCGAATATCTTCAAAACGTCCAACATGAACTTAAATAGTTAAGTAATTATTATAACATGATAATAATTGATCTAAATGGAATAATAAACATGGAAAATATTTTAAACAATTTAAATAATTAACCTATGTTTATTATTAGGGAATATAAATAATGTATGTGATGATTCAGACTCAAGGTAAGGGTTTTTCTCATCTCACTTTTATTTCTATGAGATATATGACCTATTCACCAATTATTTTTTTGTGGTGTATATACTACCCATAAATTTATTATATGATTATTAAATTTAAATTTATGGGTATTTAAATATCCATTTTAGGAACTCTCTATTGAGGGGTTTAGAGATTCAAAGATACCATTGTTGTAATGGATTGTTGTCACAATTTTCATTCTTGGATAATTTTGTTGTGTTATGAACCTATCATCCTTTATAAGGTGTATATTCATCCCTCTTAAAATGAAATATCATGAATTTAATTATTTTTACGATATTTATGCTTCTTTTAAATTAATTCATGGGTTTTATGATTCAATTTTATAATTATATTTCTTGAGAATACATTTTTACCCTTTATTTTTCACTCTTTATATACTCAAAAGATCAAAAGCATATTATTAGGAAAAATAAATTTTTTTGTCAAAAACACTTTTTATCCAAAAAACATATTTTATAAAAAAATTCAATTTTTTTTAATTTTTTTTTCAAATACAAATGGATGTGTTTCTCAAGAAATGTTTTAGATTATTTTTCAAAAGTTTCCTTTATAATATTTTAAGGTTATATTTAAATAAGAAGTATTTTAAAAATGTTTTATGTTTTAAAAAGTGACTTTCAAAATTAAAATAGTATTTCACTCAAAATTTATTTAATTATATAATAATGGTATTTATATTAAGTAATTTTAACAACCCTTGTTGTTATTTATGAACCAAAGGGAATATTTTGAAATGATCTAATACTCATTATTTCTTTTGGAAGGATTAAGATAGTTTCAAAGATATTATTATGAAACTTTAATCTTTTCCATGGGTTAATCATTTTTCAAATATGTTGTTATGAAACATGTTTCTTTTCTATGGGTTAATCATATTTCAAAGATATTTATATGGAACCCATTTTATTTCCACAGTTCAATAGTGTTTTGAAAAAAAATAAAGGTTGTTTTAATGAGTTATGGTGAAATGAATTATATATTTTCATTATTTTTTATTTTGTTCTTGGACATTATAAATGATGGGTGTTCCTATATAGTGCTGGGAAAGCCCATTACAGCTTAACAGGGGTGGGCTATATTGTATTGAGTATGCCCATTATAGCTTAACATGGGGTGGCCCTAATAGCATCGGGTAAGCCCATTATAGCTTAATATGGGGTGTAATAGAAAGAACCAGGTAAGCCCATTACATCATAACATGGGGTGGCTGTGATAGCCCTAGGTAATACCATTACGGATGTAACACTCCAAGCATCCATGATATGCTTCTCTTTGAATAATGTAATGGATTGCGTTGTACACAACTTCGAGTACTAACACACCATGACCAATAAAACAAGCCGTTATGAATATTAATACCCACTTTTTTAAATTTTAAAAATTTATTTTCCAAAATTTACTTCATTTTTGGACTAATTGTATCAAAATTATCTTTGGGTGAATTTTTGGAATTTTTCTGAAAAATTTCATTATTTGATGAATAGTTAAAAACACTCCGTTATTGTTAAAAACCGACGTTTAATTTAAATAATTATTTATTTTATTGAAATTTATTTTAGGTAAAAATAGATACATAATACCTATATATATTCAATTTAATTCATTAGTGTCATCTTATAATAAAATTTGATATATAAAATTTTATTAAACTTTTAACGTCTTTTACCCACCTTCTAGGAACATTATAAAATTTTCATAAAACATAATTTTACTACATCTGTGAATTGAATATCAAAAATCATAGAGACATGGTAGACATTAGAATGTAAAATTTGGGTCAATATGATGAAAATAATTTTTGTGAATAGTAACTTTTGGATTTTATTTACCACGGTTAAATTTAAATAGAGTAATTAAAGGTAAAAATGATATTATAATTACCCTAACACTTGTCCTAATTCTATTGGATTAGTATATTTCAATAAAAATAATCCTTAGGAATAAATTTGGATCCTATTTGATTCACTTTAATTAGATTAGGACATTTATTATTATATTATTTAAAGAATAGTTAAAAGTGTTAAATTCAAATTTTCATACCTGAAACATTTTTCAATATTGGGTTATACATAAGATAAATTCGTTATACGTAAGATAAATTCTACAATAAATATTCATTAAAAATATAAAAATAGTTCCTATATAATGGTATCATATTTATAATTTTTAGACATTCAATAAATGAATTTATTTATGACACAATGATGATGCAGTAATTACCTTATTAATGAAATATTAAAATAATTATTATTATAAATATATAAATAAATGTAAATTGATAATTTTTATGCATTCCAATAATTTTATAGGGTAATATTTCATTTTATAATTGATTAAATATTATTTTTTGAAGTGATAAAGTTTTTATGACTTTCACAAAAACAAAATACCAAATAGTGTCAAAATTGACATTAATGAGTTTTTTAAAAAATACTATATTATTTATTAGCATAATATTCCTAAAAACTAAGGTTTGAAAAAAGGACTTAGATATGTTTGGACATGTCAATGATGAACCACTTGGGGTTTGATTTCCATTTTATAGTAAGTTTATTAACCATGTAATATAAAAGTACAAGAAGACGTTGTAAAAGTTAAACTATTTAACATAGAGTTAAATCTAAAAGATAAGGTTAATATGGGGACCTAAACCTATCTAAATCCTATTGGTTGGGTTTTTTTCGACCCATACCCACCATATCCTCGAAATAAATCCTTTTGGATCCAATATAAACTGAATATCATTGTATAATAAAATAATATTTTAAGCTTTTCCTAAAGTGACCCTCACCTCTCTTATAAAAGGTTACTTCCACTTCTCTCAAAATCACACCTCCAAGGCCATTTAGATCGACCAAACCTAACTCATATATCCTCCCAAGTAAACTCCCTTCTACCTGGATTCCTTACTTTGATCATAAATCCATCCTAAGGAGCCCTTTTGATCAAATCAAAAGGAAGCACCCGAAGAAGAGGTAATACTTTCATCACCTCTTTCAAAGTTATTTTATTCTTACACTTCCTCTTAATTTGTTGTTTCCATACCAAAATAATAACTCCATTAACTTATACATATTATAATGTTATTATAAATATCATACAACCATATTCATTATTCTATTCATCCTATGAATGACAAAGTCACCATACATGCGTACATATGGCTTACCATCTCAACGTCGTGGTGTAGTTTTCTATTCAACACTTCTTTATTTGGATGGGTACAATAAAGACTATAATTGATATAAATAATGAATATAACATGTTAATGATTCTTTATATATGATATACCATCCAATTACATACGATTTCACCATAAATAGAATGGTATTGTCGCTCATGCGTACGTACGGATTACTATCTCCACAAATGCGATGAGACTCATTCCCCATTGTAATCGTTCAAGAATAGTTTTCATTTTATGATTAAAAATAATGTTTAAGAACATAATATAATTCTGTATATGAATCAAATACACCCTATCCATAAAAAACAATACTTATGTAATGAAACATATAAAGGAAAATGAACCAGTTAACACCCGAAACAATGATACAACTAAAATATTATAAGCAAAGAAATATTAGGATAATATATGATATCATATTTATTTATATGGTTATTGAATTATTTAATAACAATGATTTAACTATTATAAAATATTTTAACATACCATTGACTAAGGAAAATTACAAGTTAATGGTTAATTCTACAATCTCTTCATTATCTATGGTTTTTAGATGTGAGTATCTACTGGGACCTCTTTATCATACATATCTGTGTTTCTTAAAAATGCATTTCATAACATTTTTACTATTTTCTAGACTATGGGATAAATTCATTTATACAGTTTTTTGACTTTTTATAAAATGTTTATAAATAAATCTTTTCTACTTTTTCCAATCATGGTTCTTTATGACATTTTCAACAAAATTAAGGAAATAATGTTTTTTAACTTATACGGTGAGTGTGGAAATTTTCTACTATTATACCACCTTTAAATATTCCCTTTAAAAATTTTATGAATATTTTCAAAATAATTATTTTCTTTTATAATTATGTGAATTTTAAATGATTTCAATTTAGAATGAGATATTTCCCTCAAATAGTTTTGATTTAATCTATGTCAACATCCTTTGATGAATTTTACACTTATTTAAAGATGATTTATTATAATAAAATATAACATATTTTATTGAATGTTTTGTGATATGTTTGACTACGGATGTGTTAATTTTATACAATTCATGGTTTATGGTTAAACTATTAACATTTTTTATGCTAGTTTTAATACGAATGTTTATGTTATGTTTCAACCTTTTCATATACAGAATGCATTGAACTTATTAATTGATGGGTGGAGCCCATTATAGATCCTCGATGCCTCAGTAGGCATCATGAGAAAAACTAGTGTCTTGAAACAAGTTATTGATAAGATCTTATTTGTAGTCTTGTCATGAGGACTTGACTATTTGGTTATGATGTCCAACATTATGCATTCCGTCATTATGAAACTAGATATTGATATTACATATGATTATTTGACTAGTATAATATCCATGTGAATAAGTATATCGAATGATTTGATTTATATTTTCCATATTTTTCTAAAGTTTAAGTTTAAAAGTCTTTTGTATTAGTCTTATACATGGAATTAAATGTTTATTCTTATTTATGATAGTTTAGGCTATATTGTTATCCTTATTGAGCATCTGATACCACCCATTTTCTTGGATTTATTTTTACCAGTATGCGAAGAAGTATATATTGATTAACCTATAGGAATTGAATAAGGGTTATGAGTGTGTTCAAAGGGGACAAAATGTTGTTTTTTCATTTAATGATGTAATGTAAAACTATTATATGTATCTAGTACTTACAAGGATACTAAACTAATCGGTCTTTCGCGACATGATTCCTTGTATCACGCCAATGTTATATAATAATGCACTGACTCTAGGTAACTGGGGTCGGGGCGTTACATTTGGTATCAAAGAAAGTTTAGTACAAACCTTAGAAGCTAGATTTAGAAAAACTCTAATTTGAAAACTTTAACCTAGAATAGATTTTATGGATTAGTATAGAATAACTTCTTATAATTTTTGTAATGTAGAGATTTTTTATATTTTCCTAGAAATATATCCCTGTTTGGATACATGAAGGTAAAAGAGGCTCTAACACAGTTGTACCTAGGAGTGAAAACTCTGACAAGGATTTTCAAGCTTGACCTGGGGTATCCTGGTACATGACAAAGATATTTTCTGCACTATTGGTTATGACACTCTTGGGGGATATTAATTGGATAATTAAAATTTTATATATAAACTATTATGAAGGATTTATGAGAAAATACTTCTTCAATTAAATCATTTTTTCATGATTATGAATTATATGCATAAAATGTTAAATTTATTTTAGGTATTTTCCTAGTTTGGAATTATGTATTGTGATTAATAAACTAATATAGTGTATGCCATTGTTTATAAATAGTGCCTAGTGGAACGAATGGAAATCTTATCAATGAACGTAATACATAGAGGGATTTCTCTCCTACTCAAGATATTTATAGTAGAGCTAGTGATGCACCTGATGGTGAACAACATTACCATACTGGGATAATTCACTCAGGTTATGAATAATAACCTTACCCATATGGAGCATTCTGATCCACAATGTAGAGGATCAATGTTAGACCATTTCATGAGCAAAAAACCACCAACATTCAATGGGACTACAATTCCTTTTGTTGCCAAGAAATGGATAAGTTCCTTAGAGAAAATATTCCATGCTTTGGGTAGTAGTGAAAGGGAAAAAAATTTCATGGCAGTTTATCTCCTCACGATAGATGCAAATAAATTGTGGTAATTAATTTAAAACACAAAGGAGGATGAATAAGTATCAAATATAGAATAGAGGGAGTTTAAAGAGGTTTTATTAGAAAAATAAATTCCTCAAGACCATCAACCTGATAGGGAAAGACAATTTCTAAGTCTAAGGAAAAAGGAAGATGAAAATGTCGCAAAGTATGAGGATAACTTTACAAGGTTAGCAAGGAATGCACCAGATTATATGCATAACCCAAAAATTAATATTGATATATTATTTTATGGGTTTAAACCATTTATTTATCGAGAATTTGTCTCACAATCCTTCTCATCGTATGATGATTTTGTCTCATGTGCTATCAAGATAGAAAAGTAATTCTCTATGCCTTGTGACTTTAAAGAAAATAAAGAGAAGAGGAGAAATGTTGAACACTCTAAAAATTTAAATAAAGGGAAGAAGGGAAAATTTTAATTTCCATCCTGTAGTAAATTTGGGAAGAAACAACCGGTACTTTCTTGAAGGTAATGTGAGTCTGTTACAAGTGTAGTGAAAAGGGCCATCATGATCATGATTTGAAGGGAAAGAAAGAAGTTGTCAATGTTAAATGATATAATTGTATATAAATGAGGAATTATGAAAATTAATGTCCAAGCGTCCGGGAAACATTCCTCATAAATGGACAAGGGAGAAAGTCCAAGATTATGCAATCTCTACTGCTAAGGTTGAAGCTCTGAATGACGTGGTGGCTGGTAATTTAATGGTTTCCTCAAATTTAGGCATTGCTTCAATTGATTCTGGATAATCACATTGTTTCTTATCTTCCGAGTTTGCTAAGAAAATGAGGTATTTTCAATTTTATTTAACAAGGGATTTTTTAGTCAAAACTCTAAGGGAAGTATCATTGCAACAATGTTTTTTGAATCAGTTCCCATTACGGCATATAAACGTGATTTATATGCTGATCTCATCATCATACCCATGATTTTATTTGATATAATCTCATGTATGGATTGTCTTTCATCCCATGATGTGAAAATTTATTGAAAGGAGAATGAGGTCACAATTTTCTATGATAATAAGAAGTATCTTATCTTTAGAGCAGAAATTTCACCATATGATTCTTATTTAGATCCACCCCCAGTATCTTTACAAAATTCAATTATTGGGGAGGAAGATAGTTAAATAACTATGGGTGAGGAAGGCCTAAATGTCCCGAAGGCCTTCATTTTTATTTTATTATATATAATACCCCTTTTAATGGATGAAGGGGAACCCGTACATGACCCGTAGGACCAAGGAACAAGGCCCAACATGACTCACAATACATGACCCGAAGGCCCAGAGGCATATTATGCTCAATACATGAACCATAGGCCCAACGCATAGGAACTGACCCTCCCCAAGCTTTTGCATCATTGATCACCTAGTTCCCCACCTTGTATTTATGATCGGCTACCATTCCCCATACAAAGCTACACAGTGCCTTGTCTGAATGGCAGTTTACATACCCTCTCATTCTTCCAATCTGATAGCCCTGCATCTGGTGACTTCTAGACTTGTTGCTCTGATCCTCATCTAGGGCCTACTCTGTGTGAAATGGACTACTCCATGGTCTTTGTGTCCTGAAGGAACTGAGGGTTGAAGAAATTTGTTACACGAAGGCCCTAGAGACACGTAGGCCCAAACCGGTGGCCCGAAATCCCAAATCGGGTGAATAGTTCCAGAAGCTATAGTACTGAATAGTACATACTACAACACTGCTACAGTACCCCAAAAATTCACCTCCACCCAGTTTTGAACCTGGGTCTCTCGGATGCCAATCAGGAGCCCTTACCACTCGGGTACGGGCTCACTAGCCTATGGGTGAGGAAGGGAATGTTCAAATAGAGGATGTACCTATTATGAAATAATATATTGATTTGTTTCTAGAGGATTTACCTAGACATCCCCCAGAAAGAGAAATTGATTTTCTTATTGATTTAATTCTTAGTTCAAGGCCCATATTGAAGACCCATTATAGAATGAACACTGTGTAATTAGTGGAACTACAGAAATTACTAGAGGAATTGAGTAATTACGGATTTATTCTCCCTTGTGTTTCTCTATGGGGAGCCCCTGTTCTTTTTTTAGGAAGAAATATGGATCTATGAGCTTGTGCATTGACTATAGGGAGATCAATTCTATAAAAATAAAGAACAAGTATCCCCTACCTTGCAATGATGATTTATTAGATAAAATTCATGGAGCTAAATATTTTTCAATGATTGAACAATGATCTAGATATCATCATTTTTTGTGAAGAAGGAAGAATTTTCGAAAATAGCATTTCGAACCAGGTAAAGGCATTATGAGTTTACATTAATGCCTTTTGAAATGACTAATTCACCCTCTATTTTGATGAATCTTATGAATATAGTTTTCAAGGAATATATTGATGAATTTTTAGTGGTATTTATTGATTATATCTTGGAATAATAAAAAAGATATGAAGATCATGAAAATCACTTGAGAACTATTTTGAAATCCCTCTGAAGTAATGAATTATATTGGAAGTTTAGAAAGTGTGAGTTTTGGCTTTAGGAAATTTCTTTTCTTGGCCGTATTGTCTCTAAGGATGGAATCTTGTTCGATCCTTAAAAGTCCAAGGTAATTCATGAATGGACAGCACAGACAAGTATAACTGTGGTATATTGTTTTATTGGCTTAGTAGGTTATTATCGGCATTTCGTCCAGAATTCTGCCTGATTGGATAACCCAATAACCCAGCTCACACGTAAAGGGGTTAAATTTTTTAGGACAAAAAGTGTGAAGAATGATTTAAATAATTGAAGATAAGATTAGTCAGTGATCATACCTTGACTCTACCATCAGGTAATGATGGGTTTGTTATTTATAGTGATGCTTCAGAGAAATTACTTGGTTGTGTCCTTATCTAGAATGATATAGTTATTGCCTATGCATCACGACAGCTAAAAATTCACAAAAAAAACTTTCCCACTCATGATCTTGAGTTAGTAGCTATAATCATTTCTTTGAAGATATATAGACACTATCTTTATGGTAAAACATGCGAGTTATATACTGATCAAAAGAGTTTGAATTATATTTTCTCACTGAAAGAACTCAACATGAGGAAAATATAATGGCTTGAACTACTCAAGAATTTTGATTGCACTATATACACTACCACCCAGGGAAGGAAAATAAGGAGGAATATGCTTTGAATAGAAAGAATCATGGAGTTTTGGAAAATATTATAGTTGAATGGGATCCTATGTTCATGGATCAAGTAAAGATGGATATGGGAATAATCATAGAAGGTGAAACATCAATAATGTTTCAAATGGTTTCCAAACCATCTTTACTAGAAATGATAAAAACTTCTCAGACTGATGATGGGGACTTTCAAAAGAAAATTAAAGCTGTGAATGATGGGAGATTGATTGACTTCGTATATGAAGATGGAATTTTGAAATTTGGGAAGAGAATTTGTTTTCCTGGTATACCTGATCTAAAAAGGGAATTGTTGGATGATGCTCATAGCTCCAATTTCTCTATACACCCTAGTAGGAAGTAGATGTATATAGAATTGAAGGAACATTTTTTGTGGGACAACATGAAGAGAGAGTTTATTGATTATGTGTCAAGATGTATGGTTTGTTAATAGGTTAAGGCTGAAAGAAAACATCCTAGAGGAGTCATGAAACCTCTTCCAAAAACTAAGTGGAAATGGGATGATATTATGACGGACTTTGTCATCGGGATACCAAAGACAACTAGAAGGAATGATGCAATATGGGTCATTGTTGATCGTCTTACCAAGTCAGCACATTTTCTTGCTATAAGAGAAGATTTACCACTTGGACGTTTAGAAAGACTATATACTTATGAAGTTTTAAGTCTTCATGGTGTACCCATATCTACTGTTTCTGATCATGATCCCCATTTTACATCAACATTCTGGAAATTTATATAGAAGTACTGAGATAATGAACTTCATTTGAGCACTTCCTACCACCCTCAAACTGATGGGCAATCAGAATAGACTATTCAATCCCTAGAAGACATGTTTAGATCTTTATCACTTAAATTTCATGGTATGTGGTATCAATATTTACCTTTGGTAGAAGTCTGATATAATAATAGCTTCCATTCAAGTATTCATATGGCACCATATGATGCATTATATGGAAAGAGATGTCGCACACTGACTTGTTGGGATGATGTTGGTGAACGAAAACTTATAGGCCTATAACTTGTTAGGGAAACAATGGAAAATGTAAGGATTATCCAAATCCACATCAAAGCAGCTCAAAGTAGGCCAATGAGCCATGCTGATAACCGATGGAAAGATATAGAATTTCAAGTAGGGGATCATGTTTTTTTGAAGGTATCTCCATGGAAGGGTGTTATACAATTCGATAAGAAGGGTAAATTAAGTCCTAGGTACATCAGAGCTTTCGAAATTCTAGAATGAGTTGGAGTTGTAGTTTACCGTTTGGCAATGCCCCCATGTCTCTCCAAAGTTCATGATGTGTTCCACATATCACTGATCAAAAAATACATGCCTGACCCAATTCATGTACTCACCTTTGAAGAAACAGAACTGGAACCGGATCTGTCTTATTGGGAAGAGCCTGTCATGATTCTTGATACTAGAGAACAAGTGTTGAGAAACCAAACGACTCTTCTGGTAGAAGTTCAATGGAGAAACCATAAGATTGAAAAGGCAACGTGGGAACCCAAGGAACAAATGATTAAGATCCAACTATATCCTTTATGCAGTATTATTAAAGAAAATTCAGGGAAAAAATTATTTAAAGGAATGGAGAATGTAACAACCTTAGCTTTTATAGCACACTTCTCTCTGAATAATGTTATAGCTTGTATTGTATGCAACTTCGAGTTCTAGCACACCACACCCAATCAAACTAGCCATTGTGAATAGTAATACCCACCTTTTGAAATTTTATAAATTTTATTTTTCAAAATGGATGTTATTTTTGATCTTGGAATATCAAAATTATCTTAAGTTGAATTTTTGTTTTTTTTTTGAAAACTTGCAATTTTTGATGAATAGTGTAAAACACTATGTTATTGTTTAAAACTGAATTTTTATATAAATAATTATTTATTTTATTTAAATTTATTTTAGTTCAAAATATAAACATAATACCCATATATGTTTTATGTAATTAATTGGAGTCATTTTATAATAAAATTATATATATAAAATTTTATTGAACTTTTAATGTCTTTAACCCATATTCTAGACACGTTAGTAATTTTTCATAAGATGTAATTTTACCGCTTTTTTTAATTGAATTTCAAAAATCCTAGAGACACGGTTGACATAAGTAAGTAATATGTGGTTCAATAGGATGAAAATAATATTTGGTGAATAGTAACTTATGGATTTTATTTACCACAGTTAAAAGTATATAGGGTAATTATAAGTAAAAATGATATTATAATTACCCTAACACATGTCCTAATTCTATAGGATATGTATATTACGATTAAAATCATCCTTAGGAATAAAATATGATCTTCTTTTATCCACTTGGATTAGATTAGGACATTTGTTATTATTTTATTTAAAGAAGAGTTAAAAGTGATAAATTCAAATTTTTATAAAAAAAACATTTATTAATATAGGGTTATACATAATATAAATTCGACTATAAATATTCATTAGAAATATAAAAATATTTCCTACATAATGGTATTTTATTTACAATTTTAGACTTTAAATATATAAACATATTTATGACACAATGATCATGTAGTAATTACCTTATTTATTAATGATTAAAATAATTCATAATATAAATATCCAAATAAATTTAAATTGAGACTTTTTATTCATTCCACTAATTTTATAGGTTAATATGACATTTTAGGGTTGATTAAAAAAATTCGAAGTGAAAAAATTGTTATGAATTTCACAAAAACAAAAAACCAAATAGTGACAAAATTGACATAAATGAGTTTTTAAAACAAATGAAATATTATTAACTGATATAATATACCTAAAAAACTATGGTTCGACCAAAGGTCTTATATAAGGTTTGATATGTCAATAATGAACCTCTTGGGGTTCTCTTGTCATTTTATTGAAATTTTATTAACCATGTAAAATAAAAATAGAAGAAGACATTGTAAAAGAGAAACTATTTAGCTAAGAGTTAAATCTAAAAGATAAGGTTAATATCATTTTGTGGTTCATGAATATTTCCTTGGATGAAGACATTGATTCCTTCCTGACGAGTTTCTCTGTGGGCATGAAAAACGATATGCAACAGAATGACAACGATGGACTCCGGCTTATTCTCCGGCTATTTGCGGCGATGGTAGGACAGAGATAATGTCGAGGGTCACTTGGATTCTGTGTATTTTGAAGTTCGAATTTCAAATTTTGAACTTTGTTTTTGGCTTCTTTGAATCTGTAACCCGCACTTGATGTTCCGGTTCCCGCTCACCCATAAAGAGGACTATTTGAAAATCTAAAAAAGAAATTGTCAGTCAGTCAAAAGTGACTCTCACCTCTCTTATAAATGGGTATTTCCTCTTCTCTAAAAAGTACACCTACAAAGCCATTTGTATCGGCCAACCCTACTCAAATATCCTCCTAAGTACCCTCCCTTATACCTAAAGGCCTTACATTGGTCAGATATCCATCCTATGGATCCGTTTTGATGAAATCAAAATGAAGCACCCGAAGAAGAGGTAATAATTTCATCACCTCTTTCAAAGTTATTTTCTTCTTCCAATTCCTCTTAATTTGTTGTTTCCATAAAAAAAATAACTCCTGCACCTTATACATAATGTGATGTTGTTATAAATATGGTACAACCATATTCATTATTCTATCCATCCTATGAATGAAAAAGTCTCCATACGTGCGTACGTATGTCATACTGTCTCCACGTCATTGTGTAGTTTGTTATTCCACATTTAATTATTTGGATGGGTATAATAAAGAGTATAATTTATTTAAATAATGAATATAACATGTTACTGATTTTGTATTTATTATATACCATCCAATTACATACGATTTCACCATCAATAGAATGGTATTGTCGCTCATGCGTATATACGGAATACCGTCTCCACGAACGCGATGAGATTGATTCCCCATCATAACCATTCAAGAATAATTTTCATTTTATGATTAAAAATAATTTTTAAGAACTTAAAATCATTATGGAGATGAATCAAATATACCATATCCATAATAAACAAGACTTACATAACAAAACGTATAAAGGAAAATGAATCAATTAACACCAGAAATAATGATACTACCAAAATATTATTAGCAAAGAAATATTAAGATCATATATGATATCATATTTATGTATGTGATTATTGAATAATTTAATAACAATGATTTAACTATTATACAGGAGGTTAACATACCCTTGACTAAGTGAAAGTATAAGGTAAGGGTTAATTCTACAATCTCTTCTTTATCCGAGGTTGTTTATACGTGAGTATCTACTTGGACCTCTTTATCATCCACATATGTGTTTCTTAAAAATGTATTTCAAATTTTTTTTTACTATTACCTAGAATATGGGTTAAAGTCATTTATACCATTGTTTTAATTTTTATAAAATGTTTATAAATAAATATTATCTATATTTTTCAAACAAATTCCTTTACGACATTTTCAACAAAATTAAGGAAACAATGTTTGACTTTAACTTATACATTGAGTGTGTCTATTTTTTCCATTATAACACCTTCAAAGCTTCCCTTAAAAAATTACATGAATATTTTCAAAATATGTGTTTTATTTTATAGTTATGTGACTTTTAAATGATTTCAAATTAGAAAGAGATATTTCCCTCAAATAGTTTTGATTTCATCTATGTCAACATCATTTGATGAATTTTACACTTGTTTGATGTTGATTTATTATAATAAAATATTACACATTTTATTTAATTTTATGTGATATGTTTGACTATGGATGTGTTATTTTTATAAAATTCATGGTTTATGGTTAAAGTATTAATATTTTGTGTGCTAGTTTCAATACAAATGTTTATGTTATGTTTCAACCTTTTCATATGAGGAATGCATTGGACATATTAATTTACAGGTGGAGCCCATTATAGTTTCTTTATGAATCTGTAGGTCTCATGAGACAAAATATTGTCTTTGAATAAGGCCTTGACAAAATCTTATCTGTAGTCTTGGCACGAGGCCTTGACTATGTGGTTATGATGTCTGACATTATGCATTCCATCATTATTAAACTGGATATTGATATTACATGTGATTATTTGACTAGTATAATATAAATGTGAATAAGTAAATAGAATTATTTGATTTATATTTTCCATATTATGATAATTTTTAAGTTTAAAATTCTTGGGTTTTATTCTTATATATTTCTTTAAATGTTTATGCTTATTGATGATAGTTTCCACTATACTGTTATCCTTACTAAGCAACTGAGCTCACCCCTTTTCTATATTTTATTTTTCCCAACATGTGAAGAAGTATATTAAGATTAACCTACACAAATAGTCTAAGGGATATGATTGTGTTCAAATGGGACAAAATGTTGTTTTTTTATTTCATGATGTATTGTAAAACTTATGTATATATATAATACTTCCAAGGATACTAAACTAATAGTTCCTTCGAGACAAGATTCCTTATTTCATGCCAATGTTATGTAATAATGCACCGACTCTGGGTAACTGGGGTCAGGGCATTACAAAATCATAACATGGGGTGGACCAGATAGAGATGGGTATGCCTATAATGGCTATAACTACCCATACTTTACATATATTGTTAATACTTTAAAATTGAAGTACACTTATTACAACATATAACAAAACCATGAAAGGACCGTATAGGTATAATGTCTTTAGAAACTAGGAAACATAAACAACTGGTTCATAAATCATCTACATTGTCTCCCATTTATTTAATCATATCTAGAGTACCTTTTGGCATATTGTACATAATACCCTTCATTCAGACCTGGGGAAAAGAAAACATACAAAAGGGTGAGCTCAAATGCTCAGTAAGGGTAAACAAAAGAAATATCAATCATATCATATTCATAAGAATAAAACATTTTGAAAATCTTAACCTGCAAAAGAGATCATAATATCATGTCATGGGATAAATCATATTAATGAAAAGTAATCCCAAATAATCATAACATAAAACATGAAACTTTTTTTCATACACACATAATCATAGAAAATCATTTCATATTAGTCAAGGATCATTCCCAATACCATTATAGAGGAAAAAGTCCATTTTTTAACCGAGTTCACTCCTCGTTCCAGTCCAGTATCACTGAACCGGTTTAACATGCCATTCCAGCCATGTATATCTCATGAGATATAAATCTTTACCCAATGAATTGGAGGGAGATATAGGTCCCACCCGTCTCATAAGGAAACCATTCTTATGTGTGCCACAAAATCATAAATCATACATCATAGCATAACCCATGCAATAATAATGGGATTCTTAAACATCATTCCATCATAACATAATCCATATAAGATAAAAGGACATCATAAAATTAATTCCATCATAAAACAATCAAATCAATGTAAAAAAAATATGGATGGAAACAGAACCCTATTTTATCTTAGATGGAAAATAATTTTGATAAAACACATGAACTCCATTCTTGAGGAAAATATCTTTTCTACTTCAAAAACATTTTTACTTTCTTAACATGTCCCAGAATTTTTAAAATAAAATAATTTGATTAAAAATAAACTTTAATACTTGTAAAGGAATATTTTTTGAAATAATGTTCTAAAAATCCATTCGTGCCACATAAGTTAAAAAAAAATTCTTCTCGTACTTTTGCCGGAAAATTCAAAAAGTACCTCATACTAAAAATGACAAAAGATTGCTTTTATATCTTTTACTAGAAACTCACCTAAGGGTAAAATTGGATTTAAAAAATTTTAGGAGGATAGAATTAATATTGCATATTGAGGAAATATGGATGTGGATGATAAATATTCCCCAGTAATTTCTAAAGTATAAACAATCTCGGATAAAAATGAGATTGTTAGATTTTCCCTTACCTTAGGTCTGATATAATTTATACGTGTCCCAAACACCTAGATAATGATTTATATAATGTCATGACTTATTCCAGAATCATACTCATTGTTATGATGTCATATATGGTCATATTCTTAGCTTCTTATTAGTAATATTTCATTATTACTTGTTATTCGGGTGTTTATTGCTTTATGTTCTTATGTGTGTTTTGTCGAATAAATTCTTATTATTATTTTTAGGTTATAAATACCTCATTTAAAGAATGTTATTAGTGTAATATATATCATATTTATTCATTCAATTCATTTATATAATCATTATTCAATGAAGATCATGTAGAACGAGTAACATCACATCGTGGAGACGGTAGGCCGTATGTACGCACGAGCGATGATATCATTCCCATGATCATGGAATTGTAATGAAGTGTATGTATACTATTTTATAATCAATATAACTTTAAAATAATCATATATAGTTATTCGTTACACCATTATACCCATCCAAGTAATGTGGTGGCGGAAAATAGATTATACCACGGTGTGGAGACGGTATTCTGTACGTACGCACGCGCGGTTATTTCGTTTTCCGTAGGATGGATAGAAGGTGAAATAGGGTTGTTTCATATTTATAATAACATATAAGTATATGAGTGATACTGATGTTATAAAGCTATAATGAAACAACTAAAGAAGAATAAGTAGAAGAAGAAATAAATTTGAAAGAATTGGTAACGGATATTACCTCTTCTTCGACACGCCTCTTTGAAACCTCCTATTAGGGCACTAAGATTGGTCTTTGAAGTAGACTGGGACCTCTAGGATGTTTATAGGGAAGTGGATAAGATATATTGGTAGGGTTTTTATGAGATTTAAGGATCAATGTGGTGTGAGGAGGAGAGGGAGGAGGTGCCCTTTTATAAGGGAGGAGAGGGGCACCTTTGGAAAGTGTGAAAATATTATTTTATTATAAACTTATATTTAGTTTAAAAAGGTCCAAAAATCATTAAATATGAAGATACAATGACCCATGGTCGAAATAAAATCATCCAATAAGAATTGGACATTTTTTGGAAAATATTTTAATCATTATAATCTTATTTATTTAAATCATTTAGTAATGAGGTAAATACTGCATCATTATTGTGTCATAAATAATTTAATTTATTTGGTGTCTAAAAATTATAAAAAAAAATTGACATGTAGGAAATACTTTTATCTTTCCATTGAATATTTATAGTCGAAAATATAATTTATATAACCCCTTATAAAAATTAATTACTAAAAGATTTTTGTTAATGTCAATTTTGTCTTTACATTAAATTAATTAATCCAAATTGTCATTCTCACTACCAAGTGGCTCAATGGGGTACCCAAATCGACCCAAGGATGACCATGGTCGGAAACTACTCATCCAATAAGGTTAGGAAAAGTGTAAAGGTAATTTTGAATTATTATAATATTTTTTTAACCTTGAATTACCCTATTTACCTTTAACTGCGGTATATAAAAATTACCATAGTTACTATTCATAACATCAAAAAAAAATAAAATTTGCCTATTAAAATAATTTGGACTCACTGATTCCAAATATGGAATATATTTTTCAAAATTCAAAACACAGAAGTTGCAGTAATTAATTTAAATCTAATCCCGTTGTTAAGAAAATGGGTTTTAAAAGTTAAAACATTTCCAAAGATTGAAATGTTTTTACCTACGAATTCAATGTAAAATTAATGTTACTATCATACATTATATTAAATGGTAAAAATATATTCTATTTATACTTTAAAACCATTCAATATTATAATTTAACCATATAAATTATTATGATGAAAAAATTTGTTTTTAATTAAAATATAGCATTTTTTACTATTCAACAAAATATTAAAGTTACTAGAACAATATGAAAAATTTATCCAAAGAAAAATTTTATTTCCTGATTCCAAATAAGAATTATATTTTTTCAAATTGAACTTATAAAAATGTCAAAAACTATATTTAAAATGGGTGCGCCATCAACAAGCGGTAAAACTGCATTTTTTGAAAAATATTTCATTTATCCAAAAAACTGATTTTGTATTCATAACTCATTCTAGAAAATGTGTAAGATGAATTATAATGTTATAAAATTCAAAATTCAGTTCACACTATTCATAACGTCTAGTTTATAATATTATAATAATATATCGTTGTTCAGTGAAACTCGGTATTGCGTACTACACACGCTATTGAGGAAGGTCGCAATTGCATGTAACGAAAGCCAAGCTAGAGTTGTGTGCAGTGAAAGATTCCTTTCCATATAACATAAGAAATAAAAAAATATTTCTCATAAAATCTCCAGGTGTTACATTTTACCCCCCTTGAAAAGAATTCCACCATCTAAATTCATCACTATGTAACAAACAAATGAGGATACCTCTCCCTCATCATATCCACAAGTTCCCATGTAGCTTCTTCTAATTATTGGTTCCTCCATAAAAATTTAACCAAGCAAGTGGTCTTGTTTGTAGAACTTTTTCACTACGATCCAAAATCTCTATCGACTGTTCTTCATAAGAAAGATCTTTCTCCAGCAGTACAACTTCTGAGCTTAGTACATGTGAAAGATCATGTATGAACTTTCTCTGGAGAGATACATGGAACACATCATGAACTTGATAGTGATTAGGTGAAAGCGCCAATCGGTAAGCTGACTTCCCAACACTATCTAGTATTTCGAAAGGACCGATATACCTGGGGCTCAGCTTTCCCTTCTTCCAAAATATTATTAATCTCTTCCAGGGAGTTATTCGTAATATCACTTTGTCACCCACTTCAAACTCTAGGTCTTTTCTTCAGTTGTCAGCATAACTTTTTTGTCGACTCTGAGCTACTCTTATGTGTTGTTGAATAGATCGGAAGTTTTCTGCCATCTCATAAACAAGATCAGGTCCTAATAGCTTTCTTTCCCCAACTTCATCCCAGCAAGTTGGAGTTCTGCATTTCATTCCATAGAGAGCTTCATAAGGAGCCATCTGAATACTAGAGTGAAAGCTATTATTATAGGAAAATTCTACCAAAGGTAGGTGTTGATCCCAACCACCTTTGAAATCCATAGATCAAGCTCTTAACATGTCTTCTAGAGTTTGAATTTTCCTGTCAGACTGACCGTCTCTCTGAGGATGATAAGCAGTGCTAAAACTCAACTCTGTATCTAGAGTATGCTGAAGACTTCGCCAGAACTTTGAGGTAAACCTCGAATCCAGATCAGATTTAATGGAAAGTGGTACTCCATGCAATCTTTCAACTTCATTTACATAAATCCTGGCAAGATGATCTAGAGATAAATCTTCCCTAATAATAATGAAGTGTGACGACTTCGTAAGATGATCAACTATAACCCAGAAAGAATTATTTCCTTTGGATGTTTTAGGAAGTCCAGTGACAAAGTCCATAGTAAAGTTTTCCCATTTCCATTCTGGTATGGGTAATGGTTGTAACATCCCTTTAGACTTCTATCTCTCAGCTTTAACTTGCTGAAAAACCAAGCATCGAGAGGCATATTCAGTAACATCTCTTTTTATGCCATCCCACCAGAAGTACTCTTTCAGGTCCCTATACATCTTCATGCTTCTAGGATAAATAGAGAATGATGAACTATGAGCCTCATCTAGTAGCTCCTTCTTTAATTCTGGGATGGGAGGAACACAAACCCGATTCCTAAAACCTTATTATCCCATCACAATCAAGGTTGAAATCAGGAATATCTATCACCTTCTTTTGTAACTCAACATCTTCTTTTTGTGCCTCTTTAATATTCACATGTATAGATGGTTGAAAATTCATTTGAGAAAGATAATATTTTTGCCCTTCCATTATAATTCCAAGATCCATCCTTTGTAAATCCATAAATATTGGATCTTTTGTGATCCTCATTTTGGATAAGCTAGCATGGTCTTGTCAAATTAATGAATCTGCCACCGTGTTTGCTTTCACAAGGTGATAATTAATTGATTAGTTGTAATCCTTAATCATCTCCAACCATCTTCTTTGGCACATATTCATATCCTTTTGTGTGAAAATATACTTTAAACTTTTATGATCAGTATAAATATCACACCTTTCACCATAAAGATAATGCCTCCAAATCCTTAATGCAAAGATTACCATAGCTAACTCCAAATCATGAGTTGGGTAATTTTTATCATGGATTTTAAACTGTCGTGAGGAATAAGCTATCACAATATCATTTTTCATGAGAACACACCCCAATCCCTTCTTGGATGCATCACTGTAGATCACAAACCTTTCTCCAGTACAAGGCAGTGTGAGCACAGGTGCACTAAATAACCTTCTTTTAAACTCCTTGAAATTCTCTTCACACTCCACCGTCCACATGAACTTAACTCCTTTTTTGAGTCAACCTAGTTACTGGATTAGATAATCATGAAAAATCTTTCACAAAACGTCGATAATATCCATCCAAACCAAGAAAAATTTGGATCAAAATTATTGTTGTTTGTCTCGACCATCTTTCGATAACCTCTGTTTTTTCTAGATCCATAGATATCCCCTATTTTGAGATTATGTGACCCAAAAATGAAACTTTTTGAAGCCAAAACGCACACTTGGTAAATTTGGCATAAAGCTTCTCCTTTCTCAAGGACTTTAATACAATTCTAAAGTTATCTTCATGTTCTTCCTTGGTCTTTGAATAGACAAGAATATCATCTATAAAGACTACTAAAAGATGATCAACATAGTCTATAAAGACTCTATTCATTAGATCCATGAAGATAGTAGGGGAATTAGTAAGACTGAATGGCATCACTATAAATTAATATTTTCCATACCTTGTACGGAATGCTGTCTTTGGTATATCCCCCCTTTTGACCCCTAATTGATGATATCCTGAATGATGATCAATATTAAAAATGTATTGAGCTCTACGTAGTTGATCAGATAAGTCATCAATGCATGGGAGAGGATATTTGTTCTTGATATTTATCTTGTTAGGTTCTTGATAATCAATGCAGAGTCGCATTGATCCATCTTTTTTCTTAAAAAATAGAACTTGTGCTTCCTAAGGTGATGCACTAGGGCATGTGAATCCTTTATCAAGATTCTCTTGGTGTTTCTTCTTCAATTCTTGCAACTCAATTATGGTCATTCTATAATTTGTCATTGACATGGGCACAACACCCGGTATGAGTTCTATTTAAACTCAACTTCACGATTTGGTGGAATACCTGGAAGTTCCTCCGGAAATACATCATCAAACTCCCATACAATGGGCATATTATCAATCGTGAGTTTCTCTCCAACCATTGGAGATAAATAACCTTCATTTATTGGAATCAAGACCCATAAGACGGAAGAAATTTCCACTGGAATGTTATATTCATCCTTGCATCGATAGGTGATCATAGATTGATTAGGAATATGAAATGTGACATCCCTTATTTGAAAAATCAATCTGAGCTCTATATAAATAAAGCCAATCCATGCCAAGAATCACATCAAATTCCACTATAGGAAGGATCACAAGATTTGCAGGAATCACTTTCCCACAAACGTCAATCTAAGAAGAATTGTAAACTTTTCATTCAAGCGTTGTACCACTAGGAGTTGTCAAAGCTAACTCAACATCTAATTGTTGAGGTAATATGGAGATACCCTTAGAAAAGTCTTCACAAATAAAAGAGTGGGTGGATCTAGAATCAAATAAAACATTTCCTACTTTAGAGTGGATGGTAAGTGTGCCTTTCACCACTTCGTTATCGTACTCTACATCGCCGATAGTAATTGCATGTGACTTTCCATTGTCTTTGGACTTAAGAGTCTGTTCACGTCGATCATCATCTAGAACCCTTGTATTAGGGCATTGATTATCATAATGCCCCATTTCCTTGCACTTGAAACATTGAAGTGTTGGAGGTGAATTCTGTGTATCTCTTTCTTTGTTCGCATCATTAGACATCTTCTTCCCATTATTTAGACATTCAATTTCCCGATGACCTTCTTTTCCACACATAAAACATTTACTTTTCCCTTTAAGACAATTCCCTCCATGTATCTTTCCAAAATTTTAGCGTAAAGGAAAACTCATCTTATTTTGAATGTGGTCTTTAGATTTCCCGTTGAATTCCATTTTCCTCTTCTTATGAAACCCATATGACTAATGGGTTACTCCAATATCCATCTCAACCTTGAGAGAACATCGAACAATTTTCTCATAGCTATTGAAGTCCCTTATGGATAATTCCCATCGAAAACTTGGTTTTAAGACACTAAATAATCGATCGATCTTACTCTCAGGTTGGATAATAATCTCAAAAGTGTACCTTGCAAGACTTACAAAATATGCTTCGTAGATACCAATAGATTCATCATCCTTTTTCATTAGTTCAAGAAACTACTTCTCCATCTTTGTTTGAAGAATATGAGGGAAGTACTTATTAAAAAATAAGTTCTTGAACTCATCCCATTCCATGGACTCAATTTCATCCCTTTGCCTCATATTCTTAATAAGATTCCACCATTGATCAGCTTCACCTTCCAAATGATATACTGCTAAGATGTCTTTATCATGTTGAGAACATTTTAGAACTGAAAATATTTTTTCAATGGTACTAATCCATTGTTCAGCCATTAATGGATCAGAAGACCAGCTGAATGAAGGTGGATGCTGCCTCATGAAGGATTCAACAGAATGTTGCTCCTTCCATTGCTCGTTTGGAAGTCCTGCATGGTTCATAGCTTGAGAATGTTGTGTGAGCATGGCTACAGGATTTTTCATTCCATATCCCATAACGTTTGGTTGCTCAGGGGGACAATCATTGCATTGCCCGTCGCATTCCACATTAACATGGTTCCTTCGGGTTCCAACCATTTACTATAACCAAGAAGAATAGTGTGAGCATCACTAATTATGATAGGAAAACCATATAATCAAGAATAAAATTTCACACTTAAGGTCTTATCATAGGTTGTTCATGGCCATTTCTAAAACACTAATATTGTGTTCTATGCTTGGGCACATCCTTAGGGTTCTTACTAGGGCTTTCACATCCAAAATTCAAAGGATGACTATAACTTTCCTCTAATACCAACTATAACAACCCATACATTACATACATTGTTAATACTTCAAAATTGAAGTACATTTATTACAACATATAACAAAACCATGAAAGGACCGTATAGGTATAGTGTCTTTAGAAACTGGGAAACCTAAACAACTGGTTCATAAATCATCTATGTTTTCTCCCATTTATTTCATCATATCTAGAATCCCTTTTGGCATATTCTACTTAATACCCTTCATTCAGACCTGGGTAAAATAAAACATAAAAAAAGGTGAGCTCAAATTCTCAGTAGGGGTAAACAAAAGAAATATCAATCATTTCATATTCATAAGAAGAAAACTTTTTCAAAATCATAACCTGCAAAAGAGATCATAATATCATGTCATGGGAAAAATCATAGTAATGAAAAATAATCCCAAATAATCATAACATAAAACATGAAACTTTTTTCCATACACACATAATCAAAGAAAATAATTTCATATTAGTCAAGGCTCATTTCCAAGACCATCATAGAGGACAAAGTCCATTACTGAACCGAGTTCACTCCTCGTTCCAGTCATGTATCACTGAACATGTTTAACTTACCGTTCCAGCCATGTCTATCTCATGAGATATAAATCTTTACCCAATTCATTGGATGGATATATAGCTCCCAATAGTCTCATAATGAAACCATTCTTATGTGTGCCACAAAATCATAAATCATACATCATAACATAACCCATGCAATAGAAATGCGATTCTTAAACATCATTCCATCATAACATAATCCATATAAGATAAAAGGACATCATAAAATTAATTCCATCATAAAAAAATCAAATCAATGTAAAAAATAGGAATAGAAATAGAACCCTATATTATCATAGATGGAAAATAATTTTGATAAAACACTTGAACTCTATTCTTGAGGAAAATATCCTTTCTACTTCAAAAACATTTTTCCTTTCTTAACATGTCCTAAAATTTGTAAACTAAAAGAAGTTGATTAAAAATAAAATTGAAAACCTGTAAAGGAAGCTTCGTGGAAATAATGTTCTAAAAATCCATTCATGCTGCATAAGTTAAAAAAACATTCTTCTCATACTTTGGCCGGAAAAGTCAAAAAGTACCTCGTACTAAAAATGACAAAAGATTCATTTCATATCTCTTACTAAAATCTCGCCGAAGGGTAAAATTGGATTTAAACAATTGTAGGAGTTTAGAAATAATATTACATATTTATTAAACATGGATGTGGATGATAAATATTCCCCAATAATTTCTGAAGTATAAACAATCTCAGATAGAAATGAGATTGAGAGATTTTCCCTTACCTTAGGTCTGATATGCTTTGTACATGTCAAAAAATCATGTATAATGATTTAATTAATTCCATTGACTTATTCTATAATCATAATAATTGTTATGATGTCATATATGGTCATATTCATATCTTCTTATTAGTAATATTTCATTGCTACTTGTTATTCAGGTGTTTATTGCTTTATGTTCTTATGTTTGTTTTGTCGAATAAATTATTATTTTTAGGTTATAGATACCTAATTTACAGAATTTAATTAGTGTAATATATATCATATTTATTCATTAAATTAATTTATATAATCATTATTCAATGAAGATCATGTAGAACGAGTCACATCACATCGTAGAGACGGTAGGCC
This sequence comes from Viscum album, assembly GCA_963277665.1. Taxonomy (NCBI): domain Eukaryota; kingdom Viridiplantae; phylum Streptophyta; class Magnoliopsida; order Santalales; family Viscaceae; genus Viscum; species Viscum album. The sequence continues at coordinate 238,690,372 of OY728120.1, forward strand.
GTACGTACGCACGAGTGATGATATCATTCCCATGATCGTGCAATTGTATTGAAGTGTATGTATACTATTTCAGAATAAATATCACTTTAAAATAATCATATATAGTTATTATTTACACCATTATACTCATCCAAGCAAGGTGGTGGCAGAAAACATATTACACCACGGCATGGAGACGGTATTCTGTACGTACGCACGCATGGTGATTTCGTTTTCCGTTTGATGGATAAAAGGTGAAATAGGGTTGTTTAATATTTCTAATAAAATATCAGTATATTAGTGATACTGATGTTATTACCTCATAATTACACAACAAAATAAGAAGAAGTAGAAGAACAAATAAATTTGAAAGAATTGGTAACAAATATTACCTCTTCTTCGACACGCCTCTTTGAAACCTCCTCTTAGGGCACTAAGATTGGTCTTTGAAGTAGACCAAGACCTCTAGGAAGTTTCTATGGAAGTGGAGAAGATATATTGGTAGGGTTTGGCCGAGCATGAAGGCTCAAAGTGGTGTGAGGAGGAGAGGGAGGAGGTTCCCTTTTATAAGGGAGGAGTGGGGCACCTTTTGAAAGTGTGAAAATATTATTTTATTATAAACATATATTCAGTTTCAAAAGGTAAAAATAAAATAAAAGATGAAGATAAGATGACTCATGGTAGAAATAAAATCATCCAATCCGAATTGGACATGTTTTGGAAAATATTTTAATCATTATAATCTTATTTATTTAAATCGTTTAGTAATGAGGTAAATAATGCATCATTATTGTGTCATAAATAATTTAGTTTATTTGATGTCTAAAAATTATATAAAAATATCATCATGTAGGAAATATTTTTTGCATTCAATTTATGTTTTATAGTTGAAAATATAATTTATATAAACCCTTATAAAATTTAATTAATAAAAGATATTTGTTAATGTCAATTTTGTCTTTACATTAAATTAATTAATCCCAATTGTCATTATCACTACCAAGTGGCTCAATGGGGTCCCAAAATCGACCCACAGATTCCCATGGTCAGAAAATAATCATCCAATAAGGATAGGACAAGTTTAAAGGTAATTTCAAATTATTATAATATTATTTTAACCTTGAATTACCCTATTTACCTCTAACCGCGGTAAATAAAAATTACCATAGTTACTATTCATAACATCAAAAAAAAAAATTTAACCTAGTAAAATAATTTGGACCCACTGATTCCAAATATGGAATCCATTTTTCAAAATTCAAAATACAAAAGTTGTAGTAATTAATTTAAAATTAATCCCATTGTTAGGAAAATAGGTTTTAAAAGTTAAAACATTGCCAAAGATTGAAATGTTTTTACCTATGAATTCAATGTAAAATTAATGATACTGAAATAAATTATATTAAATGGTAAAAATATATTCTATTTATACTTTAAAACCATTCTATAAATAATTTAACAATATAAATTATTGCAATGAAAAAAGTTGTTTTTAATTAAAATATAGCGCTTTTTTATTATTCATCAAAATATGAAAGTTACCAGAATAATATGAAAAATTTATCCAAATTAAATTTTTATTTCCTGATTCCAAAGAAGAATATTATTTTGTCAAATTGAACTTATAAACATGTAAAAACTAGATTTAAAATGGGTGTTCCATCAAGAGGCGGTAAAACTGTATTTTTTGAAAAATACTTCTTTTATCTGAAAAACAGATTTTGTTTTCATACCTCATTATAGAAAATATGTAAGATGAATTATAATGTAATAAAATTCAAAATTTAGTTAATAATAAGCATAACGGATAGTTTATAATATTATAATAATATATCATTGTTTAGTGAAACTAGGTATTGCGTATTACACACGCTATCAAGGAAGGTCGCGATTGCGTGCAACGTAAGCCAAGCTAGTGTTGTGTGCAGTGAAAGATTCCTTTGCATATAACATAAGAAATAAAAAAATATTTCTCATAAAATATTTGGGTGTTACAATGGCTTAATTGGGTAATGATTTTGTTCATATGGAGAATTATATTGGATGTCGGTTGTATGGTTATTACAATTTTTAAATGCTTTATAAGGGTTCTATAAGGGTTATATAAGATGATTTTCCAAGATACCAATATGTCTTATTTATGATTTCTATGGATTTATGGTGTTTAATTTGATCAATATTAATATAAAAAGGCACATGGTTTTTGATTCTTATAAATTTTTCCCTTAATAATACCTTATTTCATGTTTTCAAGTTTAATGATCCAGGTATTAAATAATATTCTGATGTTATACTCATGAAATTCGATTATTTAATCATACCATTATGAATTTCTTATTCTCTTTGATGACATTCAATTTCTAATTCTTACTTTTACCCTTACTGAGCATTTAAACTCATCATTACTATTTTTCCTTTTCCACAGGTTTTAAAGAATGATTTTGAACAATTTATGTTTACAAATGATTTAACTAGGATGATGTTGGTGAACTAATGTTAAATAATAAAAGATTTGATAAATGGGATATATTATCATTTGGAAACTTGTGAATTTTTTATTCAGGAGTTTTTCCTAATTATCAAAAACATTAAAATCAAATGGTCCTTTAGAATATAAGTGATCTAAGTTATAATTTTAATTTTGTGAGGTTTGAATGGAATAATTTGGTTCACAAATATTGGAATCATATCCAAAAATGCAAAGTTCATGATTTCATCAGGGGATCCATGAGTATGGGTCCTAGGCTATTATAGTTTATATCAAAGGAAAGGTTTGGAAAACATGGTGTATTAGTATTTCTTTCAGAAAATTATCAATATCAACCTGGGTTTATAATTTTTAGGTTGATCAAAATTCCAGTGTCTTATAAACCCATTTTGAGGTTTTATGTTATTAAATTTTAAGGTGACTAACTATAGTTTTAGAGACATTTATTTTTGAGTCAATTATGGTTTATTACATTTTGGAATGGAAAATGAAATGTATGATATAAACTTTGAGATTAAAATATATTAATGATATTTTTGAACATTTTTCTCACATTTATGGAATTCTATAATGATTCTAATAATATAGTTTTTGAAAAAAGGAGAACCCACATGATGGGTGAGAACTCATCGAGTCTGGGAAGGTCGTTGGAATTGAAACCACAACCAAATTGTGGAGAGCATGAATCAACTACCAATTTTCAACATGAATTACTGATTAGTATGATGTTTTATTTTAAGATAAATTATTTTATTAATGAAGAATAATATTTTTTGGGAATATTTTGGAATAGAAAATTTTTGGGTGAATAATTTATCAAGGTAATTTTGGAAGACGTTCACTATTTTGGGACCATATATGATTCTATTAGATTTTATTTTATAAATAAAGGTAGAATTATATTTTTTATGAATATATAATTTTATGGTGATTCAGGTTATTTATAGAAATGATTAACATATCATTAAGATTATATTATTTGGGAAATTTATTTTTTGTGTATGACTTTGAGGGTAATTTATTTAATTTGGAGACAAATATTAAAATTATCTTGGAAAACTATGTTATAAAATCATTTTGAATTTTGGGTTTCAATATTAGTTTGGTCTATTTTGAGGAATTTTAAGGATGGTTATTTTTGGAATGATCTTTGTTCACGTTTGGGTATTACTATTTAATTATGGAGATTAATGTAGTTTTCATCATTTAAATGTTTATCGTTTTTAGAGAATTAGATTATCGTATCCTAGAAATTTTTGTTTTGGTTAATGTTTAAATATAGTAGAAATAGATAGTTAATATTTCTTGGATTATTGGATTATCTTGAAGCTGATTATAGTGCTTCAGTTGTGAAAAAATCTTCTTGAATACTCATCATTTGGAAAGAATATGAGTTGGTGGTGGAAATTGATTAATTGATGGGACTATTATTATAAAGTATATTTCATTATTTTCTTAGTCCATCTAATATAATAATTCTACAACTCTCTAAAAAAACCTTGAAACAAAAATGTTATATGTTTACTTTTCTTAGTAAGAAACTAATGACCTTTTAACCCCTCATAGATTTATGTTTTTGTGATTGTTCAATTTCTCATAAACAAGTTCTATATGCTCTCTATCAATACATTATAGTTATTTTTGTCTTCCATTTCCATTTTCTCTTACATGGAACCCTAGTATGTGTCATTTAAGGAAACTTTCTTACTTCACTTTCTTTTAAAGTCAAAGTTTTATTAATTCATTTTCTAATGAGGGATTTCAATAAATGTATTTGGAAAATTAAAACCATAATTACCGAGCCTTGATTCAAAAAAATTTAGGATGAAATTTACAAAATTTTGGGAGAATTTTACATATCCGTATTTTAAGAGGAAATACTATGTTTGATAGCCCACAACATACACCAAATCAAGCTTAAATGAAAAATAAAATACTGTTATTTAAATGTAATAATTATCACCTAGAAATTATATTGGACAAACTATATTATGTTTAAACTAATTTATAAAATGTTTTTACATTCGTCAAATATATTTTTTATCCATAAGATAAGAATAAATCTAATTTTATGGATAAAATATATATTTTTCTCAAGAGGTAGTTTTGTTGCATTTTAATGGAAGACTTGTATTAAAAATAAATTTAGAAAATATTATAAATTTTATTAGATAAAATAAACTTAATTTTTAAAATCAAAATATCAAAATTTACTTATGTTTAATTTTTGGTATTTTTCGGACATGTTTTATTTTTTGATGAATAATGAAAAATTCTATATTTTAATTGAAAAAAAGGTTTTCATATAATTAATTTAAATTGTTAAATTATATTTTAAATTAGTTTTAAAGTAAAATTATATCAATTATAAATATTTTATTCTAATTTATTTCATTTTAGTATTTTTCTAATTAACTTTGGATATAAAAAATAATTCAACCTTTTGAACATTTTCACCTTAAAACTTGCTTTCCCACCCAACCGACGAGGTTAATTTTAAATTAATTTTAGCCACTAATGTGTTATTATTTTTGAAAAATGGGATCATATATATAATAATAAGGTTTAAATTTATTAAATAGGAACTATTTAGTTTTGGACAATTTGAATAGAAAACTTCATTATTTTAATTACCACGATTAAGGATAAATCCTGTAATTATGGGTAAAAATAATATTATAAATATTCAAAAATTACCTTAAAAGTTGTCATGAATTTAATAGATGAGTATTTATCAACCAAAAGCATTCATACGTCTGATTTATGACCTATTGGAGCCACCTGTTGGACTTTAATCATGATAGATTATTTTAATTTAAGGAAATTCAAACTTACCACACTAATTTTTCTCATTAGTATAACATTTTTAATATGTGATCATGTTGAATATATAAAATAAAATAAATATTATTTGAAAATATAATATATTTATATTCATAATGGAAATTTAGTTTTAATTTTTATTTACGAAATTATTACCTTAAATGCTTTCACATTAGTGATGGAGTTATTATTTTACTAATCAAAATATCAAATAAATGATATTGAAAATATTAAAATATATATAATTTGAGATAATTAATTTAATAAATTAATTTTTTATATTAAATTTTCACATTTTAAATTTAATTAAATATTTTTTTTGAATTATAATATTTATCTTGATATTTTTAAAAATCAAAGTAATGAATTGTGTCAAAATTTACATTAATGATGTTTTAAAATAAATTGTATTTAATTAAATGATATAAAATTAGTGAAAATGTAAATTTACTAAAAACTATTTTCATATGGTTTATAATTTCATAGAGGACTCATTTATGGGTATTTTGGCATTTTATAGTAACTATATTAATACTCATATTGTAAAAAACCATGTTATCACGGTAAGAATTTAAGGGGTTAAATAAATGTTAAATAATATAAGGATTAAAAATAGTAAAAAATCATCTAATTCTAATTTTATGAAGTTATTTATACTCATAATTATCATATATTATAAATAACTCACAATGGATCCATTTGTAATTGAAAATCAATTTATATTAATTTAATATTTTCTGAAATGCCAAGAGTGTCCTCCCCTCTCTTATAAAAGGGAATCTGTTATTCATTCTTCATCACAATTAAACCCTATTTTATCATAACATTACTATACAATAACATTACTATAATCCATAACCACATTATTTATGTCTTATTTTATAAATAATTCCACCCTTAGTGGTCTTAAGGTGTTATGAAAAAAATATTTTTTGAAGAAAACATATTGTTTTTAATTAAGTGTTCTTGTTTTGTTTCTTCTTACACCTCATTAAAATATTCTTCAAACATGATGAAATAATAAATCTATTATTTGACATAAAATTATATGTTATTATATTTATATCATCACTTAAATCCATCACCACTCCACCAAGTGGGAAAAAAGTTATCGTTTTGGTGTATGGAGGACTACCGTCTCACGAACTGATATAATTCATTTTCCATCATCATCTCTTAGTAATGGTTATAATTATGGAATTAATATTTATATATTATATTAAATATGTTTTTATCAATATTAAAATATTATATAACATTTTTTTAACATTTTCATGCATAGAAAAATGATAACGTTGTTCGTGTGTATGTGTGAATTATCACCTCTACGAAGTGATGTGATTCATCTTTCATCAGAATATCACATAGATGGTATTTATATAAGTATATTTAAATTATTAATATGATATTTATTATATTATGAACATTTTGGAATGATAAAATTATACTTACCTTCTATCCATACTGATAATTGAAAAATTGAAATGTTACTCATGCGTACGTACGGATTACAGTCTCCATGATTATAACATCATTTATTTTTCACATCCATGTTTAATGAATGAATTTAAAGGTATAATTGATATATAAAAATTATAATTATTTCAATATTATTATTATATATATAATAGAATAATGACCACTTTGACTATTAACATCATAATAATGTCATTTTGGAATCAAGTATCAAATATCATCAAAATGTATGATGTGAAATAAAATACTTAAGTAGTTGTTATAACATGATAATAATTTATATAAAAGGAATAATAAACTTGAATAATTATATCAAGAAATTAATTAATTAACCAAATTTTATTATTCAAGGATATAAATATTGTATATGACGATCCGGACTCAAAGTGAGTGTTTTTCTCATGTCACTTTTATTTTTTTTTGAGATATATGTCATATTCAAAACTTATTTTAGTTTTTTGGTGTATATAGTACCCATTATCGTATTTTATGAAGATTTTGGTTAATGTTATGTGGATTTAAATATCCTTCTTAGGATCTCTCTTTTGGGGGGGTTTATGGATTCAAAGCTACTAAAGAAATAATAGAATTTTGTCACAATTTTCCTTCTTCGAGACTTATGTTGTGTTATGATCCTATAATTTTGAATGAGGTGTATATTTATCCCCCATTAAATATAATTTCAAGAATTTATTTATTCTCATTATATTATAATTTTATTTTAAATTCCTTAATGGGTTTTACGTGTTAATGTTATCAAAGTGGTAATAGTTTTATGTCATAAGGTCATTGTTTATTGAAATTGTTTATGATTAAGCCTTTAATATTGATATCATATTATCTTCCTCTAATGAATTCTAGATAATTTTATTAAAATTTATTTATTTCATGTGAATACGTGTTTTCCCTTTATTTTTTATCTTTATATACTCAAAATATCATAGGAATATTTTTACGAAAAATCAATTTTTTAGTCAAAAACTCTTTTTCACCCAAAACCATATTTTCTAAAAATACATTAAAAATTTTAAAAGTGTTTTTCAAACAAAAAATTATATTTTTAAAAATAAATGTTTTTAATTATTTTTTAAAATATTTTTATATAATATTTCAAGGATATTTTCAAATAAAAAGGATTTTCAAAAAAAAAATTTAAAAAGTGATTTCTAAAATAAAAATGGTATTTCCCTCAAAATATATTTAATGATATTATAATGGTATTTCCATTCATAAATATAAATAAACCTTGTAGTTACTTATGCACAAATGGGGTTATTTTACAATTATTCATCCTTATTCTTTATTTTGATGGATTATGATTATTTCAAAGATATTATCATGAAACCTATTTTTTCCATGGTTTAATCGCATTTCAAATACTGTTTCATGAAACCTATTTCTTTTCCATGGATTAATCATTTTTCCAAGATTATTTTTTGGAACTAATTTCCTTTCCATGATTTAATCATGTTCTAAAAATAATAGAGGTTGTTTCGATGAGTTATGGTGAAATTAATTCTCTATTTTATTTCTTCATTATTCAGTTCTTGGAAATTATAAATGATTGGTGCACCCAGATAGTGTTGGGAAAGCCCATTACAACTTAACAAGAGGTGGACTAGATATCATCAGGTAAGTTCATTACAGATTAACATGGGGTGCTCTAGATAGTGTCTGGTAATCCCATTATAGATTAACATAGGGTATCCCAGATAGTTCCGGGTTATGCCATTTCTTCTTAATGAGGGTCGCCCAGATATTCTCGGCTAAACCTATTACTGTTTAATATTGGGTGGCCTCGATACACTGGGAGAGCTCTTAATATCTTAATTGGGTAATGATTTTGTTCTCCAAATAATTATATTGGAAGTCAGCCATATGGTTATTCTAATTGGTAAGGGTTTTATGAGATGATGTTCCAAAACACAAATAAGTTTTATCTATGATTTCTATGGGTTGATGATATTTCCTTTGTTTAATATTTACATAAAATGAAACATTGTTGTTGATATTTATGATTTTTTTCATCTCTTAATGCCTTATTCCATGTTTTTATGTTTGATGATCCATGTATTGATGTATATAAATATGTTATACTATTGAATGTTGGTTATGTAATTATAAAATGATTCACTTATTATTCTTATTTATGATATTCAAGTTCTAATTCATATTTTTACCCTTACTGATCATTTGAGCTCACCCTTCTTATGTTTTATTATCACCAATTTTTAATGAATGATGTTGAACAATTTATGCCTATAATGAATTTCACCAATATGATATTGATGAACTTATGTGAAATAAGGAAATCTTGGTTAAATGGTATAAAAGATCATTTTATGAATTTTTAATTTCTTATGTTTGAGTTTGTCCTAATTATCTAAAACTCTAACAAGAAAATGTCCTCAAGAATGTAAGTGATCCAAGTTTTCCTTTTGATTCTGTATATCTTGGATAGAAAAATTCAGATCACAAATATCAACATCATATGTGAAAATTTAAAGTTTATGGTTTAAGAATAGGATCTATGAGTGCGGGTCCTAATACATTTTAAAACTCGGCATTAATAAATTCCATATATACTGTGAACAAATAACATCGCTTCGCAAGGAGGTAGTCTGTCATACACACGAATGCTGTTATCATATTCTCACACAATTGAAAATATAAAGGTATGTGTGATATAAATGTTAAAAAATATTAATAAAATTAAAAAATCATATATATCATATATAAACAATAAATCCATTGTTATGATGAACCATGATAGGTTGTAATGGAAAGGGAAAAAACATCGGTTCACGAGGTGACAGTCTTTCATACACATGAATGATGATTTTATAACTCCTTATATGGAATTGGAGATGATTTTAGGTCATCAAATTATCATAAAAAATCTTAGTATATAGAATATACAGAGTTTTTAATATAATACTGATATAAAGATAATGAAAGGGGTTTGAGGAAGAAATAAAATAAGAACGGTTGTTGATGAATGATACCTCTTCTTCAGGTATCCTCATTAGTTTGGCTCAAGAATCCTTACATGGATGGATTTATTCCCAAAATAAGGCTTATAGTACATGTATAAGGAAGTTGGGAAGTGATTTTGTAATGTTTTTCTTGATCCAAATAGATTGAGAGGTGTGAAGAAGTGGGCAGAGTGAGTTCACTTTTATAGTAGAGGACTGAAATTCTTATAAATAACCAAATGTATTCACTATTGAGAGGTATCCCTTACCTCACGTGCCTCAAATATTTAACAATAATGTATGGGAGGGAGGAATTGGTCTATAAATACTTACAAGACACAAAATTAATATATTTTTTATCAACTTATTCCGTAGTCTTTAGGATTACTCAATTTTATCATTATAGTGTTTACTAAGGTAACTTGTATATTTTTATTTACCTAGGTAATTTATCCATTAATAATATAATTAAAAAGATATTTATTAGATAATTATACCTAATAATTCTAAATAGTAATTTAAATTCATTAAATAAAAATCCTATATATGTGTAAAATCAATTTTAATGCAAACTCTTTTAATAAACAAAACCATGTTTTAACCTTGATCACGTTAATTAATTTTAACTGTTTTCTCTAATAATTTTGGTAAAAAATTAATTTTACCTTATTATCTATTATAATTTATTATTATTATTTGAAATATTTAATATATTTTTCTAAATTCCATTAACAACAGTGGTAGAATATAATTTATAATTAGTCCTAAACATGTGACGTGAAAGCAGATTTTTAAAGTGAAAATGTTCTATAGTTTACAAAGTTTTTTTATAATATAAAAATTAAATTGATTAAAATAACATAAATTGTATTTATAGATGTATGGTTATACTTATTATAGTTTAAAATCATTTTAAATTATAATTTAACTTTGAAAATAATTTGGGTGAAAAGATCATTTTTAATTAAAATTAAGTATTGTTAACTATTTATCAAAAAATGAATCTTTTCAGAAAAATAACAAAATAACCCTAAGATAAATTTTAAATTATTAATTCAAAATTGATGTTAATTTTTCAAATTAATTTTATAAAAGTATCCAAATTAAATTTCTTTATTGTTCCCAAAAGGGATAAAAACAGTTTTTTGAGAAAATAATGTTTTCAAAACGTATGAATACTTTACCAAAAATTTAGTATTTTATTATAAATATTTTTTTAATTTATATATAAATGTAATTCCTAATATTTAAAAATAAATTATTACTATTCATATAAATAAGTTTAATAGCTAATTTGTAACAGTCACATTTAAATAACTATATTAATTATATATCATGGTTTTATTAAAAGTCAGTTTTGCATATAATAAGACCTAAGAGAATGTTGATTATATCACATTATTAACTTATTGTTTTTACAAAAAATTATTTACTTGGTGTATCATGTAATTTAATCCTTCAAATAAATTTAATTTATTCAAAAAAAAACTAATTCTTAAAAAACATAGGCTCTTCCACATACTCTACCACCATTGTATGTAGTTGAGATCTCAAATAATCTACATCTATAAGGATAATATTGTCCAAATAATGATAAATAAGATGTATCCTCATGAATATGATTCTATTATGCTCTACTTGAGTTTCCTTCTCAATAATAAAGGAAAATCTCATCCCATTAATGCAGACACACCACATCCTCTTCCCAAAATTGTCGATTTGTACATGAACTATAGATAGCCATTCCATACATAGATTGTAACCATATATCCTCATATCCACTATGAAAATATCCCAAATTAGGATCTCTCTTCCAACATTCAGGTCACACTATCAACAAACAAATGTGTGATCGCTGAGTCTCCTCTAGTAGGAGTCTCCAATAGTAAGGTTCAAGCTAAATGCTCAACTAGAAGCTCTAGATATCTCACAGTGGATATGATAAGAAAAGAGTGTATATTGTATGTATCTATAAATACAATATAAAAATTATATAAGATATGTATCATTCCACAAATCATCCCTAGAACCTCTAGTTTATAAGACACTAGGGATTTCAGCTTCTCACATCCATTGCCACAGTCTTTCTAAGCCTGATAGGGGCTAGCTGAGGGTAGTGGTGGAAAGAGATAAAAACATTGGACACCTCATACTACTCTCCATGCTTATTTTTCACATCTTCTAATAATAATAAATCACTAATAAATGAATTCATTATACCTTGGTGGTCCATCTATTATTTATCTATCAGATTTATGGTGGGTCATAAAAATCCATGTGAGATATCCATGGTTGTTTCAAGAGTAGAATCACCTCTCCGTTATATGATTGGATCCATCATAGGATCACTAAATTATATACCCTCTTTCTTAATACTACCTCTGAAAATTCATAGCATTCCTAGATCCGTATGTATGATGTTGGCTACCGGCTGTTGAAGTCTCAACTCTAGGGTTCCCACTACCATCACAAAATTTCAGTGATTACTTCACCATGAAGATCTCCACCCCAAAGGATTTCTTGATAAATCCAAAAAAATTAATAATCCAAAAAGATATCACTCAATACCTAACATCTCTATGAATATCATTCTCAAAGTATTGTTCTCATAAAAATGTTTCTTGAATCATATCCATGGAGTATCATGCGAGGTTGATGAACCTCGACTCATACTCCACCATTGTCAGGCTTCCCTGAGAGAGCTCCAGAAGATATTAGATTTGTAAATCTCATAATATATATGAGTATAAATCATGTATGAATAAATTAAAAAGTTATATATAGGATATTCTTTCCTCATAATACGTTTAAGTCACCAGACTCCACCATCACACTAAGGTGGAATGCAGGAGACTCATCATTAAGATCAAAATCTAACGAAGAGGGGTCCTAACATTGATAAAAACTCAAAAAACATACTAAATCACGTATTTTTCTTCCAATAGGTCTAACTAACCCTAAAAAAACTAAGGTTTCATTGTCTCTAAAACCCATTAGGTGTGCTCAGTATGTGCACATCATCTGCTGGTACTGCTGGTGTAACCTTCTTCTTGAGGGGTGGTGGTAAGATTGGAAATCTAGTTGAATGTACCACTTCATATAGAACTACCAATAACGAAGCCTCATCACCAGTAATATCATCATCACGAACCTCCATCAGAATCCTAACTAGTTGTCATTATTGAGGTATCCTGGAAAGTCATGGGGTACCATGGTTAGAGTATATCTGAGGAGCTCAATCAATAAGGGAATGGAAACCATAGTTCATTCCAATATGATAGGTGTACAAATTTATTCCCTAAAACTAGTACATACATGTATAAATTCAATTAGAAGGTTATTAAAGTACTAGTGAATAGATATGTGTGACACTCCACCAATATTGTGTTCCCTGGATAGAGAGATGAACTTGAGACATGTTAACATTTTCCCTGTAGTTCCCAATCCAAACCCCACATCTAGAAAATATCTAAACTCCATACCTAACATTATCTCCTAAAATACCACTATACTATGAACCGACCCACCGAGGTCCACCTGTACTATAGTGAACTAAGTGTGAAACCACAATCCCACATAAAAAACTACATAGGCTAGCAACTCACACCACGTAGGAATGACATACACATGGGGGGACATAGACTAAGGTACCAATACACATGGAGCCATCTCCAACCACTAATAAAATACTGAAAGGTAAGATAAAAATGATATTAAAATTCATGAATATATTAATATCCCACATTATAATATGATAGAGGCACAATAATGTATAAGGGGACAAAATACAATCCCATCAAAACCATTAAGGAGTCCAGCCTGTTAAGAAGGAGGTTATTTCTATAAAATGAACTCCCAGAACCAACCATGGTCTATCTAGAGAAATTATGCTCTACCTTCACCAATTCCACTAAGTAATATATTGTAAGGAATTTTGTATACATAATAAAAGACAAGTGTGGGAAGATACCATGCAGGGTGAGATTAACATAACCATTAGGACAACCAAAAATCAGCAATCATAAATTTCCAAGAGAGTAGTCATCTCATTATCACAATGATATGATTATCAGAATATAATAAAGAAAAATAATAACCTAGATATACTCGAGATAGATACAAAGTTTCAAAGAAAATTTACAACCATCTTTCCAACCTAGGATCTACCTATACCTTCATTGTAATGCTCATTCAGGAGAAATCACTCCACGGTCATTTATAACACTGATGGTTCTCATTCGATAGGTCATTCTCATTAGGACTCATTGTGAATAATTATATACTATTACTTTTATGATATTGATAAATAGATATAGGATCTAACCCAAGGACTATGGTGGATTTTTAGCCCTTAAAAAATAAAATCCAGTAGGATTGGGATTACTCACCCAAATAGATGGCAACAAGATTAATGAACCAACCTAGGGAATAAATGATAGAGGATCACACCCTTGGGCCACATAAAGTGATTCCTAACACTATATGAGACTAATCCTCTAGAGGGTATCACAACTTTTTCTCAGGACTTGATGCCTCTCTATACCCTTATAGGGATGAACCAAGGAAATACAACCCAAACAAAATGGTCAACACTGATGAGAGTTATGGCCTAAAACACCCCTAGAAAAATAAATCAATGTGTATAGGGTAAACACAATGTATCCTGTGTAGCCCGAATCTTACAATGTAATCCAGACCATTCTCATGTACTTCGGCTAGATCCTATTTACCCAATACCATTCCAATATACTGTAGTCATTCCCATGTACTTAGTACATTCATAAGTTCTTTGCTCATGTTAATGCCTAAGTACTATGACGTTCCTATGTACCATGGTTATACTAATATACATGGTCATGTCTATGTCTTTTAACCCATGAGGTATATGTCGAGCTTCTAGAACTAGTTTACACAATGTATATAGGGTATACATGTCATGTGGAATTTAGTTTTCATGAAACCCATGCTACTATAGAAAGGGGGCAATATTTTGTGTGTTCTTACAAAGTACATGTCATGTATGTCAAGATTTACTAGAAATCATAGAGTGTTCTATGAATCTCACTCGTGCCACCATAACCACCATTTTCACCTTGAATCAAACATATAGATCCTAGATATGGGGTTGACCATGCCTAAGATATCACTGATGGCCATATTCTAAACACCCAATCACTTGATAAGATGATTTCCATTGCACCATTCCACCTCTTCACCAAAAATCTCACAACAACTCATGATTCACTCTTTGATCCTCTATTATAATCAAGGAACATTGATTATGCCCATAATGATTCAATAAATCTTGAATCCAAACATTTGTAAATGATCTATTTTTTAAATATTTACTATGTAATGATTAGGTATTTTGTATTATCAAATTGACTATTAAATAAAATATTGATGATGATCGTTTGAAGAACCTGGGTAGAAAGGAATGAAACATAAAAGAAAAGATCCAATGTTGGCCATTGTTCAGGTTGGATTCCATTCATCTAAGTTGAAATTATAAATCTCAATGGATGTTAATAGATAAACAAAAATATCAATTATGAATTCTTGCATGATAAATCAGTACTCGTAAATCAAGGATTGACCCATGGATCAATTTTTTTGAAATATTGATCCATGTTCAATATGAGATTGTCAAAATAGGGATTAAATCCAACAAAAACAAACAACCGACCACAAGTTTGGATTATTAATTGGTGAAAAATGGTTCAACATTTTTTCCATTCACGAGATCTAAAAACTCTATTTGTGAAGACAAACACATTGGTACCAGTCAACAGTCCATGATATGGTCATTATATTCCAAACCTCTCCTCCACACTCTCTATTCAAATATATAGGTTCATATGGTTAACCCTAGGATTTTCCAATAAATGGGTTTAAATAGAGGGGAGATTTGTCACGGAAATAAAAAATCAATAAACTAATTAAATAATTTATTTAATTACTATTCCTCCCATGACCCTTCTTAAACCAAATTCCCAATGTGCTGACATATTATGTCACGTCAAGTGGAAAACCCACATTCCAAATTTAATTGTGATCTCATATTTTCACTACTAGACCCTATTAAAGAGATAATTAACTATTTTATACAACTAAACACATGGGAAATAATATATTTTTTATTTTTTTACATCCATACCCATCCTTCCTAGGTCCCAAAATCCCATGATTGCTCAGTTCTTAGATTCAAAAAGGTTATTTAAAATATTCATTTACAAGGAAAAAGTAGTTCCATTATATTAAAATCACATGACCTTTATATTTACATTCTCCTATTTTAAAAATAATTTTTACTGTTCTTTTGACACTGTATAATTTCAACAAAAGGAATTTTATAACCTAAAACAGGATCTTCTAAATCCACCATCATTACTTTTGGAAGACACATCATCTTTATTTTTATCCCATATTCTCTATATTATTCTCATGTATTTCTTCCATATGTTTTATATATCTTCTATAAATATATAAATAGTTTACTATTTCCTCATTTTTGTGGTTAGTAAATGTTTTAAGTTACCTTCAAAATTCCCACTATTAAGTAAACCAGACTAAAATGAACTTTCGAATTTCTTATTCAATGACAACTCTCAACAGAAATTTTTTTTATACCTTGAATAGATTTAAAAAATACTATTTTTTTGTAGAATCGTCTTAGTTAATGTATGATCAAAAGGAAAATAATAAGTTATTTTCTTAGTTAAATGAAGTTATGCCCATTTCGAAAACATCACTTATGAGGATTATTATTATTTTTAACTCTCCATGTTCCTTCTTATGGATTTTTCAACATTGGAAATCAATGTTCAATAAATATGTTTATTTATTATAATATGAACATATAAAATTATTTAATTTCTTCTTATCTTCATAATCATTAAGATATATCCTTCGATTATATTTTGAGACAAGATTATGAAACCCACTTCTATCACATGGGTTTTATTATACTTACACTTTTTTAATTGATTATTCTTATTATATTCCACACATATACATGTAAATATTATTATTTTCATACTTTTATAGGTGGTTCTATCATTTTATATGCCTAAAATACATTGGGTAATGATTTCACCTCATGAGATGCCTTGTATGGTGCATATGTCATTAACCTAAGAACATTATGTTATGTTATGTGTGGGCCCATAATTATATAGCAATAAAATACATTTTGTAATGATTTATATCTCATGTGGTGGTATTTATAGTATCAAGGATTGAACCTAATCCACTGTTGGACTTTTTCCACTTAGTTTATCATAATGGGCATTGAACGCAATCCATTGTGGGACTTTGTGGACTATTTGATGATGGTCTTGCTAGTGAACCTTGACTTATGCTTATGATTCCATGTTTTGTCTTGTTACCACATATTTATGACTCCATGATTTTAAGATATCATTTACCTATTCTATAATTCAATTCTTATCTAATAATCTTATGTCATGGTACGTGATTTTTCTTTTAAGATCACATGTATTTCCTTTATGATTTATTTTAAAACTCTTATTTTCACATGTTATATATATATATATATATATATTAAAACACTATGTCAAACATTCCTTTCACATGGAATCAAATTAATATGTGCTACATGCAATATCGACTTAACTTTCACTATATGAAATACTGAATTGGCTTGTTCTACATGCAATAATAACTTGGCTTGTGCTACCCGCTACACCGACTTGGCATACATTACACACAACACATATGTTTTTACGAAACATCATTTTATTGTTATAATTACTTAAATGAGATATTTATATCATATTCATTAAACATAGTTATATGAATATTAATAGAATATTTTCAAATATTATTTATTATTGTTATATATATAACATATTGGTAATGAAAGATATGGGTTTTGGTGAGGTCCTTTCATGCATAAAAATATTGTTTTCTTGAATGAACCACTTTTAATAATAATAGTAATTTTAGAAACATTTAGAAATTGAATTTGATAAAATAAACTTCTTTTATTAATTTATAATTCTGAAATTATGCTTGTGTGATTTTTTGTTATTTTTCTGAGAAACATCATTTTTTGATGAATAGTGAAAAATGCAACGTTTTTGTTAAAAATTGGATTTTTGTTAAAGTAATTATTAATGTTAAATTATATTTTAAATTTGTTTTAAGGTCACATTACATCAAATATACATCTATTAAAACAATTTAATTAGTTATAATCAATTTCTATTTGATATTGAACATAAAAACTTAATAAACTTTTAAACATCATTCTACTTTAAAAACCCGTAATTTTGTCCCATCTGTGGGATTAGAATTAATCTTAAATTTTCTTCTTATGTGAATTGATTTTTGAAAAACTGAAATAATCCAATGTAATCAGTATAATATTTATATTCTAATAATATAAACTTAATTATTTACCCAAAATATTAGTAAAGTTGACTAAAATTATTCACAACGATTAAGGTCAAATTAAACTAAATTAGGGACTAAAACTTAATCATAGGGGACCAAAAGACCTATACACTTCTCCAAAACCCATTTTATAGAAATATTTCAAAAATAAACCATCCAATATTTATTTATGTTTTTTTGGACTTTTTTTATGTAAGAACATGTGTACACTAAAGTAGTTTTCACAAATTCCATGGGATTCCTTTTCCTTCCTTATAAAATCCCACAACCTCTCCCACTTCCTCAAAAAAATAAAACCTCTTAATTTAGGACATGATAATCTCAATACACTTCCTAGAAATACTCCCTTACTCCTAAAATCCTTCCCTTGGGAATAATGAAAACCAATGAATCCTTTTGGCACAAACCAAAAGGAGTTTCCTGATTAAAAGTTAATGCCTTCTCCCAAACTCATTTATTTTATTTTCCTTTTCTAACCCTCAACTATATTTATTACATGATTGTATAAAAACACAATTATCCAAAATATTATAAGATTTTACACATAAAAAATCCTCTATGTAAGGGTTAATGATCATATTGTTTATGGGTATGGTGAACTACCGCCTCACTAAACAATGATTGTTCAATTTTTATTACTACCACTCATAATGGACATTATGATGGACACTGTATTTATATTTTTTATATGTTAAATTTATTATTATTTAATTTTATATATTAATTTTACAAAAAAATATATTTTTACACTCCATTGTGAGTCAATATGCTAATTTTGTTTGAGCAAGTGTGTACTATTTCCCCCTCAAGGCGATATGATGTCTTCATACATTACATAGATTGTATTAAGGTTGGTTTTAGTGAATATATAATACATATAAGATATCATAAATTTAATTAAAAAATTATAAATATATATATACATATATATACATAAATTTATTTTACTTTCTATCTTTATACACGACAATTAAATGGAAATAGAATTCATGCATATGTACAACCTACCCTCTCTATGAACAGTGTATTTAATTTCATTATTATATATTATATAAAATATTTTAATACAAATATATGGGATATAAATGATATTAGTAAAATGTTTTAAATTCTAGAATCAGGATATAAGTATAAGGGTCAACAATATAACAAATTAAGACACATACAGAGAACAAACTGGATATTACCTGAAGTTGAACCTTAACATAGGATGGTTAACAAGTGGGTAATATAAGGTCGTAATAAAACCATATTTGGTATTGTAAATAATAATATGGTTCTTTAAATTATTTATAATAAATTTATATTTATCATATAGGTGGTTTGAATGAGTATTATGAGAGTCAAGACACAAGGTAAGAGGATTTTATCTTACTTTTTAATTCTGTGAGATCCATGATATTTTAGACACTATTTCCTTTTCTGTGGTTTATAAACTGAATAGTATTTTATTACATGTATATTATACATAAATTTATGGGTATTCACATATCTATTTTATGATATTTCTTCAATGGGATATAAGTTTAAAAAGTTAACAAATCGGTGAAATAATTTTTTTTCAATTTTTCTTCTTCGAGACTCATGTTTGTTATGAACCTAAATTATATTTGAGATTTATATATTTAAATTTTACATGTTATATCATGAATTTACTTATTTTAATTCTATTTTAAGATTCTTTAAATTTCCGTTTCTTACATGGAGAGTATGATATCAAGTTACCATGTTATAAGATATTATTTAGAAAATCTTATTTCTTTTCAAGATTGTTTGTGTTTATTCTTCCTCAGATGAGATATTATGATATATATCTCAATAAAATTAATTAATTTTATTCTCCTATGGTATTAATGATTTATTAATATATTGGTACCATTTCATCCACTCATTGGTATATAATTTAGTTAAGAAAGTGTTTTTAATAAATCCCGACTTTACCTTCTCTTCAGTCGAAAATCTATGTTCCCTTAAAATCATGATTTCCAAAAAGGGTTTTCAAAAATATTATACTATTCTACAATGATAATTAAAATAAATTTTTACACTTTTTTATTTTTATAATGTTTTCAAAGTAAACTTCTTATAACTTTCCCAATGATGCATATTTTTACCATTTTATCATGAAAATGAATGTTCTTATTACCTCGTAATACATGTAAAAAGGTTACTTTTTAAGAAAATGTTTTTAAATGATATTTTCCAAGAAATGTTTTTCAAATAAAAAATTTAATATTTTTTATAAGTAATCAAGGATTTGTTTTCAATTTTTTTCAAGATTATTTTATAAATTTTCAAGGAAAACAGTTTTCAAAATGATTGCATGCCACAATTATATGTTTTCAATGTATTTCAAAAGAAATAAATTTAAATATATTTCAAAATTATTTTCCATCTAAGATGAAATATATTGATGTTACTCATGCCCTTATAGGAAATGATATAATGGTTTTAATAATATTATTCCTTGGAATGTTTTATTATTAATTTCGTGGTATTTATCCAACCCATTTCCCTTTCATGGGTTATATGTCTATGAAATCTATTTCTCATTCACGGGTTATATGTATATAAAATATGTTTCTCTTTCAAGGGTTATTTTTTTAAGAAATCTATTTCTATTTAATAGTTTATATGTTTATGAAATTTTTCTCTCTTTCATGGGTTATATTTTTATGAAATACATTTATCTCTTATTAGTTATGATTTAGATGAAATGGTTATGAAACTTGTATTTTTTTCCACAAGTTATGATATATTTACATATTTGAGATAATCATTTCATTTTATGGGTTATGATATTTTTATGATTTTTAGGAAAATTTATGTATGATTTAACTATGAGATAGGTGGGTCCTATATCTCCCTCCAATGAATAGGGTAAAAATTTATATCTCATGAGATAGACATGGCTAGAATGATAAAAGAACTCAGTTTTTTATTATAGGGATGGAATGGAAAATGTACTCAGTTCAGTAATATATGGAAAGAATCAGGAGGGAACTCAGTTTGTTAATACAGAGCTGGAATAGAATGTGAACCCAGTTTAGTAAAGGAATATTTCCAATAATATGGTCCAGGAAGTAATACCTTAACTACTGTGAAAATAATTATATATTCTTATGTGTCTGCTATAATTCTAAGTTTTATTCCAATGTTATGATTTCATGGATTATGTTCTTTATTTCATTACAATTCATGCATTTGGAACTCCCAATATTTATGTAATGATTCATGGATATGGTCTTTTATTTGAAGGATATGATATTATATTTTCATGATCATGTTCTTATACACTTATGATCATGATTATGCTTATATATCTCCCTTATTTTCCCATACAGAGCATTTGATCTCACCCATTTATTAAGTTTCCTTTCCTGAGGTTAGGAAGAATGGTTTTAGATAGAATTACTAAAGGTGGAGATCTTCATGGGAGATATTGAAGATCATTCACCAGGATAAGATATTTTTCCACGTTTTCAAAGACACTAAACTATTATAGTCCTTAGAAATTAATTTTTTTTAATATACTAAATATTCATCTAAAATGATGCAATATTCATATATGTCAATCATAGGTCACTATAGTGGGTATCAAAGGAAAGGTTTAGTCAAAATTTTGAAATAGGATTATAAAACCTTAGTGATAACCCTTAGTGTGTTGCTAAGGATATATCTAGGGATGTCTCTAATGATAAGTATAAGGAACTGTCAATGTTTAGGAAAATGTCCAAGCATTTTTGTAAAGGATACAGTAAGTGGTTTCCTAGAAATTCATCCTTGTCTAGATACTACAAGTGAATTTTAATCCATCACATATGTACCTAGGGGTAAGAACTCAAAAATAATGTTTTGGGACAAACTCGGTGTAATCTAATACATGAGAATGAGCCTTGATGCACATCTGGTTGGACACTTTGGAGGGAAATGCTTTGGGAATTCACAAACTCTTCACAAAACATCATGATTTTTTTTAAAATAAGTTTCTTATGAATAACCTTAGGCGAACCATGGATTTCATATATTAAGGAAGGTTTCTTGATTTATAAATTCTGTAAGTAATTATATTCATCACTATTTTGTTTCTTTTATGATGAGTAATGCTCACACTATGATTTTGATTTTAGTCAATGGAAGGAACTGTAAGGAAATAGATTAAGGTTGAATGTGATGTATGAATTTATGAGGATATGTCAAGTGAGATGATCATTGGAGTGAAAGATAGTGTGATCATGCCTAATCAGTTTTCATGGACCGGATTAAGAACGTATACCTTAACAAAATCTATGACTCCCCAAGGAATAGAAAGATGGAGTTAACTAAGATTATAGGTAAGGGATACCATGGAGGAAAAAATATTTGGTTTCCTTTGTATTAAAAATGTAGAAAGAATAACCTAAGTGAATGTCTTAGAGGAACATGAAGTTGTTATGACTATGGAAAAGAAGGAAACAAAGCAAGTCAAGACAAGTGAAAAATGAGGAGTTTGGTAAAAAAAATGGATGATAATGTTATCCTCCCATGTTATCATAGAAGGTTAACTATTTTAAGTGTAGAGTAAACGGTCATTATAAAGCTTAGTGTCCCATGATGAAATCTCCTGAAGGGAATCTGTAAGGTGGTGTGATTAATGATTACACTGTTGATGAAGAAGATACTATATATGAAATGTGAAATGAATGACATATTGTGTAATAGGATGAGGTATCCTTGATAATTACCTAATTATGAAGTTGAAAAATAAAAGTTTATATTTTTTTGGAAACAAAAATTATTTTATGTTATTGATTAAATATAAAAGGATTATTCAACTTATTTTTTTTCTCAATATTTAAAAGTTTATGATGAATGTTCCTTATGGACTGGTGATGTGATTTAATGACAATGTGATATTTTGACTTCAAGAAGGTAACCCTTAATATGTTATTTATCTTAAGATAATTTTGTTATGAATAAGTAAATTAGATGGTTCTGATTACCTTGGAATAAATTAAGTACATTTGGACAAGTAGTTCATGCTATCATGGATGATGTTTAAAAATTCTTTTATTTATAGAATATATCCACTAATCTATAGAATAAATAAGATTACATGTTTTCCAAAATTATTTATGGTAATTCATGTTTTAACCATGTTCCAAGAGAATTTACTAAGAGGGTATTCACATGTTTGAAATTTGAATACTAAGAGAAACATTGTGATATATGGGGGATCAATGTTAAGCTATTTTTGTGAATTTATTTCTATAGTTTTTTATTTTCATCTTTCAAAAGGGTTTCAAGTATATCCATTCATGAAAAAATTAAGTTAAAATTCAGATGAAGTATTTATGTATTAATATTTTATTGAAAACCTTGGTTAAAAGGATATATAGTGATTAACCTTATTTCAATAATTACCATCATATTTTGGAAATTATATTAGTATGGTTTTATAAAAGGAAAATATGTTTGTAGGTTGAAAATCAATAAAGTATAGAATGTTCACAGTCTTGAACCCATGATTAAAGGATGATAAGGGCTTCACATCCAACATTGGTCTATCTATTGTCCTGGTTAATGTATAATAATTTTTTATGAATAAGTTTTTATGATGAAGTAGTACTGTAACATTTTTTGTCTAGATATTTAATATACTAACCATATTCATTTTTAAGAATAGTTATAGATAAATATTTATACATTTCATTCTTTAATGTTTCAGAAGATCTACTAAAATTGTATTTTAGAACTTTAGGAGCAAAATTTCATTTCTAAACATCCATTACAGGATGTATTGGATGAATTAGAAATTGATAAAAGTCCAACTAAAGAATGATTTTTTATAGAAATATGTGGATTAAGTATATTTATTTATATTCTTGGTCAATAAAAGACTTACTCCACATTAGTATAGTGGTCAAAAGAAATTTTTTTATTTTAACACCATAATTTTGTTGAACCGGTGGAATTCTAAACCATTAGAAATTTATTATATTTAGGCCCTTAACTTTTCATTTATGATTTAGTTGTTTGAAATTTATTAGCTCAATCACTCCCTATAAATATTTATGATTTTCCTCCTTGTCTAATCTTCACTCCCAACCTATGTTCTCTTATATGGGAATCTAGTTACATGTTACTTTGGGTAACCGTTATGGTCCCAACATTCTATTTGAAGGTATGTTTTAGTATTCATTTTTATGATGTGGGTTTCTATAAATGAATCATTCAAGTATTAAACCATTGATAACCTAGATAAATTTTAGGGGGTAGAATGTTACACCCCATGATTTTGGGAATTATTTTTTTCAAATTAATTTATCTTTTTGATATTTTTTATTTCACATGACACTAGAAACAATTCAATATATATATATATATATATATATATATTAAAACACGAAGTCAAACATTCCTTTCAAACGAAACTGACTTGTCTTACTCTATGCATAATACTGAATTTTCTTGTGATACACACAATACAGAATTGGCTCACACTACACCCAACGACGTCTTGGCTTGTGCTACCCACAACACCAACATGGCATACACTATATGCAACACCGATTCTTATACAAAATGTCATTTTATTTTTATAATTATTTAAATGAGATAATTATAACCTAGACATTAAACATAGTTATATGAATATTAATAGATAATTTCCAATTATTATTTAGAATATTTTATATAGACAAAACATATTGGTGATTAAAGATATGATTTTTGGTAAATTCATTTTATGATTAAAAATACCTTTTTCTAGAATGAACCACTTCTAATAATAAAATTAATTTAAGAAACATTTCAAAAATTTAATCTGATAAAATAAACTTCATTTTTGAATTTATAATACCAGAATTATCTCAGGGTAAATATTTGGGGTTTTTCTGAGAAACTTTATGTTTTATGAATAGAAAAAATGATGCTTTTAATTAAAAACTATCTTTTCGTTTAACAAAATCTTAATATTAAATTATATTTTAAATTTTTTATGGTCACATTATATCAATTATATATATATTAATAAAATTTATTTAATTATATTCAATTTTAATTTGAAATTGAATATAAAAACATTATAAACTATTGAACTTCTTTAAACTTTAAAACCCCATAATTTTGTCTCATCTAGGGGATTACCATTAATATTAATTTTTCCACTTCTGTGAATTGAATTTCAAAATACATACATACACCATTGTAATAATAATAATATTTATATTCTAATAATATAAACTTAATTTCTTTTCCAAAAATATTAGTAAAAGGGATTAAAATTAATCACAATGATTAAGGTTAAACTAGGCTTAATTTGGGATTAAACCTTAATATTAGGGCCCCAAATGACCTAGAAACATGTATAAAACTCATTTTAGGGCCATATTTCGGACATAAAACGTCCACTACCTTTTTATGATGGTTTTTATGTCTTTTTTGGTTAAGAACATGTGTACACCAAACTAGTTTTCAGAAATTCTAAGTGAGTCATTTTCCTTCCCTATAAAATGCCACCACCTCTCCCACACCCTCACACCTCTGAAACCTCCTATGTTCGCCCAATATCTACCCAATAAACATCCTATAAATCCTCCCTTAATATTATAATCCTTCACTTGGCAATAAGGGAATCCATGGAATCTGTTTGGCACAAACCAAAAGGAGTTACCCGATTAAGGATTAACACCTTCTCCCAAACTCCTTTATTTTATTTTCCTTCTCCACCCCCTCCACACTATTTATTACATGATTGTATAATAATAGAAGTATCATAAATATACTAAGTGTTTTTTATTCTAAGTTTCCAAGAAACATTTACACACAAATTCTTCTAACGGATAACAATCATACTTTTTATGTATACGAAGAACTATTGCCTCACCAAATTACGATTCATCAATTTTCCTTACTATGACTCATGGTTGAAATTATGATATAAAATATGATTATATATGTTATATATTATATTTATTATTTTATTAATCTTATTTATTTATTTTTCAACACATATATTTTTACTTTCCAATTGTTTTTAATATGATAATTGTGTTTGAGGAAGTGTGGACTACTGTCCCCTCAAAATGATATGGTTCACTCATACACTACTTAGATTGTATTAAGGATGGTTTTAGTGAATTTATATGAGATATATGATATCATAAATCTACTTTAATAATGATATATATATATATATACATTCATATAAATATATTTCTTTTACATTATTTATTTCAACCCAACAATTAAACAGAAATAGCGTTCATGTGTACATATGACCTACTATCTCCATGAATAGTGTATTCTGTTTCATACTTATATATTCTATATACTATTATAATTAACATATAATGGATATAATTGATAGTTATATCATGTTTTCAATTTTTTTGAATTATGATATAAGTATATGTACCAACAATATAACAAATTAAGACACATACAAAGAACAAAGGGAATATTACCTGAAGTGAAACCTTAACATAGGATGGTTAAAAATTGGGTAATATAAAGTCATAATAAAACCATATGTGGTATTAGATATAGTAATATGGTTCTATAAAATATTAATAATAAATTTAAATTTATATACAGGTGTTTTGAACGAGTATGATGAGAGTCAAGACACAAGGTTAGTGGATTTTAGCTCAATTTTTATTTTTGTATGCTACATGCTATTTTTTCCACTATTTCCTTTTATGTGGTGTAAGTACATCCCATGAATATATTCCATTTATATTATAATTAAATTTATGTGTATTTACATATCATTTTTATGATCTTTCATTCATGGGATGTAGGTATAAAATTTTAACAAATCAGTGAAATAGTTTTGTCCCAATTTTTCATTCTTTGAGACTCATACATTATTATGCACCTAAATTATCTTCAAGGTGTGTATATTTCCATTTATAATGTTATATCCTGAATTTAATTCTTTTAGTGATATTTTAAACTTCATGAAATTTACTACTCTTACATGGAGTGTATGATCTCAAGTTACCATATTATAAAAGTATATTGAGACAATCTAATCACTTTTAAATATTGTTTATATTTATGGTAAGTTTGATGAAATCATATGATACATCTCTCAAGAAAATTTATGAAAACTATTATGAAATGTTTATTAATGATTTATTTATATATTAGTACCATTTCTTCCAGTCTTTAGGACATTATATAGTTAAAAAATGTTTTTAATAAATCCTGACTTTACCTTCTCTAGAGTTGGAAATCTGTGTTACTTTAAAATCATGTTATCCAAAAGCGGTTTCCAAGAATATTTTAAAATTATCCTATATTCATTAAAATAAATTTTTACCCTTTTTTATTTTTTTTATTTTTTTCAAAGGAATCTTCTTATCTATTTTCGAATGGGGACTTTTTCTAACATTTTTATCATGCAAAAGAAATGTTATTTTTACCTCATATGACATATATAGATTTATATATAATAAATCCTTTAAATATTTATTTATTTTGTTTAATGTTTAACTTTAAATAAATTTTTTAAATAATATATTTTCAAGGAAATGTTAAAAAAATCATTCTTATTTTATATTTTTTCAAGAAATTTTTTTTCAAAATGTTTTAAATCTTCTTTTATACGTTTTCATGGAAAATGGTTTCAAAATGATTTCAAGACTCATTTATAGGTTTTCAAATTATTTATAAAGCAAAGGTTTTATAAATATTTTCACGATTCTTCCATATTTCTTCAGTTAAAAAGGTTTTCAAAACATTTTGATTCATTCATTATAAAATTTCATAATTGTTTTCAAAGGGAATTTTTT
Source organism: Viscum album (assembly GCA_963277665.1). Classification (NCBI taxonomy): domain Eukaryota; kingdom Viridiplantae; phylum Streptophyta; class Magnoliopsida; order Santalales; family Viscaceae; genus Viscum; species Viscum album. The sequence continues at coordinate 238,718,310 of OY728120.1, forward strand.
TAAACTGTTTTGAATCATATTTTATATATTTTCATGGAAAAAAGTTTTCATAAATCATTTCAAGCCTTATTTATAATTTTGAATGTATTTTATAGCAAAATTATTTTCAAATGGATTTATGTATTAAAAATCCTTTTCCAAATAATAATGGAAATTTTCCTCAAGAAATGTTTTTGAAAGATATTTCAAAATTATTTTACATTAAATATGACATCCATTGATGTTACACATATCGTAATTGGAAATGACCTAAAGGATCTATTCATATTTTTTTTAATGTATGGGTTATTCTTAACGTCATTATCTTTCTCAAACCCATTTATCTTTCACGGATTATTTGAAATATATTTCTCTTTCAGGGGTGATATGTTTATAAAATTAGTTTATCTTTTACAGGTTTTATGATTATAAAATCCATTTCCATTTAATGTGTTTTATTTTTATTAAATCTGTTTCTATTTCACAGGTTATTTGTTTATGAAATTCATTCATCTTACATGGTTTATGAATTAGGTGAAATGTTTTTGTAACCTGTATCTTATTCAACATTATAGGATATGTTTTCATTTTTATGATACTGATTTCATTGCATGGGTTTTGATATGATTGTTTATGAGTTTGTGGTACATGTATATATAATTTCACTATGTGATGGGTGGGACCTATATCTCTATCCAATGTATTTGGTAAATATTTATATCTCATGATATATACATGTATGGAATGAAAAATGAACTTGGTTCAGTATTATAGGGAAAGAATGGGAAATGCACACAGTTCGGTAATATAGGGCTGGAATGAAGGGCGAACTTATTTTGGTAATACAAGGCTGAAATGGGGTGCTAACCTAGTTCTATAATTGATTATGTACACTAAGATGGTCTTTATAGAAATTCTTTGAATACTATATAAATCATTATATATTCTTATGCATCTTCCATAATTTTGTGTTTTATTCCTATGTTATGATTTCATGGATTATATTCTTTATTTTCTTATGATTTATGCCTTATGAAAAAAATATTTATGCCATGATTTAGGTATACGATCTTTGATGTTTAGGGTATTATATTCTATTTTCATGATCATGTTCTTATGCCCATATGTTGATGATTATTATTATATATCTCCCTCTTTTACCCTTACTAACCATTTTACCACACCCCTTTCTTATGTTTTCTTTCCCTAGGTTATAAAGAAATGATTTTGGTATAATTACTAAATATGAAGATATTTATGGGATATTTTTAAGATCTTTCACTGTGACATAAGATTTTGTTTCCGTGTTTCCAAAGACACTAAATTATATTGGTCATCAGGCTGGTGTTTTTGTAAAGTACTGAATATTCATATAAAATGATGAAATATCCATGTGTGTCAAGCCTGGGTCACTATAGTAAATTTTCCCCATCATATGAGTTTTATAATTTTTAGGGAACAATTTATTTAAGATGGAGAATGTAACACCCTAAGATTTTATTATATATATTTATTTTAAAAAAAATTATGTGTTTGATTTATTTCTCTACATACAACACATAGGTTAAATGAGTTAAAAAAATTTATATATATATATATGTGTGTGTGTGTGTGTGTTTTTTTTCGATGCTTTCTTCAGGGCACACATTGTCATGTTGTGATGCACTAGTTTTTTCCCATCATTCTTGCTTTCTAAAGGCGGGTGACATCCGTCTGTTGTTTAGGGAAGTTTGTTCCTTCATCAAAATGGGATGATGGGATTTCCGTCAATCCTTCCATGGATTCCTCCTTGAAATTTGTCTCCTAGTATGGGTATCCCTTATAGATTTAATGTGTTTTTTTTAAACACTTTCTCTGTAACACCCCAAAATGATAAAAGGGTTAAATGGATTAATGATAAGACTCATGTCAACAAGGTCCATCTTCCTTTTCGGGATCCTGTCTGATTAAAAATCCATAGTTAAGTGTGCTTGGCATGGAGTAGTTATCAGGATGGGTGACCTTCTGGAAAGTTTCCTAGGGTGTGTGTGAGTGAGGACAAAGTACACTAGAAAGGACATGTGTTGGCCTGTGGGGAATTTCACTATTCAGATGACCCGTTCGGGCATGTGGGTGGACCCTGGGGTGGGCCCCACGTGTCTGTGGGGCAACTGGTGGTACTTGGGTGGGCCAGGACCCGAAAGCCATGTTAAGGCGGGGTGGTTGTGCTGTCATTGGGACCCAGTTGTCACATTTGGTATCAGAGGAAGAACCCAGCCTTAAGTGCGTTGTGCACTGCCTGGGTTGAGATATAAGGCCCACAACGAGGACATTGTGCTCTAAAGGGGGGGTGATTGTAACACCCCTAAATTATAAAAGGGTTAAATGGATTAATGATAAGACTCATGTCAACAAGGTGCACCTTCCTTTTCGGGAGCCTGTCTGATTAAAACTCCACAGTTAAGTGTGCTTGGCATGGAGTAGTTATCAGGATGGGTGACCTTCTGGGAAGTTTCCTACAGTGTGTGTGAGTGAGGACAAAGCACACTGGAAAGGACATGTGTTGGCTTGTGGGGACTTTCATTAGTCAGATGACCCATTCAAGCATGTGGGTGGACCATGGGGTGGGCCCCACGTGTTTTCAGGGCAACTGGTGGTACCTGGGTGGGCCAGGACCCAACTACCATGTTAAGGCGGGGTGGTTGTGCTGTCATTGGGACCCAGTTTTCACATTTGGTATCAGAGGAAGAACCCAGCCTTATGTGCACTGTGCACTGCCTGGGTTGAGATATAGGACCCACAACGAGGATGTTGTGCTCTAAAGGGGGGGGGGGAGATTGTAACACCCTGAAATGATAAAAGGGTTAAATGAATTAATGATAAGACTCATGTCAACAAGGTGCACCTTCCTTTTCGGGAGCCTGTCTAATTAAAACTTCACAGTTAAGTGTGCTTGGAATGGAGTAGTGATCAGGATGGGTGACCTTCTGGGAAGTTTTCTAGGGTGTGTGTGAGTGAGGACAAAGCACACTGGAAAGGACATGTGTTAGCTTGTGGGTACTTTCATTAGTCAGATGACCCGTTCGGGCATGTGGGTGGACCCTAAGGTGGGCCCCACATGTCTGTGGGGCAACTGGTGGTACCTGGGTGGGCCAGGACCCGACAACCATGTTAAGGCGGGGTGGTTGTGCTGTCATTGGGACCCAGTTGTCACATTCTCAGTTCCATATCTTTTTGGATGCCAAATAATTACATTGCTTCTATCAAGACATTCCAAGGGGTCAAGTCAAAGAAGAAACCTTCGATCAGGGGAGTAATCAGGCTGGACATCGATGGTGCGGAATCCCAAGGCATCCCATGTCAAGTCTAGGGAATTGTATTTCATAGGAATGTTACCAAGGTTTTTCTTAGATTTCCATGTTTAACATGGTGTATGTTGTGAGTTTAATGTCTAGTGGAGACAAATCAAATTGATTGGAACACTGATGGGAGTGGATCAAATGGGTACTTCCCAAGGAGAGAGAACCTAGGAGGTTTATTAGATGGGTGAATAAAAGCTCCCAATGAGGATGGATTCAAGGATGTTTGGATCTCGACAAAGGGGACACAAAGGTTTACCATTGGTAAGGATTGAACCTCATGTAGTCTCCTACATACCCTGTATAGAATACATGGGTCAAAAGACATGTAGTTCAAGAGGGTGATGAAATGAGATGTACACAAAGGATGACAACACGAAGGAATGTTGGGGCTTACGCTAAGTTAGTGGCATGATGATGGCTTGATTTCCCCAGGATGTGGTGGCTCAGGTGGAATCAGGTTGGATATTGTTGGAGTGTTGAAGGATAAAGTGAGTAGGGATGAACAAACATGATGATGATAGTGACATTAGGCCTAAACCTCCTAGAGACTTCTTATGTATCCTTGTGGCATGGAATAAATGTCCACATTGTTTGGTGGGGCGATGGGACACCTGAAGAGGTGGCCCATGAGAATGGACGCACGGATGGGACCTGAAGGAAGTAGAGCCTCCGAGATGGGTCATGACCTTCTGAAAACACAAATTCTCAAGGGAGAGACCAGGATTGGACATGAGTGATGGGATTGAACCTTAGGGAGGATTCATATGTATCCCAATGGTAGGGAATCAAAGTCCATGTAGTTCAGAATAGGGCATTGAATTGAGTTGTACCTAAAGGATAGTGGCCTGAAAACATGTTGGGGGCATATGCATGGTTAGTGGCCCACTACAAGAGGAACACTCTTGGTTGGAGGAGTACGAATTGAGTGTGGGGATTCAACATGGTTAGATACACAAGATCTGGTCTTACGCCACTAAGGGATTGACCAATGATGTGGGTCCCAACAAAGGGGACACCTATGTTTACCAATGTTCAAGGTTAAACCTCAGAGAGGCTTCCTACGTACCATGCCTTGGTGACATGGATCAAAACTCACATTGTTAAAAAGCATATAGTTTAACATCATGCAAGAAGGGGGTGAACTGACATGAAGTGGTCAGGGCCGATTGGTGATGGGCTTGAACCTCAAAGAGGCTTCCTACATACCTTTCATGGAATGGGAAAAGATCAAAGTCCATGTTGTTCGGTTGGGGGAATGGCTCTTACACACTAAGGCGGCCCAAAGAAGGTTTTAAGGATTATGATTACTCTAAGAACATGTGAGTCATTCTTAGTGTGAGAAAAAATTGTCAACAAAGACCTAATGATCGCTTCATGAAATTTTCATCCATAGGGAATAGAGTGGGGATTATGCATGATTAGTTCCACATGTAGATGTGAATTGGGTCTTACTCTGAGAGGGAATCCCAATTAGGGGTTAAGATTTATGAGGATGATATAGACATTGTACCCAAAACATCTCATCAAATACTTTCAAGGCTTACGTGGAGACTGCCCGAGCTACAAAGGGCGATAAAGCCCAATGGGAGAGAGAGAGAGTAGGGGGAACCTGTGCCCATCTCCACTTTGATCCTCTAGAACGACCACACATATGGTGATCACCATTTAACATCATGTATTATTGAAAAGGTTTCCTGATAGCTTAACATCCTATAGCTCGGATGGTGAGGATTTACTCCTCACTCCTAGGACATACATAACCAACACACTTCAACACTTCGTTAAGGGAAGGCTCTAGTAATGTCGTATATGGATGGGGTTGTGGAGTGATCCATTGAATGGTTCATATTATCATGGTTATGCGAAGAAGAAATAGTCATTAACGTGCATATGCAAAGAAGCATAAGGCCAGACAACACAACATGAAGAACTACCCAAGGGACCTTGATATCACATTGTATAAACCTAGAGGGGCTTATATGAGAAGTATGTGCATTAAAGGTGTGTCGCACATATTAGATGGTCAAACATGGTTCCTTAGGGTAAGGAATACACATGGAGTTCACAATGAGGGTTGCACGCAAGATTTAAGGGGTGCACGCAAGATGGGGTGTTGCATAGAAGATTGGTAGTTTGCACACTGAATGAGTTGACACATTCAAGGGGAGACCCTACATGTAAGATCAATATGAAACAATGGAAAACATTCACGAAAAAGGAATATTTTGCACACAAATGCATTAGAGTAAAAAAAAATGGGCGAGGATCAAGCCCTAGTGGTCCCACCTAAAGGGGGACCCCTAGGAGACTTGTCATGCAGGATCCAATACATTGCGGCCATGTATTTACCACAGTACAAGAATGACTATCTTTAACACAGTGGAGAATCTCTTCATCTTATGAATCCATCCCTATAAGTGTGGGGGTACATTTCTATTTATAGCTCAAAACATCAGTGACGTCACGAAGAGTCATTTTGATGTTGAGTTGGGAACAGAAGATCTTGCACTCATTTGTGCGTCTTGCCAACAGGGAAATATTCTTTCACATCGCTTACTTGGATAGTTTTCAGAAGGACTCCATGGAAGAACACATTTGATGTCTCATTGGGCACACATGATCTTGTGCACATTTGTGAATCATTCACGTAGGGAAATATTCTTTCACACTAATGACATAGCTAGTTTTCAGAAGGTCTCCACGGAAGACCACATTTGACATCACATTGGGTGCGATAGGTCTTTATTTCATTTTGAATCTTCCACACTACCTTTAAATATTTCACGCAACTCCCTCGTGAATCTCGGGATGGTCCACTAATTCAAAATAATCCTTTGATTTGCTTCATTATGGACCTTTATTACCTTCCTTGAAATTCAGTAACCACAAATTCCCCCCCCCTCAGAATCAGAGAAGAAGGGGGACCTGAAGGTCAGATTCTAAGGGTCACATTGAAAAGTAGAGAAAATGATGGTTGGTGATCACAAAACTGGACTTTTAGAATGAAAACGACCTCCACGTGTGCAAAAGGTTTGGTCTATACCTATAAATACGTAGCAGGGCCTAGGTCGCCACTTTGAATTTCATGCGTGATATTCCATTTCCTCTCGTGCATAATAGAACTTTCTTTCTGTTCAAAAGGCCTTAGATTTTTTCTCTATCATGCGTGAAACTAAAGCTCCTTTCACACCTAGCCAATTCTTGTGTCCAGCAGATTTCCTTACACGTCGAAACCCCCTTTCTTTGTGAAAACCCCTTTTTGATTTTTAATACCTGACGGAAGTGGACACTCAACTAACTAATGTTGTGAGGGAAGCTACCATAGTTTTAAGGATGACCTAGATGATCACAAAACCACATATTATTCATGCAATAAGGGTCATGTCGGATAACTAAATTCTTTTCAGCAGGCTAACACAAGCTACAAAGGATTGCATCCTAAGTGACAGTTAGCCGATATGGTACTTTGGTATTTTGGAAGAGGTGTTGATGTCAACATTTGAGATAGATACACCACGGTCATGGGTAACATGAAAGGATAGCCTTCCACAGTTCAACAACATGAGAAATGGTTAACCTACCAGAGAAGCATAGAACATGGCCATTTACATCCTAAATCTGAAGACCAAGACTGTTGTAGGGAGTGATCCAGCTCCTAAGGACTCCCCAGCTCCCTATGAAGGCACCTTAATATGAAGCATCCCTGAGGAGAATAAATGTTGGCATGAATGTGACTTCAGGACCAAGGAAAATTTCATGAGTGAATTGGCATGGGTGTATTGGGTACGCTAGACATGCAAGGAGTTCTAGATGGAGCTATTTTCTATCGGGACTTTTGAAGCTATGTGGACATATCATTTTCACTTATACCATCAGAAATACCTAGTACTGTATTTTTTAATCAATGGTCTCCTGACGTGCACTATAGGGAGGAAGGAATCGGTATGTGGGAAATTCATTGAATTGGTGGAATTCCATTAGAAGGGTACCAATATGATGAGTTTCTCCCAACAGAGAATGTTTGGGGGGATAGGGCGTGCACCCCTATTCTGACATTGCATATTTTAGAGCTGTCTAAGGAGAAGTGGAAAATCAAATACATCCTAAAGGACATACCCTATCTAGGATGGTTCAGTTTTTTTTTGATGCAGGAAAAATATGTGAAAACTCCAAGACGAGGGAAGTAGTGCCCGGACACATCGTAGAGGGTAAAGAAAGGATCATATTGGATGGTCTAAGAAGTAGGTGAGTACCTATCCTAGGGCATCCACATAAAAGAAATTTGGGACCTTAATATATGATATTATAATTTCCATGCTACATTTCTAAGCGGGTGGTTGTTGCCAATGTAGGATAAGAGGATGGTGGTTCGTCTAGTGATGCTAGTGATGGCCAGAATCATGGCAGCCAAGAACATGGTTAATTTGATGTGTCTGTACTAGCCAGGATGTACAGAATTCTGAGATTCATTTCTAGGGAAATCATGATCAAGAGGATATATGTACCATTCTAGAATCTTTATCAATGGGTTGTAGCTCATTGTGGTGGGTATGACTTCTTGAATTTCATCCACCTTCCAAGTGATGGTCTACAACCATCCCTCCTAAATATTATTGGAATCCACCCACTGATGCTTAAAGAGGAAGGAATCAAACTCAATATTGGAAACCATACCAACTTCAAATTTCATCCATTTTGGACCCAAGATGGCTAGAAAGTAGATGATGGTCAAGGCCCATTGAAGAAGAGGGAGTACTAGCAAAGAATTTGGGGGGGGGGGTGCTAGAAGCTTAGATTGATGGAAAAATATTCTGTGAAGCATTTGTGTTGATGAGGTTTTCCAGACAATTCAGGTGTATGAATCATATTCCAAATAAAGTGTATACAGAGGTTTTGGAAGAGTAACATACTTTCATTCTTCACCAATTGGTGATCATGTTAAAATTTTCATGTTTTGGTGAAGTCATCACCCATCCCCCTACTGATGTCAATGCTGGAATATCAATGGGGTATGCCGACCATTGGATAATAATGTACCCATAGGCCATTCTACTAAAATGCATTTGAAAAATCATGGTGGTCAGTGTGGATTTAGGATAGCGGGGATGTAAATAAGTTACCATAGAGGAGGAACTTAATCGGCAGTAGTATGACTGGAACAACATTGGATGTAACTTCATAAGAAGGAATGTCTTGAGTCGAGAATGTGCCTCCGCCTGGAGAAGATAGGTGGTCTCATGGGTGGCCTAATGGGACATCCAAGGAAATCCCTGTGAAGAAACTATGGAATCTCTTAAATTTGGCCACCTATGACATTTTCCCCTCTCCATGGTCTGCCTGGAAGACGCTGCGATAATATATGTCCACTGATGAGCTATGGAGGGGACTGGTGTGCACTGGTATTGACTTGCCAGACATAGGGCACATTCAGGTGGTAGAGTGGGTAAAATTTCATCACTGACATGCTTACCTGATAGCCATAGATATGTACACATTCCAATGAGGGAATTATAAAGAACCACATCTCCTAGTGATTGTGATTCTTGGCCAAGAGCATGACCCAAAAAATCTTTCATCTGAGGATGGTGATGACGAGAAATAAGAATAATATTGTGAGGAAATAGTGGATTAAGAAGAGGAATATTATAAGAGGGAGAAGAGGGAGAGGGAGAAGATGATACTGGGGGGGTGAAGGTCCTGGAGGTGAGATACCCCAAGAAACAACCGTCTTCCAGGGAAGACCATGTGAGAGTGGTGAGATCATAGGAACTGATGTGGGACTAGATGAACAACTCAAGGTGAATCTCAACTCTTATCTCTTCTGGCCTTTCTCTCTTCATAATTCAAATCCACTGACCAAACTCTTACCTATTTAAAAACACATCAATAATGATATACCTGAAGCCTCCCATGCAAGGGATGAAGATGTACCCATAGATGTGGAAGAACATCCTCATGAGTCTACATTTTTGGATCAAGAAGGGAGGGGAATCGACTATGGTTGAAGCAGTTGAAGGCCAAACCACAGTTGAAGTGGGCAGCAATGAACCAGAAGGAAGGGTTGAAATGGAGGACTTAGAGTCTCCATCCATCCCGACCATCTAGAAGCACCCAGTGCCGATTATTTAATTAACATGTAATGAGGGTTCTCCTGTGGTGTAATCTCGTACCGTGACTTAGCCACTAGACACTGCTGCTCTTGGATCTTTTATGTTTCTTCTTTTGTAGGATCACACCTTTTATTGAGGGACTAGGATGACCAAGATATCAATTCTCAATGCAGTGATCACATGGCCAGAGTCTCAATAGAGTATTTATTTTAGAACATCTGTAGGATCCCTAGTAGTGATTTCACTAGCTCTGGCATATCCAACCATTCAACCTAGTCCTGCTCTAGCACCTGGTGAGAAAGAAGATGAAATCATGGGTGATGCTACTTCTAGGGTTTAGAATCAGGCCAAGGGTGAGTCACTGAAGAGGAAATAGTTCTAGAAGAGTACCATGCTGCTAAACTCCTGGCTATTTTTTCTAAGTATGGTCATAAAAATCCAAAGGATATGGATGAATCTGATCTCGACGCAGCAGAGGAGAGTCGTATGATGCGGCGCAAGGCATGGAAGTGCATAAAACACCTCCTTAATGAATTAGTGGTAGAATAACTGAGCCAAATGGGATCACTTCTCACATGGATGCACATTCTCTATACCAGAGGGGTGGATTCTCAATGTTTTCATATAACAATTAATGATTTTATGGTTGAGAAGATATGGGAGAGTAAACAACGCTTTGATATTTCCCAGTGTCGAAATAATTCAGAGAATACCTAGAAGTTCCTTAAAGATGAGGAACAAATCTAAATCCTTGAAGATAAATAAATTGAAAGAGCGGCATTTATCGTGAGCCATTATGAGATCATTGAAAAATTGAAGGCCCAACTGATGGATGCCCAGGAGAAATTAGTGCAGTAAATCCATCAAGTGATTGAGCTTCAATATGAGAAAGCACAAATGTAGACTAAATCTAATGAGTTCCCCTCTACAGCTGCTAACAAAGAGAGGGGGCTCAAGCAGTGGGAAACATCCCTAGAGGCTACGATCCAAAAGGTAGAATCACTAGAGGAATTCATAAAAGGATTTGATCCATAAGGGATATGTTTTGGTCGAACTCATAACATATCTTATTTATTGTTTTCCTATCCCAAACTGCATGCATGGACTTATTATTTTCTTTTTTACTTATTTTAGTGCATTCTGACCATAATTCTGAAGTGATTAGAGATAAATCTCTATGTTCAGGTGGGTCATACCCAGTGTAAGATACAAGAGAATCCCACATAATTATTCACTTTGTGTATGAGAGAGATGAATAAACTTCTAAAAATACGGAATCTGGATGAAAACCCTAGGGTTTTGAAACAGAATAGGTGTCTTGAATAGAGAATAGGGTCCTCAGAACAACCAAAATTCCCTTTCACACGTAATATAGTGCATGAGAGTGATGGAACTAGGTGTGTTGGAATAAATCTGAACAAAGGGGAATGAAAAATGTGAATTATGGTACCCAAAATTCAGAATATAGTAAAGTGGGAAGGATAATAGGGACAGATACTAACCAAATTCAAAACACAACATGTGTATCATGTTATCTGGAAATGGGAACAAACATATGAGGGCTAACTGCGGACCGCATTCGAAAACATGAGGCCAAACGTGAAGTGTTGTCCAATTTACTCCGTAATTTTGTCCCAAGAAGGTCAGTGAGCCTTAAGGCCTAATGCCCCAACCATTTGGGGGTTTCTTCATAAGTTAAAGGGAATGAGGATCTGAAATAGAGGGGACACAAAGCAAGGTGAAAATGAAGGGATGTTTGAATAGAGTAAAACACTCTTGAAATTATGTCACAGCGATGAAAGTCCGATGGGTGAGCGTATTTTTCTGAATCAAGATTAGGCCTACTCTTAGGAGGGACCTCATTGACTTGGACAAAAGATGATCTACAATATTATGTCGTGTAAATGGGGATGATAAGAATGTGTTTTAGTGTCATACGGTGAGAATGAAACATAGAATAGTTTAACTTCATATCACCAGGATTTTGCATGTAGTTTCAAGGTCATACTTCCTGGACTGAGGCTAACAGTTTAAAGTCATGTTTCATAGATTGTAGGCTCCTATATTGAGGTCATATAGGTTGGACCAAAATCAGGACTGAGGGGACTGAAGGGTTAATAACCCTAGGGCTGGACACAAGGAAAAATGATAAGACATCGCTATGTATCCCCTAAGGATGAGAAACAAGCAAAATGTAGTTCTTGAGCATAGAGTGGTCAGAGGCTGACACTAGTGGGGGAAATCCTCTCTAGCGAGGAATCTGACGAATCCCATAATTATTATGGGGCATCCTTAACTTGTTGAATGTATAACCATATTTTATATTTGTATATCGAGGATATGGGTACACCAAAGGATAAATGTGAAACATGGTTTGTAACTGGATGTAAAGGAGGACCAGAATCTATACAACACTATATACATCCAAGGAAACTCAGGATGGAATGGCACAAGAGGGTTCCTCGTGATGCATTTGGACTACAGACAAGAAGTCTGAGCATCACTACATATCCCCTGAGGATAGGAATCAAGACATACGTAGTTGTTGAAGGTGGTATGGAAGGAGACCAATACTGAAAGGGGAAATTTCTTCTTGAGTGAAGATGTTGAATGGATAGGTAATTTATCATCACACAAAATGGGTTAAAAATATGTATTTTAGCATCATATGATAAGGATGTAAGAGATATTAGTTTATGGTCATAGAGCTTTCACAAAAAATGGAAAGATTCTCGAAGCAGAAACATGTGACATGGTATGATAAAGAGACCCAACATGAATGAGGGCATAAGTCCACACCACACCAAACATTTCCATAAGAACACACATAGTTTAAAGTCATGATTCCTGAAATAAGGGACCGAAGATCCTAGTTTAAGGTCCTAGATTTCAGACCAAAATAATTTTGGTTCTTCCATGTATGCACAAATCTTACCCATATCTGTTAGCCCACATGAGGTATGCTCTATGTGAAAAAAAAGTTGAGAAAAGCTTTGAAACACATAGAATATAAAGTAGGGGAGATGGTATAGATCCAAAGATGACCCTTACAATGATGATCCACCCTCTTTAACATGCATAGCTGTATAGTGAGGTAAAACCAATGGTGTCAAAATTTCACTTGAACATGATGGAGTGGAAAGGGACATGAATCACATGACTAATATTTATGGCTTAATTGGGGATGGCGTAATGATAGAGGATAACCGTTGATAGTTTTCGAAACACAACACCCATATCGTGTTGGCCTAAAATGGGAACAACAAATGAGGGTTGGCCACTGACCTTTTTCCAAATGCTGAAACAATCAGATAACATCATTCAAATACCCTTTGGGGTGTTGGTCTAAATTGTTAGGAATGAAATAAGGATGAGCATCCATACCATATAGGGGTCCTTTCAGTTGTGAAAGTTGATGAAAACAAAATTAAATGGAGACGTGAAGCATGGAAATGGATGAAAGCATGTCTGCATGGAATTAAACACTCTAGGTCCTAAATCAATGTGCACCTGAGTATGTTGGCGAGGCATAATATAGGTCGAGAAGTCCAGATGAGAAGAGGGAAAGATGAGTCGATGAACTTAGGCTTGGACCCAAGGATGAAATGTTCAGGTGTTCCTTTGTATCCCATGAGAATGGGAATCAAGACAAACAAATTTATTGATGGAATCATGGTAGAGTACCAATTATAGGGGAAATAATATCGTGAAATTCTATCCCATGCACCAAAATAAGCGGAATTTGATAGATCATTTTTGTTATTTAGTGTAAATGTGTGTGTTTTTTGTTTTTTGTTAAAGTAATAAGCCCAGGACCAAGAATATAGGCATTTCTGAAGGAATCAAGCCATATGTATGTCATGATAAATGGCATGGTGGGTGGTTGATACCAAACATGATGTCCCCTTAAGCATGGACACCACAATTAGGTGCAGCTTTTCTTCATGCAGCTAGGACAATAGTGTCGCAGTTTAAGGTCATATGACAAGACCATCCCATGAATTTTAACATCATGCAATAATGATGAAATAGTTTAACGTCATATGGGACCAAGAAGAACATTTTAATGTCATATGTCTTGGACATAGAGATAATAATTAAGTTCTAAAGGGAATGCACATGGCATGATAAATCATACCTGACATGAATGAGGGCATCCATCCACACCACACTATGCAAAATCCCAGAGGGAGGGGACCTCAGGCTGAGGGCCAGAAAGGATCAATAGACATGGGGCTAGACTTGAAGATGAAATGTGTGGGTGTTCTTTTGTATCCCATAAGGAAAGTAATCAAGACACATGTAGTTCTTGAAATTCCATATAGTTTAATGTCTTTTGGTAATGAAATATATGGGAAGGACTATCCCATAATTGGAAGTACGTTGTGAGGCTATTATAGACCCAACCTGAGTGAGGAAATAATTACACATACGCCACACCACGCAATCCCATAAGAATCTGGTCCAAAAAGGTGAATATATGAGATAACTAGTGGATCCTGAGCTGGACCTGAAGACAAAATGTCTTGAAATTATTACATATCCCATAAGGATGGTAATCAAGCCTTATATATTTCTCGAAATTTATGCAGTTTAACATCACACAGTAAGGATGAAGGGGTATTAGATTAAGGTCATAGATCTCGGAATGAATGAAGTGAGATTACTCCAAGTGGATATAAACCTTGGCCATGTCCCTAAGCCCACAAGAGCTATGCTTGATGTGTGAAACAACGGTGGAGAAGATATTAACAAAACATGGAATACAAAAAAGTAGAAACAATGCAGATTCAAGTATGACACCATGATGTTAATTTTTCCTCTTAACAAGAAAATGTGCACTAAGGGATAGCACCAAGGGTGTTGAAATTCCACTCGAACATGATGGAGTGGTAAGGGATGTAAATCAGGAGTCTAATATTAAATGTTCAATGTTGGAGGAATAATGAAGGAAGATTACTGTTGACATTGTTCAAAACTCGATATCCATATCATGTGACCCAAAATGGGAATAAAAAATGAGAGTTGACCACTAATCGTATTAAAAATACAGAACCTATCACATAATGTCATTTGAGATCCTATAAGATGTTATCCCAAGATGGTAGAAGAGCACTAAGGGCTAGCATCCATGTTTTTTGAGGGTCCTTTAAGATGTGAATTATTATGAAAACCCCAAATTAAGGAATACATGAAGCATGGTGATGGAACGAAATCACATCCATGGAGAATCCAATAATCTAGGTCTCAAACCATAGTGCATTCGAGCACGTTGTAAAGTCACCAAATAGTTTCTAGTGGAATAATTATGAGCAAATGACTCGAGGGGATGACTGGAAAAAGGGCGTTGGAAATCTCTCAAGAGAGAGGTAAGTGTTGTGGTTGTTGATAACCCGACATGAATGAGGACATAATCTCACACCACACCACATACCCCCGTAAGAACTTAGGAAAAGGGGCCATAAAGAAGATAAGGTTTCCAAAAAATAGGGCTAGACCCAAAGACCAAATGCTTGGGCATTCCTATGTATCCCATGAGGATGGGAATCAAGCCACATGTAGTTCTAAAACCACTGTTCAGTTTAACATCATGTGGTAAGTTGTTAAGGGGTATCTCTAAGAGGAATGTGTATGGAATAGAAGATAACCCGACGTGAATGAGGAAATAATCCCATATACAGCACACCATTCATAATTCTAGGAGAGAACTCATGCCAAGTGGCCGAGAGGTAGAATAGATGAATATGAACTAGACCATAGACAAGGAGTTTGGGGGTCAGTATGTGTCCCATGAGGGTGGTACTCAAGCAATACATAGTTATTGAAAATGTAGTGCAGTTTATCATTGTACGATAAGGATTTAAGTAAAAGGGGAGTGTCTCAAAGGGATATGTGTGGGATGGAAAAAATATCCCGACATGAATGAGGAAAAAGAGTCTTTACCACATCGTAAAATCCTGAGAGAGAACTTCGTCCAAGAGGTCATAGAGGTCAAGGGACTTGAGGCTAGTCCATAGATGAAAGGTCTAGGCATTCATATGTATCCCATAAGTATGGGAATCAAAACACGCATAGTTATAAAAATTCCACATAGTTTAATATCATGAAACAAGGACATAAGAGATCTTAGTTTAAGGTTGTAGAGCTCGAACCATTTACATTTTAATGTCATGAAGAAAGAGGATGAGTGGTTTAATGTCCCCCAAGATGGGGATAGGTAGTTTGATGTCTTATAGGATGGGGATGAACATTTTAACATCTACAAGAATGGTAATACTGTTTAATGTCCTGCGGGACAACAATATAGTTTAACATCATGCGGTATGTAAGGGTTATTTGTTTAAGGTCGTAGAACTCAGACCATTTTGTAGTTTAATATCCTTCGGGATGAGTGTTCAGTAGTTTTACGTATTACAAACTAGATAGATCACATAGTTTAACATCGTGCGATGAAGACAGAGGCAATTACTCTTAAAAGAAATACTACTTGAGAAATTTAGCATTGATTAGAGTAATAATATGCTCACCTTTCAGGGTGAACCTAGATTATGAACCATTTGGGTAAACCTTGTGAATGCTATAAGGTCCCTACCATTTGGGGTCCATCTTCAGTGGGTTCCTATCAGTTATCATTTGCATTCTTAGGGCCAATACCGTGTCACCTTATAATAATAAAAAGAGTCAAAATTTCTTATTAAAAGCCATGTATATCTTCTTCTAATGCCTCTCTAGATTTTTTAGGGCACAACTCTTGTTCTCATCATGTAATTCCAGTTCATCTAGATAGATTTAAGCTACTCTATCTGGTGCCTACTGATTTGTAGGTAGTTGTGCGTAATTAGGCTAACTGAATCTCAATGGGCAGGACAGCCTCTATTCCATAAAACATGGAATATGGAGTCACCTGAATGAAATTATGATTCATCATCTAGTAAGACCAGAGGGTGTTGGGGAGTTTGTTCAGTCAAATCTTCTTATTCTGACCAACCATCTTCTGTAAGATGTTAGATAGGGTTTTTTGGAATTCCTCTATCTACCCATTTTCTTGTGCATGATAGTGGGAGGTATGATTAGAATAGATTATATACTTGGTGTAAAATTTCTTTTTCTCGGTTGCCTAGAATTTGGTGTCGTTATCAGTGAGAATAACTTTAGTGACTTTGAATTAGTGGATGATATTGGATCTCACAAAGTCATTGATAGTATGATCCTTGACTTCCTTGAGTGGAATCGCTTCTTCCAACATGGAAAAGAAATATGTAGCAGTCAGGAATAACCTACACTAGTGAGTTACTGTTAGTGGATATGGTCCCATGACATCTAGTCCGCAAACCGAAAAGTGCCAAGAGTACTTGGTAGTATACAGAGGCTTTGGAAGCTAATTAAAAAATTATCTTCTATTTAGAATGCATGTAAATTCTTGGAAAACTTGATATAGTCATAGATCATGGTGGGCCAAAAATACACCAATCTTTGGATTTGATGAGAGAGTTTCAGAAATATCTAATTAGCCCCACAGGAACCACTGTGAACATCCCACATGATCGGGGAGATCTCGCCTCCTTGAATGAAATAGAGGATAATTTCATCAAACCCACATTTGTAGAGGATATGTTCAAGACTAGGACCACTCTGGATGGTCAAAATCACCATGTGTTAACGGACTCTCTCACGTTTTTCTTCGTCTATCAGGATATTACCATGCTGGAGAACTAGAAAAAGGGATTCGTCCAGTCAAAGGTCCCATACAACACCGCGGTAGGGGGACCTGGAGGTCATGACGTAGAGGAACCAGTGGTAAGGTGTCTTACCAAGGGGCTATCATTATCTTCTGGAGTGATAGGATCAATTACTCTTCAATGAACCACATAGATAATCAATTCATCATGGTCAGGCTCTGCAAGGGATGTTAGTTGGCTAGCCAAGGAATTAGACCGACTATTTTGCGATCAAGGGACATGAGTAACTTCTACCAAAGAGGGTAACTTGGCCATCAGTTGGAGATTATTCTCTAATAGAGGTACGATCTTATTCTTCCTAACCATATAGTTTCATTTGATCTTCTTAATGAGTAGTTAAAATTCCCCCTTCACATGAAAGTGAGGAACATCAATCTTGAGGGACATCTCAAGACTAGTGTTGAGAGCCTGATTTTACACCTCATTTTTGGTATATCCTTCTGAAAATTTGAAAAAATAGGGTATGATAGATTGTTCATGAGTGATGATGATGATACCCAGGACCACTCTATTGAGTTTGGTATCATTGAGTCTTCTTCTCGTAGGGCTTCAGTGATCACCATCAAAGTGAATTTACCAACACAAAATGGATTTATCTACTGAGAGGATTGCCTCATCTGGAAAATCAAGAAATATATACTACTTTTTGGTGGTTGGATGGGTGATCAGAAAGTCTACTAATGCTACCCCTTGACAACCTTCTGGGGGACAAACTTGATGTTGAATTATTGAAGGATCACCACCCACCGAATTAAATGGCCTATCAATATAGGGTAGTACGGAATGTACTTCATAGGATCTAGTTGGGACACTAGATATATGTCATGGTGCTGTAAGTAATGTCATAATATATTCACTTCAAATACCAATGCAAAGCATCCCTTCTCGATAGAGGATTATTTGGTCTATGTATCGAGGAGCATGCGACTAAGGTAGTATAAATTGGTCCATATTCCCTCATTGTTCTTCTAGGTGATAAGGGCACAATGGGACAATAACAGAGTGGTCACATAGAGGAACAACAACTTTTTGGAAATGGGTGTCACTAGAATTAGTGTTTTTAGTAGGTGCATCTTGATTTCCTCAAAAGTGGTCTAACTATCCTCATTCGACTGATAATTGGAACCTTTATTCATGAGTCAGGAAAAAGGATGACACTTTTCATCCATATTTTTGATGAATCGGTGTATGTAGGATAAGTGGACTATAAAGCCTTAGAGTTCCTCAATATTTCTCAAAGGAGACATCAGACTGATGGCCTTGAAATTTTCTAGATCGATCTCAATGCCTCTATATCTGAAAATGAAGCTAAGAAACTTTTTAGAGGTTACCCCAAAGGAACACATTAAAGGGTTCCTATTCAGATGGCGGGTGTGGAGGAAGCTGAACAATTTCTCAAGATCTATGAGATAGTCCTAACACTTGAATGATTTAACCACAAAATAATCCACATAGAATTCCACAAGTGTCCCAAGGATCAGCTTGAATATATGGTTCATGGAACACTGATAGATGTCACCAGCATTCTTTAGACCGAAATGCATTTCCTTATAGTAGAAAGTACCTTTTGGTACCCTAAAGATTTTAAAATATTCATCCTCATGGGTCATTTGAATTTTATTATATCCCAAATACCCATACATAAAGGGGAGATCCTAGAACCTATCAGTGGTGTCGATCAATAGTTACGTCACGGGAAGGGGAAAATCATCCTTCAGACAGTGACCGTTGAGATCCCAGAAGTCGATGCAGACACTGATTTGTTCATTCTTCTTCCTAACAAGGATAATGTTTTCTACCCATATGGGGTATTGGACTTCCTTTATGAATTTTTATTTGATGATCCTATCAACCTCATCCTTAACCACAACACCGTGAGAAGGGTACATCTTTTTTGGAGGTTGTTTGAACCCATGATGATTTGCTAAGAGACCAAGATGTTGGATGGAGACTTGAGGATGTTGCCTTGTAATATCATCATAACTCTTGGAAAATACATCATGATGCATTCTTATTAAATCCATGTATCATTGTTGTTCTTTTACAAGCATAGCAACGCAAATCTTTGTTGGTTTCCGATCTATCCTGGTACCAAGGTTAACTTGTAGAAATTCATTGATCATAGTGGAGAAACCGTCTTCTAATTTAGGAGGGGAATATTTAAAATCCTCTTCTTTATCCATGGTGGGAGAATCATCGGTGGGAGGGAACTCCTCCAAGTCGAATGATCCTAATGTGACACTGGTGATAGCCTGGGTGGAAGTGGAAACATCATGGGGAGACTCTTGTGTTGCTGAAATCATAGCGATGAAAGATGTCAACCCAATCACATATTTCCTTTGACCCAAGGGTCCATGTTTGATGATATAAAAGAAATAGTGGCATGTTTTATTGAGCCAGTTTATCTCAACCCTGCAAAATAAGAGAGTTTGACGTACTATCATTTCCATGGGGCAGACATCTTTATACCTTATAGAAGTAGGGGAAGTTGGGATCACCAGAGCCTGATTTGTGTAGGAATACGAGGTGGTCTTCCTTCGTTCCATAGACTTGGGAGTGTGCTTCCCCCTCATTCCAGAGGCAAAAAATCATTATCCGAAGTCTGAGGATGTGGTTTCTAATTGTTGAGTCAGGAAAATGTAGGTGTTATCTAAGTATATCCATGGTTTGGTCACTACTATTGTGTGTTCAAACTCGTTAACCTGAATCTTCTTGTATTTTATATTTTAATAGTTTTCATCCAAGTAGTAGGATTCAAAAGATGAAAATGGAGATTCATAACCTTGGAGTACACATACACATCTATTAAGGGAGTACTTAAGGCATTAGAGATATAAGGAAGGGACTTGCACATATAGGTGGAGGCATGGTCTACCCATCAATGAGTTATAAGAAGTGTATTGTGAGAAAACCATCAACTCGATGCTATCATCAAGTCCACTGAACTAGGTCTTCAGGTGAATCTATCCAAATGGTGTCTACTCCACCCTAACAGAAACATGAATTTTCATGTTATAGGGACCCAGATGTGCCTCAGACAGTCCTTTCTTTCAGAGTGTTTGGATCAGTATAATGTTGATCCTAGAGATCCTGTTGAAAATATAGTGGAATGCATACAATACATTGAAATTCATAGGGATTTATAGTGGTTGAATGTTCCCCTAAATATGAGAACATTAATCTTTTCTAGAGAAAGGGATGACGGCCAATCATTCCTCATGCTCGACTGTCTCAGCATGGAAGGCTTATGTGGATACTACCTCTATCTAAACTAGAGGGGGATTCTCAAAGCCTTCGAAAGGGATATCCACTTATAAGTGAGGATACTTGAGGATAGAGAGATTCTCTAGAATGATGTAAAGATGGTTTAGGACATCAACCATTCGTGCCAGGCATACACTTCTGCTGACCAGAGGTTTGACAGGTGTTGTTGGTTGAATTGGCAGATTTGGATTGGTATTGATAATGTCTCGTTATTCAATGGTTGAAATGTTTAGAGTGACCATCAGCTAAGGTCCATGGGACTTAGGTTCATCCACAATGGAACATGGTTGACCATAGCATGGTCGTGGTGACTCTACCTAATCACGTATCAAAAATGGTGGCAGAGGAAAATCTGATGAAATGAGATGAGAAGTCTGTGTGTGATGAGCTCTGCACTGGGCCTACTATATATTCTTGGTGGAATTAATAGATTTTCTGAAAGCACTAACCAATGCATTCTGGCGATTCACATACCCATGGTTCCATCGATGTTGGCGTCGGTTGAGGACTTTGGGAGGGTCTTCTTGGCGCTCTTCATCATTTGGAACCGTGTTAGGGTTTACCAGCTCTACGGTATTGACTGAAGTTTACCCCTAATAATCACTTGAAGAATCCTCCATCACTGGGAGGATTATAGGTGCAATAAACATCTTCGAGGGCATGAAATCGCCAAGAGTACAGGATGATGATTGCATCCGTGGGGGACTTTTTTTTCTTTAGTGTCATCTATGCTTTCCCTTATGGGCTGAAGAAGGTTGAGATATTGATGTAGTAGGGGCTACAAGTAACATAGTGACTTCTGTAGGCTCAGTTCAATTCAAATGTGCATGGATAATACCATGGGCATGATTGACTACCTTTCAATCCATCCCTTAATTTTTTTTGAGACCCATGGTTGGAAGCCTACTACCATTCACCCTCGATGTCGCCATCAGGCTTTATAAACACATATCCAACCTATGTCGGGGTAGGACCCAACCTGACTATGTTTTTCTTGACTTGGTCTTATATCCATTCATTAAACACATAGAACTTCTTGAGGGCATTCCCAAGGATTTGGTGACAGGGGCAGTAATTGGGGAGATCAATGAGTTTTTCCTCTTTGGGCCTCTTTAATTCCAACAATAGAGGGATTCCATGATCCCAGGATCTTTGGAAATAAATGGGGACCAAAGACTCAGTAAATGAGTAGGTTCAAATCCTTCTATATGGGATGGGGGATCTAGGAGCTTAGCCCTGATGAGGGGCTGTAGGAGCCTGATGAGGAAGAGGGACATGATTATCTCACCTAGTTAGTGGTGGCATGTTACGCAGGGGTGCCTACCATTTCTGAGGCAGACTCTACTAGGATAGAGTCTGCACTTGAGGTGGTGGGCCTCCATAAAGCTATGGAGGTGGATCTATCGGTAAAAATTATATCTGTATAGGGGCCTCTATTTGTGATACCATGGTGGGATTGGCCTTAAAGAGTCTTATTACGGGAACATTGGGGGGATGTGCATTCCTATTTGTCTTTCTGCGAGGATTCCTCTTAACTCCAGGCTTTTTTAGAGAAATCCTGAAATCCCCCCGAATAGTTATAAGTGATGATATTGGGGACCAATTCAGTCTTGACATTCCCAACACACATTTTCAGTAGTTTATCCTAGGTTAGTGGCATATCAAGGGAATATGTGTGTCCCTTCCACATGGAAACAAAGTGTGTGATGCACTTTTTAGGCCTCTTCTTGCATTTGAATAGGTCAGAAATTCTTGTCTTCTGAGTAGTGGAGCTAAATTGGTAGATAAACTACCTATGAATATCCTTCCAACTAGATACTGACCCAATAGGTAACTGGATGAAACAAAAAAATATGGGCCCTTCTAGTGTCTGCACAAAACACCGGAGCCTGGCAGCCTCCTACTACACTGGAGTTCCAAGCATTGGTCCACATCATGAGAAAAAGTGGTCCAGATACTGTAGTGGATCGCCCTTCCCACTAAATGGGGAGAAAGTAAGATTCCTGAAACCTCGGGGTGCTAGCTTATCATCCATCCATGTAAGATATGGATTTCCATCAGACTGGACCTCCACTTGTTGGGTTTCCAAAGCCTACAGGGGGACAATGAGAGAGGGCATTGAATCATCTTGGTGGGGATTCCTATCTTGATGAGGATATCTACCCACCAATGTGTTGTTATGTTCTTCAACATTTTTTGTAGGCCTAGCAGCTCATGGAGCGGTTGGTGAGATTACTTGTAGGACTGCAGGAGGAACGACCTATGGAGAGGCAAGGGGAACATGAGTCAGGTCCTAGGGAGTGTTATCATCAAACCCATATGTATTTGGTGAGAATATAGCACCCACTTGCAAGTAAATATGGCCTCCACTCTATCTATTTGAGAATGATGGTCAAGGTCACCTGGAGGCAACTCGTTGGGGGGAATCTATACTTGGCCCTACTACCCTGATAGAGGATTTCCATAATTTGGTCAACGTTCCATAGAACATTTGGAATGAATTTCATCAACCATATTTTTATGTTCTGCGAGATGTTGATGTAACATATCCTTTTCTGGGTCATCTTCTATCTTTTTCACTTAGCCAGATGGCTCAGAGGTTTTGACGGTCCCAATGTTCTCTTTACCCTTATTGGGGTCCCAACCAAAGGATAACGACTCAGAAGGTATAGGAAGGCCCAGTAGGTTTCTTTTTGAGCGAGTAAACCTTCCCAAAGGTTCCAACAAGTTTGGATCTACCCGGGGGTAGGATCTCTTCAATGAGTCTTACCTCAGTTTATTCCTCTCATAGGTTGGCCCTATTAACTATGAATGTTCTTGGAGTAATATCCTAAATATTACCTAGAAAGCTAGGCTAGCACCAGATAAGACTAAAATGAAGGACAACATACTTCCCCCAACCACAGATCATGACATGGGGTGAATATTTCTTAATAATTCTATGAAACATTGTAATGCTCAGGATGCATCGTAGTTGTAGGGTCTGATGATGACTGGGTGACTCAGGGCGCTGATCCATAGGTAGAGTAGCCAAGTCAACCATGCAGCATTGCTAGCCAATGTTGTCAAAGTTTTTTTTCTCTTGGGGTAAGCTACCCATAGATAGAAGAGACGGAAGTGCATAGCCGAAAGAGTGTGGAGGAAGAACATGACCTCCTCCTAGGTGAGAGATTCTGGAATGCTAAAAGTTGATGTTGCAATGGGGCAAAAAATCTCAAGAAGATGATATGTGGTGAGTAGGTTACACTAACATCTTGAATCAGTCTCAGGTTCTAGACCTTGGATTCCCTATTCATCTATTGGGGTGGTTGAGGGACCAATAACGGTACTAAAGAAGAACATTGTGACGATAGACTAGATAGTGGAGAGTATGATGTTCATGCTGACAAGATTCCATGTCTTGGGATTTCTTTCGATGAATGTACTGATTGCACCACCACATCCCAGTAGGATGGAATAATGACCACTGCTTCCTATGCAGGGACTACGGTCGTGGGTGGTGAGTCATGCTATTTCTCATCCTCTATTGGTCCCCAAAACAACTCTTTGTGATCTCTGGTTGAGGTAGAGAATGATCCTGTTGACGATAAATAGGATTTCATGGATAGGCCCTAGAAAGGGTCCAAATATTCCTCCTCTTGTATGTATCTTTAGATGGATGCAGGGATCCAGTGGACCTCACTTTTTTGAAGGATGAGGCTTATACGCCTTTTTCCTACCCCATCCCCTGACATAGATGAACAAGGCGAGGGTTCCATCACTGAATCACACTCTGCCTTAGAATCTGAAAAGAAGTCAGGTTTGATTGTAGTTTTATGCTTCTCCATATACTTCCTTTGGTGGAGGGGACCCACCTTCCTTCCCTGGGATGGTTCTTTAGGATATGATAGGATTTGGACACGGGGAGGTCCTCTGTGAGGATTGGTTCTAGAGTGGGGAGGACCTCCACCCGCATTGTATGGGGTATAAGGAGGGCCTTCATATCAGTTGTTCATGATTCAGGGATGAACTCTCCTCTGATGAGATGGGGTTTGAGGGGAACTGGAAAAAATTTCAAAGGGAATACTGGGAGGACCTCTGTGTTTGATAGTGCTGGAGTAGGGAGGGCCTCTGTTGGAGATGGTAAACACATGGGGAGGACCTCCACGTTGGTTGTCCGTCATGTGGGGAGGATCCTCATGTTGGACAACCTTGGTAGGATTGGTATAAAGAGATCCGTAATAATAATTATAGTTGATATGAGAGGGGACTTCATGCTCACTATTGAGGAAGTGTAAAGGGACTCTGCTTTGGTGATTGTAAGAATGAGGAGGACCTCCACTGGAATCGATGAGCACATGGGGAGGTCCTTCATTATGTTGGGTGACTAGAAAAAGAAGAACCTCATGTTGAGAATCATCTATGGGTAGGAAATTTCCATACCTGAGACCAGGAGGATGGGAAGGACGTCCATGTTGAAGGTCGATGAAGTGGGTAGGGATTCTTCTAGAGTTGATGATAGTGGAATGTGGAGAAACTCCATGGTGAATGAAGGAGTGGATCAGACCTCCACTATATATGATACTAATATGGGGAGGACATCCGCACTAGATGTAACTATCATGTATTGTGCTACGATAGTTGTTACTTTCCCCTGTATTGGGTAGATATAGTTCAACATGTTCATAGGGTGACTAGTGCTTCAACTTTGGCTAGGCTTGGAAGTGCCCCGAATCTGTAACCAGGAGGTGCCCCTGCCCAATGATGATAGGGGATGATAGCTCATTTTGGTGGTGTCTCATGTCACTTAAGCCACAGACAATGATGCCCCATAATGGGGATAATCTTGAGCTTGCACCCAGCATTGGCGCTGGGTATGCCGAACTAGATCCGGTAGTGTAGGGGGATGGACCACCTACTCTTTAGTCTATAAGAATAGTTGGAGATACTAAAATGGCTGGGTGGGAGCCATCCTTGGTGTCTCCCTTGCTGAAGTCCTGTCCGAATGGACTCGTACATCCCTTACATTTTCAGTATAACGGAGTGAGTTGTAAGAGCACTTCGGGGATATTTTCGTGATGTTTTTGATGTTTAGAGGGGAGAGAAGCGGCACCATACACAACCCATGGGGGTTGTGGCATTGAAAGGGAAATAAGGCCTTCATGTCTTGGTGGTCCATGTCCCTCAATTGGATGA
The DNA here is from genome assembly GCA_963277665.1 of Viscum album. Classification (NCBI taxonomy): domain Eukaryota; kingdom Viridiplantae; phylum Streptophyta; class Magnoliopsida; order Santalales; family Viscaceae; genus Viscum; species Viscum album. The sequence continues at coordinate 238,743,918 of OY728120.1, forward strand.
CTCCTTCATTTTCATATCATTGAACAAGAGTATCAATCACCATCCTCTGAATTAATTTAGAGGGTGGGAGGAGGCGTGGGCTCTAATTATCCTCGAGCGTTGGAGCCATCAAATAGTAGATGAATCCATGGGTAATTGAAACATTCATACTACCCATGCCCCTATGTCTACAGGAGGGAGATGATCGGTTTCCTATAGCTTGAGCTTGGGTCCTACAACGAAAGAAAATTCAGTCATCAGTATAGATAATAGGAAAGTGATGCACAATGACCCAACATCGTTCATTATTCCATGGATGGATAGAAGGATACATGATGACATCATCACAGATAGGAATTCCCAACTATTAACATCCTAAAACATTGGTGAGTTTCTCACTAAGCCCACTATTTACTTGGAGGGACCTGGCGCCAGATAGCTGGATCCGATGACACTCTTATCCACTGATGTCTTGAATGCTACTAATCACTATATTGAGGAGATTAATTCATATGGGGATCATATTTTTTGTTTTTGATGCTTTTTTCAGATTGCGCATCATCATGCTGTGACATTCTAGTTGTTGACCCACATTCCCACTTTCAAAAGGTGGGTATCATCCATCACTTAATCATGGACGTTTTCTCCTTGATTAGAAGGGATGATGGGATTTAGGTCTCTCCTTTCGTGGATTCCTACACAAGATTCATCGCATAGTTCGGGTCCCCCTTGTAGATTTAAGTTTTTGTTCGTGAAAATATATCCTAGTTCCATATCATTGTGGACACGGGTTAATTACACTGCTTCTGTTAGGACATTCCAAGGGGCTAAGTCAGGGAAGCAACCTTCGGTTAGGGGAGTAGTCATGTTGGACATCGATGGCATGTCTGGATGCTGAAACACTGGTACACCTAGATATATTCCCCTTATGATAGGTCTTCTTGAGGGATCATAAGCTCAAGGAATCACACAATGAGTGAGGGGAATTTTATTCCATAGGCTTGTCTCTATGGTATTCCTTGGATTCCCAGGTTTAAAACGGGGTATGCTGTGAGTTTAATGTCCAGAAGAGACATATCAAATTGATCAGAACACTTATGGGGGTTTATCATATGGGTACTTCCCTAGGAGGGAGTAAAATGGAGGTTTACTAGATGGGTGAATCAAGGCACCCAATGAGGATAGATTCAATGATATTTGGGTCCCAAAAAATGGGACACTAGGGATCACCATCGGCAGGGACAGATCCTTGTGAGGGTATCTTACATACCTTGTATAGAAGACAGGGATCAAACCTCATGTAGTTAGATAGGGTAATTAATTGGGGTGTGCACAAAGGAAAACAACCCAAATACATGCTAGGGCTTCCACAAGGTTATTGGACTAAGGATTACATGAGTTCACCTGGATGTTGTAGCTCAGGTGTAATCATGATAGATATGGATGGATTGTTGAAGGATGGAGTGAGTGGGTATAGAATAGACTTGAATATGACAATGATGTTCGGCTTAAACCTCTAATAGGATTCCTATGTATCCTCATGGTAGGGAATCAAAGTCCATGTAGTTTGGTGGGGAGATGGGACACCTGAAGAGGTGCCCTGTGAGAAAAGATGCATAGATGGGACTAGAAGGAAGTAGAACCTCCGGGTTGGGGAATGACATTCCTGAAACACAAAGAATCATATGAGAGATAAGGATAAGACATGATTGATGGGATTGAACATCAGAGAGGCTTACTACATATACATGTGGTAGGGAATCAAAGTCCACATAGTTCAGGAATGGGCATTGAATCGGGGTGTACAAAAATGACAGTGACCCAACAACATGTTGGGGCTTACACATGGTTAGTGTCCCATCACAAGTGGAACACTATTGGTTAGAGGAGTACGAATTGAGTGTGGGGATTCCACATGATAAGATACCTGAGAGATGGTTTGACGAAATTAAGGGATGGACCAAAGATGTTGTTCCCAACAAAGGGACACACAAGTTTACCAGTGTTTAGGGTTAAACCTCAGGGAGTGTTCCTACATACCCTACCTTGGTGATAGGGAAATAAACCCATGTAGTTTGAGATCATAAAATTTAAAATCATTTGGGATGAGGATGAACCTATATGAAGTGGTTGGGACTAATGGGTGATGGGATTGAACATCAAAGGGTCTTCCTACTCACCTTACTAGAAATGAGCAGTGATCAAAGTCCACGTAGCTCGGTTGTGGGGGTGGGGATTACACACTATGGTGAACCAAAGAGGTTTTCAGGTTCAATACATAATCTAAGCCCACGTGATTATTTCTTGGTGTGATAAACAAGAGGCAACAATGACTTGATGATCACGTTGTGAAAGGTGCATCTACAAAGAATGGAGTTGGGATTACGCATGACTAGAGGCCTAGGGAGATGGATATTGGGTCTTATTCTGATAGGTAATCCCAAGTAGGGGTTCAGATGTATGAGTAGGATATTTCTATAATACGAAAGACATCCCATCCGAGGGTGTCATGGCTTACGTAGAGACTGCATGGGTTGTGCATGGTGACGAAGACCAAAGGGAGAGAGAGCAGGAGGGAACCCGCGCCCATCCCCACTCTGATCCTCTAGAACTAATAAACATAAAGTGGTCATAGTTAAACATCATGTGTCGGGGACAATGGTGCTTGGTAGCTTAATGTCCTGCAACTCGGATGGTGAGGATTTACTCCTTTCCCCTAGGAATTTCATAACCAGTGCACTTCAACACTTGGTGAAGGGAAAACACAAGAAATGTTGTATGGGGATGGGGTTGTGGAGTGATATATTGTAGGGGTCATGTTACCGTGTCTATGAGAAGAATAAATAGTTGTTAGCATGCCTATGCAAAGAAGCATGTGGCCAGGTAATGCAACATGAATCATCTCTCAAGGAACCATGAAATCACTTTGTAAAAACCAGGGGGGTCGTATGAGAGAATTATGCATATGAAAGAGGTGTCTCCCATAATAGAGGATCATACATAGTTACATAGGGTAATAATGACACATGGAGCACACAAGGAGGGGAACACACAAGATTGAAGCTGTGTGTGAAAGATTATGGGTTGCATGATAGATTGGGAGGATGCACACAGAATGAGTGTATATATGAAAGGGGAGACCCTACGTGCAATATCGATATGATAAGAGAGAAAGATTATGTGAAATAGGAATATTTTGTGTGAAAATACCTTAGAGTAAAAGGTAATGAGTGAGGATCAAGCGCTAGTGGGCCCACCCGAAGGGGGACCCCTCGGAGACCTGTCACGCATGATCTAGTATAGTAGGAAATGTCTTTCGCACAGTCACAGATGGACAATATTTTTCACAATAAAGAATCAGTTTGTCTTCTATAACAATCCCACAAAGTGTGGGGTTATGTTTCTATTTATAGCTAGAAACTTTGGCGGTGACGTGCAAGATGAGCGGTGTGCAAGAGTCATTTTTACGTCGCATTGGGTGCAAAATATCTTGTGCACATTTTTGCATCTTGAACACATAGAAATCTTCTTTCATGTCACTAACTTGTCTTCTTTTTATAGGGTCATCATGGAAGACCACATTTGATGTCTCATTGGGCATGCATGATCTTACACGCATTTGGGAATCTTCTGCATAGGGTATTATTCTTTCACGCTGCTGACTTGGCTGGTTTTTGGAAGGTTGTCGTGGAAGACCAAATTAGATGTCACATTGTGATCGCAGGATCTTTAACGCAATTTTCAATCTTGTGTGCGGCCTTTAAAACCTGTGTTCACCCCCCTCAGGAATCACAGGATTGTCCTCTCATTCAAAATATGCCTTCGGTTTTCTTAATGATGGACCTTTATGGCCTTACCCAAAATTTAGCGCCCATAATATATTATCATGAAAATTATAAGAATAATAAAATCACTAATAACTAAATTTATATTAAATAAATAAAAAGTTCATACATTTAGTGTGTATATAATAAATATGATATAATATTTAAAAGGATTTTACATTCTCAAATACCTTTTTAAAGTATTAATAAATTATAATTAACCAATTTTAAATGATTATAATGATAATATACAATCCATAAATATTATTTTTGGTTAAAATTAAAAATTATAATTAAATAATATTGAGAACACAAAAAATTTAACACATATTTTTTCAATTAAAACTCTTTTTCTTTATATTTTCTTTTAAAATAAAAAAGAATAAAATTTGAAATTTTAAATTTAAAAAATTAACATAATTTTTGAGTTCCACTTATCAATATTATCCTTGGTTGAAATTTTAATATTTTTTTAATATAATTTTTTTTTATGAAAAAATTGTAAAATATAGTTTTTACTAAAATCAAAGCATTTATGAATTTATAAACAAGTAAGTATAACATAAAATATAATAAAACATTTTCCAATATCAAATATATTTTTATGGATTATAAATATAAATCTCAAAAATACTATGATGAATTTATAAAATATATTTCTAATAATATAAGTATTATTTTCCAATAAAAGATTGTGTTTTAAATATTTATCTTAATTAAATATTATTTGTCTAAAATTATATTTTTGATTTCTTCAAATGAAACATATATTTTTTATTATAAACCAATTTTTATCATGAAAATATAATGCATTGATAATTTTATTCTATTCATAAATATTAATATTAAAATCCACATTCTCAAAGAATGGGTTTTCAAAATTACATGTGCTAATGTTAAAATTAATGTTTTTAAAGTGTATAAATATTATTTGATACAATTTATTTTATATTTTTAATATTTATGTACAAATTATTTAACAAGTTACATATTATTTATAGTAACAGAGGATAAATTACATAGGTCAAAAAACAAGTTGGCGAGGTAAAATCTAAAATGGTAAAAGAAATAAATCTAGGGGAAAATGGACTGGAATATGTTTATAATTGAGTGGTTGAGGAAGTATCAAATTTTTCCTCTCCCAAACTCTATTATTAATCATTTTTTGATCCTTTATACATGAATAATGTAATTTATTTTCAGTAAAGTAAATGGTATTTACAAAAATTTCATTATCACCACTTATAAAAGGGGGATTCCACCACCCGTTCAAGGAACTCAAGAATTTTGATTACCTCTTGAAACCATTCCCTTTCACCTTCTCTTAATATCTTACTTCACTTCCATAAGATTATAATCACATTTATTTATTCTTATACATTCCTTTTCATGGAATCCTCTTCGTAAAATTTATAGTTCTCAACGTGAGTACTCATTTTTCTTCATAATGTTTATTACATTAAATATAACTTTTCTAATTATAATTTTATGATTAATATATATTTAAAAAAATTATATAATTAATATTATTATGATAATTTAATGATCATTAAACACCTTTTTAACTTTCCCTTAAGGAAAAATGAAAGCACCAATTGTGTGTATCTGTAAACTAAAACCTCTATGAAGAAATGAATTTAGATTTCATTACTTACTTTTATAGATGGTTATAATAATAGGTTTATTTTATAAATATTATTTTTGTGAAATTATTATGTTTTTTGTGAGAAAAATTTGGAAACCTATTAATAATATGAACAACAAATAGTCACTATAATTTTAACCATGTAAAACAAGCATACTAAGATGAAAACAATCTCTTCATCAAATATAATAGATTTTTATCAACTATATTATTCATAAAAATATTTAATATTCTAATATATCACACAAAAAATTCTAAATAAGATCACTTATACTTTTATAGGGACATTACACCTAAACCACTTCATAATCACCCATTAAATTAAGGTATGTTCTTGTTTGGTTTAGTTTGGACCCCCACTTACACAATGCTATAAAATAATGTCATAGATGACTATAAAAATATTAATACTGATACTATATTATATAAGTAAGGAATTAAAGTTTTTATTTTAGTTATATAATGGTAAAACTGAAATTAAATTCAATCACTAATATACTGTAACACCGTGATATTTTATGATATGTTAATCTCCAAGTAAATTTAATTTTTTTGATAGCAAGTGATAAACACAAATTTTAAAAAAACCATCATATAAAAAATATTATTTAAATTTGGTCATTATAACATGTCCATTAAAATTGGTTTTATGAAAAGGAATTAGAGTCACCCATACTTTTCATATATAAATATCACATATTATTAAATGAATACTATTTACATAATATGATGATCCATGCCATAATCTAATAGGTCTAGTGCCTTTAGAAACTTGGATACATAAATAGATAGTTTATAAATGAACTATAACATCCCAGACTTAGTTCATTATAACTATCCCTCTTCTTAGACATATCATACATAATACCTTTCTTCATAAGCTACTAAAATAAAACATAATAATGGGTGAGATATAATTCTCAGTAAAGGTAAAAAAGGGAGATATCTATGATCGCATAAGAATAACATGACAATAAGTGTAAGTGAACAACAGTATAATTTTTCAAATCAAATCCGTATATATCATATATCATAATATTTATTCATGGAATAAATCATGGTAGTTTATAAAACATTAATCATAGTGGAATCAAAAAACACAATTCATCGAATCAATACATTTGTACAAGACATGGAATTATGGAATACACATAATCATAGAAAACAATATACCAAATTAATCAAACAAAATACAGAACATGTTAGTATGGGGATAACCACTATGTTACCTACTTAAATCTTCAGATAACCTCCCATTTACCCTTATTTTTGCTTGGGGTGACCTATCATGTACCCTTTAAGAACGTAGAACATTAATCATTAACCATTTAATTTGAGGGATATATAGATCCTACCAAGAAAATAATTAAAATCTTATATATTTTTTATAAAATATCCTAAAATATTTACCATACCATAACTAATGAAAAGATATAGGTTTCATAAAAATTTCATTATAGAATAACCAATGGAAAAGAAACATGTCTCATAACATATTATTATGACAAATATAAACCATATAGATAAATAATAAGGATGGTATAATTGTATCATAACCCCAATAATTGTTAAGTAACATAAATGAATGTCATATTCTATGGAAAATTATTTTAAAAGGACACTTGGAGAGTTTCTTGAGGAAAATAACCTTTCCATTTTGAAATCAGTTCTTCAAAATCTTAAAAATCAAAAAAATATTACAGATACCATTTTCATTTAAAATAAATATGGAAATTTTTAAAGTATCCATAAAATAATTGAGTTATAATTATTATGTTAAATTATATTAATCTATTATAATATTAAAGAAAACATCCCTTTATACTTTGGTAAAAAAATCATAAAGTGCCTCATTTAGAAAATTACAAGAAGACTCCTTTTGAACCATTTTTAAAAAATTACAAGATGGATAAAGATAAATTTAAAAATCATAGGATAATATTAAAAATATTATTTAAAACTTTTTCTACGAAAATTATATAGAAATTTTTTTTTCTAATCAAGGATATAAATATAGTTAATTTTCCTTAAAATGTATTTTCATTCTCTTGGGAACTTAAAGTGAGGAAAATTAAAGGAAATTGCATTTTGAAGAAGCAGAAATAGGATAAGAAAATTCATAAGTTTATGGAGAGGTTTATCATAACATTTCATCATCATAAACTAAATCATAAATAATTCTGGTAAAAATTTATATTTTAAGATAAAACTCATACCACTTTCATAACATTAGAATCCAAAGTCCCATCAAAGAAATAGTTTTATATGGATAAGTAAATTCCAATAATTTTGATAAGAATCATCAAGAAATATTTTCATGGGAAGTATATATACTACAAAAATTAAACAGGTGATGTATAAGGCATGAGTCCAACAAAAAAAAGTGAGACAACAAATCTATTACCTTGATTTCCACAAGATATAAAAGTGTTCCAACCACATCTCTTTCGAGAGGCATCATTTAAATCCATTCTGAAGAAAAAAATGGTTTTTATTTTGTGTATATAAAACCCTATAATATTTTTCTCGTCATGTTTAAAATAAAATTTATCAGTGGATTGTCAAGATAAATGGCTGAAACTGGTGTAAAGAATAGAAATAATGAGAGTCCTTTTATAAGGGAGGGGGAGGATACGCTTGGAATTTATTAAAATATTAAATTATAATAAATTTATTTTCAATAAAAATTTAGAATAAATGAAAATTTTACAGAATATTGAACTATATCTTATCGCCTTTTTCTTATTTTATTATTTTTATGATTTTTAAGTAATTTAATTTAATATTTTATTGATAAAATATCATCAAAGTCAATTTTGAAACTATTCATATAATTTTACTTAAAAGACATGAAGAAAATTTTTGAATGTGAATTTAATTATTTAAAAACACTAATATTTCACATTAATATTAAAAACTATCAGAACATATTAAATCCATCAAATTATATTACTTTTTTATTTTTAAAATCATTTATTATATTTTTTATTAATTGGAGAAGTATTTCACTAGTGTTGCATTAGAATATAAGGTAATTATATAATTACAAAAAAATTAGAAGTAACTTTAAATCATGATAATTATTTTATTAAGCTCAAAATTACTATAAATATTTATTAATTTCATGTTTTTAACACTATTTGAATACATAAAATATATTTAAAACTAAGAGAGTGAATCTTTCTAACTTTATTAGTAATAAATATTATAAATGTATATTTCTTAGAAAAGCATCCATTGAACAATAAATTTAGAGCCTAAGGTGATGAGGGTCAAATTCCACTCATCCAATAATAATTATGGTGAAAAATTATGGTCTTGTCACTTAGTTTTAAACTTTATTACCCTGATTTACCATTAATCGAGTTGATATATTTTACTATGATTATTATTCATATTGAAAAAAAATAAAAGATACATATTTTAAAATTTTGAACCTCCTGATTAGATGTATAGAATTCATTTTATTACATTAAATACCTATAATTGGTATAAATTAATTTTAATGTTGGGTCACAAAATGCGACAAAAATGGTTTTTGAGAAAAATACAGTTTTAAGCATAAAACTGCAATGACTTTAATCTCATTATTATTAGAAGAATGGTTAAATTTTTTTATCAAATACACTATACATATATTTCATTAAAATAATTCACCAAAACTAATAAACTTAGTTTATTAGGATAAAAAATACAATTCTCACACAATTGTTTTTATAAAACCTCCTTTATTTCTCAAGTTTTTTATTTTGAATTCTAATTAATTGATAACCAATGAATAAATTTTATAAATATATAAATCATGAATTTTCATAATTTATTTAGTTATATTAATACCTTTAAATCCAATATCTAGGTGATCAAATATAATAAAAATATTCTAATAGTATAACACAATTTGTTTAGACATGTTGTTTTGTGCAATGTATGCTATCGAAGAAATAAATTTATTCAAAAAAACTATTTCATAAAATCTCAATGTTACATTCTAACTCCCCCTAAAAATGAATTTCTCCCTCAAAATTCATCACATTGATACAAATAAATGTGTATATCTCTATTTAATTATATCCTCATATTTCCATGTAGCTTTCCCAAATTAGTGTTTTCTCCAAAAAACATTGACTTGGTGATTGGTCTTGTTTCATATAAATATCTCTCTCTATCTTTGATATAGATTTTAAATTTGTTGTTATTAATATGATTTATATTTCTCTAGTGTTATGACCACTATGTTTATTACATGCAAATGATAAATTATTTAATTCCTTGTGAGAGATACACAAAACACATCATAAACTTGGGAGAGATTTAGTGGAAGTGTCAATTGATAAGCTACAATCCCAACATGATCTAGAATTTCAATGGGAATAATATACCTAGGGATTATATTTTTCTTATTTAAAAATATCATCTCTCTCTTCCAGGTTTATATTCATAGGAACACTTTTTCACCAACTTCAAACACCAAATCTTTATGAGATTGCCAACATAACTCTTTTTCAAACTCTAAACTACCATTACAAACTGCTAAACCTCTTTTATATATCTTTTTTATTTCTTCAACTTGGCCGGGTTACTATATATTTCATTCTCTAACATAATTATATCATATTGGAGTTCAATAATATCAACCATATAGGGCTTCATAAGGATCCATATGAATGTTGGTGTGAAATCTTTTACTGTATGAGAATTCTACCAAAGTAATGTGTTGATCCCAACCACCAATTAAATAATTAGAGTAATCTCTAAATTTATATTATATAGTTTGAATATTTCTCAAATACTAATAATCTATTTGAGGATAATAAACCATACTAAAACTCAATTATGTATCCAATGTCTGCTATGTACTTTTACATAAATTTGAGATAAACCTCATATCCCAATCAGATACAATAGAATGTGGTAATCCATGCAACCTTACTAATATATTAATATATCCTAGAAATATAATATTGATATAAATCTTCCCTAATGAAAATGAACTGTGATAACTTTGTAAGGATATAGACTACAACCCCTATGGCATTTTTCCCTTAAGATGTTTTGGGTAGTCCAATGAAAAAATCCATGGTGATGTTCTCTCATTTACACTATTGTATAGGTAATGGATATAACACCCCTTATACTTTTATCTCTCAATATTAACTTCATGAATCACCATGCACTATGATTAATACTCTACAATATCTCTCTTTATACCATCCCACTAGAAATACTCTTTCAAGACTCTATAAAGCTTTGTACATCCATGATAAATAGATAATGAAGAATTGTGAGATTCAACCAACATATCTTTATTTAAAATTATTATATAGTGGAAAATAATAGTTCATGGAGTTTATTATTCTATCACAATCATTGTTGAAATTAGAAATATTTATCACCTTCTTCTGCAGATCTACATCTTCCTTTTGTGCCTCTTTAATCCTTTTATGGATAGATGGTTGAACAACCATTTGATCAAGATAATATTTTTCACTTCCTTTAATATTTATAGCTCAATACTTTGAATATATATAAATATTGGATATTTTTTATCATCATAATAGATAAGAAAACATGATCTTTTTTATCATATAATTTCCTCCTAGTTTTCTTTCCTAGGGTGGTAATGTATTGAGTAGTCATAATCATTTATTAGCTACAAGCATCTTCTCTGGTGCATATTCTTCTATTTTGGAGTGAATATATACTTGAATGTTTTGTGACTAGTATTTATATAACATCTTCAACTACAAATATAAGGTATCTATATAATTAATTCAAAAATTATCATAGAGAAATCTAAATCAGTAGTTGGGAAATTTTGTTCACAAACCATCAATTTTCATGAGGTATAACCTATAACAATATAATTTTTCATGTGGAAACATCACAATATATTCTTAAATAAATCATTATAGATTAAAAACCATTATCTATTGTAGGGTAATGTATATAAAGGTTCATTGACTATCCTTATCTTTAGTTCCTTAAAACATTCCTTAACTCCATCTATCCAAAGGAACCTGGCTCCCTTCTGAGTTAACATTGTGAGTGGATTGGACATCCATAAAAAAATCTCCAAAAAATTTGAATAAACTCCATCCAAACTAAAGAAACGTTGATTATTATTAACCATGGTTTTTTTGGTCCAATGTTAAATATCTTCTTTCATAGATGGATCCACAAATATACACACTCTTAATATTATATAACCCCAAAATGAAACTTTCTATAGCCAAAATTTACACAATTTAAATTTTTATATAGTTTCTCCATTCTTAGGATCTTCATTACAATCATAATGTGATATTAATTATATTAATTACTCTTTGAATATATAAGAATATCAACTATAAATAATACCACAAAATGATCAAGGTAATCTATAAATAATATATTCATTAAATCCATGAATATAGTGGGGTAATTAGTAAGGCAAAAAAGAATCACTCTATATTAATAATGTCCTTACCTTATTTGGAATGTTGTAGTGGGTATAACCTCCTTCTTGATCCAAAATTGAAAATATCCAGAATAAATTTCACTCTTCGAGAAATATTGAGATATGAGAAGTTGATCAAACAAGTTATCAATATGGGGTTGGGGATAGTTTTTCTTGATAGTGATCTTGTAAATTTGATGATAATAAATATAGAGTATCATTGATCTGTATGTCTTCTTAACAAAAAGATTAGGAGCACCCCTAGGTGACACACTTGTTTGAATGAATCCATTTTAATGATTCTATGGGCTTACTTTTTTAATTCTTGTAACTCAATCCACTCGATTCTATATGGAGTCTCTAAAATAAGAGTATATCCAAGCATGGATTATACTTAAAAATCAATTTGATGATTTAATGGAATACCAAGAAACTCTTATAGAAAGACATCTAAAAACTCACACATAAGAGGAATACCTTCTATGTTGAGTTTCTATCCAACCATATGAGATAAATACTCCTTTTTAATGAGAATTGAGACCCATATAATGGATTTGATTTCCATCAAAATATCATATTTATCATCACACTATAGGATGATCATGGTATAGTTAATAATATAAAAATTTACTTTTCTTATATAGAAATTGATGTGGGATTTAGGTAAGGAAATCCAATCCATTCCCAAAATTACATCAAACTCAACCATATAGAGGATAATAAGATTTACAAGAAGAACATTTCCATAAACATAAATTTGAGAAGAATCATATAATTGAGACACGATCATTTTACCATTATGGGTTTTCACTAGTAATTCAACATTTAATAATTTAGGTAGTGTGATAATACACTTATATAATTCTTCAGAAATAAAATAATGGGTTAATTTAGAATCGAATTAGATATTACTAATTCTAGAATAGATGATAAGTGTAACTTTCACCACATAATCATCACATCCTTCATCAAAAATAGTGATAACATGATATTTCCCTTTATTTCTAGGCTTAAGTGTGTTTTGATGAAAATAATTGTCATTAACCTTCATGTTTTAGAACTACTTTTTATAAGTATGATACACATATAATTTTAAATTCTTGATTGTGAGTGGGGAATTAGTTGGATATTACTCTTTATTCATATAATTATATAACTTATTCCCATCACTTCTTCACTCGGTCACTTGATTTCCTTACTTTATACACATAAAAATTTTATTAGTCCACTTAAGACAATTTTCTTCACATTTCCTTCCACATAATATGCATAAAGGAAGTATCATATTCTCCATTCCATGGTTTTTGGAATTTTATTTGAATTACATCTTTATTTTCTTATCAAAACCATGATATTAATCAATAAATCCAATATCCATTTCCTCCATGATGTCACATAAAATTATTTATTCATTTATAATGAAGTCCCTTACGGATAACGTCATTCAGAGATTCTGATTTAAGAAACTAAAGAATCAGTCAAATGTAATTTCTTATTGGATGATAATTCAAAAACCATACCTCACAATTCATGATTTTTATCCAAATAAGTACCAACAGGTTCATTATCCTTCTTCTTAAACTCAAGGAATTCCTTCTCCATTTTATTTTTAAGAATATGGGGAATGTACATATTGAGAAATATTCTCATAAAGTTATCCCACTTCTTGGAGTGAATCTCATCTTCTTCTATAATGTTCTTATTAAGAGTCCACCATTTATTTTTCTTTCCATCTGAAAGATAAACATCCTAAATAACTTTTTCATGACCTGAACACTGTATAAATAAATATATCATTTCAATGGTACTGATCTATTATTAAGTAATTAGTGGATTAGTGGACCCACTAAATGATGGTGTATGTTTCCTCATTGAGGATTGAACCTAAATTTTTTCCCTCCTCTCCCATTTTTATGTTCAGTATGATTCATATGAAGAGAATGTTTTGTGAGCATTACAAGGAGATTTTTCATTCCAGATACCATAATGTTTGTTTTCATGAATGTATAATCATTGTATTTTCCATTTAATTCATCATTTATGTGATTCCTTTTGTTTTAATTCATTGACTAAAAACAAAAATCATTTTTTGAAAACCGTTAATAATACAGAAAAACCACAAGATTATGAAAAGTCATTTATAAGATGTATAAATTGTGACACTTTCTCTTCAATCTACTAAACCCTGGGATTAAACTAGATCATTAATAATCATTAATAAAACCTTAAGATTTTATCCTATAAATAGAATTATACATAGGGTTCTCATTAAAGTTTTTTAATCATAGTTTCCAATGTTTAACTAAACCTTTCTTTGATATGAACTATATCAAACCATATGTTTCATAGATAAATTTCACATCTTATTAGATGAGTATTCTTTAAATAACCTAAAAATCCATTCCAGAATCATATAGGACTAGTTCCTTTAGAAACATGGATACATAAACAAATAGTTAATATGTAAGCTACATCATCCCCTACTTAGTTATTTATAAATTTCACCCTTATTATACATATAATAAATAATAACTTTAATTATAACACGGGAAAAGGAAACATAAGAAAGGGTGTGATATAATGATTAGTAAGGGTAAATATCCAAGATATCTATGTTCAAATAATCATAAAATGGTAATAAGGGTATGACAACATGATTTTAATATTTTAAATCCCTACCCTTCATATCATAGATCATAAACTTGAGACATGTCATAAATCATGGAAGTATATAGGATATAATTTATAAAGGAATCAAAAAATAGGACCCATGAGAGAATAACATTGGAATAAGAAACAGAATTGTGGAATACTCATAAGAAGAGAAAATCATATGTCAAGGAATCCCATTAAGATATTTTTAACATGTCAGGACTAGGTTAACCACCCATGTACCTATTTTTTTCTTAGGATAACCTCTCATGTACCCTCTATTGGGATTGGGATAATCTCTTATATACACTTTGAGATTATTGAACCTTAATCGTTACCCAATTAATTAGAGTGAGATATAGGCCCAATCCATCACATAATAAAAATAAAATATATTTTTTAAATAAGATCATATAATATTAATCAACCTAGAACCTATGAATAGTAATGGGTTTCATAAAAATTCCATTATAGTATATCCCATAGAAAAGGAATGGGTTTCATTAAAATTATATCATTATAAAAATAAACCATCCAAAGATAGAAAAAGTATGGTATAATCATGTCATAACCACATTAATTCTTACGTAACATCAATGTATGTCATTTTTGAAAGAAAAGGATTTTTAAATATCACTTCAAACATCTCATTATAAAAATAACCTTTCCATTTTGAAATAACATCTATAAAATATAAAAATTTATAAAATATAATGAATAATATTTTCTTCAAAAATAATTATGGAATATTTTAAAGGAATATTAAAAGTATTGATAATTCATGATGAAGGTAAATACCATTTATTATATATAGGTTAAATTAAACAACTACTTTACACTTTTATAAAAAAAATATTTCACCTCATTCAAAAAATTATAAGAATATTCCTTTTGAACCATTTTCTAAATAGTAAAAAATGGGTAAAAGTAACTTATGACTAAAATATGTGAATAGTAAAAAAATTATTTTAAACATTTTTTCAAAACATGGAAATGGAAGAAGAAAATTTATCCAAAGGGATAAGTAAAGTCTATTTCCCTTCAAAAAAATAATTTTGTCTCTTGAGCACTTCCTGTAAAGAAAATTAAAGGAAAACAAGTTTTTCTAATAAATAACCAAAGTATAATTAAATTAATATGTATAATGAGAGTTATACCATAGTATTTCATCATCAAAAACATAATCATAAAAAATATTGATATGTAATGAGATTTTAACATTAAACCCTTACAACTTTGCTAACTTTTCAATCATAAGTCCCACGGAAGAAATAGACATAGATGGATCTTTAAATCCCCATAATTTTTATAATAATAATAATAAATAAAATTTATTGGAATTATATACACCACAAAAATAACACAAGTGATTTATATGGCACGTGTTCCATAGATTTAAAAGTGATACAAAAACTTCTTAACATGAGTCCTACTTTCTTCGAAATCATCCTAACCTCGTCTCTTTGGGGATACCACCTTTAGATCCTATATTAAGTAACTTAGGGTGGTTATTTTTTGGATATAATAACCTATAATACTTTCAGAAGGATTTTTAGAATATAATTAAATAGGGGATGGTCTAGCTTAATGGATCAATTTAGTATGAAGAATAGAAATATGGGTTTATTTTTATCTGGGAGGGAGATGACACACTTGGAATTTCTTAAAATATTAAATTATAATAAATTCATTTTCAATCTAAATGGTTCCTAATGCCATATAAATGGATAAAATATGAAATTTAAAGCAATATATTATTCTCTTTTTACACTTTTAGTTTTTTTTTTATTTTTAAATAATTTAATAAAATATTATTTGGAAAAAATATCATTAGTGTCAATTTTGACTATATTCATTTATTTTTACTTAAAATACCTAAATAAAAGGTTTAATTTGAATATAATTATTTAAAATAAAAAAAATATGTCATATTAATCTATAAAATTCACGTAACACATTATCTTAGTCAGAATATAATACTATTATTATTTTTAAAATCATTTATTATATTTTATATTAATTTGATAAATACTGCATCAATGTTTCATAAGAATTTAAAGTCAATATATAATTATAAAAAATTATAAATAAATTTTTATCTTATAAATAATTTCATTAAGCTCAAAATTAATATCAATATTCATTCATAACTATTTTCATCTATTTTAATACAGAAAATATATTTAAAACTAAGAGAGTGACACTTGGTAACTTTATTTGTTTTAAATATTATAAATGTCATTTTCATGATAAGGTTTCCATTAAAAAAATAAATTAAAAATATAAGGGGATATGGATGGAATTTAATTCATCCAATAAAAACTAATATGAAAAACGAGGGTCTTATCACTTTTTTTAACCTAGTTTAACTCAATTTACACATTATCATGGTGATAAATTTTACTATGGTTAATATTCATATTAACCCAAAATAAATGGACTATATTTATCAAATTTGAAAATCTTGTTTCTAATTATTAAAATAATTTTATCAAATTAAACACTTATAAGTGGTAGAAATAGATTTTAATGTATGTACACAATATATGAAAAAATCCATGTTTTAGAAAAATATTGTTTTTAAGCCTCTAAACATATTTATTTTTATCTCATACTTAATAGATAAATGTTTAAAAAAATTATTTAATTTATTATACATAAATTTCTTTAAAATCATTAACAATTGTTATAAATTTAATTTATTGGGATATAAAAAACAATACACACATGAAATATTTTTAAGAAAAACAACACATATTTTTAATTTTTTTATTTTTATTTCTAATTAATTGATAATTAATGAATTAATTTTATAAAAGTATTGGAAATAATTTTTTATAATTTATTTAGTCCTATTAATAACTTTTAAATAATCCCCAAGATAATAAAATATAATAATATTATTCTAATATTATATCATGGTTTATTTATACTTGTTGTTGGGTGTAAGGCAATCTTTGGAAGAAATAAATTTATTCGAAAAAAATATTTGATAAATCTCATGGTGTTATAAGAATAAATAAATTATAAAAAATATTTATAAACCTTTTAAATATTTTTAATCCATTGATAAATAAATAATAATTTTAGTGAAATAATTTTATGCTTCAAAGATATATTTTCTTCAAAATGGTTTATATAGGTTTTTGTAAGGGAATATTATAAATAATTTCAACAAATTTGGGAAATTTAAATTAATATATTGAAAATAATTTTTTAAATTATCATATAAAAATTATTTTAAGATGATATTTTGGTATTTTTCTAAAAATATGGATTTTACTATGAATAGAGAAAAATAATGATTTTTATTGAAAACAACCTTTTCATTTCAATCATTTAAAAAGTTTAATTTTGTTTTTAAATGGTTTAAAAGAAAAATTAGGTCATTTATATTATTAATATTCCAATTAAGTTCATAGGAATCAATTATATTTTTAATTTTCACATAAAATCATTTTATACTTTAGGAAACATTTTTTATGGAAAACTGTTTTCCTCATCTTTTGTTGGTTTAATTTTTAATTGAATTGTGACACTTATAAGAATTAAATTTGATGGAATGGATTCCCTATTTTGAATAATAATTATTATTATCATTTATTAGGTTCAATTTAAAATTTTATCATTATGAATAACAACTATTATAAATATTGGTCAGCTCGATAAAAGAGGTAACTTTGGGTTAAAACTAGAGAGTAAATAATTAAAATCAATATAAAACATGTCTTTATAATATTATATGGGTTGTTTGCAACCAAATATATTCTAAAGGAGTTAAATATATTATTTCAAATCATTATTTTGAATTTGTGAACCATATCATGATTTTTCTGAAGATAAGTTATATTTTATTCAAATTAAAAACTTTTTTCAAGTATTTTCATTTAATGGAAAGGTTGAGTGATTACATTTGGTTTTTTCTTGATCCAAAAAACTAAAAATATTTCTTAGTTTATTATTTAACTATAAATATCTATTTAAAAAAATTTATTACATTATTTCAAGGTAAAAAAATTATTCTTAGATCAGGTATTTTTCAAAAAAATATTTTTCCTATGTTTTATGTTATTATATTAAAATGAATTTCTTCCACATCGATAAATGAAATATGATTAAAATGATTAAAATTTTTTAATCTAAATTTACAATTTTTTATTATTCCAATTTTATTTTCATATATTTATGTTGTCATGGGAAAAGATTCATTTATCACTGTTAAGTTTAAAATGAGTTTAAAGTGGTTCAATTAGGAGAAAAAGATTAAAATGTATCCAAAACATTTCCAAATGTGATTTTTTTTCACTTATTTATTCCTTATAACTTACTATTTTCTGATTTTTTGTTCCATTTTTCTATATTACATGATTATTATATATATTAATAATTTAATCTTTTAAGTATTTCCTAGTGTTTCTTTCCCATCCTTATAAAAGGATAAAACATTTCCACTATTTGGTAATCTTCATCAGACTTATATATATTATAAAATTAATACTATAATACCTTCCTATATTACTTATCCATGTCCACAATATTCTTGAATTTCAAAAATACCAAACTTTCAAGGCTTAAGGAGTAATTCAAAAGAGGTTTCTCAACAAAGATGTACAACTCTTAAAAGAGTATTTTAAATTTATGTATTCTTATACCTCAATTATATATATGGTATCCATTATAAAATATTGAATTAAATATTTAAAATATAAAAAATTATTATGATTATTATTTAACAAACATCATTCACCTCCTTTACATCCTATGTAAAATGAAAACATCTCTCATGCGTACGTATAGGTTATCTTCTCCATATAGAGGTGTAATTCATTTTTGATCAAAATTTTACTTGGATGGTTATAAATATTACACTATTATTTATATCAGATAATTATAATATTATTATGATTTTTTAATGATAAAATATAATTTATCTCTCTCTCCATTTTTTATTAGAAAATCAAAATACCATTCATGCATATGTATGACCTATCATCTCCATGAACGATGTAAATCATTTTTCTATTTATAAAATTTGAGGATAATTATAAATATGTTAATGAAGACTATATATTATGTTTATATCATAGTTAATATTCTATATATTATGGATGCAGCCTCAAAGTTCAATGATTGAGATTGTTAAACGTATACATGAATAAAAAAGAAGCAGTTATCACCCAAAGAAGTTATTTAAATAAATAATTATTAATAAATGGGTGATAAAATGTTATAATAAAACATACATGGTATTATATATATATATGAGTATTTTTATATATTATAATTATAAAAAAAATTATTATATATGAGGTTAAATCACTCACAAAACAAGTAAAAATTGAGATAAGTGTTTTATATTACAATCACATTTTTTACTTAAATTGTTTATGATTAAGTTTAAAATGATAAAATTTCATGATATACCTCTCTATAATGTATTTTATTTTATAATTATATTCTAATTCATTCAACTTTCAAGTAATGATACCATTTTCCTCTACTTGTTAGATAAAATAATTCAGAAAATGTTTTTAGAAAAATAGACATTAATTTCAATTTGGACAGGAATATTTTTATTACATGTCCATGTTTTGTTTAAATATTTTCAATAATGTGCATAATATTATCATATATTTTTTAAATACATTTTTACCCATGTTATAATTTTAAAAAATCGTTTAAAAATACTATTAATTTTGTTATCTAAATGATGTAATTTTTAAATTTTTACCAAAAATGTGTAGGAATATTTGTTTTAACATACACAACATGAATGTAATTTCCCTACATCATGAGCACTAAAATATTTGATTCTTACATTAAAATTATGTAGGGTTATTTAAAAGAAAAATTTTCAATTTTTTTTTGTAAATTTTAAGATTATAAATGAGTTATTTCAAGATAAAAGGGTGTTTTCTTCAATATATATTGTTGAAAAATGTTAATAACATTTTTCATATATAATAACTTACTTTTATATTAATTATAATTTACTTGGGATATAATCCAATTATACCGTCCTTATTCTTTCTATTGATTTTTTTGAGTATAATTATGAGTTTTTTTAGAATCCATTTATTTTATAGGGGTAATTTTATGATGAAATGTTAAAATGTTTATGAAAATATTTTATTTTCCTTGAGATATGATATAAAAATATTGATTTATAATAATTTTGAACATATATGAATGGACTATGATTATATAATGGGTCTTCCTGTAATAATATATCCCTCCAATACATTTGGTAAAGTCTGATATCTAAAGAGATAATAAGGACAATAATGGGATGCTAACCATGTTCAGTAAGGGACTTTTTCTACCATTATATTCATGGGTGTGAAATTTTATTAAATATATAGTAGAATGGGGTGTGAACTCAGTCCACTATGATAATATTTACAGTGAGCCTTTACTAAATAAGTTATTTTCTATGATTACTTATATGCTAAGAACTTATGTCAATGTTATGATCTCATGGATCATGTTTTATGATTCCTTTATGATTCATGTCATATGTAATTACAATAGTTGTTCCATTATTCAATATTATGATCTATGATATTCTGGGTTTATATTTTCAAATTTTAAGATCGTATTATTATACCCTTTCACTCATGTTATGCTTAAGTGATCATCGATATCTCCCTTGTTTACCCTTCATGGGAATTTGCGGTCGCCATTTCTTATTTATCCATTCCCTAGGTTGTGAAGAAAGGTTTTAAGTAGGGTATTTTGAAGAAAAATTCTATGTGGAAAGATCATTATGGGATATGTTGAATATATTTCATGAAATAATAATAATGTGTATCTAGTCTCCAAAGTCACTAAAAATTTACTACCCTTAGGTGTGTATTTTTTAATTATATTGAATATTAATCTATTAAGATGTAATATCTATGTATAAAAATTATGGGTCACTGTAGTTGGTATCCATGGTAGGTTATGTAAATATTTTTAAATTATTGTTAAATAAATCTGTCAAAAACCTTGGGGAAAGTTTTATGTATAAAATAACAACCTAAAATTTCGGTAAGAGAGATATGATGTAGTTCTCCTATCAATACATTAATTTATGAATAAAACAAGTTGTCATGGTTTTCTAATATATCCATCTATGGGTAATAACCATGAAAATAGTTGGTCGATTATATCTCAGACATCATTTTAGTGCACTTTGACTATGCCCTTACTATGCACCTTGTCTGACACTCCTAAGGGAAATTCTTGGATTAATTCACATTTTATTTGTGAACCAATATGAATAATTCTAAAAGATGATACACATTAACGACCTAGGTAAATGTTAAAGATTCAGAGATTAAAAAACGTGTGTCCATATTTAGATATCCCATAAGTGTTTTTTAGGATTTTGTGGTTTCTTACTATGACTATTATTTATTATCAATTTTTTTTGTTGATGGATGAAAACTTAAGGAATTATTATAAGTTATAATTTGATAGAAAATGAAATAATTTTCCTTATGAGAAACCAAATGTTATGGGATTTGGAATAAAAATTCATGTGGTTATACTAACATAAATTTCTAAATTTAAAAATCGTGATGAGCTTAAAAATGATAATAGGAAGGAATAATATTATATTGAGTCCTAAATGAGGAAACATATACCTTTTTAGTGGGTCTAATGGTCCAATATTTTGAGAGTAATGGATCAGCACCACTGAAAAGATATTTTTTGTTCTCAAGGGCATGTAACTTAGAAAATTTAATTTAGTTATTTATAATTTATACGGTGAATTAGATAAATGTTGAAATATTATCAACAAAATGAGTCAACAAGGATAAATTGATGTTAAGTCAAAAGTCTTCTTTTGACTTCTAAATCATGTTTGGGAAATCACAAATGTATTCTATCATATGTTTGTAAATTACAATTGTCTTTTATCATGTTTATCGTATCGTACGATGTTGATCGTACCGACCAAATCGTATCGTACTGACTCTATCAAACGTATCGTACTGACTCTGTCAATCGTATCGTATTGACTTTGTCAATCGTATCGTACTGACTCTGTCAATCGTATCGTACTGACTATGCTATTCAGATGATCACTATTTGTTTTGGTACTTTGTCAAAAACTCTCTCTGCATATGAATCGTACTCATGTTTTACATTTCTATATATCTCTTGTCCTAACAAAACGATGTCGTTGAGTTAGTTACAAACTAATCAAAACGATGTCGTGCTTTCTGTTTCAATATGACCGTTGGAGGCAATATGACCGTTGGAACCTGAGGCCTATAAATATGAGGTCATTTGAAGCTGAGAGAACAACGATGAATGAAGAGAACGAATGAAGAGACTCTGTGAACTAAAAAGATTCTAGAGAGAGACATTGTGACTTCTCTCATCAGCCTTGTGCGTCCGATCATCGTATCGAGGGCTTTCAAGTAATTGAAAGACAGAGGTGTCGATTACCTGCAAAATCGAGGGCTGCCGGGGATAGGCAGACAGACGTGCCGATCATCGTATCGAGGGCTGCCGGGGATAGGCAGACAGACGTGCCGATCATCGTATCAAGGGCTCACCAAGGTGTTGGTGAGACAGACCTTTTATCCTAGGTGAAAGGATAACCCTTCTCTTTGGGTTAATAGAATTGTAATACTTTTACATTTCCGCTGTTACTTGTATTAGAAAGGGATTTGTATTTTTTCCTTTCTTCTTTACAAATTCAATTGTAATTGTTTCAATTACAATCATTCTATTACATATTGTATTGATTGGTTCTATACGCTTTAAGGTAGAATCATTCATATTTGTATTACTCTGATTATTGTGTTCATCTTGAATACAATTGTTTTACTTTACATTAGTATTACAATACATCATACCTTTTATATTCAATACAATTGTGGGTGTTTATATTTGTATTAGTTTAAGATCATTTAAACTAATCTCTTTGTTGCAAAAACTCAAAGGTTTTTAAACCTACAATTCACCCCCCTCTTGTATTGTTCCATCTAATAGACATATATATCTACTATTCGATCCAACAATTGGTATCAGAGGAGGTTTCCACTGATTTGTATTACTAGCTTTATTTCTTATTACTATCTTGAATACTTACTACATTAACGTGTGGAGTGGAAAAGTTGTTTTTGTTATATTAGATGGCATGAATGAATATCGGATCAATAGATAATCTGAATCCTTCTAGACCACCAATCTTTGATGGGAATGATTATGAGTATTGGAGAGATCGTATGAAGACTTTCGTCATCAATACTGGTGTAGACAATTTTATTATGCTTACTGGGGGTTACAAAATTCCTGACAAAGAAGTTAGCACTTTCACCAACCAAGAGAAGCAAGAATATCAACTGAATTACAAGGTATGCAATACTTTATTATGCTCTATGACCAGGAATATATATAGTCAGATATCTTCATGTGAAGCAGCTAACTGTATTTGGAAGAAATTAGAAGTCACTCATTTTGGTACATCCAAGGTTATAGAAACAAGGAGAGCAATGCTTCGAGCAGAGTATCATGGATTTGTTTTTCCTTATGGAGAGCCAGTATGTAAAGTGCAACAAAGGTTTTTGACAATTGTCAATAGCTTACAATCTATGGGAGAAAAAGGACTTGATGATGAATCTCTTGTTGATAAGATTATAGATATTATGCCAAATGAATGGGAGTCGAAAAGGACAGCTATTGATGAAAATAGAAAAGTTTCCCAGATTACTCTTGATGAACTCTTTGGAACTCTTCTACAGCATGAGACAAGAATGAAGAGAGATGCTGATAAGAAGAAGAATGGGAATGGAAGTGTAGCTTTTGCATCTAAAGCTAAAACACCTGAAAGGTTTAAAAGGTCTAAATCCAAGAAAGTTGTTGTATCTGATTCAAGTGATTGTAATCTTTCAGACAATGAGTTAGCCAATCTTGCTCGGAGGATGAACAAGATTGTGGGAAAGAAAGATTTTCAATATAGATTCAAAAAGAAAGACAGGAAAGATAGGAAAGATTCAGAGGTAACTTGTTATGAATGCAAGAAAGCAGGACATATAAGGCCTGATTGTCCTTTACTGAAGAGGAAAGATAGAAAAGAGAAACACTCTGAAAGAAACAAGAAAAGGTTTTATAAGACAAAGAAAGTCTTGAAAGAAAATGATACGTTGAGTGAAAGTGGTAGTGATTCCTCAAATGATTCTTCAGAATATGAGACATCAGGACAAAGAAATATTGGACTTCTAGCCAGACTACCAATTGAAGATCATTGTCTCATGGCTAAGGTATATAATGCTGAAGCTGTTACAAATGTCTCTTTAAATGAAAATTATTTTGATAATAGATATTATTAATCTTCAAATGATGAACCCTCATCATCAGAAGATGATACATTACCTTCTTTTGAAGAAGTTTCTAGATTTGCTAAGTTACTTGAAAATGAAAATTCTAAACTCAAAAAGAGATTTGAAAAAGCAAATTCTAGAATTTCTATTTTGACTAAAGAAGTATCAGATCTTTCTAAAGATCTTGATGGGAAAACTTCTGATTTTGAAAGTATTTTGAAAACCCTTGAGAAAGTAAAATCTGATAAGGATAAACTTTCTAAGGATCTTGAAACTGAAATTTCAAAGAAAAACATTTTAGAGTCTAACTCTAGTTCTAATTCAAATGTTTTAGAAAACAAGAATTTGGTTTTAAAACTAAAGTCAGAGATTTTATCCTTGAAAAAGTGTTTATAAAACTTTACTCATGGAAAAGAAAACTTTGATAGGATGTATTCTCAAATTAGACCGTTGAGAAATCGTTCTGGTCTTGGTTATACTTATTCCAAACCTGTTTTTAGAAATAACTATTTTGTTCCTCAAAAAACCATTTTCTGTTCCAAGTGTCAATGTGGTGGACATTGGAGAAGAGATTGTTCTCTTAATAAAACTCAATCCTTAGGATTTCATAAAGCTCATTTTGCAAAACAAATGTGGATTCCTAAAATTCTTTTATCTAACCCTTCTGGATCCAAAAAAGTTTGGATTCCAAAAATCTAATTGTTTCTTTTTCAGGAAAACGAGAAGTGTATCAATAAGAACATTTGGTACATGGATAGTGGTTGTTCTCGACATATGACTGGAAACAAAGATTTCTTTGAAAAGGTTATCAAAACAAAAGGTGGAAAAGTTACCTTCGGAGATAATGCTCAAGGAAAGATTGTTGGTATAAGTAATATCGTTTTTCTTGGAAAAGTTATTATTTCAAATGTTTTGTTTGTTAAAGGTCTTAGGCCCAATCTCATCAACATAAGTCAATTATGTGATGAAGGTTACCTTGTGAATTTTAGAAATGATAAGTGTCTAGTTCACAATTCCAAGGATGAATTCATTCTATCTGCCCATAGGCAAGAGAATGTTTACACTATTAACATAGAACACCTTAGGAACCAAAACTCACCTTGTTTAAGTGTAATAGAAGACCAATTGTGGCTATGGCATAGGAGACTAGGACACTGTAATTTGAGAAACCTAAGAAAACTCTCAAAGAAAGGACTTGTAAAATGGCTACCGGATCTTAGATATGATTCTTCAAAAGTCTGTGATCCTTGTCAATTTGGCAAGCAACATAAAACTAGCTTTAAACCAATTAATAAAGTTTCAACTTCTAATGCATTACAGCTTGTGCATATGGATCTGTTTGGTCCTTCACAATCTGGAAGCATTGGAGGCAAATACTATGTATTTGTTTTAGTTGATGACTTTACTAGATTTACATGGGTCTACTTTCTCACAAAGAAATCTGAAGCCTTTTCCTATTTCAAAACTTTTAGAGCCCAGGTTAAAAATGAGAAAAACCTACCATTGATAACTATTCATAGTGATCATGGTGGTGAATTTCAAAACTCAGATTTTGAAACTTTTTGTAGTAAGAAAGGTATTACTCACAATTTCTCAGCTCCAAGAACTCCTCAGCAAAATGGTGTTGTTGAAAGAAGAAATCGTATTCTTCAGGAAATGACTCGAACCATGTTGAGTGAATACTCTATTGCTAAGCACTTTTGGGCTGAAGCTGTTAGTACTGCCTGTTATACTATAAATCGTGTTTTAACTAGACCATTTTTTAATAAAACTCCTTATGAGTTATGGACTGGCCGAAAACCTAAAGTTTCATACTTCAAAGTTTTTGGATGCAAAGTATTCATTCTGAATACAAAAGACAATCTTCACAAATTTGCACCAAAATATGATGAAGGAATCTTTCTAGGCTATTCTACAACTTCTAAGGCTTATAGAGTTTTCAATAAAAACACTTGTACTGTTGAAGAAACAGTACATGTAAAATTCGATGAAACTAACCCTTTTGTTTTCAACCAACCCAATCCTACATCCTCGGATGTGTTTTCCAAAAATGTTTATCAACCTTTATTAGAAGACCATTCTGATAAGGAAAATGTTCAAGAAAGTATTCCTGAAACATTTACCACAGAATATTTTCTACCATATATTGATGAACAGGTTTTACAAAACCCAAATCAATTGTTTCCTAGGAATCATCCCAGTGATAACATCATTGGTGATATAAATCAACCTGTAAGGACCAGAAATTCCTTAAGAAATGAAATAGAACATCTTGCTTTTCTTTCCCAATTTGAACCTAAAAGTCCAAGTGAGGCCTTAGGTGATGATGATTGGATCAAAGCAATGCAGGATGAACTAAATGAATTTGAAAGGAATCAAGTCTGGACTTTAGTTGAAAGACCTAAAGAAACAACTGTGATTGGTGTAAAATTGGTTTTCAGAAACAAGTGTGATGAAAATGGAATCATTGTAAGAAATAAAGCAAGACTTGTTGCTAAAGGCTATAATCAACAAGAGGGAATAGACTATGAAGAAACATATGCTCCTGTAGCTAGACTTGAATCTATTCGTATTCTATTAGCCTTCGCAGCTTATTTCAATTTCAAACTATTTCAAATGGATGTCAAATGTGCTTTTCTAAATGGTTTTGTTCAAGAAGAAGTTTTTGTCGAACAACCTCCTGGTTTTCAAGACCCAAAACATCCTGATCATGTTTTTAAACTTACCAAGGCTCTATATGGTCTTAAACAAGCCCCTAGAGCATGGTATGATAGACTCACTGGATTTCTTTTACAAACCAATTATACAAAAGGTACAGTAGATCCAACTCTTTTTATCAAAATGGAAAACAAAAATGTTTTGATTGTCCAAATCTATGTTGATGACATCATATTTGGATCAACTCAGAAATCTTTAACCGATTCTTTTGCAAACTTAATGAAATCTGAGTTTGAAATGAGTATGATGGGTGAGTTAACATTCTTTCTAGGTTTTCAAATTTCACAAAAACCAGAAGGTACTTATATATCTCAACATAAGTATATTAAAGACTTACTCAAAAAGTATTGATTTGACAAAACTAAAAGTATTAGCACCCCAATTGGTACCTCAAATACTGTTGATCTTGATGAAACTAGGAAACCAGTAGATCAAACAATTTTTAGAGGTATGATAGGGAGTTTTCTATACTTGACAGCTAGTCGACCCGACTTGATGTTTTCTGTGTGCTTATGTGCAAGATATCAATCTAATCCAAAAGAGTCTCACTTAAAATCCGTAAAGAGAATATTTCGGTATTTAAAAGACACTATGGATTTAGGTCTTTTCTACTCTTCTGGAAATGATTTTGTTTTAAAAAGATTTTCAGATGCTGACTTTGGTGGTTGTAGAATGGATAGAAAAAGTACATCTGGAACATGTCATTTCTTAGGAGACTCTTTGGTTTCTTGGTCCTGCAAGAAACAACACTCGGTAGCACTCTCCACTGCTGAAGCTGAATATGTAGTAGCTGGAAGTTGCTGTGCTCAAGTATTGTGGATGCAGCACACACTCACTGACTATGGTTTGAGTTTTTCTAAAACTCAAATTCTTTGTGATAATACAAGTGCCATAGCTCTTAGTAAAAACCCAGCACATCACTCTCGTGCAAAACACATATATGTTAGGCATCACTTTCTTAGGGATCACACACAGAAAGGAGATATTATTTTACAATTCATCGGAACGCAAGAACAACTTGCTGACATTTTTACAAAACCTTTACCTTCTGATAGATTTGAATTTATAAAACAGAAGCTAGGAATGATTACATTAAAATAATCATTCATATCTACTTCCTGTTTTACATCTCTCCTAATAGTAAAAAAACTCCTCGTAGAAAGGGGGAGGACATTTCTTTCTGTCTTTATGTTTATTTTATCTTATGTTCTTTAACTATTTACTCTTTGGATTTTTGTTTTCTGTTTATCGTATTGACAATTTTTGTTTTCTGTTTATCGTATTGACAATTTTTGTTTTCTGTTTATCGTATTGACAATTTTTGTTTTCTGTTTATCGTATTGACAATTTTAGTTTTCTGTTTATCGTATTGACAATTTTTGTTTTCTGTTTATCGTATTAACAATTTTTGTTTTCTGTTTATCGTATTGACAATTTTTGTTTTCTGTTTATCGTATTGAAAATTTTTGTTTTCTGTTTATCGTATTGACAATTTTTGTCTTCTGTTTATCGTATTGAAAATTTTAGTTTTTCTGTTTATCGTATTGATTATTTTAGTTTTCTGTTTATCGTATTGAGAATTTTAGATTTCTGTTTATCGTATTGACAGTTTTATAGTATCATTTACTATCGACCGATGATGGTATTGAATTTATTTTCCATCATACCAACCAATCTTGGTATTGTATCGACCGATGATGGTATTGAATTTCTTTTCCATCGTATCATTCAATATTTTTGTATCGACCGATGATAGTATTGAAATTCTTTTCCATCGTATCATTCAATTTTGTTTGAATCGACCGATGATATTATTGAAATTCTTTTCCATCCTATCATTCAATTTTGTTTGAATCGACCGATGATAGTATTGAAATTCTTTTCCATCGTATCATTCAATTTTTTTTGTATCGACCGATGATGGTATTGAGATTGTTTTCCATCGTACTGTCAGCTCATGGTAACAAAATTATTTTCCATCGTATGGTCCGATCATAGTAATGACTTTGTTTTTCATCGGCATCATATTTTTTTCTCCTTACGATTGTTTTTTATACTTACCAAAACCAACAATCACCTTATGTTCTCCGACATGTATCTTTTTCATTTTTTTTAAAAATTTTCTTCCTTTGTTTTAATCCTAACCATTGATCTTGTTTTATCTAATCTTGACCGTAGAATATCAACAGTCATCTCTTTATCGCCTATAAATACCCCCCTCCCCTCCCCAAACCCACATTGCTTTTTCAGGAATTGAGGCGAAGCTCTGCTCCACCGGCTATAAACAATCGTACGATCTTCTCATCGGCAGAACCTTTATGTCTCAATCCTCTGCTAATAATCCTGCTGAAATGTCTTCAAAGACTTTTACAGAGAAAGACTTTAACAGAGAAAGGTTAGTATCCCGAGACTTTTTCGATACGTACGATTCTACAATCAGGAGGATCATTTTTTTTCAAGGATGGGAACATCTCTTTGTGGAAAAGCCTGATATTCAAGATCCAGTTCTTTTTGATGAAGTTTGTCAGTTTTACAAAACCGTTTCTTTCGACAAAGATATGACTATAAACTTCGCTGTGTACGATAGAAAATTATCTATGTCTGTGAAACAAGCCTCACATTTCCTGAATGTTTCTATAGAAAGAGATTCTTTTTGTCCATCTCACAAACTACCAGAAGAAGTTGGTACGTTCAATAGAGAAAATGCTGAAAAGTCTTTGTTTTTTATTAATGAGGAAAAGAGGAAAGTGTCTCATCTTTCACCGGACAATCGTTTTGTCACCTTATGGATGCAAGGTTTTCTTATTCCAAGGTAAGGGGATAGAGAAACTCTTAAGGTTTCTGATATTTTCATGCTCGACTAACTTGTAAACATGAGAAAAGTGAATCTCATGGGGTATATTTTTGAAACCATCAAGAATGTCAAGACAGGAGGGATTAAGTCCCAGATGATAATGTATCCAGCCATTCTTACGAAGTTCATTTTTTAAAGTATGAAGTTTTGTAACATTCCTTTGAAAGGAAAACCCATGGATTTGAGGCCATCATGGATTAATAAGAGTACGATGAAAAAGCTGAATGTTTTTTTTGATTCAAATTCAAAACTTTTTGTCAGAGATGTAGAAGCTGAATTGGCTCAGAATCAATCGGCACCTATGCCAGCCAAGGACATTCAATCCACCGGTGTTACTCAAAAGTCTGATCCGCAAACCAGTTCGAAGCCAAAGAAGAATCCAATATACAGTAAGGAGGTTGTAGCAAAATGGAGAAAGGACAAAGAACAAAGAAAATAAGGTGATCCGAAGTTCGGTCTTGATCCTGCTGAGGCTTTTGCAGAACGAGTAAGGGTAGAAGAAACCCTTCAGGCTGAAAAGAAAAAGAAGGTTCTTTTGAAAAGGAAGGCCCAGGACTTTGATGTCTCCAAAGTCTTGAAAGCAGTTGAAGATGCTAGTGCTCAAATAACTGAAGAAGTGCACCAAGAGCCCATCGTACAGAGTCTTTCTGAGAAAGAAAAAGGAAAACAAGTGATAGAAGAAGTGGAAGAAGAAGGAGACTTTCTTTTAGAATTTCTTCAAAGTTCAAAGAAAAGTAGAGAGGAATCGGTTCAAAAGCTGAGTGAATGTGTTCAACAAACTCCTCATGCCGATCAAGCACAATCTCCGGACAGAATGTCATCTCAAGAAAAGCAAGGTGCTCAATCTTCTCATTCTGATAAAGTAATTGTCATTAGTGACAAAGTGGAAGAAAAAAGAAAGAAGAAAGAAAAAGCGAAAGGGAAACAACCAGTTGTTGATTCAAGCAGATCGTATGAACTAGCATCGTACGATGAAGATACCGATTCAGAGCATACAATCTCTCTCAAGAAGAGTGATTACATTGTTCATGTTTTGAGAAGGATGGAGAAAACCATTCCTTATTTCCCGAGGCTGGAAGGGAAGATTGATTTTATTACTGAAAATCAAAGGAAGAAGTTTGGCTCTGTAAAAGAATTGAGGAAGAAAGTTTTATCTGTAGAAGCCGATTTGAAAGTTCTTTCAGAAAGCTCGGTTGCTCATAAGAAGGCTTGCAATAAGATGACCAAGTGGTCCTACAAAACAGAGAGCTCAATCAATGATCATGAAATAGCTATTGAAGATATAAGGAGGTTATCAAATGAGCTAGCAATTGCTTTCAACAAGCTTGATAGAGAAATGGTTGAAAGGCTGAACCTTTTGTCTTCTCAAAGAGCCGATGTTCCTTCAGTGAAAGATTTGCAAGAGAGGATGAATGTTTTCCAATCTGAATTCTCGAAGGTTTCATCTTTCAAAGATGAAATGGTTTTACTGAAGAATCAAAACTCTGTGTTGTCCAATGATAACAAGACTCTGCAAAACAGAATTGATACCCTTGAAGAGGTAATCAGAGTCAAGGAGGAGACTATCAGAAATCAAGATCAGATTTTTGCGGATCAACAAGAGCTTCTCAAAACTCAGGGTGAATCAATTTCTGAAGACAAGAAGGAGATCAAGAAGATGAAAGCTGTGCTTCATGAGCTTATAAAGAAGGAGAAGGAAAGAGAAAACAAATGATTGTTGTATTTGTTTCTTTTGGAACTTGTCTTTGTTTTGTAATAACTCTTATGATCCTTTTCTTTTATTTTTTGTCTTGTATTGATAACTCTTTCAGTCAATTCAAGATTACTCTCTTTTTGTAAATCACAAAGGGGGAGAATGTTTACAAAGGGAAGAATGTTTTATAAAGGGGGAGAATGCTTTACAATGATCTTAAGGAAAATCTACGAATACAATCCTTAGGAAAGTCCATACCTAAGGGGGAGTTAGTTGTATTCAATTTCTTATTCAGAAGAGTTTTCAAAAACTCAGGGGGAGATAAGTATTTCTTGTCACATTTATTTTGTGGGTTGTGCTTTCCAAAAAGGGGGAGATTGTTAAGTCAAAAGTCTTCTTTTGACTTCTATATCATGTTTTTGAAATCACAAATGTATTCTATCATATGTTTGTAAATTACAATTGTCTTTTATCATGTTTATCGTATCGTACAATGTTGATCGTACCGACCAAATCGTATCGTACTGACTCTGTCAAACGTATCGTACTGACTCTGTCAATCGTATCGTATTGACTCTGTCAATCGTATCGTACTGACTCTGTCAATCGTATCGTACTGACTCTGCTATTCAGATGATCACTATTTGTTTTGGTACTTTGTCAAAAACTCTCTCTGCATATGAATCGTACTCATGTTTTACATTTCTATATATCTCTTGTCCTAACAAAATGATGTCATTGAGTTAGTTAAAAACTAATCAAAATGATGTCGTGCTTTCTGTTTCAATATGACCGTTGGAGGCAATATGACCGTTGGAACCCGAGGCCTATAAATAGAAGGTCATTTGAAGCTGAGAGAACAACGATGAATGAAGAGAACGAATGAAGAGACTCTGTGAACTACAAAGATTCTAGAGAGAGACACTGTGACTTCTCTCATCAGCCTTGTGCGTCCGATCATCGTATTGAGGGCTTTCAAGTAATTGAAAGACAGAGGTGCCGATTACCTGCAAAATCGAGGGCTGCCGGGGATAGGCAGACAGACGTGCCGATCATCATATCGAGGGCTCACCAAGGTGTTGGTGAGACAGACCTTTTATCCTAGGTGAAAGGATAAACCTTCTCTTTGGGTTAAAAGAATTGTAATACTTTTACATTTCCGCTGTTACTTGTATTAGAAAGGGATTTGTATTGTTTCCATTCTTCTTTACATATTCAATTGTAATTGTTTCAATTACAATCATTCTATTACATATTGTATTGATTGGTTCTATACGCTTTAAGGTAGAATCATTCATATTTGTATTACTCTGATTATTGTGTTCATCTTGAATACAATTGTTTTACTTT
The DNA here is from genome assembly GCA_963277665.1 of Viscum album. Lineage (NCBI taxonomy): Eukaryota > Viridiplantae > Streptophyta > Magnoliopsida > Santalales > Viscaceae > Viscum > Viscum album. The sequence continues at coordinate 238,777,391 of OY728120.1, forward strand.
ACATTAGTATTACAATACATCATACCTTTTATATTCAATACAATTGTGGGTGTTTATATTTGTATTAGTTTAAGATCATTTAAACTAATCTCTTTGTTGCAAAAACTCAAAGGTTTTTAAACCTACAATTCACCCCCCCTCTTGTATTGTTCCATCTAATAGACATATATATCTACTATTCGATCCAACAATTGACTCTATAGGGTGGGATGAGTTTAAGAGATTGTTTTTCAATAAGTACTTTCCTCTTATTCACTATTTGAAAATAGAGAAGGAATTTCTCGAGCTAGAGAACAAGGATGATGAATCTAATTGTACCCATGAGGAAAACTTTAAAATACTTTTTAGGTATGCTTCTAGTATTATCATCCAACCATAAATTAGAATTGGTTAATTTTTTAGTGGCATAAAACCAGGTCTCCAAATGTAATTAGAAATCAGGGACTTTAGTTGTAATGAATTAATTTTTAAATGTTATATCAAGGTGGGAATGGATATTGGAGTTACCCATCATTATCATGGTTTTGATAGGAAAATAAATATGGAATTAAGAGGAAATTAAAATAATAAAAACCATAGAGAAAATAAGATGATATTTTCTTTACACTAGAAATTTGAAGAAAACATAGAGGAAATTGTCTTAAGGGGAGTGGTAAATGATTTAATTGGGGAATGGAACTTTATCTTCTGATAAAATGTCAAAGATATAGGAATAATAAGTTATATAGTAAGAGAGATAAGGAACTAGTTAATGCACAACACACACTCTAGTGTTTCAAATGCAAGGAGTTTGGGAATTATGTCATTCAATGCACAAATCCAATGGTTAATGATGATGATAAAAGTAAAAAAAACTCTTAATACCATAGAAAAAGGTAAATATCATGTAATAAATATTTATTATGTGGGGTAAGATAATGAATTGGTGAAGGGTAAACTTATCATACACTCTAGACCTACTAATGTATTATTTGATTCCGGATTTACCTGCTCTTATATCTATTTTTTTCAAATGGTATCACAATACCACCCTAATGATTATATATTGAATCAGAAGTGAAGACTTCTAATGGTATTATTATCACATCTCAATTCTAAAATTCTTCTCTGATTTATGTTTTTGTGAATATACTACCTAAGAATCTTGTTATTCTCTCTCTAGTATATGTTATTGTTATTTTGTCATGGATTGTATTTCTTTATATAAATATCATTTAATTTTCAAGTAAGGGAGGTGTAATTTGATATTACAAACAATTATAAAAGCATCTATATGTGAAAAAATAAAAATTTACTTATAATGAAAATTAAATCCATTGTATGTGTCTTGATTACTATTCTAAAGGGGTTTTTATTTCAAATAGTTGGGGAGAAACTCAACATCAATAACATGACTATTGTACTAGAATTTGTTGATGTATTCATGAAATATTTTCCTATTATACCTCTAAATCATGGATTTATCTTTTCAATTTAACTCATACAATGTGAAATTCCTATTTCAAAGTCTCCATATATAATAACATAGATTAGGTTGTAGGATTTGAAGAAGAAACTCTTGTTGAATCTTGATAATGGACTCATTTTGCCATGTGAATCCCCATGGTATGAACCTGTTGTTTTCTAAGAATATAGATGGATCAATGTAACTCTATATTGATTATTGGGTACATAAAAAATCACAATAAATAATAATTATCGTATTCCTTATATAGATGATTTTTTTATTAATTAAAAGGAGGTCAATATTTTTACAAGATTGATCTTAAATATAGATACTATTAATTGAGGGCAAAAAGTGAATAAATATGTAATAAATACTTCCATTTAATGTATGGAAACAATTAGTTTATAGTGATTCCATTTGTTCTTACTATTTCCCTTGTTATCCTCATGGATTTCATGAAAATATTCTTTAGAGACTATATTGTTCAATTTGTGGTAGTCTATATTGATGATATTATTATATGTTCCAATAAAAAATAAGATCATGAATATTGCTTAAGTATTTTACTAAACCCCATAAGGAATGATAAATTTTATGTAAAATTTACTAAGTGTGAATTTTGGATAAAAAAGTTACATTTTTTAGATCATATAATCTCCAGAGCGGGTATATCAGTGGATACATCAACGATATAGGTTATTCAATGTTGGCCCAGACCAACCACTATGACTAAGATTCATCATTTTCTTGGTTTAGATTGATATTATGAAAAATTTATAGATATTTTATAATTTTTTTATGTTCTACTCACCAAGGTAACTAGAGAGGGATCCAAGTTCCTTTATATGGATGGATGTGATGAAAATTTCAAGGAACTAAAAAAAAGTTTAGTTATCACACTTATGCTTACACTATCCTACATTTGATAAGTGTTTTTGATCTTTAGTGATGAATCAAAGAAGGGATTGGGAATATTCATCATACATAATAATATCATTATAACCTATGCCTCATGAAAATTCATGGCTTATGAAAAAAGTTAACAAACTCATGAATTAGAGTTAGCTACTATATTTTTTTCCTTTAAGATATATAGGAATTATCTTTACTTAAAAAGATGTAAAATATATACTAATATAAAAATTTTAATGTTTATATTCACTATCAATGATTTAAATATACACCAGATAATATGGTTAGAGTTGATTAAATATTTTGACTACTTAACACATCACCACCATAGATATTCAAGGTGGGTTGCATATTCTTTAAGTAGAAAGTATTATGGTTGATTATTTATAATGAGGATAAAAAAAGATCCAATATTTCTGTATTTTAAAAAGATGGATTTATAAATATTAAAGTTAGAATATGAATATTATTTTTTTTAGATGAATGTGAAACCATTTATATGAATGAGGATTAAATAGGTCTATAAGGAATATGTGGAACTATCGAAGTAGGTCATAAATGTTCTTGAGTTTGACATTGATTATAAAGGAATGATAATGTTCAAGAACCATTTACGATTCCCTTACATACCATATTTGAATAAGGATATATTGGATGAATATCATAGTATATCATTCTCTATTCATCTTGAATGTACAAAGATATATAGAGATCTAAAAGAGTATTTGTGGTGGGACAACATGAAGAGAGATATTTCAATGTATTCATCTCGGTAGTTTGTATGTTAAAAAGTTAATCTTGAGAGACAAAATTCTAAGGGGGTTTTATAACCATTAATTAAACTATAATGGAAATGGGAAAACATCACCATGAATTTCATTGTTGGAATCCAAAGAACATCTAAATTGCATAATGCTAATTGGGTTATGGTCAATCACCTTATATATTCATAACACTTATTTCTATAAGATAATGTTTCCATATTTATTAGATCCCCATGATATAAATTAATAAAGTAGTAATTTTAAATGTTGTACCACATTTTTTTATATCTGATTTTTATTTAAGGATTACCAAAAAGTTATAGAGAATTCATCAAAAATATTTGGATTCAGAGTTGTGTTTCTGTACTAGTTATCATCATCAGAAAGATGGTCAGTTTTACAGAAACATTTAAACCCTAGAAAATAATTTTTTGATCTTTTTTTGATGGATTTTAAATTTCATTAGGGTCAACAAATTCCTCCAGTAAGGTTTTCTTTCAATAATGGAGTTTACTCGAGCATTCAGATGGCTCATTATGAAGTCCTCTAAAGGAATAATTATAGAACTCCAATGTGTTGGGATAAAGTTAGAGAAATAAATCTATTAAATCCTCAGATAGATGAGGAAATTGTGGAGAAGGTTAGATCCACTCATTGTCACATCAATGTATCTTAGAGTCTACTGAATAGTTATATTAACAATAATTTACAATATCTAGAGTTGAAAGTTGGTGACAAGTTATTCCAATAAATTTCTCCATGAAAGAAGGTTATCAGATTTATAAATAAGGGAAAACATATCAATTTTATATTTTCCCCTACGAGATTCTGGACCGAGTAGGTATGATAGATTACCACATGGTACTTCCACCAAATCTCTCTGAAGTCCATGATGTGTTCCATGTATCTCCCCAAATGAAGTGCATACATGACCCTTCACATGCACCGAAATCATAGGTAATTCCACTCAAGCATGATTTTTTGTATAAATAACCATCAGTATAAATCTTGGATTATTAATATGATGTTCTATGGAATAATACTTCTCACCTAGTTAAAGTTTTTAGGAGGATTAAAAAATTTAAAGACTCTATATGGGAACCCGACGATGTGATGAAAATGATTTATCTATATTTTTTATATAATTATTGTGGAATTTCAAGGTCATAAATAATTTAATCGGGGGTATAATATAAAACCCGGAGATTTGATGATATATTTATCTTCAAATAAATTTAATATCTTTAATTTAATTTAATCTAATATATGCACAGTTTAAACAAAACTATGATATAAATAATATTATTCAAACATGTTCATTATAAATGAGTTATTAAAATTGGATATATGAATATAAATAAACACACAAAAAAATATGATAAATGGTTTTATATAATTTCAATTAATTTATAAATAACATCCCAATTTTAAATATAATATTATATGCTTCAAAAATACATATTCTTCAAAAATTGTTTTAATTGTTTTTTTATTGATAAAATTATAACTAATTTCTAATGATTTTCAAAATTATATTTGATAAAAGGTTATTATATTAGAAATAATCATAAAAAAATTATCTTAGGATTAAATTTTAGTATTTTTAGGAAAAATATATTTCATAGTGAATAATGAAAATATTGTTTTTTATTAATAAAGTATATTTATTATTTCAAGAATTTACAAAGTTTAATTTTTTCAAAATATATTAAAAGTAAAATTAATTCATTTATATTATGAATAATCTAATTAATTTCATTGGAATCAATTTTATTTTGTATTTCAGTATAGAATTTTTTTATAATTGGGAAAAAAATTTCTAGAAACATTATTTTTATCATGTTTTTCTAGTTTAATTTTACATTAAATTTGTTCACTTATATGAATTGAATTTTATAAAATGGATTCCATATATGTGATAATATATAGTTAATATAATTTAATAGGGTAAACATATTTTTTTACATTATGAATATTAATCATATAAAATATTTTTCACCTCCGTAAATGAGGTAAATTAGCTTAAAACCTTGTGGTAAAATAAGAAAATATATCTAAAACATTTCTTTATAATATTATATGATTGATTTTCAACCAATGTAATTATTAAGTAGTTAAATAATATATTTTAAATCATTATATTAAAATTGGGAACCCTAACTTCACTTTGCTGTAGATAAGTTATATTTTATTCAAAATAAAAACTATTTTTGAGGCTTTTTATTTAACATCATAGTTGTAATATTCGATAGAGTTTTGGAAAGATATAAATTTCTAGAAAAAAATATTTAGTTAATTATTTAAAAAAATCATTGAATCAAATTTATCAAAAAAATTCAAGGTAAAATGATTTTTCCTCTTAAATCATTTCTTTTCCTAAAAACTGTTTTTCATGAATTTTTTGCTATTATAATAAATGTAATGTGTTCCACCCATATAAAGTAAATATGATAAAATGAATTCCACATTGGTAATTGTTATTTAAAAATTTTCCTTTAATACCCCTATTATTTTTTTCATATAATTATGATATCAATGTAACAAGTTGAGTTATCACAATTAAGGTTAACATGAGTATAAAGTGGTTTAAATAGAAGTAAAGGATTAAAATATATCAAAAAAAATTAAAAATGTGACTATATGAGTGTATTTTTACCTTATAATATCTTATATTCTTATTTTGGTTTCCTTGGGTCCAATTTACATGATTATTATATATGTATTAATTAATATTTTAAAAATTCCAAGTGCATCATTTCTCTTTCCTATAAAAGGTTAAGTTCAATGGACAAAATAACAACTGAGAGGGGGTGGGGTTGAATCAGTTGATCACTTTTTATAAGTTTAAATACTTTAAGAAACATAAACCCTATAACCTATTAATATTTATTTTCTTATTAACCTTCAGTAAATACTTATGCATGAAAGAATAGTAAAGCAAGTAAGGCACACACGATTTACAAGGCTTGACATCAATGTGAGAACATACACCCTTTCCATAGTCACTCACATGGGTCTATGAAAAACTTCTACAATGAAGAAGGGAATACAGCTTTTTCCAACTCATGTTAGACACCTTCTATCTCTCGATGGGAAAGATTATACTGAATCCTATCAGTTTACAATGATTGTATATAGAATACTTGAGCCAAAAAGAAGAATAAAAACTTTTTTGAATCTTATACACAAATGCTCATTCTGAATGCTCAGTCTAATTAGGATAAGTCTGATCTTCTTAGTACGGTAAGGATGATTCTAAATTTTCCTTTCCTAAACACTCAATGATACCTTTATTCAATCTGGTGGGATGTTTTCACTTTGAATTATTCATAGATCCACCTTTTTCACTTGTGTCAAAGTTGAAAATGAACAAATAATATGAGCAAGTATTTATAGGAAAATCGAAAAACAAATGTGGGAATCATGAAAAACATTCATGATTCCTCAAATCTAAAAAACAAATAAAATCTCAATCATTAAAACATAAAATTTGACTTTGTCAAATCTCCTAAAATTTCAATGAGATTTACAAAAAATTGAAATTCATGTTTGAATTTTTGAACTCTTCACTCAGTAAGATAATGTTGAATCTTGGTTCTACATTCTTCAGAAATGTGCTCAGAAATGTAGTTCTAATTTTCTAAGAAACTTTCTCAGAAATGTGATTATGTTTTTCTTAGAACCATGCTCAAAAAAGTGGTTTAGTTTTCTCAGAAGCATGCTCATAAAGTGGTAATTTTTTCATAGAAACGTTCTCAGAAAATTGGTTTAGTTTTCTCAGAAACATTCCTAGAAAAGTGGTTTAGTTTTCTAGAAACCTACTTAGAAAATTGGTTTGTTTTTTTGAGAAGCATGATCAAAAAAGTGGATCTGTTTTATCAGAAACATGCTCAGAAATACGGTTCAGTTTTCTCCTAAAAAATCCATGAAATGTGGTTTACATTTCTTAGATACTTGATCAGAAAATTTGTTTAGCTTTCTTCAGAAAATAGGATCTGATTTGTTCAGAAAATAAGTTCATATTTTCTCAGAATTCAGGATCTGATTTTCTCATAATTTATGTTTTGATTTTCTCAGAATTCAGGTTCCAATTTGTGAAAAATTTATCTTCGTATTTTCTCAGAATTTAGGTTCTGATTTTCACTAAATTCAGGTTATGTTTTTTATAGAATTCAAGTTCTGATTTTCACAGAATTCAGTTTCCAATTTTCTCATAATTCAGGTTCTGATTTATGCATAATTCAGGTTTCAATTTGTGCAGAATTCAGGTTTTGATTTCATTAGGAAACAACTGCTATTTTTTCGAAATTAGATTCTGATTTTTGTAGAATTCATGTTCTAATTTGTACAGAATTCATCTTCTCATTTGTTCAAAATTCTTCTTAGTGGTTCTTATTTCATTAAACCTCTCCATAATTTCTTTAAAATAAATTATCATGAATGTTTCAAAATTTGTGATAACTTACTAATCAGAAAATCATTGTCTGGTTTTGTTTATAATGTTTTAGAAACTTTCTATCTTATTTCTTTTCACTCTTCAATAACATCCTCTTTCCAAACAATTTAGTAACAGAATGACTTATTCTTTTAGCATCATCTTTCAAACTCCACAACTTCTTTCAAAATCAGCAACTTCCTTCAAACTCAGCAACTTATTTCTTTCTCTGATTATGAAAAAGAAAAACATCCCACAACCAACAACATCATCTTCCTTCATATCAAAAAAAATATTCAATAAGAAAATTTAGTTATCAAAAAATAAAAAAGTATTTTAAAACAAAACACCACAGGGGTTCTTCAATCTCCCCATTTGGATTTGTTGACAACCCTCTTTAACAATTTTTCCAACTCTAAATTTTTTTCACAAGTTGTCTTTTGTAAAGAACTAATGTTTATTGACTTTTATCAAAAAATATGCTTTCTAAAAAGAGAGTGTCTTGTCACCACACTACTAGATAGAGAAATGATTTTAAAGGAATTTCATCCCTTGGTGGAAAGTAAATTTTGTGACCATGTAAAGATAACTCCCCATCACTATCCTTTTTCTCTCAATCTAATCTTATCCTTTCTCACTTTTATTTTTCTCTGTCCCATTATAGGAAAACCACCGCTTTAGATTCAATGAAAATAAAGATAAGTAAAACTTCTTACGAAGTAAAAGGTGATACTTTCTCTCCCCTTTGTCAATATAATCCAAATCATAGTGGGGGATTATTTTTGAGGTTTAGGAAGAAATAAGAGGAGGATGAATGTGAATCTGCAACCTCAATTCAACAAACCATTCTTTATACATTGATTTTTTAAGGAAATCATCAATCTGATATATTGTTGAAATTTATTCCATTATAACATCTGTTGTAGAAACATTCTCTTTTATAAAGTGATTCATTATATCAATATTTTTTTATCTTGAATATTGGACATGATTCTTAGAAGGATCAATTGCACTCTGATTACCACAAAGTATCTTAAATGGTTTAAAAACTTTCACTTTCAAATCTTCAAATTGAACTTTCATCCACAAAATTTTAGTACAAGCCCGAGTGACTCCAACATATTCAGATTTATATGTTCTTAAAGTTACTAAACTTTGTTTCTTACTATGCCAACTTCCATAAAATTCACCCAAAATAAATTTTCCCCAGAGGCTGACTTTCTATCATGATAATCTCCATCCCAATCAGCATTAGTATAACCAAGAAACATCATCTCACTGTTTCTTTTGTATAAAAACCCATATGAAGTTTCTCCTTTTTCATATCTCAAAATCCTCTTTGCATCCAACATATGTAATTCGTTCAGATTACTTTGAAAAATAGAACATAAAGTCACATCATAAAAAACATCAAGCCTTGAATTTTTAAGGTAAATATTACTTCTTATCAACTTTCAAATGTCTTTCTGATTCACACATATTGCAGATTCATCTTAACTCAACTTTTTCCTCACTAAAAAATGAGTTGAAAATTCATTGGATTCCTATATCCCAAACTTCTTTATCAATTCCTTGTTTTACTTTTCCTGGGATAAGAATATATATTTTTATTTATTTTGAACTTTTAATCCAAGGAAGAAAGTTAATTCTCCCAACATTAACATTTCATAGTTCTTCTTCATCTCCTCAGAAAACTCTTCTCAAACCTTTTCTTCATCCCTAAAAAAAAGTATATCATCCACATAAACAACTACAATTAATTTTCCAGAATAAAAAAAGTAACTTAAAAGTTGATGTCAACTTTTCCTTTAGAAAGGTTCATCATTTTCAAACAATAGTTGAGCTTCAAATACTAAGAACGTGGATCTTGTTTTCCCCCATATAGATATTTCTTCAATTTACAATCATTGTTTTAATCCCCATCATGTAAAAGACCACAAGGTTGTTCAATGTAAACTTCTTCCTCAATCTCACCATTTAGTAAATATAACATTACATTCGTCTAATGAATATTTTAATTATGATGATCAACCACTTTAAGAAACATTCGAATAGTTTCTAGACATTCAATAGGGGAAAATGTTTCATCAAAATCGACACCTTCCACCTATGCATATACTTTTCAAAAAAATATATCATTGTTTCATGAAACTTATCCATGCTAGTTCAATTTATTTTTTTAAACCCACATGGTTTTGAAAACATTTTTATTTACTATCCTTAGAGAAATTTTCAATCTTTAATTCTTTTCAATCTTATCCAACTCTTCATTCATAGCATACATCCATTATTTATGTTGAACGACCATTAATCTGATTCTGGTTCAACATTTGAGATAAGTGATGACTAAATTTCTAATCTCAACACCCTTCTTGTCTGAAGTGGAGCCTTATGATTCCCAATAATCATTTCATATTCAACATTCTTTCGTAATTTAGTAAATCTCATAGTTTCATTCCTAGAATCACATTATTCACTATGTAACTCATCTGAGTTACATTAACTTTTGTAGGGATTCTTCAATTTATCCTCCTCAGTATTCCCAAAAACTTTTTTAAAGGGACTTAGTTTTTCAATCACTTTTACATCATATTAGTCCACTAACTTTTTCAAATGTTTGTTCCAGCATTTGTAACTTCAACAATTTGGTGAATAACTAATGAAAGTTCCTTCCTCAACTTTATCATTAAACTTTCCAACATCCAGATTTTTGATTTTGAGAAAACATGAACTTTCAAAAACGTTAAAGTATTTCAATAAATGTTTTTTGTTATACAACAATTCATAAGGAGTAATGTTTGTTTTTGGGCTCAACAAGTATAAATTTTGAACATTTACAATAGTACTAACTACTTCTCTCTAAAATAATTTTGAAATTTTGTATTCTGGTAACATACATATTCCCATTTTCACAAATCTTCTATTATTACTTTCTACTACTCCATTTTATTTGGGAGTATAAGAATCACTATTTTGATTTTTGATACCATGATTTCTCAGATAAGTTTCTAATGAATTTTTTGTGAATTAGATACTATTGATTTTTCTGAGCTTCTTTAGGGAAACTCTAAATTCTTTCTCAATATATTTTCTAAAAAATTTAAACACTTCAATTTCATCTGAATTATGCTTCATGAACATGATGTTTGTCATCTAAGTGAAATCATCAACAAAAGTGACAAAGTACAAATCTCATTTCGTTGATTTATTTCTCATCGGCCCTCGTAGATCAGAATGAATAAGCTCATGTGGTCTTCTAGATTGTATCAAAACTCTTTTATGACTTTTGTTAGTCATCTTTCCTTTTTTAAATGTAATGAAAACATCCCCATCTCTTATTTTTAGCTCTGTTAGGTTATGAATGGAATGAACTTTGGAATGTTTGATAATACTTTTCTGACCATGGTTCCCAAATCTTCAGTGCCACAATTTGTTTGCATCTTTCATACTTAAGTAACAGGAGTGATTGAGTTCTCTAATTTGGAAGAGATTCCCATTGGTTCTTTCTCCTTTTGTAAAAACTTTTCCATATTTCAGACATTTGATGATACAAGAATACTTTATGAATATTTCTTCTTTTCTATCATCACAGAGTTGACTTACACTAAGAAAGATATGTTTTAACCCATAAACAAGTAGAACTTATTTGGATTTTAATTTTTAGCTTCAATCACTACCATTCCGATTCTATTTATTTTTAAGGAACCATAATTACCAAAACTAATTTCTCCCCCATCATGAATTTCAACATGATTAAAAAAATTTAATATCATCAATCATATGTGAAGAAGAACCACTATCAAGTATCAATGGTTTATTCCTTTTTCTTTCCATCAAATATGTCTCAAGAACTAAAAAAATTTTCCTTAATCTTCTTATTTTTAGCTATCCTTTCTTTCCCATTCAAAGAAACTTGTTCTGGAAGGAGTGTCATACATCTTTCAGCATGTTGACTAGACTGATCACATCTTCCACTAACTACTTCTAGACATTCAAATTGATTCTTTGTTGGAATTTTTCTGACATCTTGAGAATTCACCTTTTTATCTTTTTGTGAGTCAGAAAATTTACTAATTCATCTTTAATTATTTCTTTCACTTTGGTCAAACCTTCTTCTTGATAGAGAAACATTGCTCCTAAAATTATAAGCTCTATTCCCATAGATTCCTTAGCACAATAAATAGCCATCAAATCATGGTTTTCTATTCATGAAAGATCTTTCTATATAGAAAATTTGATAAGTTTGATAACTTATTTTATATCTAACATACTTAGGATTTGAACATCTTTTCTTTTGAGTAAGTCTTCAATTTTTCAGATACAATAGGTTTCTCACATCCTTTCACCAGCCAATATTTACTAATACTTTTTCCTGAACCTAAAATATTAAAATATTCAGATGAGATATTATTTTTTTCAATAGATGATTGCACTTGATTCTCTTAAGGATCCTTTTTATGAATTTTAGAAGTCCCACCTTTTACTTCTGTAGCTTTTTTGAATTTTTCATTCATCTTCCATAGCATATTTTTGGACTTTATGAAATTAGATTTTAACTTGTTGACCACCTCTTCCTTATCTTCAAGATTCTTTCTATGATATTCAATCATCTTTACCTGTTAATCAATTCTATGCTTGTAACTTGAAATCTTCTGAATGTATTCATCCTCCAGCATGATGAAATAATTTCTTCCATAAGAAACATATTCACAATTTTTTTCATTACAATAATTTTATTTTTTGAGAGATTTTTTTTCTCAATACATGCAATATGTTCAATTCTGAGCTAATACTCACTATAAGATTCTTCACCACCTTTTTTACTCTATGAGGAGTCTTTTGTTTTCTAAACTTTTTCAACGAAGGTTCTGAATTTTTATGAACTTTCATCTTCAGAAGAATCATTATTAGTTGTGTCTGATTCAACCTTCTTACTCATCATAGATCTTTTCTTTCTGGAAGACTTCTTCTTTAATTTTTTGGAATATTTCCCTTCTTTATCATTTTTGTTCGACTTCTTCCATTGAGTTCTTTCATCGAAATCATCTCTATATTATCTAACGTCTTTCATGGGGAAATTCATAGAAAAGTGATTGATTCCACCACACTCAAAACATTTGTGATAATTTTTTCCTCCATACTTTCCTCTTCCTCTTCAATATTTCTTGGATATGATAGAAATTATTTTTTCATTCATCTTATCATCCTATTTATCTTTAGACTCACAAGGATCTATTTCTTCAATATCTAGGATTCTAATATTTCTCAATTCTTCAAAATCCTTTTCATCTTTCATATTATTTTTAAACATTGGGGCTTTCCTCATTTCATAATCAACAAGAATGTTATGAAATTCATCAATAGATAAGTCATCCTTATCTTATAAAGAAAATATTTTAGAATCGAACCTGTCTGAAAAGTTTCTCATAATTTTTTTCACCATTGTAGAATCCTTCAAGAAATCTATAAATCCTATAATGTTGCAAACAATTTATTTTAATCTAGTGAAGTATTAATCATTTTTTTCTTCATCCCTCATTATGACGTCTTTATATATACTACGCCACAATTGGAGCTTTTCTTACTTGACATTAGTATTCCATTCTAAAATGCATTCCAGCTTGTCCTGCATACTTTTTGATGTTTTGAGACCCATTAACTTTTGATAAAAATTCTCCAATAAGGAAATAAGAATTTAATTTCATGCCTTTCCATCATCTTTTATGTTTATTTTATCAAAAAATCTCATAGGAGCATCTTTCACAATAGGTTAAAAACCAATAGTAGCAGCATCAAAAACTTCAAGGCCAAGAGATAGGAGAAAAGGAATCATCATATTTTTTCATCCACAAGAATTATTTCCATAGAATGTAGTAATTTCTCTATTATTGATAGAATTGATATTATCCATGATAAGGATTCAACAACAGAACCTTCCTCTGATACCAATTAAAGTTCCAAGGATTGAATAACAACTGAGAAGGGGGGTTGAATTAGTTGTTCACATTTTATAAGTTTCATAACTATAAGAAACGTAACCACTATAACCTATTAATATTTATTTCCTTACCAATATTTAGTAAATATTTATGTATGAAATAATATTAAAACAACTAAGGCATGAATGATTTATAATATTCGACCTCAACATGAAAACCTACGTCCTTGCCATAGCCACACATGTGGGTCTATGGAAATCCACTATAATGAAGAAATGAATACAAATTGTGCCAAGTCCCATTTGTCACATTTTATCTCTTAATAAAAAATATTATAATAACTCGTGTCAGTTTACAATGTCTTCTTGTAGAACAGTTGATCTAAACAAAAGAATAAAAACTTTTTGAATCTTATCCACAAATGATTAGTATGAATCCTTAGTCTAATTTGGATAAGTCTTATCTTTTGAGTATGGTAAGTATGATTCCAATTTTTCTCTTCTCAAAAACTAAAAGAATCATTTCTTCAACCTAATGGGAACTGTTCACATTGAATTCTCTAGAGCTCTTCCTTTTACCCATGTGTCAGTGTTTCAGATGAACAAATTATTTAACAATGTATTTATAGGATACTCAGAAAAAGAGGTGGGAATATTGAAAAACTTTTCCTCTTCCTCAAATCTCAAAAACATCTAAAATACCACCCATTAAAATATAAAATTTGACTATGTCAAACCTCGCTAAATTTATCCAATATTTAGGAAAAAATGTAATTCAGGTTTGAATTCTTGAACTCTTAACCTAGTATGATAATGTTAAATATTGGTTCTAATGTTTTTGGAAACATTCTCAGAAATGTGGTTTTGATTTTCTCAGAAACATATTTAGAAATTTGGTTTATTTTTTCTCAAAAACATGTTCAGAAAAGAGGTTTTTTTTCTCAGTAACATGATCAGAATAGTGGTTTTATTTTCTGAGAATCCTGCTCAAGAAAGTGGTTATCTTGTCATATAAAACATGCCTAGAAAAGGGGTTCGGTTTTCTCAAAAACCTTCATAGAAAAGTGGTTCAGTTTTCTCAAAAAAATCATAAAAGTTGCTAATTTTTCTCAAAAACATACTCAGAAATGTTGTTTATTTTTCCCAGAAACATGCTCAGAAAAGTGGTTCAGTTTTAATTGAAACATGCTCAGAAAAGTGGTTTATATTTGTTTGTAAAATAGGATCTGATTTGTTCAGAAAATAGGTTTTGATTTACATAGAATTTGAGTTTCGCTTTGCTCAGAATTCAGGTTTTAATTTTCATAGAATTCATGTTTCAATTTCTATAGAATCATGGTTCCAATTTACTTAGAATTTAGGTTCCAATTTTCTCAAAATAAAATTCAAATTTGTGTATTATTTAGGTTCCGATTAGCTAGGAATTTAGGTTCTGATTTTCTCAAAATCTAGGTTCCAATTTGTACAGAATTTATGTTCCGATTTGTGTAGAATTTAGGAACCGTTTTTTTAGAATTATCATTCTGATTTTCTTAGGAAAAAACTTATTATTTTTCTATAATTTATGCTCTGATATTTAAAAAATTCAGGTTCCAATTTGTGCATAATTCAGGTACAAATTTTTGAAAATTTCTTTTTAGTGATTCTTATTTTTTCAAACCTCCCCACTATTTCTTCAAATTATTTTTCATGAAAGTTTTCATGATTTGTGATAACTTATTGATCAACAAAGAATCGTCTGATTTTTTTAGAAAGTTTTAGAAACATTCTAACTTTGGAATTTTCACTCTTCAACAACATCCTCTTTCAAAACGCTTCAACAATTAAAGGAATTCTTCATTTAGAAACATCTTTCAAACTCAAAAACTTTTTTCCTACATAGAAAATTCCTTCAATCTCATCAACATATTTATTTATCTATTTTTTAAAAATAAAAATTTAGCACAATCAAGAACTTTATCTTCCTGTATATGAAAAATATTCTTCAACAAGAAAGTTTAGTTGTCATAAAAGACAAATCTTTTTTAAAACAGAACACCCTAAAGGTTCTTAAATACCCTTCATTGGAATTGTTGATAACCCTCCTTAACATCTTTTCCAACTCTCATATTTTTCCACAACTCATATTTTGAAACCAACCATCATTTTTTGACTTTTATCAAAACATTTCCTTTCTCAAAAGAGATTTTTCTAACACCACAAGTACTAGATAAAGTAATTTTTTTGAAGTAATTCCATCCCTTTGTGGTAAGTGAATATTTTGACCATGTAAAGATAACTCATCCTCACTTTATTCTTCTCTAAATACTATCCATTAATTTATCACTTTTCTTTTTCTCACCTTCATTATATGATAACCATAGCTTCAGATTAAAAGGAAATGAAGATAAGAAAAACTTATTACAATGTCAAAGTTGTTATATTCTCTCCCACTTTTTCAACATAATACAAAGTACGATGGGGGATTATTTATGAGAATTATAAAGATATGGGAGGAGTTTGAACATGAATTTTTAGCCTTATTTCAACAAAACATTCCTTTGACATTTCTTTTGTAAAGATATCAGCAATGTCATACTTGGTTGAAATGTATTCAACAAAACATATCTAGTAGCAACTTTATCTTTTATAAAGTGAAAATTTATTTCAATATGTTTTGATCTTGAATGTTTGAAGAGATTCTTTTAAAGATAAATTACACTCTGATTATCCCAATGTATCTTTAATGGTGTTGAAATTTTTACTTTCAAATCATCAAACTGAAATTTCATTGAAAAAATTTGAGTACAAGCCTGAGTAGATGCAATATATTTGGATTCAGCTGTGGTTAATGTTACTGAACATTTTTTATTACTGTGTATACTTAAAAACATTCACAAAAAAATGTTCCCCCTGAGGTTGAATTTCTATCATTACAATCTCCATCCCAATAAGAATATGTATAGCCATAAAACTTCATCTCATTATTTCTTTTGTATAACAACCGCTTGGAATTTTTTCTTTTGACATCTAAAAATCCTCTTTGTATCCAACATAGGTGATTATTTAGGATTAGTTTGTTACCTGGAACATAGAGTCACAACATAAACGTTATCAGTTTTTGAACCTATAAAGTAAATAATATTTCTTATCAACTTTATAAAGTCTTTCTAATTCACTATTATTACATATTCCTCTTTACACAACTTTATTATCACTAAAATAGGAGTTGGAACATCATTGGATTCATCCATCCCAAACATCTTTAACAATTCCTTGGTATAATTTTCTTGAGATAAGAAAATATATTTTTCTCTTTTTGAACTTTTAATCCAAGGAAGAAAGATAATTTTCCCAAAATTGATATTTCAATGTTCTTCTTCATCTCCTCAGCAAACTCTTCACAAAACTTTTCTTCATCCCCAATAAAAAATATAGTATCCACATAAACAATTAAAATTAATGTTCTAGAGTCAACATTTTTTCACATAAAAGTTTCTATAATCTTTTCCTTTAGAAAAGTACATCATAATAAAACAATCGTGGAGCTTCCAATAACAATCATGTCTATATTGTTTCATCCCAGACAAAGATTTCTTCAATTTACAAACTTTTTTTTCATCTTCATCAAGTAAAAACCCACAAGATTGTTCAGTGTAAACTTCTTCCTCAATCTCACCATTTAATAAATATGACTTTACATCCATCTAATACACATTGTAATTATATTGTGAAACCACTATAAGAAACATTCAAATTGTTTTTAGCCTTGCAACATGAGAAAATGTTTCATCAAAATCCACACATTCCACCTTTTTATATCCTTCACAAACAATTATTACTTTGCCTCTTGAAACTTCTCCATTATAATTCAATTTATTCCTATAAACCCTCTTGGTTCGAATATAATTTATATTTTTTGAACTTGGAGAAATTTCCCTTGTTTTATTCTTTTCAATCTGATCCAATTCTCCTTTCATAGAATCCTCCCATTCTTTATGTTGAACAGCCTTTGAAACTGATTCTGGTTCAACTTTTCAGATAAGTGATGCATAATTTTCTAATATCAAATTCCTTCTTCTCTAAACATGATCCATATAATTCCTAATAATTATTTCAAATTCAATAAGCTTTTATAAGGTATTAAATCTCACGGTTTCTTTCCCAGCTTCACTTTTTTCACCACATGACTCATCTGAGTTACATTCACTTTTGTGGGGATTATTGAATTTATCATCCTCATAATTCTCAAAAACATTATTAAAGGGAATTAGGTTTATAATTTCCATTACATCATATTATTCCACTAAATTTTGTAAAGGTATGTTCCATTATTTGTAACTTCTTCTATTTAGTGAATAACCTATGAAAGTTTCTTCCTCATCTTTCTCATTAAACTTTCCCATAGCTGTTTTTTTATTTTTGATAAAACATGGAATTAAAAAAATGTTGAAGTATTTTATGATGGTTTTTTTGTTATAATACATTTTATAAGGAGTCATATTGGTTTCTGGTCTCAACAATAATCTATTTTGAACATGTACATCAGTACTAATTGCTTCTCTCCAAAACAATTTTCAATGTTTGTATTCTACTAACATACTTCTTCCCATTTCAACCAATATTTTCTTCTTCCTTTTTGCTACTCCATTTTTTCATGGAGTATAGAAATCACTATACCGATGTTTGATTCCATGATTTAAAATATAAGTTTCTAAATAATTATTTGTGAATTTGGTACCATTTACTATTCTCAACTTATTTATGGAAACTCCTAATTCTTTCTCAAAATATTTTTTGAAGAGTTTGAAGATTTCAATAGACTCTGAATTATGATTCATGAACATTATGTTTGTTATCTGAGTGAAATAATCAATAAAAATGATAAAGTACAATTCCCCTATTATTGATTAGTATATCATCATCCCACACAGATCGGAATGAATAAGATCAAGTGGTCTACTATATTGAATCTCAACTATTTTATTTTTTAGTTATCTTTCCTTTATGAAATGTAATGAAAACATATCTATCTCTTCTTTTTAGCTCTGGAAAGTTACAAATGGAATCAACTTTGGAATGTTTTTTCATACTTTTCTGACCATGGTGCCCATGTATGTAGTGCCATAATTCGTTTTTGTCTTTCGTACTCAAGTAACATGAGTTATTGAGTTATTGAATTTGGATGAGATTCCCAAGGGATCATTATCCTTTTGTAATAACTTTTCCATATTTCACACATTTTATGATACAAGAATAATTTCTAAAGATTAATTATTTTCCATCATTTCATAGTTGACTTACACTAAGCAAGATATGTTTTAACCCATCAATGTAACGCCCCGACCCTAGATACCCAGAGTTGGTGCATTATTACATAACATTGGCATGATAACAAGAAAGATCAAGTCTCGAAAGACCGATTAGTTCAGTAGCCTTGGAAACACTAGATATATTCATAAAGTTTACATTACATCAATAAGTGAAAAACTACAACAATATATTGTCTTCATATCCCCTAATACTATCCCTGTAGGGAATTCATAAAATACTTCTTCACATCCTGGGAAAAATAAAACATAGAAAAAGGGGTGAGCTCAAATTCCCAGTAAGGATAACAATATAGCGGAAACTTTCATAAATAAGAATAAACATTTAAGGCAATGTATAACAAAAACAAAAGTCTTTTAAACTTTAACTTCAACATAGTATGGAAAAAATAAGATAAATTATTCTATTTACTTATTAACATGAATATTATACTAATAGAATAATCACATGCAATATCAATAACCCCTTTCATAATAATTGAATTCATAATGCCAGACTATCATAACCACATTGCCAAGGCCTCGTGGCAAGACTAAAAATAAGATTTTTCCAAGGCCTTGTTCCAAGACACTAGTTTGTCTCATGAGACCTACCGATGCATCAAAGAGCTATAGCAGGCTCCACCCGTCACATATTAAGTCCAATGCATTCCCATATGAAAAGGTTCAAACATAACATAAACATTTGTATTAAAACTAGCCTATGAAATGTAAATAATTCATCCATAAACCACGAATGGTGTAAGAATAACACATCCATAGTCAAACACATCACAAAAACATCAAAACAATATGGAAGTTTTGTATCATAATAAATCAACTTCAAATAAACATAAAATCCCCCAAAAGATGTTGACATAGTTGAAATAAAAACAATTTGAGAGAAATTTCTCTTTTTTTGAAATCATTTAAAAGTCACACATTTATTAAGGAAGTAATTTAAAATATATTTTTGAATCAAAGTGTCCCATACCACTTTGAAACTTTTAAAAAGAAATATCATTTAAAAACATTCATGTACACATAAATAAATCCTTAAAATCACTTTGAAAACATGGAAATTAATTAAAAATATTTAGAAAGATAAATATTTAAAACATTTAAAATTCTGATTTTGATAAAGAGTACCTTTCAGAAATTCTTAAAATATTCATTTTGAAATCATTTAAAAGTAACGTAATTATAAAATAAAATATTTACTTTGAAAATATCCTTATAAGCTTGTAAGGGAAGCTTTGAAAATTTTATAACGGTTGAAAATAGCCACACCCGCTGTATAAGTTAAAAAAACATTCTTACCTTAATTCTGTCGAAAAGGTTAAAAAGGACCATGTTTGGAAATCGACGGAAAGATTCCTTTATAAACATCTTATAAAAAGTAAAACAAGGGTATAAATGACTTTAACCCATATTATGTAAAATAGTAAGAATGTTTTTAAATACACTTTAAAGAAACTTGGATGTGGATGATAAAGAGTTCCCAGTAGATTATTACGTATAAACAACCTCGGATAACGAAGAGATTGTGAAATAAACCCTTACCTTGTACTTTTCTTTGGTTGGGGGTAGGTTAACCTCCTGTATAATATTGAAATAATTTTTATTAAATTATACAATAATCATATACATTAATATGATATCATATATGATCTTTCAATATTGATTTGTTAATAATATCTTAGTATTATCGTTGTTTCGGGTGTTAACTTACTCGTTTTCTTTTATATGTTTTGTTACGTAAGCCATATTTTTCATGGACAGGTTGTATCTTAATCATATCCAGAATGATACTAAGTCCTTAGATACTATTATTAATCATCAAATGAGAATTAGACTTTAATGGATACGATGGAGAATGAATCTCATCGCGTTCGTGGAGACGGTAGTCCGTACGTACGCACGAGCGACAATATCATTATTTTAATATTAAAATAATATATAATTGGATGTTATATCATATATACATAATCCTTATCATGTTATATTTATTATTTACATGAATTAAAAATCATTTTTATACCCATCCAAATAATAATATATTGAATAACAATTACACCACGACGTGGACACGGTAAGCCGTGCGTATACACGTATGGTGACATGTCATTCAAAGTATGGATAGAATACTGAATATGGTTGTACAATATTTATAACAATATTACAGTATATAGGAGATATTGGATTCATTATTTTAGAATGGATATAACAAAGAAATAAGAATTTGAAGAAGAAATGAATTTGAAAAAGGGTGGTGAAAACATTACCTCTTCTCCGGGTTCTTCCTTTTGATTTGATCAAAAGGACACCTTAGGTTGGCTCTCTGATCAAACTAAGGCCTCTAGGATGTATTTAGGTAAGTTTAGAGAGTATTTGGTCAGGGTCTGGCCGAGCCAAAGGGCTTTGAATGTGTGAATTAGTGAGAAGGGGGAGTGGCCTTTTATAAGAGGGGTGAGAGGCACCTTTGGAAAAGCTAAACATATTATTTTATAATAATTCATATTCGGTTTCTAATGGCTCCAAATTGGATTATTTAAAGGTTATGGTGGGGAGTGGTCTAAAACCACTCAACAAATATAATTTAGACAGGTTTGGGTCATTATATTAACCTTATCTTTAAGTATTAACTCCTAGTTAATTAGTTTCACTTTTACAATGTCTCTTTGAATTTTTATATTATATGGTTAATAAACTTACTATATACATCCAAGAGACCAAAAAGTGGTCCATTAATGATACAACTATCATGATATAAGTCTCTTTGCCGAACCTTAGATTTTTTGGAATTTAATATCAATTAATAATATAATATTTGTTTTAAAAACTCTTTTATGTCAATTTTGACACTATTCAATAATTGATTTTTGTAAAAAACATAATAGAATGATTACTTCGAAAAAAGTTAATTACACCAATCCTAACATGTCATGTTAAGCTATAAAATTATTTTTATTTATAAAAAGTCTCAAATTGCATTTATTTGGGTATTTATAATATCAATTATTCTAATTTTTTATTAATTAGGTAATTATTACATCACCATTGTGTCATAAATAAATTAAATTATTTAATATTTAAAAATTATAAATAAAATACAATTATGTAGAAAATATTTTTCGCTTCCTAATTAATATTTACAATCGAATTTATCTTATGTATAACCCTATATTAAAAATGTTTTAGTAAATAAACTTTGATTTTAACTCTTTTAACTCTTCTTTGAATTAAATAATAATAAATGTCCTAATCTAATACAAGTGGACCTAAATGATAATAGTTTACTCTTAAGATTTTTTTTGGTCGAGATACACTTGTCCAATAGAATTAGGACATGTTTTACGGTAATATTAATATCTTTTTTACCCTTAATTACCCTATTGACTTTTAACCGTGGTAAATATAAGTAAAAAGTTACTATTCACCAAAAATTATTTTCATCTCATTGAACCAAATTTTACTCCTTGATATTAACCGTGTCTCTCAGATTTTTGAAATTCCACTCACAGAAGCGGTAAAATTCAGTTTTATGAAAAATTCGGTTTTTTAACTACCACTTAGTGGTTTCACTATTCATCAAAAAATGAAAGTTTCCAGAAAAATACCAAAAATTGGGCCTAAGATATATTTGATATTATCAATTCAAAAATTATGTCTATTTTACCAAATTTAGAACATAACAGTTGCATTAATAAATTTAGAAATTAATTCCCGTCGTCAAAACAAATATCGTGTTTTTAAGAGATAATAACTATTAAAAGATTGACACTTGTTTATGTATGGTTCAAATGTAAAATTACATCCAATGACCAACATTGTATTAAATGGTAAAAATATATTCTACATATACTTTAAAACCACTCAAATTAATAATTTATCACTATTAATTATTTCGATTAAAAAAGTTGTTTTTAAAAAACATTTAGTAATTTT
The DNA here is from genome assembly GCA_963277665.1 of Viscum album. NCBI lineage: Eukaryota > Viridiplantae > Streptophyta > Magnoliopsida > Santalales > Viscaceae > Viscum > Viscum album. The sequence goes on from OY728120.1 coordinate 238,800,123, forward strand.
CACTATCCATCAAAATATGAAAGTTATCTGAAAAGTACCAAAATTTCACCCTAAGCTAATTTCGATATCATGAATCCAAAAATGAAGTCCATTTCGAAAGATAAAGTTTATAAAATTTAAAAAGATAGGTATTACTATTCATTACTGCTAGTTTGATTGGTTGTGGTGTGTTAGAATCTCGAAGTTGCGTATAATGCACGACATTACATTATTCAAAGGGAAACGTACCGTGGAAGCTTGGGATGTTTCATTGTAAATTTTTTTGATGTCCCCATTCTAAAAAGTAAATTTATTTAGTCAAATTGAATATATAAAAGTTTAAAATATTGGATTTAAAAAGGGTTCACTATTAAAAGTTTGTAAAAGTGCAGTACTGAAAATGAATTTGTTATTACATTATGTCTAAGAAACTCATAATATGGATTCTAAAATTATAAGGATTATATAAAGTTTAAAATTTGGTTAATACTATTCATAACCTCTTTTTAACGGCTTGTTTAGTAAGTCATGGTGCGTTTGAACTCGGTGTTGACTATAGTGCAAGTTATTGAATTATTTTGAAGAAATAACACACTATGAAATCTTGGGGTGTTACATTATCCCCTCCTTCAATAAATTGTTTCCTCGCAATTTGAAATTGTTCTTCAAAAATAAAAGGTTGAATATAGAAAATATCTTTGTGGGAAAACCCACATTGGAAATTGGGTTAATAAAATTTTGTCTTAATAAGAGGAAAAGAGAAATGAAAGGGTCACCACCAAATTATGATCTCTATTCGGAAAACATTGGTGGAAATTAGATACATATAATTGGAGGAAAAACGTAAATATTTATAGGTAGTGATTGAGGTTATCAATCACAAACAAGTGTAAAATTTAGGGCCTTAAATTCATCAATCTATGATGATTTAAAATACCATCGGTTCAACAAAACATATGGTATTTGGATAACACATTTTTTGTTTTAAGATCCCTTCACTATAGTATAAGAATTAATTTCTTCATTGAATAAGAGAAGAAGAAAAATATATACTTGAAAAGTAGAGTCTCATCCTTTAACTAAGTTCTACCACAAACTCATCTTTCACTCTAAAAGATAATAGAAATTAAAAATAATATTCTATTTATCCTATTCGTATAGGGATAAAAACAATGAATTTATAATTCATCTAGAAGAACCATAAAAAACGACATTATTCAATCCAAGACATCACGTGGGTCAGTGGTAGGTGATACAACCTCGTCGCCCTTCAGTTGTGGGTTCAAGTCTCACAGCCTTGCTGGATGCGACGGGTTGCTACCCGACCTCCGGGTTGTCCTTTTATGGCAATCCAAAATAATCCAAACTATAACTATCCAAAATACTTCAGTACAAATTTTATAAGGAAGGTAAACACAATGAAGATCATTTTTTCCACATAATAACATGTGAACACCTTCATCATGTATTCTTTTAAAACACTGCAACATCGTGAATTACCATAAAACCTTATTGACTACATTAATGATCCCTTATTCCTTAAAGAATAATAGATATACTCCTTCAATCCAAAAATGTTGTAAACCCAAACAATGTTAGAATATACAAATCATTAATCAATTTCGAGGTAGTCAAGAATATCCAATATAATTTATCCAAATCAATCTTGTATTATTCTAAAATCACTACCTCGGTATCAGAACCATATTATGGTTTATCTTTCTCTCAACCATATATTTTCCAAAAATTTAACCTGCTATTGAGTCAGTTTTCTTTGTTCCACACAATCTCAAGTCCTTAAAGAAATAGTACTGCAGTACAATCCTTATATACTCCATAATTATTATAACATGTACATTGTTGATACAACACTCAAATGACCTAATAAACATAAGAACTCTAATCATTCCTCTTCATCTGTGGTAATATCATAACTTCATTATTATCCAATAGCATCATTTGCAGCATAGTCTGATGACTAGGACATAGGTTCGCGTAGTGTCCAAACTCCTTGCAAATGAAGCATTGTACATTTGAAACCATTTTCTTACCCTTGTGGTCACGTACTTTGTGCCCTTTTCCTCCAAACTTATAACAAACTACCATTCCTTTCAGGAAAGTTCTAGGGTGTTTCTTCCCATAGTTATCACATATTGGAAAATTCTTCTTTTCCCTCTTCCCTTTATCCATCTTTCCCTCTTCCATACCTTTCTTCTCTTTCTTCCCTTCAAAGCCATAAGACTCAGTAAACTCTTTAATTATCTTATCAACACATGATATTATTTCTCCATATAATGATAATATATGGGAGACTATTTATCTTATAAATTCTCTCTTAAGACCATGAAAGATATAATTCTTCTTTCTCTTTGGATCATGTGCATTGCTGGAGTTCTCATTCGTTCTACTAGGGTCCATTTGTAAACAATGGCATACACTAGATTAGTTTATGAATAACAATACCTAATCAAAAACTTGTAAAACACCTAACATAAATTAAATAGTTCATGGATATAATCCATAATAATAAAAATGTCTCATTTGAGGAAATATATACTCATAAACCCTTCATAATGTTTTGTAAAGAAAATGAGAATGATCCTAATCATATCCCCCGGGAGTGTCGTAACCAAGAGTGCAGCAAGACCCGTTGTCGTGCACCAGTTCCCGTTCAAGTCTAGCTCAAATCGGTGTTTTTGGGTTTTACCCCTAGATACATCTGTGCCAAAGCCACCTCTACCTACTCGTATCCAGACAATGATGTATTGCTCAGAAAACTCACAAAATCTCTACAATACCAAAATTCTAGGAAGTTGTTCTATACTAATCCTCAAAGTTATCTTAGGTCTACGTGCTCTAATTAGAGTTTATCTAAATCTAGCTTCTAAGGTTTGTACTAAACTTCCTCTGATACCAACTGTAACACCCCGACCCTAGATACCTAGAGTCAGTGGATTATTACATAACATTGGCATGATCACAAGAAAGATCGAGTCTCGAAAGACCGATTAGTTTAGTAGCCTTGGAAACACTATATATATTCATAAAGTTTACGTTACATCAATAAGTGAAAAACTACAATAATATATTGTATTCATATCCCCTCATACTATCCCTTTAGGTCATTCATAAAATACTTCTTCACATCCTTGAAAAAATAAAACATAGAAAAAGGGGTGAGCTCAAATGCCCAATAAGGATAAAAATATAGCAGAAACTTTCATAAATAAGAATAAACTTTTAAGGCAATGTATAACTAAAACAAAAGCCTTTTAATCTTGAACTTCAACATATTATGGAAAAAATAAGATGAAATAATTCCATTTACTTATTCACATGAATATTATACTAATTGAATAATCACATGCAATATCAGTAATCCCTTTCAAAATAATGGAATGCATAATTCCAGACTATCATAACCACATATCCAAGGCCTCGTGCCAACACTACAAATAAGATTTTTCCAAGGCCTTGTGCCATGACACTAGTTTGTCTCATGAGACCTACCGATGCATCAAGGAGCTATAACGGACTCCACCCGTCACATATTAAGTCCAATGCATTCCCATATGAAAAGGTTCAAACATAACATAAACATTCATATTAAAATTGGCATACGAAATGTAAATACTTCATCCATAAACCATGAATGGTGTAAGAATAACACATCCACAGTCAAACACATCACAAACACTTCAAAACAATATGGAAGTTTTGTATCATAATAAATCAACTTCAAATAAACATAAAATCCATCAAAGGAGGTTGACATAGATGAAATCAAAACTATTTGTGATAAATATCTCTTTTTTTAAATCATTTAAAAGTCCCACATTTATTAAGGAAGTAATTTAAAAGAGATTTTTGAATCAAAGTGTCTTATACCACTTAGAAACTTTTCAAAAGAAATATCATTTCAAAACATTTATGTACACATAAATAAATCCTTAAAATCATTTTGAAAAAATGGACATTAATTAAAAATATTTAGAAAGATAAATCTTTAAAACATTTAAAATTATGATTTTGATAAAGAGTACCTTTCAGAAATTCTTAAAATATTCATTTTGAAATCATTTAAAACTCACAAAATTATAAAATAAAATATTTACTTTGAAAATATCCTTATAAGCTTGTAATGGAAGCTTTGAAAATTTTATAACGGCGGAAAATAGCCACACCCGCCGTATAAGTAAAAAAACATTTTTACCTTAATTCTGTCGAAAAGGTTAAAAATGACCTTGTTTGGAAAACGACGGAAAGATTCCTTTATAAACAACTTATAAAAAGTCAAACAAGGGTATAAATGAATTTTACCCATATTCTGTAAAATATTAAGAATTTTTTGAAATACACTTTCAAGAAACTTGGTTGTGGATGATAAAGAGATCCTATTAGATTATTACGTATAAACAACCTCAAATAAGGAAGAGATTGTGAAATAAACCCTTACCTTGTACTTTTCCTTGGTTGGGGGTAGGTTAACCTCATGTATAATGGTGAAATAATTGTTATTAAATTATACAAGAATCATATACATTAATATGATATCATATATGATCTTTCAATATTAATTTGTTAATAATATCTTAGTATTATCATTGTTTCGGGTGTTAACATACTCATTTTCTTTTATATGTTTTATTAATTAAGCCATGTTTGTCATGGATAGGTTGTATCTTAATCATATCCAGAATGACTCCAATTCCTTAGATACTATTATTAATCATCAAATGAGAATTATACTTGAATGGATACGATGGAGAATGAATCTCACCGCGTTCGTGGAGACGGTAGTCCGTACGGACCCACGAGCTACAATATCATTGTTTTGATATTAAAATAATATATAATTGGATGTTATATCATATATGAAGAATCATTAAATGTTATATTTATTATTTAAATGTATTAAAAATCATTATTATACCCATCCAAATAATAATATATTGAATAACAATTACACCACGACGTGGAGACGGTAAGACGTACGTACGCACTTATGGTGACATGTCATTCAAATGATGGATAGAATACTGAATATGGTTGTAACATACTTATAATAATATTACAGTATATAGTAGATACTGGATTCATTATTTTAGAATGGTAATAACAAAGAAAGAAGAAGTTGAAGAAGAAATGAATTTGAAAAAGAGTGGTGAAAACATTACCACTTCTTCGGGTTCTTCCTTTTAATTAGATCAAAATGGTTCCATAGGTTGGCTTTATGATCAAACTAAGGCCTATAGGTTGTAGTGAGGGAAGTTTAGAGAGTATTTGGGCAGGATTTTTCCGAGACAAAGGGCTTTGAATGTGTGAATTAGTGAGAAGGGGGAGTGACCTTTTATAAGAGGGGTGAGGGGCACCTTTGGAAAAGCTAAACATATTATTTTATAATAAATTCATATTCAGTTTCTAATGGCTCCAAATTGGATTATTTAAAGGTTCAGGTGGGGAGGGGTCGAAAACCACTCAACCAATAGAATTTAGACAGGTTTGGGTCATTATATTAACCTTATCTTTAAGTATTAACTCTTAGTTAATTAGTTTTACTTTTACAATGTCTCTTTGTATTTTTATATTATATGGTTAATAAACTTACTATATACATCCAAGAGACCCCCAAGTGGTCCATTAATGATACACCTATCATGATATAAGTCTTTTGGCCGAACAGTATATTTTTTGGAATTTAATATCAATTAATAATATAATATTTGTTTTAAAAACTCTTTTATGTCAATTTTGACACTATTCAATAATTGATTTTTGTAAAAATAATAACAGAATGGTTACTTAGAAAAAGGTTAATTAAACAAATTATAACATGTCATATTAAACTAGAAAATTATTTGTATTTAAAAAAAGTCTAAAATTATATTTATTTGGGTATTTATAATATCCATTATTCTAATATTTCATTAATTGGGTAATTACTGCATCACCATTGTGTCATTAATAAATTAATATATTTGATATCTAAAAATTATAAATAAAATACCATTATGTATGAAATCATTTTAGATTTCTAATGAATATTTACAATCGATTTTCTCTTATGTATAACCCTATATTAAAAATGTTTTAGTAAATATACTTTGATTTTAACTCTTTTAACTCTTCTTTTAATTAAATAATAATAAATGTCCTAATCTAATAAAAGTGGACCTAAATGATAATATTTTACTCCGAAAATTGTTTTTGGTCGAGATACACTTGTTCAATAGAATTAGGACATGTGTTATGGTAATATTAATATCATTTTTACCCTTAATTACCCTATTTACTTTTAACCGTGGTAAATAAAAGTAAAAAGTTACTATTCACCAAAAATTATTTTCATCTCATTGAACCACATTTTACTCCATGATATTAACCATGTCTCTTGGATTTTTGAAATTCAACTCACAGAAGCGGTAAAATTCAGTTTTATGAAAAATTCGGTTTTTTAACTACCACTTAGTGGTTTCACTATTCATCAACAAATGAAAGTTTCCAGAAAAATACCAAAAATTTGGCCTAAGATATATTTGATATTATGAATTAAAAAATGATGTCTATTTTACCAAATTCAGAACAGATTAGTTGCATTAATTAATTTAAAAATTAATTTCCGTCGTCAAAACAAATAGCGTGTTTTTAAGAGATAATAACTATCAAAAGATTGACACTTGTTTATGTCTGGTTTAAATGTGAAATTACATCCAATGACCAACATTGTATTAAATGGTAAAAATATATTCTAAATATAATTTAAAACCACTCAAATTAATAATATATCACTATAAATTATTTCGATTAAAAAAGTTGTTTTTAATTAAAATTTAATAATTTTCACTATTCATCAAAATATGAAAGTTATCCGAAAAGTACCAAAATTTCACCCTAAGATAATTTTGATATCATGAATCCAAAAATGAAGTCCATTGTGAAAGATAGAATTTATAAAATTTCAAAAAGTAGGTATTACTATTCATAATGGCTAGTTTGATTGGTTGTGGTGTGTTAGAATCTCGAAGTTGTGTACAATGCACGCCATTGAATTATTCAAAGGGAAACGTATCATGGAAGCTTGGGATGTTTCATTGTAAAATTTTTTGATGTCCCCATTCTAAAAAGTAAATTTATTTATTCAAATTGAATATTTAAAAGTTTAAAATATTGTATTTAAAAAGGGTTCACTATTAAAAGTTTGTAAAAGTGCAACACTGAAAATGAATTTGTTCTTACATTATGTCTAAGAAACTCATAATACGGATTCTAAAATTATCAGGATTATATAAAGTTTAAAATTTAGTTAATACTATTCATAACCTCTTTTGAACGACTTGTTTAGTAAGTCATGGTGTGCTTGAACTCGATGTTTCGTGTAGTGCAAGTTATTGAAATATTTTGAAGAAATAACACACTATGAAATCTTGGGGTGTTACAATCAACATGTAGAACTTACTTGGAATTTAATTTTTTAGATTCAATATATACTATTAGGATTCCTTCGATTTTTAAGGAACCATTATTACCAAAATTAATGACTCCCCCATCATGAATTTCAACCTACTTCAAAATTTTTATATCACTGGTCATATGTGAAGAACAACCACCATCATGTATCCATGGTTTATTCCTTTTTCTTTCCTTCAAAATTGTCTCAGCAACAAAAGGTATTTTCTCAACCTTCTTATTTTCAGATATTTTTTAACCATCCTAAGAAATTTGTTCGAGAAGGAGTTTCATACATCCTTTGGCATAATGAATTGACTGATCACATCTTCTGCATACTTCTTCTAGACATTCAAATGGATTATTTGTTGGAATGTTTCCGACACCTTGAGAATTCACCTTTTCAAAAAAAAATTGAGTTAGGAAAGTTACATATTCTTCTTTCACTATTTCTTTCACATTGCTCAAACCTTCATCCTGGTAGAGATAAATTATGCCAACAATTATAAGCTCTATTCCCATAGATTCTGTACCACTAGTAATAGCCTTCAAATCTTGATTTTCTATTCAATAAACATATTTCTCTATAGAATCTTTGTGGAGGTTCATAACTTCTTTCCACTCTAAATACTGAGGATTTGTACCATCTTTTATTTTTAGTGAGTTTTTAACTTTTTTAGATTGGATATGTTTCTCACATACTTTACCCCCCCCCCCAAACTTTACTAATAATTTTTTTAGAACCTGAAAAGATAGAAAAATCCAGTGAAACATTATTTTTGGAAAGAGAATATTTCACCTTATGCTCATAATGATCCTTCTCTACAATTTTAGAAGTCTCGAAATTTACTTCTTTAGCTTTATTGAAGTTTTAATCCATCTTACTCATGGTATTTTTGGACTCTAAGAGTTTTTATTCCAACTTTTTGACCACTTATTCTATAGCTTCTATCATCTAGCTAAGATCTTCGATCATCTTTCCCTTTTCAACAATTCTTAGTTTGTAACTTAAAATCTGCTTAATTTATTCATCCTCATAATTGATGACATCTTTTCTTCCACTAGAAACATTATCATGATCATTCATAATTACTATAATTTCTTTCTTGTGAGATTTGTTTTTCTTAAGACATGTAAGAAGTTTAGTTCTAAGGTAATACTCTCTATAAGATTCTTCACCACCTTCTTTACTCTATTAGGAATATTTTGTTTTCTCAACTTTTCCACTGAAGATTTTAAATTTTTCTAAAATTTCATCTTTAGAAGAATCATTGTCAATTGGTTCTGATCCAACCTTATTTATCATCATTCTTATTTTCATTCCAGAATACTTCTTCTTGAATTTTTTGGAATATTTCTCTTCTCAATCTTTTTTTTCCACTTGATCCATTGAGGTCTTTCAACAGAATCATCTCGATATTCTCTATATTTCTTTATAGGGAAATTCACAACAAAGTTCCCGATTCCACCACATTCAAAAAATTTGAGAGGAATTTTTCTTACATACATTCCTCTTTCTATTTTATAGTTCTTGGATATGAGAGAAATTATGTTTCAATTCATCTCATCATCTTCTTTATCTTCAGACTCACAAAGATCTTTTTCTTCAATATCTTTGATTTTCATCTTTCTCGTAGATTTAAAATAAATTCCATCTTTCATATTCTTTTTAAATATTGGGTCCTTCCTCATTTAATAAGAAACAATAATGTTGTGAAATTCATCAAGAGATAAATCATCCTTATCTTCTAAAGTAGAAATTTTAGAATGGAACCTGTCCAGAAAGTTTCTGAGATTTTTTTTCCCAATTGTAGCATCTTCCAAGAAATCTCTGGATCCTTTGATGTTGGAAAAATTTTCATTTACTCTAGGTAAGTATTAATCATTTGTTTCTTCATCCCTCATTATGGTGTCTTCATACATATTATGCCAGTTTTTTATCTTTTCTTCCCTAACATTAGTAATCCCTTAAAAAACACTTTCCATCCTGTCCCACATACATATTTATGTTTTGATACCCATTTCATTTTGATTAAAATTCTTCGATAATAACATAATAATTTCTTATCTTATCTTATCATCAACATCTTTGTTTCTTTTATCTTCAAATTTCATCAGATAATCTTTCTCAACAGGTGGAAAACCAATAGTATCAATATCAACAACTTAAAGTCCATGGGATCGAAGATAAGGAATCACCCTATTTTTCCATCCATAATAATTATTTACATCGAATGTAGGAATTCGTCTACTATTGAAAAAATTGATATTATCTATGATAAAGATTCAACAAAAGAACCTTCCCCTGATAGTAATTAAAGTTACAGGGATCAAATAGCAACTAAGAAGGTGGGGTTGAATCTGTTGTTCACTTTTTATAATTTTCAAAACTATAAGAAACTTAACCCCTACAACCTGTTAAGATTTATTTCCATATCATACTTTAGTAAATACTTATTCATGTTAAAATAGTAAATAAACTAAGGAACACGCGATTTATAAAGTTATAACTTAAAGTGAGAACCTACATCCTTTCCATATACACTCCCATGGGTATATGGAAATCCACTATAATGAATAATTGAATAGAACATGTTCCAACACCCGTTAGATAAAATATATCTCTCGATAGGAAAGATTATATTGACTCTTCTCTATTTACATTATTTTCTTATAGAATAGTTGAGCCAAAAAAACAAATAAATTTGTTTGAATCTACTCCACAAATGCTTAGTCTAAATCTTATGCATGATTTTCCTATGTCTGGTCTTCTCAATACGGTATGGATGATTCTAATTTTTACCTTCTCAAAAACTCAAATAAAACATTCCTAAATATATTGGGAACTTTTCACTTTTAATTCTATAGAGCTCTGCATTTTTCAAGTGTGTCTATGTTGAAAATGAACAAATGATCAGAGCAAGTATTTATAGGAAACTCAGAAAACAATGACTGGAATCTTGAAAAACATTCCCACTACTTCAAATCTGAAAAACTCTGACAATATCTCACCTTAAAACCTAAAATTTGACTTTGTAAAACCTACTAAAATTTCTTCGATATTTACCCAAAATTAAAATTTATTTTTTAATTCTTGATATCCTAACTCATTATGATAATTCTGAATCTTACTTTTGATTTTCCAAAAACATGATCTTAAATGTGGTTTCTATTTTCCCAGAAACATTCCTAGAAATGTTTTTAGGTTTCCTCAAAAACATGCTCTGAAATGTGGTTCATTTTTCTCAGAAAAAATGTAAAAAAATTAGCTCAAGTTTCCTAGAAACGTGCTCATAAAAGTGGTTCTATTTTTTTAGAAACATGCAATGAAAATTGGTTTTGTTTTCTCAGAAACCTGCTCATAAAAGTGGTTTGATTTTCTTAGAAACATGCTCAGAAAAGTGGTTCAGTTTTCTCAGAAATATACACAGAAAAGTGGTTAATTTTTCTTATAAACAATATTAAAAAAGTTTTTCAGTTTTATTAGAAAATTCCTTAGAAAAATGACTTAGTTTTTTCAGAAATCAAGATCTACTTTTTTCAGAATACAGGTTTTGATTTGCTCAGAATTCAGGATCTGATTTCTCAGAATTCAGGTTCTGATTTTTTGAGTATTCGGGGTTCAATTTGCATAGAATTTAGATTCCAAATTGCTCAAAATTATGGTTCCAATTTTCTCTGAATTCAAGTTCTGATTTTTTTATATTTCAAGTTCCGATTTTCTCAGAATTTAGGTTCTAATTTTCTCAGAATTCTTGTTTCGATTTGTACAGATTTTAGGTTCTGATTTGTGTGGAATTCAGTTTCTAATTTGTGCAGAATTTAGGTTACAGTTTTCTTATGAAAAATCTTCTGATTTTTCTAGAGTTCATGTCTTGGTTTGTGTATAATTCAAGTTCCAATTTTTGTAGAATTCAGGTTCTGTTTTGTGCGGAATTCTTCTTAGTGATTCTTATTTCTTTAAACCTCTCCACTATTTCTTAATAATATTTTATCATGAAAGTTTTCATGATTTGTGAGAACTTCATGATAAAAAAAGCATCGTATGATTTTTTTTATAGAGTTTGAGAAATATTATAACTTTTGACTTTTCACTCTTCAACAACATCCTCTTTCAAAACACTTCCGAAACAAAAAGTTTTCTTCTTTTTGAAAAATCTTTCAAACTCAGCAACTTATTTCAAAATCAGAAACATCCTTCAAACTAAAAAACTTATTTCTTTCTATGATTACAAAAATTAAAAACATTCATCATCAAAAAAATTTATGTTCCTATATATCAAAAAAATTATTCAATAGGAATGGTTAGTTTTAAACAAATACAAAACTTTTTTAAAAAAAAAACATGAAAAAGGTTCTTCAATCTCCTCCTTTGGATTTGTTGAAAACCCTCATTAAAAACTTCTCAAACTCACATATTTTTCTAAAACTCATATTTTTAAACCAACTGAAGTTTTTTTTACTATTTTCAAAAAAAATAATTTTTCAAAACAGAGTGTCCTAACACCACACTTTTTGATAAAGAAATGTTTTTGAAGGAATTCCATCCCTTAGTGTCTAATAAATTTTGTGACCACATAAAGATAACTCCATATAACTTTTCTTCTTATATCAATTTATCATATCATTTATCACTTTTCTTTTTCTCTCCCCTAATATATGATAAACATAGCTTCAGATTCAAAGAAAATAAAGAAAGTAAAACTGATTACAAAGTAAAAGTTTTTACTTTCTCTCCCACTTTTTCAACATAATCCGAAGAAGGGTGGTGTGTTATTTATAAGGATTAGGAAGACATGGAAGGAGTATGAAAATAAAGCTATATCCTTAATTTAACAAACCATTCCTTCAACATTTCTTTTTTAAGGATATCAGGAATCTCATACTTTTTTGAAATGTATTCCAGCAAAAAATCTCCATCAACAACTTTTTCTTTTATAAAGTAAATCTTTATATCAATGTGTTTTGATCTTTAATTTTTCCAAGAATTTTAAGAATGATAAATTTCACTCAAATTATCAAAAAGTATCTTCAATGGTTTAGAAACTTTTACAATCAATTCTTCCAACTGAACATTCATCTATAACATTTTAGTAGAATCCTGAGTGGCACCAACATAGTCATATTCATTTGTTCTTGAAGTTGCAGAACTTTGTTTCTTACTGTTCCAACTTACACAACAATCACCCATAAAAATTTTCCTCCTAAGGTTGACATTATATCATTACAATCTCCATCCCAATCAACATCATTATAACCAAGAAACTTCATATCACTGTTTATTTTGTATAAAAACTCATGTGATGTTGTTCCTTTGACATATATCAAAATCCTCTTTGTGGGTAACATATGTGATTCATTTGGATTTCATTGATACCTAGAACATAAATTCACCTCATAAACAATAACATTCCTTGAAACTATAAGGTAAAGAAACCTTGATATCATATTTTGAAAGTCTTTCTAATTCACACTTCTTCCAGATTCGTCTTTACTCAACCATGTTCTCACTAAAAGAGGATTTGAAACTTATTTGGATTTATATGTCCCATAATTCATTAACAATTACTTGGTATACTTTTCTTGAGTTAAGAAGATATTTTTTAACCATGTAAGCCATGGATGAATGTTAATTCTCCCAATATTGAAATTTAAAATTTCTTCTTTATCTCTTCAGAAAACTCTTCCCAAGAATTTTCTTCATCCCCAACAAAAATCATATCATCCACATAAAAAATTAAAATTAACGATCTGGAGTTAAATATTTTCAAATAAAAGTTTCTATCTACATTTCCTTTAGAAAAGTTTATAATTATAAAATAATTTTTGAGCTTCGAATACCAGGCACGTGGAGTGTATTTTAGACTATACAAATATTTATTCAATTTAAAAAATTTGTTTTCATCCTAATCAAGTGAAATCCCATGTTGTTTTTCAATGTAAACTTATACCTCAATCTCACCATTTATGAAAGGTCAATTTACATCAATTTGATATACTTTTTAATTACGATGAGCAGCCAATTCAAGAAAATTTCAAATAGTTTCTATCCATGTATTTAGGGGAAAGGTTTCCTCAACATCCACACCTCCCACCTGTACATATCAATTACACACAAGTATTTCTTTGTTTTTTGAATATTCTCCATGCTCATTCAATTTATTTCTATAAAACCACTTAGTTCTAATAACATTTTTATTTGTTGGCCTTGTATTAATTTCTCATGTTTAATTACATTAAATATGATCCAACGATTCATTTATAGAATTCACCCATTATTTATGTTGAATAGCCTCTGAAACTAATTCTAGTTCAACTTTTGAGATAAGTGATGTCTGATTTTCTAATATCAACTTCCTTCTTATCTGGACCGGTGAATTCTGATTCACAATAATGTTTTTACATTAAACATGATTTCATAAAGTAGAAAATCTCATGGTTTCTTTCTTAGCATCACTTTCTTCACCATGTGACTCATCTGAGCTATATTCACTTTTGGGGGGATTCTTCAATTTATCCTCCTTAGTATTCTCAACAAATTTTGTTAAGGGAGTTAGGTTTTCAATTACCTTTACATCATATGAGTCCCATAACTTTTTTAAACATTTGTTCCAACATTTGTAACTTCTTCCATTTGGTGAATAACCCATGAAAGATTCTTCCTCAGTTTTCTCATTAATCTTTCCCAAATTGGGATTTTTTATTTTGAGAAAACATGGACTTCCAAAAACGTTAAATTATTTAAATGATGCTTTTTTATATAACATTTCTTAAGAAGTCATATTGGTTTCTGGTCTCAAAAAGTATCTATTTTGAACATGTACAATAGTACTAACAGCTTCTCTCCAAAATACTTCTAAAAGATTGCATTCTACTTACATAATTCTTCCTATTTACACTAATCGTCTATTATTCCTTTCTGATACTCCATTTTATTATAGAGTATATGAAGCATTATATTAATGTTTTATTCCATTCTTTATCTGATATGTTTCATAATCATTGTGTGTGAATTCGGTACCATAATCTATTCTCAAATTCTTTATGGAAACTCTTAATTTTTTCTCAAAATCTTTCATAAAGAATTATAACATTTCAATAGCCTTTGAATTATCCTTCATGAACAAGATATTTATCATCTTAGTGAAATCAAAAATAAAAGTGATAAAGTACAAATCCTTTTTCTGTTTATTTTTTGTCTCAGCATCCCACACAGATCAGAATGAAGAAGCTCAAGTGGTCTGCTAGATTGAATCTCAACTCATTTATGAATTTTATTAGCCATCTTTCCTTTTTGAAATGTAATGAAAACATATCCATCTCTTCTTGTTATATCGGGCATGTTATGAATGGAATCAACATTGGAATATTTGTTCATACTTTTCTTACCACAGGGCCCCACTCTTCAGTGCAACAATTTGTTTTCATCTTCTGTACTCAAGTAACATGAGTTTTTGAGTTCATCAATGTGGAAGAGATTCCCATTGGTTCTTTCTCCTTTTTAATAAATTTTCCATATTTTTCACATTTTATGATACAAGAATACTTTCTAACTATTAATTATTTTCTATCATCATAGTGTTGACTTAAACTATAAATGTTATGTTTTAACCCATCAATAAGTAGAACATCCATTGATTTTAAATTTTCAGCTTCAATATCTGTAATTCTGATTCCTTTGATTTTAAAAGAACCATCATTACCAAAAGTAACTAATCTCCCATCATGACTTTGAACATGCTTCAAAATGTTTGTATCACCATTAAAATGTAAAGAAAAACCACAATCAAGTATCCATGATTTATTCCTTTGGCTTTTCTTCATAGCCATCTCAACAACAAAAGATATTTCCTCAACCATCATTTTTTAGCTTTCAATTTTTTTTCTCATCTATGGAAACTTATTCTGGAAGGAGTGTCATACATATTTCTGCATGATGACCAGACTGATCACATCATCCAAAAACTTCTTCCAAACATTCAAATTGATTCTTGGATTTAATGTTTCTAATATCTTTAGAATTCAACTTTTCAGCTTTCTGTGATTTTGGAAAGAAACTTATTTTTCTTTCACTATTTCTTTCAATTTTCTCAAACCTTATTTCAGGTATAGGTAAATTGTGCCAAAAATTATTAGATATGTGCCCATAGATTCTATATCACCAAAAATAGACTTTAATTATTTATTTTATAATAAATGGAGATATTTCTCTATAGAATCATTATTGAGGTTGATAACTTATTTCAACTCTAACATACTCCAGATTTGGATCATATTTTCTTGTTAGTGAGTTTTCAACTTTTTTAGATTCGATAGGTTTCTCAAATCCTTTCTCCACCCAAGATTTACTTATAATATTTCCAAAACATGAAATGATAGAAGAATCAGATGAAACATTATTTTTGGAAAGAGAATATTTCACATAATTCTCATAATGAGCCATCTCATCAATTTTATGAATTCTCGTATTTTACTTCTAAAGCTTTGTTTAGGTTTTATTTCATCTTCTCAAGGTATTTTTGGACTCAAGGAGTTTTGATTGCAACTTGTTGAAAAAAAAATCTTAGCTTCTAGCTTTAAGAAAAGATCATCAATCATATTTACTTATTCAGCAATTTTAAGTTTGTAACATAAAATATTATGAATGTATTCATCCACCTACTTGATGACATCTTTTATTCCACTAGAAACTTATTCATGATCTTTCATCATTACTCTAATTTATTTTTCGATAATTTTTTTTTCGGAATACTTGCAAGAAGTTTGGTTCTGAGTTTATACTCTCTATAATATTCTTCAGCATCTTCTTCAGTCTTTGAGGAGTCTTTTGTTTTCTCAAACTTTGCAATAAAGGTTCCGAATTTTTCTAAACATTTATCTTTATAATAATAATTGTTAGTTGTGTCTGATTCAACCTTCTTACTCATCATACTTCTTTTCTTTCTCGAAGACTTCTTCTTGAATTTTTTGGAAGATTTATCTTCTTTGTCATTTTTGTTCCAATTATTGGATCAATGTCTTTCATTTGAATCATGTAAATATTATATAACTTTGTTCTTAGGGAAAATCATAGAAAATGTCCCTATTACACTACACTTAAAACATTTGAGAGGATGTTTTCCTCCATAATTTCCTATTCCCCATTGATAGTTCTTGGATATTAGAGACACGGTTTTTTCATTGAGCTCATCATCGACATTATCTTTATAATCACAATGATGTTTTTATTCAATATCATGGATTTTCATCATTCTAATAACTTCAAAATACATTTCATCTTTCATTTTATTTTTAAACACTAGGGTTTTTCTCATTTCGTAAACATAAAAAATGTTATGAAATTCATCAAGAGATAAATCGCCCTTCTCTTTTAAGCAAGAAGTTTTCTATTAGAACCTATCCCGAATGATTCTCATAAATTTTTCCACAATTTTATAATTTTCCAAGACATCTCTTAATCCTCTGATGTTGCAAAAAAATTCATTTTCTCGAGTGAAGTTTTCATCATTTGTTTCCTCATACATCATTCTGATGACTTTAAACAAACTATGCCAGATTGGTAGCTTTTCTTCCTTGACTTTAGAATTCCCTTTGAAAACACTTTCCAGCTTGTCCTACATACTTTTTGAAGTTTTTAGACCCATTATGTTCTGATAAAAATTCTCCAATAAGCACATAAGAATTTTATTTCTTTCCATTCCATCAAATTCTATTTTTCTTTTATCAATAAATGTCACAGGAGCATATTTTTCAAGTGGTGGAAAACCAATAGTAGCAGCATCAACAACTTCAAGGACATAAGATATGAGATAAGAAATCATCTTATATTTTCATCCATAATAATTAATTCCATCGAATGTAGGAATTCTTATATTTTTGATATAATGGATTTTATTTATGATAATTATTCAATAAGGGAACCTTACTATGATACCAATTAATGTTTCAAGGACTGAATAACCACTTGGATGGGGGGGAGGGGGTTGAATCAGTTGTTAACTTTTTATATGTTTCAAAACTATAAGAAACTTAACCCCTACAACCTATTTAGATTTATTTCCTTGTCAAAATTTAGTAAATATTTATGCATGCAAGAATATTAAAGAAACTAAGGTACACATGATTTATAAGGTTTTTCCTCAATGTAAGAACCTAATCTTTTTCCATAGACACTCCCATGGATTTATGGAAATCCAATATAAAGAAGAAGTGAATACAACTTGTGTTCACTCCTATTAGACACCCTCTATCTCCAGATAGGAAATATTATACTGACTCACATCACTTTACAATGTTTTCTTATAGAACAGTTGATCCAAAAAAACATTTTTTAATATTCTCCATAAATGCTTAATCCAAATCCTAGGTCTGACCTGACTATGTTTGATCTTCTCAGTTTGGTAAGGATGATTCATATTTTTCCCTTCTAAAAGACGCAAAGAATCCTTTCTTCAACCTAGTGGGAAATTTTCAATTTTAATTCTTCAGATCTCCTCCTTTTTCACTTATGTGAATTTTACATGTGAAAAACGATCTGAGCAAGTATTTATAAGAAACATGGAAAACAATGATGGGAATCTTGAAAAACATTCCTTCTTCCTAAAATAACAAAAAACTACCAAAATATCTCGCACTAATGCATAAAATTTAAAATATTTTATACTCCTTAAATTTATTTGAGATTTTTGAAAAATTAAAATCCAGGTTTGACTTCTCGAACTCTTCACACAGTACGATAATGCTGAATCATGGTTCTGATTTTTTTAGAAACATTCTTAGAAATGTGGTTTAGATTTTCCCAGATACATTCTTAGAAATGTTTTTCAGTTCTTCTTAGAAACATGCTCAATAAAGTGGTTTTGTTTTATCAAAAACATGCTTAGAAAAGTGGTTAAATTTTCTCAAAACATTTATTAGAAAATTGGTGTAGTTTTCTTAGAAACATGCTCAAAAAAGTGGATCAGTTTTCTCATAAACCTGCTTAGAAATGTGATTCGGCTTTCTTAGAAACACACTGATAAAAGTGGTTCAGTTTTCTCAAAAACATACTCAGAAAAGTGGTTCAATTTTCATAGAAACATGATTAGAAAATTGGTTTAGTTTTTTAGAATCATTCTCAAAAAAGTGGTTTTTTTTTCTTTATAAAATAGGATCTTATTCTTCTAAAAATTGGTTTTGATTTGATCAAAATTCAACTTCCAATTTTCTAAGAATTTAGGTTCAATTTTATCAGAATTTATGTTCAGATACATGCAGAATTCAGGTTCCTATTTTGGTAGAATGTTTGTTCTTATTTGTGTAGAATTGAACTATTCTTTGAGTAGAATTCAGGTTTCGATTTTCTCATAATTCATGTTATGATTTTCTCAGAATTCAGGTTCCAATTTTCCTTAATTCATGTTCTCATTTTCTTAGAATTTAAGTTCTTATTTTATCAGAATTCAAGTTCCGATTTGTGAAGCATTCATCTTCTAATTTGTGTAGAATTTAAGTTTCAATTTACTTAGGAAAAATGTTTCAATTTTTTAAGAATCCATCTTCCCATTTGTGTATAATTTAGGTTGCGATTTGTGTAGAATTCAGGTTCTGATTTGTGCAGAATTCTTCATAGTTATTCTTATTTCCTCAAACCCCTCCAAAATTTCTTCAAAATCTTTTATCATGATTGTTTTAATGATCTTTGAGAAATTATTAATCTTAAAATCATTTCATTAATTGGTTTATTTAGCATTATAAACTTTATAACTTCTAAATTTTCACACTTCAACAATATCCTCTTTCAAAACTCTTTAGCAACAAAAGGATATCTACTTTTAGAAACTTATTTTAAACTCTGCAACTTCCTTCAAACTCGAAAACAAATTTATTTCTCTGATTAAGAAATAGAAATACATATAGAAATCGAAAACATCATCTTCCTATATATTAAAAACATTATTCAACAAGAAAGGTTATTTATCAACAAATTCAAAACTTTGTTAAAACAAAACACCACAAATGTTCTTCAAAAGGATACCTCATCTCCTCTATTATACACACTTAATGATCCTTATATATTGTCCAATATAGACTATAATAATTTACTATGTTCAGTCCCCTTTCCCTAGATCTTATATTATTTTTAAAATACCATCCTATCAATGCATGAGTTGTAATCCAAAATAGATTTCTCAACAAAGAGGTACAACACTTTACAAAAAACATTGAATTTTATTTATTCTTATAAATCATATAAATATATGGAATAAATTGTAAAATATTTAATTGATTACTTATTATATTGATTAAAACAACCATTATCCTCCTCCTTTCTATACTATGTAAATAGAAAACATTGCTCGTGCGTATGTATGTCTTGTCATCTCCATGTTGCAGTGTGATTCATTTTTCATCACCATTTTACTTGGATGGTTATTAATATGGAAATAATGTTTATATATGATATTATTATACATATTTAATGTTAAAATATTATTTATTTTTATTTTCTTTATTTAGAAAATGAAACCAATGTTCATGCGTACGTACGAGCTAGTGCCTTTTTGAACAGTGGAAACAAATGTTCTATATATACCTTTTAGAGATGACTATAAATATGCTTATAATGAATATATATTATATTTATATCATGGTTAATATTTTCTAAATTATTAAATGATGATCAATATACTAGGTTCAGGACTTCTGATCTAAAACATCAATGAAAAACAATGTAGTTATCACCCAAACTATTTATTTTAATAAATAATTATTAATAAATAGGTGATATGATGTTATAAGTAAATAATATATGGAATGAAATATATGATTATTTTTATTTAATAGAATTATAATAAATTTAATTTTATTATAATGAATTTTAGATAACTTTCCTAGGTAATTCAAAATTAAGGTAAGGGTTTTATGTTACAATCTAATTGTTTAGAATGATTTTCTATGATTAAGTTTATGATGATGAAATATCATGATATACCTTCCATGAAAGTCATGAATTTTATTATAATTTTCTTATTCATCTAATTTTAAATTAGTGATAACATTTTACTCAATTTTGTATTTAAAATAATTGAGCAAATGTTTTTTAAGAAAAACAGATTTCATTACCTCTTTGGTCGATAATATTTTTCTCCCATGTCAAGGTATTATTTAATAATTTTCAATATTTTTTTAATATTAATCTATTATTGTTTAAATTCATTTTTACCCATGTTTTAATTTTTGAAATATGATTTAAGATTAATATTCTTTTCTTCTTCTAAATTATGTACTTTTGACATTTTACCAAAAATGTTAAAACAAAACATTTTTTTAACATACATGGAATGAAAAAAAATTTCTAACATTATAACCACTTATAATATTGAATATTTCTGTATAAGTTTCCATGATTATTTTCAATGAAAAAAAATATCATAATATTTTGGAAATTTTTAGCTTATGAATAAGTGATTTTATGATGAAAATGGTATTTCCCAAAAAAATTTATTATGATCTTTTAATGAGATTCTTAAAATATGATTACATCATTTGATGTTACTTTTGATTGAATAATGATATGATTTAATTATATCATCCTTATTATTTCATGGGATGTTTTATGAATATGATGACGATATTTTCATGAAACTTGTTTATTTTTCATGGGTTATAATTTAATGAAATGTTGAAATGATTAATAATCTCATTTATTTTAGACAAGCTACGATATATAATGAATGATTTATAATCATGTGGCACACATGTGAATGTATTATGATTATATAATGGGTGGGACCAAAATTATATATCCCTAAAATAAATTTGGAAAAGATGGATATCTCAAGAGATAATGAGGACTGGAATGGGGTGTGAAATTAGTTCAATAAGGATCTTTTCCAACTATAATAGTATCAGGAGTAAACTTAGACTCGGTATATGATGGAATGGGGAGTGAACCAAATCATGTATGATAATCTTTGCAGTGAGACTTGATTGAAGAAATGATTTTCTATGATTATGTATATTCTAGAAAATTATGTCAATGTTATTCTATCTTAGGTCATTTTATTTTATTCCTTTAATATTCATTTATTATGAACATCCAAGATTTATTCCATTATTTAAGATTAGGACATATGATATGATTGGTAAGGATTTTCAAATGTTAAGCTCATGTTCTCTCACCCTTATGCTCATGTTATTCTTAATTTATCATTGATATCTATCATTTTTACCCTTATTGAGCATCTAAGATCACCATTTATTATGTTTTCCCTCTCTATGTTTTGAATAAATATTTCAACTTTGGAATGCCTAAGAATATTACTTTGTGGTGAGATCATTATGGGAGTTATTGAAGATATTTCATGAAATAAGTAGATTTTTTATCTAGTATCCAAATACAATAAACCTTTATGATACTCATGTTTGTGTTTGTAAAATATATTTAATATTTATATATTAATATATAATATATATCAATGCATGAAAAGTATGGGTTTCTATAGACACCTCCTCTTGTTTGTTAAATATCACTAAAACATGATTCTCATCGGGTTCATCTTCTTGGAAAATAACAAAAACTCTAATATTATGAAATGATAACATTATAAATAATTTTTAAGAATTAATTTATATACCAAGAATGATCTCGTGATGATTAACTTTGTAAGATAAATTATTATTGACACTGCTATCACAAAACTATTCTAAAACAATCAATATTACTCACACTTAATATTGAAAATAGATAATAAATAATTAATATACATATAAATAATGTTTATAATGGAGACTATAATGATGATAGCAATGATAAATTTTCTAAAATAAGTTATTAAGATCGTTATTATTTTCTACATGATGATAGATCATGTTTGATTAAATAAAGACAAAAGACTAGGGTTTTTATCTAAAAATTTGTTTCATTGGGATTTGATTCATACTCACAACTTTTTTTGTTATTTTTAGTTTATATATTAGACATAGATTTATTTTGGATATAAAGTTAATTAAATATAGGATATTTAAAAATATATTACTTGTTATACCTTTATTGGTTATCAATTTTAAAGATACAATATTGTAAGGGTCATTGTTAACTCCACTCCCTTTGTAGAGTTAAATTGATTCCTTTTGAACTTCTTTATTCCCATCATGGTTTCATTCCAACCAAAAAAATTATTTCATTTTCATTTATATTCCCTTTAGAGATATTAATTTTTTAATTAAATTATTTTACCTTGATGAATTTATTACTCCAAAAGTATATCATTGGGGAGAATAACTCTCATCCTCTTTAATGACGATTTCCCCTCCTTGTCAATAATTTCCCTTCTTGAAAATGTTATCCATTTTAATTGGAAAAATAATTGTGTGTTATATTTTTTTAAATTCATATTTATCTTATATTATTTTAAAAATAATTTTTTATTATCCTTTTTATGATATGGTATTTCAGAGAAATACATTTTAAAACATAAAAATGGATCTTCTGAAATCACCCTTATTCCTTTTGAGTTACGCATTCTCTTTATTTTTCCCCCTTTTTTCTCTTTGTTATTCTCATTTATTTATTTAATATGATTTATATATTCTCCTTATATATATACCTAATTTAAAATACATTTCATTTTTAGGGTTAATACATGTTTTATGTTACCTTTGAAATTCCCACTTTGATGTAAACCTTACTTATGAGAACATTTTTATTTTTATTTAATTTCAATTTTCACCTCCATAAAATTATTTTAACCTTTAATAGATTATAAAAATCCCCATTATTTTATAAAAAATAATCTTACTTCAATTCTGGTAAAAGTGGAAATAAAAATCTTTTTCCTTCCTTAAAAGATCATATTCTCATTTCAAATAACGTCACTTATACAGTTCATATTTATACTAAATTATTATTGATCCTTATCAGGAAAATTACTATATTGGAACTAAATTTTAAAGACATATGTTTATTTATTTAAATGTGAAAATAAAAAATTATTTAATTACTTACACTCTTGGTAATCCATATTATATACCCTTATATTATTCGTTAAGACACGATTTGGAAACTCACTTTTTTCACATGGGTGTTATCATGAATATACATTGTGAATGGTTTCTTTTTCTTACGTGGAACTCATATACATGTACATAATATTATTATCATTATATAATGGTTGGTCCAAGAATTATATTCCTATTAAATGTATTTGGTAATGTTTTCATCTCATGAGATACCAAGTATGGGGCACGTGCAGTTATAAACACATTATATTATTTGATTGGTGGTTATAAAATTATACACCCCCCCAATTCATTGGTAAAGATTTATATCTCATGATATGTTATGTATGGGATTGGGGAGTAAACCTTATCCACTATAGTACTTTTTCATATATGTTTATGGAAATGGGTTGTGAACCAAGTCCACTGTCGGACATTGTCTACTATGTGATGGTGGTCTTGGGAGTGAACCTTGACCTATATTGATTATGTAATGTTTTTTTCCATATATTTATGATTACATGGTCATAATATATCAAATCTATATTCCATGTTTTCATCCTTATCTCACACTCTTATTTAATGGTCTATGTTATTTATTCTTAGATCACATGCCTTTCCTTCGCGACTCATGAACCACTCTTATTGTTTTACATTACTTTTAATAAGAAATTCATCCTTTAATCATGTTTTCTCTTATTATTATGATCTAAAAATTGTTGAAAAATTGATAAGTTTTCCCTTACTGAGTGTTTGATCCAACACTTTTATTTTGATTCCCTTCCATATGATTTGAATGTATGTATAACTTATGGGAAAGTCTGTAAGGGGGTATAGAAGAGTTAAATTTTAGAGAAGTGTTAATAAATATTTTAAAATATGTCTCCAATATAATTTCTCCTAAAATACACTTTACCTTACATTAATGGAATTGAGAAATTATTTGGTGAATTGTGATGTTTAAATTAAAATAATTAAGTAAAATAAATATAAGTTTAGCTTGAGTTTTTATTGTTGGTATTAGAGTTGGGTTTAGTTATTTTTGAGGATTAGTTTAGTTTTTTAGGGATTATGATTAGGTAAATTTAAAGAAAAAACTAATGAAAATTCGAAAGGATAAGCTTAATTATAGGATAACATTTGGATATTTTTGTAAAGTTATGATTGTGTGTATATATTGAAGCAACATCCCAATTTGGATATTATAATTTGAAGTACTCCCTTGCACAAATATACCTACAGTTATTAACTCTAAAAGGGGTGTATTTAGTATTAACTCAATCATCACCGACTACATGACAAAATACCAAACAGTACACCTATTGTGACACACTAAGGGGGTATGTTTTTGTCACTCAAATTCTCTTTACAATACATTGTGAATGATTTATTATGTTAAGGAATTTGGTTGAGTAGTATGAGGGAACCCAATCTAAAGAAACCTAGATTAAAGTGAGAGTGATTTAGTTTTAACTAAAAGTTAATTTAATCATTATCAATAATAACATATTTTGAGGATTATTTTGATGAGATTATTTTTGATAATTCTATTATGGATTTCAACACACATGTAACCCCTTTTGGTTTTAGTAATGGCTAAAACAAAAAGGAACCATAGTTGAGAGGGAAAATTTCATGATTAACACAAATAACAGCCAATCATAATGGGAGATAGAGTGTGAAATTGTTTGATTATGCTAAATCATATATCAATAAATATGATTACCATTGTGTATATAGCTGAAATCCCAAAAAAACAAAAGTATAGAAAGAATAATTCTCATAGTTGTTTGGGTGAAAAGTTTGATGAAAGAATGAATGTTCAATTTTTTCCATCCCAAAAAATGAGGGAAGATTCACCTAGTGGAATGTATTAAAGAAGTTGGAAGATGTTTGATCTAAGCTAATGGAGTGCATTGAGAAATAATCTATAAAGGAAAAAGAAGTGTCTAGTAAAAATGATAGGGGAAAATAGTTTCCACTCTTATATTACACTAGATATTTGATGTTATAGATATTAGGAATTTGGGAAATTTTAAAATTATTATACTAATCCATGTGATTAAAATGAAATTTTTCATCAACAACCACTTTAACCATGGGAACTAGTATAATTTCATGCAATTACTACTTTTAGAAAGTTATTTTTTCAGTCTAGATTTGTGTATGTATTATATAATTTGTGTTTTAACATATTAATATTGAATTATAAATAAAAACATTTTGTAGTAATATTATTATATCCATAGTATAATAATCCTTTAATAATAAATTCCCTAGAGATGGTGATTTGGGGAGGGTTTATTGTTCCGCCACGATGAAGCTCTAGATATGCTTTAGGGTTAGGGATGCTTCTTCCCCAATTTATGGGTTCAGTGCTTATTGTTGGTGAAGTTGGATCGGCATGGAATGAGGGTTCATGAGGAGGTGACATAGCTTATAGTGATGGCGCAGGAAAAAAATCAATGGATCTGGATCGTGTTGTACGGTGCGACGTTCGGGAAGGCGTTGGTTTATATTTACCGGATCCGCTGATTTCTTTGAAGGATGCTACTGTGGCTTCCAGAGCACCGTTGGACATTCATTTTTCCATTGGTGGTCTTCGTGGTAATGGTTATAGGCGAGGAGTTCCTACTCTACCGCTTGGTATGAATTTTGTTCATATAATTTCTTAGCCACTTTTCATGAAATCGAAGTAGGTTTTGAAGTCCTAGAATGGTAGTGGTAATTTTAATGTCCCCACTAGAACAGTGGATGAATCAGTGGCACCTTAGTTTTGATCATTCTTTGAAACTGGCTCTGGAAGGATCCAATGAAAGGGGTCATCAGCCCATGTTGAGGCTAATCCTGGTGTGTTTTCTAAAAGTATTGCAATTCGGAAGATCTCTCTAATTACGCGCCTTGCTTTACCGAAGGGTGAGAGGTCCTGGAGGTTTGAGGATCTAGTGTGAAAGATCTCATTTTTGTGGGGCTCCTCTGATTGGATATTTGTTTCTCTTGGTCATGGATTCTTTCATTGTATCTTCCCTTTGAATGATTTCAAAATAAATGCACGGAGCATTGGCTCTTTGTCTCTGAAACCTGGATGGCTTCACCTACATGAATGGTCCCTGGACTTTAATGCCCTGCACACAAGGAATTCCTTTTCTCAAGTCCGGGATCATTTGCAGGGACTTAATTGGGTCCTTTATAACCCAAAAATATTGCATGACATTGGGATGGAAATTGGGACTCCTATACGTCTTGATAAAGAAACTGAGGTTGTTCGATTTGGACACTTTTCTAGAATGTTGGTGGATATTGATATGAGCTCCACTTTTATTGATAAGGTAAATCTCTATAATCCTTCTGATAATATTCATATTGATGTTGAATATGAAAGGAAGCCCCTTTTTCTGTACCTAATGTATGGATGTTGAGAATTCATTGGAGTTAAGTCGAAGGCGGATTTCTTGCGAGAAATGTGGGTTTAAAGGTCATCCAGTTGATCTCTATAGAAGGAAATCTGAGAGGAAGCATGTAGATATGGAAAAGTCTCTTGATCATGATGGAGATGTTCCCAAAACATCATTTTCTAATAAGGTTGATATGCTGGATGGATATAAATATATCTCTCATGTGCCTATTTTTAAAGGCAAAGCCCCTTTGGTGGATAAGACTCCGATGAGTGGCCCCTCTACTGCTCGGGCTGGATTTGTTAATGAGAATTCATCCAATGATGGTTGTGTTATTTCTCCCATTGGATTAGTTGATACTGGAGATAATTATTTCCCCATTGTTGTTGGACATCTTACTTGCACCGACACTTCAAACCCTATCATACTTTATTGTCCTGGTTTAATCCTGACACATGATGGGACTCGTGTGCCTGATCCTAGCTTGGATGATCAATTTGTGATTACTCAACTTGTTGATTGTCAACATGAAATTAAGAAGTTATTGAACTCCTCTAGGGTTGTTAAGAAGTGGTGTGACATCTCTGATACGGAAGGGGTGAAAACAGGCAGCGGTGATCCTACCTCTTTTAAGGATGCACTATTATCTAGAAAAGGAAGGACAGATGACACTCATGCTTCCTTGAAGAGAAGGCCAAGGAAGGATTACTCTAACACACCTCGCACTGTGTCTACCTGATCTTCTTCAAAGTTGTTAGTTAGGTTCAATCCTAATATTTTTAAGATCTTAAACCAGGTTAATTCTCAGTCCGAATGGGAAATAGGTGACAATTTTGACTATGGTAATGATATGTGTTATTATGATCTATAATTTTGTACTTGACAGATCAGGGTAAGTTCCCCTGTTTAACCCCGATCATCTCCTTTTTACTTTTTCTTTATTTTTAATAAATGGTCAGAAGCTTAGCTTATAGATGAAGTTGCAGTTTAAATAATAATCTTATTCAATGTTAGTGGAAAGTTAATTAATAGAGATTTTCTCTTCTCCCTCATTTGGATTCTATTAGGAATGTATTGTATCATTTTTAAAAATTGGATCACATCAAATTTCTTAGAGGTAAATCTCACATTATATCATAAATAAACACATGAAAAACTGACAATTTATACAAAACTAATATCCTTTTGTGAAAATTATCCCAATCATATGAGTTTTAAAATTATGAGGATGCAATTTATTTAATAAGGGAGAAAGTAAAGCCCAAATATTTTACTATATATCTTCCATTTATTTAAATATAATGTGTTTGATAGGCTTCTCCACATGAAACACTGAACTAAAATGGGATTAATGATATTATATGGATATTATCAAGATAATTATAAGATTTACTTAACCTATAGTAAATAAAAATATATTTACAAACTAAAAATGCCTACACTTATAGGATATATAATTAAAATGATTTAATATTTTAAAGTGTCCTTTATAAAATTAAATATTAAAGTATTAATAAATTTAAAAAAAACCACATTCAAATAATTATTATGATAATATATATTCTTTCAATATTAAAAATATTCAAATTAGAAATTAGTATAAAATAATATTGACAACACATAATGTCTGAGAATGTTATTTCCTAATAAAAGTGTTTTTTATTTTCATTTTAAACATACATTTATAAATTTTATAACTTGAATTTTTCCAAAGTAACTTCATTATTTAATTCCATATATAAATATTATCCTAAGGTAAATTTTTGATATTTTTCTCGAGATAACTAATTTTAAAGTGAATAGTAAAAATACGGTTTTTACTAAAATCTTATCATATATGACTGTATCATAATGTAAGAATACATTAAAAACATGTAAGACATTTTTATCGATCAATTATGTGTTTAATTATTTAAATTATGAATACTATAATGAATTTATAAACCCTGTGTTAAATAATTATGTCTTATCTTAAAATAAAATAATATTTTTTGTATTTTCTTTTAATTAAATATTATTTTCCACGAATTATATTTTGGATTCATTCGAAAGAAAAATAAAATATATATTTTAAAAAATTAACACATTTTTATCATGAAAATAAAATTCAATTATAATTTTTTATAAAAATTAATTTTGAGATTAAAAATACACTTTTTATAAAAAATGGTTTTTTACAAGTTACATGTGAAAATTCTAAAATTAGCTTTTTTTATACATAAATTTGTTATTTTATATTTTTATTTTATATTTTTAATAACTAGGTTTAAATTATATAAAATTTTATTTTTTAATTTTATGCACAGAGGATAAATTACTTTGGGAACAAATTTATTACGGTAACATATAAAATGGTAAATGTAATAAATCTATGAGTAAAGGTATTGGAATATGTTAAAAACATGTTTATAATTTAGTAGTTGAGGGGGTATAGACTTCATAAAATTATTGATCAATTTTTTAACGTTTATCATTGAATAATTATTGAAATTATTGTATAGTTTATGTGATTTACAGAAATTTCCATTCTCAACACTTATAAATGGGGAATTATACCACAACTTAACGTCACTCAAATAATTTTTTCCTTCTTGAATATTTTCTTATTTACATTTTAATAGAATCCTCATTCACTAATATAAGTTTCTAGTCATAGGTAACTAGCCTAAGCCCTCCATTTTCATGGAAACCTCCAAGGAAAATTCAAGGTTCATAACGTGAGTTCTATTTTTACAAAAAATTCTTCCTTTGTATCTTAATTTTCCATTTATAATTTTATCAGCCCAATATAATTAAATAATTATTTGTTTATTCTCAATTTTATTATTCTATGTTAATGATCATTAAACAATTTTTGTTCATTCCCTTATGGAAAAAATGAAAATTCCAATCATCTGTATATAAAGACTACCGCATCAAGAAAGCAATGTGTTTCTTTTTCATTAATTCATTTTATGGATTTTTATAATAATAGTATTAAAGTATAAATATTATTTTTATTAAATAATTGAGGTTATGGTAAGATAAATTGGACATCCTATTTAAAATATGGATAATAAACAATTGATATAATTTTATCTGTATAAACAAGCATACTAAGAGGAAAATGATCTCTCCATCCAAAGTAATAGATTAATATAAATTATATCATTCTTATAAATATTTAAAATTATGATATATCACACTAATAAACACAAAATTTGATAACTTTTTCTTCTATAGTTATATTACAACTAAACCACTTTTTAATCATCCATTAAATGATTTTATATTCCTGTTTGTGTCAATTCAACCACCCAGTTGAAAAATTCTATAAATTAATGTCATGGATGAATATGAAAACCATAATAATGGTAATAAAATATATAAATAAGTAATTAATTATTTTATTTTTTTCTTTAATGATGATACTAAAATTAAACACATTCACTAATATAGCATGACTCATTTGTTAAAAAATACTAAAACATCCTTGTCATTCGGTTCATCTTCAAGGATCGTAACAAAAACACCCAAAGGATGAAATTATAAACTTATAAATAATCAATTAAATAAAATTTAATGATATAATAATGATTAACGTTTTTATAATAATGATTACTAATAAAACTATCATGAAAATAGTTCAAAACAATATATATTACTCACATCCTATATTAAAAATAGATAATTACTAATTAATATAAATATAAAGAAAATTTATAATGAATATTATGATTGATAATAATTATGAAAAGAATTAATAAAAAATTTATTATTATATTAATTGTTTTATACATGATGTTTGATCATGTTCTAGGAAATCAGGATAAATGGTTTGGGTTTTTTTATATCAAATTTGGTTTCATGGTGATATGATATGTATTCACGATCTATTTCTTATTTTTTGTGTATATATTGTACATGGAATTATTTTTGTCATATATTTCATGAAATATAGGTTATTAAAAAATCCATCCCATGTTTTACCTTTATGGGTTTTCAATTAAAAATATGATGTTGTAAGGGTCATTGTTAACTTTACTCCCTTTATTGAGTTAAAATGGTTCCTTTTAACATATCTCTTAGAATCTTGGTTAACATCCACTATATGATTTTATTTTATGTTTCATTATATTTTTATTTTAGTAAAATTCATTTTAAATTCAATTATCTTACCCTTATGAATTTATTACTCAAAAATTATATCATTTGGGGGAATAATTCTCATTAACTTCAACAATGGTTTCCCCTCCTTATCCATAATTTCCCTTCTCTCCAATGTTTTTATTTTTTAATAGAACCATAAATATATTTTATATCAGTTCTAATTCATATTTCCATTATCCTATTTTAAAAATAAATTTTTATTATCTTTTTTATGATGAGTGATTTCAAAAAACGATGTTTTAAAACACAAAAATGAATCTTCTGAAACCACCCTCATTACTTTTGGGGTACACATTCTCTTTATTTTTCTCACTTTTTATATATATATTTAAAGTTATTTCTTCCATATTATGTATATAAATTTCTTAAATTTATACTAGTTTTACAATAAATTCAATTTTTGGTTAATGAATGTTTTGTGTTCCCTTTAAAATACCCACATTTACATAAACCTGACTTAATAGAGAATTATCGTTTCTTTTTTCATGAAAATTTTCACCTACATAAAACATTATTCACCATGAATATATTCTAAAATACATCAGTATTTTGGGTAAAACCATCTTAGTAAAATTCTAAACTAAAGTAAAATAATATGTTATATCCTTCCTTTAAATTGTTGGTTTCGAGCACAGCATAAGTGTGCAATGGGAAGTGCCCAACATTTCTTTTTTCCATGATCCGTGATAAATCCAAGATTTACACAATGATAAATGTCATGATGTATTGAATTAAATAAAATAATATAGAAAAGGGAAATCATTCTGGAACCAGATAAAAGATCATCCCATATTATTATTAATTTAATTAATTAAGAAATATCTTAATAGAATTATTTCTTCATTGATGGATTTGAAAATAGAACATCATTGTTTCATCATTGAATTATAGGAATCAAGTGAAGATTACCTCTAGTGTAAATCCATACATGTTCCAAAAATCTTTAAAACTTCATTGAATGAATCTCTGAGTGCTAGCACGGCAGATCCATGCACTTGTATCGTCATAATTTGATCACCTCAAGAACCACTTCCAAAGCTTCCCCTAGATAACTCTTGACTCAAGAGTGGGAAGAGGAATAACATTTCCCTCCATTATTGGGAGATTTCTTGGATAAGGGATCTCTCTAGGTCTTGATAGGATTCTTAAAATTAGTTATTCACAACCAAAACAAATGAATTGTCTTGTTGAGAGAATAACACAATTGGGTTTATATATTTCTAGGGTTAAAATAAAGTAATTTCATAAGTAGCCTTAATTATTTATTTAAGCCTATAAAAACCCCATGTTTAATAATAATAATAATATCATTTTTTCTTGACATGATCTTAACTTGAAATTTATTATTAAATATTATGTAATCAAATAATATTAAATATTTATTATTTCTTACCAGACCTAAAATCATGGTCCTCCATTCCTCCTTAATATTTATCAGAACATAAATAAAGACTATTTATTTATGAAATAAACATAACATAATTATCGTATTATAAATAAATAAATATTATATTGAATTAAATAGAAATTAAATATTTGTTAAATATTCCCCTTATATTATTTTCTCATGAATAACAGGTGATGGGATATAGGTAATCATGAATACAATAATAACTATTAAACCACATATGGGAATAATATTTACTCAACTTGTTAAATAATAAATAACAAGATATTATTTAACTAAGATTCTGGATAAACTTAGTGTGTGACCCTCTGGGCCTATTTCTCTATGGAATTAGGGAAATCAGCCTAAAGTCCAAGGGTAGAATCTAGAAACATTCTAAGGCACCCATAGAGAAAGAAGTTAATTATGAAAAACATATCACCTCATACAAAAAATTTATATGTAATATAATCACTTTTTCATCATATATCTTATCAAAAAGTTTACATGCAAATGACATCAACCTATATGCTCAATGTATCATTCTTTGATTTCATATAAATTGCACTTTCTTATAAAAAAACATGGACATGGACTTATTTAAGCTATAACATTTTCATAAAAGGGCCTATGATATCAAATTATATTAATAAATATAATGTAAAAAATCATTTATCACATTTTTAATTAAAGAAATGTCACTCTTGATTCCCCCAACATATCCCACCTCATCACAAACATATGTCTCCCTAGTTTTTTTCAAAACATCTAAGTTTGTGAATCATAATACTGATTAATAATAATCATAATGTATAAGGACCAATACACATGTGTGCAGATAGGAACATCCAATGACACATGTAAATGTGGATTTACTAATGGCGCGTCTCATTCTCATAATATCTTACTAGATATTACCAAGGGAACACAACATGAGAAGGTGCTTCATAATCCTATCAGTCTCTACCCCTAATGACCTATATCATTGTTTTCCTTTAATTGATATCATCCAGTCGTATAAAATATATTTAAGAATAGTTTCATAGTAATTTCCAGTTCTCATCATAGTGGGGAACTGCAAGAACATTTTAGTGCGACATCTATTATTATGACATTATCAGATACAATGTTACACAAAAGAACAATCATGATTTGATTAGTAGTTTATTAATATTAAAAACCATGAATAAAAATTCCCCTAGTATACAATGAAGATGGTTCTAGGGAACCAACTCCGACAAACTCTCACTTATACTAGATACAATAACTAAAAACTTCAATTTTCTATCTCTCACTTGATAATCATGCTTCTACTGATATAGGATTTTAGTCAAGGGGTCTTCCATATTCTATTCCTTGGGAAATTTTCTCACTATAACTTCGCCTCATTGATAAAAATCCTTCAAGAGGTGATACTTTTGGACTATTTTATTTGTCCTTTTGTGATACTTTGGATCTTTTTCAAGATTCACCACTATAGTATTATCACAATACATTGTAATGGGATCTTTAATACTAGGAACCATATCAAGATCCTAAACAAATTTTTGAATCCAAATGTATTCCTTCCATACATTATAAGCCTATATATACTTGGACTCCTCTGTAGAATCCATGATAACTAGCTACATTTAACTATTTCAGCTCGTAGATCCTCCATTGAGATAGAAAGCATATCCTAATTATGACTTTATATCATTCAAATTTATCTAAAAATCAGCATTAGTATAACCCCTAATGACCAACTCCTCCTCTCCTCCATACACTAGGAACATATCATTAGTTATTCTCAGATACTTAAGGATATCCTTAACAGTAGTTCAATACTATTCCCCTGAATCTTCTTGATATCCACCTACCATTCTCATTGCATAGGTAACATCAGGTCTAATACATAACACGTCATACATGATTGATCCTATCTCTGAAGTGTATGGGATCATACTCATTCTTTGTTTCTACTTTTGTTTTTGAGGACATATTTTCTTAGAAATATATTAACCTTGTGACACAATAACCAATCCCATCTTTGATTTTTCCATACCCTTTAGTATTTGGTCAACATATGTATTTTGACTTAGTCTAAGAAACCTATTGGATCTATCATGAATGATCTTTATCCCTAAAATATAGGATGCATCACCTAATTCCTTTATATAGAAACACTTGTTTAACAAGTCCTTAACTAACTATATGAGTGGTATTTTGTTTCCAATAAGTAATATGACATCAACATATACTACTATGATAATGACTATATTTCCCCTAAACTGATTCTCAACACATGACTCACATTAATTCTTAATAAAAACTAAATTATTTTATAGATTCATTAAATTGAGTGTTCTATGACCTAGATGATTAATTCAATATATAAATGGATATTTGAAACATTCAAATATTTTTGGCATCATCTGGAGTCCCAAACCCTTCTAGTTGTGTCATATATACATATTCCTAAAGTTTCCCATTGAGTAATTTAGTTTTGAAATCCATGTAACAAATCTCATAGTCATGGTGAGATTATATATCAATTATAATTCTAATTTATTTAACCATGGAAACTCATGAAAAGGTTTCATCGTAGTCTATTCCTTGATGTTGTTTAAACCCTTTATCCACTACCCTTTCTTTATAGGTATTTACATTACATTC
The DNA here is from genome assembly GCA_963277665.1 of Viscum album. Taxonomy (NCBI): domain Eukaryota; kingdom Viridiplantae; phylum Streptophyta; class Magnoliopsida; order Santalales; family Viscaceae; genus Viscum; species Viscum album. The sequence continues at coordinate 238,835,115 of OY728120.1, forward strand.
CATGTCTAGTTTCCTCCTCATCACACATTTTCATCCAATGGGGTTTAGATCAACTGGTGTATCGATGAGAACCCAAACTTTTCTAATACATGGAATCCACTTTAAAATACACATCTTCTTTACATATTGCTGCTTCTGAGCTCTCTACTTCCTCCTTGTAGGAGAGAGGTTCATCATTGTCAACCAATATTGAGTCACCGTTTTTTGTGACTAGAAAACCATATCTCTCTAGTTCACTTACCTCTCTTATGATCCTTCATAGTAATTGTTTTTTAGAAAATACTTCTTCCACAGGGACCTATGGAATATTTTCATGTACCAACTCTTGTGTATCTTGATAATCATCTTCATCAAAAACAATCTTGGTCCCACTTTCCTTTCTTAAGATGTTCTCCCTCTCAAGTAATACAGCTTGTCTATTGATATTCGCTTTCACACTATGGGGTTTTATATATAGTATCCATTATTTTCCTTAGGATACCCTATAAAGATACACTTTTCCCCGATGGTGATAGTTTGTTTCCTGATAATTCCTTAACAAATTCCTTGTAACCCCATACATGTGTAAAAAAACATGGATTTATTTCTACTCCGTAGCTCAAAGGGAATTCTATTTTCCACTTTATTTGGAACTTGGTTTAATTTGTATGTTTCAGTTTGTAATTCATATCTCTAAAAACGATAATGGAAGATATTCATGACTGATTATCAACCTTATAATTTCTAACAAGTAATAGTTCCTCATTTTAGAAGTATCATTCCACTATGGTGTATAAGGTGTATTGATTTGAGATAGAATCTCAAACTCCCGTAGAAATTTGATAAAGTCTTGGTTAAGATATTCACCACCTTGATATAATTATAGATTTTTTAACTTCTTTGTATGTTGATTCTATACTTCATTATTGAATTACAAGAATTTGTCAAAAGACTCAGACTTATACCACATCATGTATACAAAGACATATCTTCTCAGGTCATTAGTAAAAGATATGAAGTAAGAATATCACATCTAAATGCAACAGGAAACAATCCACACACATTAGTGTGTATCAATCCTAGAAGCTTTGTTGCCTGTTAACCTTATCCACAAAATGGAATTTTGGTCATTTTTCCTTATAAAAAAACATGACATCTATCAAGTGATTTTATCTCAGATGAGTATAAATAACCATCTTGACAGAGCTTTGTCAAGCCCATCTCATTTACCTGAAAAAAATGGGGATGCCATAGCTAGGTGTTATTTGAGTCTTGTGAACTTGATTCTTTATCAATTTCTAATACATGGTTTTCATAATTTAATACATAAAGACTATTATTTAAATGTTTTATACCATAAAATATGTATTCCTAACCAAATAAACAACTTTTACGTCCAACATTAAAATAAACCCATTTTCATCTAAGAATCATACATAAATTATGTTCTTGGTAACTATAGGTACATATTAAAAATCTTTTAGAACCAAAATCATTCACATTGGTAGTGAAAGTTTGTAGTCACTAATGTCCAGAGCTGCTATCCTTACACCATAGTCAGCTATCAGATCCACCCCTCCACTAGTAATCAATGGGAATATACTTAATTCCTTTATTTGAATACAGATGTGATCCGCAAAAGATAAATCTAATAACTAATTTTTAGATATTGAAATATTACACATGATAAAGAACAAAGATATAGCTTCTCCTAGATTCTAGGTGTAGTTCCTCTTCCATAGGTCGAGCTTGCCACATAAAAAACATACTACCTCCCTTTACTTACCCTACCTCTAGATCTTCTTCTTCTTGGAATGATGATACTTAGGATATTTAGACTATATATAGGTCTTGGTCCCTTTTTCCTTATTATTCATTGTCTTTTTCTCTATAAGGACCCTAGTTTTATCACATCCCATGTCCTTATCCACTTTTCAAATCATTGAAATAAGTTCCAAAACACACTTCTCATTATTTCTCATGATGTAATTAACAATAAAACTGGATAAGGTATTAGGATGTGATGAAAGTGTGAGATATGTATGCAAATCATCTGATAATTTAATCCCTAAGATTTCTTGGAATTCCATTTCTCTAATAATCATGACTACATGAGTCGCTGCTAGCATAGACTCTCCAATCTTAGTTGTAAACAAATAATTAGATATCTCACACCTCACTTTTCTCACCTTCTCTTGATAGAGATCATGAAGGTGAGACATCATGCTATAGGCATCCATATCCTCATGTTTTTACAAAATCAAATTGGTCATGGATGATAGTATGAAACAATAAACATATGTATCATCGCTCAAATGTTTCTCATTGATAGATATTTCTTCATCACTTGCCTCATTACCAGGCGCAACTGGAAACGTTTCTTCAAGCACAATTAATTTCCTTTCATGGTGAAGGATCACATTTAAATGCCTTTCCATTCTTGTAATTTTTTTCTAGTGAGAAGGTTGTATTTATCAAGTTTATATCGCAATGATACGTTTGATTTTATTTTATTGTCATTTCAAAAAAAATAAGATAAGAAAAAATTAGTTTTTTATTTTATAAATGTTTTAAAAATAAATAAATATTATATTTATTAGTCTCCCAGGATTTTATCAAAACACAAAATCCCTCACCATTTGCTTTAGAAAACCCATTTTCTTGGATATTCTAGTGGCAAGGATCCATATTCCACTTATCATTACCCCAAATTTGGTTGGTCATGGAACATGAATGGTTTTAGACTGGAATTATAAATTATAACTTCACTAACTGATAGTTCCTTGATCTGTTGAGTGGAATCCCCAATCTTGAAATTATTAAATTGGATTTCCTCAACCATTGCCTCTCAGTTACACCAAGTCCTAGTTTTAAAGACAACCCTTGATGTGAACTATATTAAGTCAACCCAAAACCTTAAGATAGAGTTCCCCAATAATTGAAATCACCCCAAATTTGGATAGTCATAAAATTTGAACTATGGATTGATTTTAGCCAAAGTAATAGAAGGTTATACTGACTCAATATTTTATTAAGTTATTTTATGTTATTATATATAAATTAAAAATTATTATATTTATAATATTTATAATATTTTTTTAATATTAAGTGGATTTACTTAAGTGATTAACCATGTCTTAGATAATATTTACGTATAAGATAATTTATTTTAGTTCTATCTTTCATGTTCACTAATTTCATTATATTACGTGTTCATGAAAATACATCCATAATGAAATAACTAAGCAACATGAATAAAATAGAATAATAAAGTGTTATGATAATGATATTTATTAATGGTTAGTTAATCTAGTGGTTGACAAACTTAACTTTGACATAGGGGAAAACACCGCGAACCAATTAAGGCTTTGGTTATATATTTCCACTTGTCCACCTATTTATCTCCTTCGATTGGTTTTTCCAGAGCTTTGAAATTGAACTTATTCCACTCACTTGGGATCTCTATCCTTTACATATTCATTTTAACTCACGTACAGTTTAAAAAAGGTGTTTACATAAAAGAAACCATGGGAATGTAATCCCTATATAATAAGAGAAGAGAAGGCATGTTGACCAACAATTTAATTTAATAATAAGTTAAATAAAACCAATCACATAAAAAGGTTTACCCTAAAAGAACCATCACCACTAGGTTGACTGAGGTTAATAAAAAGGTTTACCCTGAAAAAGAGAAAAGGGAATTAATATGTGAGAAATCCAACATTGTTTTATATTACTTCTCATTTCAATTCACGTAAGAGGAAATGCAAGGGTGGCTTGCTCATATGAGAAAGCAACAAGAATTGTTGAAACGGGAGAGAAAAAAGGGGATTATTAATGAGGACCAATTCAAAAATGCTATGAAATTCATTTACTTTGAGAAATTGAAGTTGAAAGCACCACTTTCTTGATGTTGTTGTTTGCAGACCCTCTGTGTGGTCTTTGTTCTGGTGCACTGGTCTCAACTTTTTGTTGTTTTGGCTGATCTGCTTTGCTTTGTGGTTTTCTGTCTCTGATCACCTGAGTCTATTTGGCTATATTTTCTCTGATTCCTAGAAGGAAGGTTATGTGTTTTGGAATCATCAATTGACTGTATTTGCGGGATTTCTAATTATGTTTGAATGCTATCCATGGGGAAAACTGGTTTTTTGTTTTCTTCTCTATTCTATTTGACTTCTTCTAGCTGTGTATCTTAGAACAGGTTCTGCTCTGAAAATGTTGAACAGCTGGGTGATATTGCTGGTTATGATGGTATGTTCCTCTATAGCTGAGTATCTATCTTTGATGCGCTTGGAGTTCTCTGACCAGCTTCTTATGGATTTCATAAGGGATGTTCACATCATGAAGATGTTTGGCTTTCCCTCTGCTTTTAATGTTTTGTTGACTGCTTCTACCCGCCTGATTTTGAAGCCTGTTCCATTGTCCCTGCCTGATATTGGTGTTTGGCTCTACATGTTGGAAGTTATGGATAGTTTGAGCACCTGGAGGCCCCCCCTTCACCAACTTAAAGCCTAAATGGCTCAGCATTCTCCTGGACTGCTTCGGCTGCAGTCCCTCCTCCTTTTGAAGTATGTCAGCCTACTTATTCTTTTTTTTACCCTATGTTCTGGCTGCTTTCTAAATGGTTGATGGTGTAACTTCATTACACCTCGAGATTACATTGTAAACTCTTTATTTAATAAATTCTCTCAGCTTGGTTTTGAAAAAAAACCATTCACATAAATTTGGTCTAGTATATTTTCATGATCATCCACATGCATGAAATGAATTACGTATTTAATAAAACTAGCATTTAATTCTTAATCATTCTTATTTAAGATAAATTTTTCTCAAAATATTAATTATTATCTTTAATTAATCAACTATTTTTTTCTTAATTCTCATCTGAATTTCCTTAATATTCTCATCCATGATAATATTAAAAAAATTAAATATATTTTTTAATATTAACTATGTACATAATTATACCTTGGAGGAAACATTGTGAATACTTGTATAAGTCTACCCAACTTGTATTATACTAGTATAATTCTTCACTCTTGTCGAATAAGGAATATATTACTTATCACATACTTTTACAATGTGTACGTCATAGATTATTACATGAATTAAATGATTTTTGGTCCCATGTTGTGCTTCAATTCACTTATTGTAACAACTAGAAATAAAACTCCTACATAATATGAGAATATTAACATTATACATATATTGATTAAAAATTTATATATGTATGAATATTAAAACCTATCACATGGTGTGTCCTATATTTACAATAACATAAAAGTACATTTCTTGAGGTTTACATAGTATAATATATAAATTTTCAATATGCATAATTTGTTATAAGTACATGAAAACTGCATTAGAGCTACATGACATGTACATCTCTCAGTGTCTATCTGAGGTACACATATAGGGACTCAGTGTGTGAATAGTACCTCAGAAACTGGAGTACACGACATGCCTAATGGGTTTTAGGCCATTTGGTCTTTGAATTACACAGTCACCAATTAGATAGGCCATTTATGGAAGATACATCCCATCTATGACTCAAAAGGACTACACGCAAAGTACGTGGGCTACGCAGTCTATACTATGGTTGAACATTTTCCACCCTAGTCTGGTCAACATTTAATGTGATAATTAACTATATCATGTGTCATTAATTCACATGCTTTGAATTAATTTACAAAAAAAATCTTGTTGCATCGAGCACAACTAAAGGACATGTAACTCTTGTTGCACGAAACGTACTTCTATGTGAAGTGGCCAGAATCTTGGGAACATCTAGATGACATATTAAATTTTATTTTATTCATTTAATTATTCGTATTGATTATATTTACAAGAAACAAAGTAGGAATAAGTATATCTCACAATTTAGATTAAAAGAACAATTAAACTTCAATTGAAATAAAAAATTCAAATTTGTAAATCACCAATGATATTTTAATAATTATAAATAATTATGTGACCTCTCTGATACCACTTTTAGGTTTCGGGCACAGTTGAAGTGTGTGATGGGTGGTGCCCAAATTTTCTTTTTTCCATGATCAATGATCAATCTGAGATTCACACAATGATAAACATCATGATCTAAAGAATTAAATATAAAAATATAGATAAGTTAAATTATGATGGAACTATAGGGAGGATCATCAAATATTACTTATAATTAATTTATTCAATTAAGAATTACCATGATTGAATTATTTCTTTGTTGATGGATCTGACAATAGATCTACATTGTTTCATAGTTTCTTTATATTAATCAAGTGAATATTCCATCTAGAGGTGATCTAAATGTGTTCCAAGAATATCTGAGAACCGCTAAAGTAATGTCATGGTGCTAGCATTGTGGATCCTTATGTTTACATCATACAACTTTGATTGATTGAAGAACCGCTTCCAAATATTTCTCCTAGATCTCTATCGACTCAAGGGTGGTAGGTGTTGGAAAATCTATGTCCATTCCTGGGAGTGTTCTTGGAGAAGGGAGCTCTTGAGATAGTGAGAGGATTCTCTAAATCTATTTTTCACAACCAAAACAAATGAATTGGATTATTTAGAAAATAAAATAATTAGGTATATATATTTCTAGAGTTAAAATAAATTATTTTCACACGTTCCCTTCATTATTTATTTATTCCTAGTGAAACCCTATATCAAATAATAATAATAATATCATTAATTCTTGACATTATCTTAACTTTTTAATTATTAAAAAATATTATTTAATCAAATAATATTAAATATTTTTTATTTCTCATCAGACCTAAAATCTAGGTCTATCATACCTCCATAATATTTATCAGACCTTGAATAATGACTATTTATTTATTAAATAAATATCTCTGCATTATTCACTAATAAATAAATAAATATTATATTCACTTAAATAGAAACTAAATATTAATTATATTTTCTTCTCACATTATATTTTCTCAAATAAATGGTGATGGGATATATGAAATTGAACATACAAGTATAATTATTAAACCGCGTGAAGGGATAATATTTATTTAACTTTTTGAATAATAAATAACAATATATTATTTAACAAAGATTCTAGATACACTTAATGTGTGACCCTCTAGGCCTCTTTCTTAATGGTATTAAGTGAAGAAGCCTAAATTCTGTGGTTAGCATCTAGAAACACACCAAGGAACCCATAGAGAATGAATTTAATACCATAATGACATGACACCTTATACAAATGCTTATTGTGTAATATAATCTCTTTTTCAAGAGATCTCTAATCAAGGATGTTTCATGTTGGTACCACCAACCTATGTGCTTCATGTCTCTTTCTTTGACATATTAGAAAATAAAATTTACAAAAAAACACCATGGAAATGGATTTATTTAGGGTATATTATTTCATTCAAAGGGCTTGAGATATCAACTTCAGTTAATAAATAGATGGGAAAAATCCTTGGTCGCATTATTCATTAATGTAATATTACTCGTGATGTCCAAATATATACTACCTTACCATGAACATCAATCATCGTAGTTTTTTTCAATACATCTAAGTGAGAATATCATAATACTCATTAACATTAATGTTAATGTATAAGGACCAATAAACAAGTCTGTAGATAGGAATATACAATGACCCATAAAATGTAGATTTCCAACTAGCGAGTCTCATTCTCATAATATCCTACTAGATATTACCTAGTGAATACACCATGATAAGGTTCTTCAATATAATATGAGTCTATATCTCTAATATACTATATCATTTTTTCTATCAAATTATATCATCCAGATATAGAACATGTATTCAACAACAGTTTTGTAACTCTTTTGGGTTCTCGTCATAGCAGGAACCACTATAACATTTTAGTGAAACAGCTACTCTTCTAACATTATCACAAACAATGATACGCAGAAGAACAATCATGGCATGGTAAGTAGTTTACTAATATTCATAACCATGAATATAAATTATCATAAAGTACACATTAGATGGTTATAGGGTTCTAACTCTAACAAAAATATCCTATGCGAATTTAGTGAAATGACACCCATGTGGCTTATTTTTATTCTTTCTTCTACTTGATCCTTCTCATGAATTTTCCTATATTTGAACTCAATTTTCAAGTCCAATGTTTATTTATTAAAATAGTAACATCCTAAATGATTTAATTCAATCTTATATTAGGAATACGTATGATATATTCTGTGGTTATACGATGACACATTATTATAAAACAAACTTCTTTAACAATGGTTTTGTCATGCCTATTCTTTTTGAATGGTTTTATTTTCTTATGTGGAACTTATATGCATGTAAATATTTTGATTTTCATTATATGATGTGTGAGACTAGAATTATATATCCTTTTAATTCATTAGGTAATTTTTTCATCACTTGATATTCCATACATGGTGCATGGGTGATTATCCTAAGCACTATTATATGAAGAGTGGACCTAGAATTATAGAGCCCTTCAATTCATTGGAGAACGATTTATATATCTTGGGATGTTATATATGGTATTAAGGAGGGGAATTAATCTACTCTCGGACTTTATCAATATTGTTTATTGGAATGGAGAGTAACCTCAATCAACTACTATACTTTTCCACATTTTGATAATGGTTGTAAGAGTGAATTTTGACCTATTCTTATGATGTAATATTTTGTATTTTTTCTACATATTTATGATTTCGTGATCTTAAGATATCATTTCTCTATGACATGTTTCCATTATTATCCCACACTCTTATTTAATGGTAAATGTTTATTCTTTTGAGATCAAATGTATTTCCTTCATGATTTATTGGAAACTCTTATTATCTTATGTTCCTTTTAATAAGAAATTTTCCCCTAATTTTGTTTTCACTTATTTTTATGATTTAAAATTTGCTGAAATTTTTATAAGTTATCCCTTACTAAGCTTTTGAGATAGGCACATTCTTATGTTTCCAATCCCTGGGTTTTAAATATATGTATAACTTATGATAAAGTCTAGAAGATGGACTAGGAGAGTTCAATTATAGATATGTGTTGAAAATTTTTGTAAAATAACCTTCCTACGTAATTTTCCCTTAATGACACAAGACCTTCAGTTAATTATATTGTGAGATTATTTGGTGACATGTACTGTTTAAAATAGATAAATTTAAAGCATAGATATATTTTTATCTTAGGATTGTATACCCTTATAATGTGTACTTACACAACTCCAAAGACCAAGAACATATCCTTACTTATTCTCAAGTACTTAAAGATGTTATTATAATTAATCTCATGAATCACACTATAATTTTACATTTATCAAATTTTTATTCTAAACAAATAAGAGAAATCAGTTCGACTGCACAATATAGAATACATGATAGATCCTACAGAAAATTCATAATAAATCTTATCTATATTTATTATTTTTAACTATTTAGAATTATTTTGAGTATATAAGAATCATTGAATATAACAGTGGTAAATAACCATTTGTAGAGTTATCAATGTTAAGCCTATTTATAACTATACTATTATATGTTTTCTAAATCAGTCCTAGAAATATTTTCAATCAATATATATATAGATAATCATACCTATATGTAGGTAATTTCACCCATGTATTTCATCGAGAATAATTTTTCCAAAAATAACTTAACATAATGTAAAGTTGTGTTATTATTTTTAATAAGAATATTTTCATCCATAAAAACACATTAAATACAAAATCACTCTCAATATCCCACTTGTATACTCAAGAATATTCTACATTTTTGATGCAACTAGACTCTTTGATTGAATCATCAAATATAATGTTCAAACATTAAAAATTATTCTTTAATACCTAAATAGACCATTGCAACATGAAAAAACATAATAGAATCATTTAGTATTTTAAAACCTTTAGGTTTTATTTTATACACATACTCATATAAATTCCCTTTAAGTTAATTAGTTTTGTTATCCATTTATTATATATCATAACCATAGTGAGATATTTTGTAATGAAATATCATAATTGACTTTATCATCAAAACTGCTGAAAATGATTATTAACAGCCAATACCATGAATTTTTATATACCCTTTTACCACCAAGTATCATATATGATTAGACACTATACTATCCATGTCAATTTTATTATGTTTTCCCAAATTTTAAAACATTGGTCTCACTCTGTGTGTATTTATCATATTCTAAACTCAAATAGTGTACATGGAGTCCATCTAAAATCTCATATATTTTAACTATTTCTAAAATTTATAACTATCATTGTTATATATATGAGTAGTAGATCCATTAAAAAGAAACATTCGTTTGTCATTATTTTATATAAAAATTATATATCTATTAGGATCTTCATGAATCATAACAATAATTTATGTTTCATGGGTAATCTGAGTCAGTTTTGCTTCTATAACTATTTATGGAAGTAGAATGCGTTATATCTTAGTAATAATTCTTTTTACTATTTTTGGACTTATTTATATTCTTTTTACCTCCCACTGACTCCTTAATTCGTCTAATTATTATTAATTAAAATATCATATCATTTTAAAAATACTTTATGCATCGTAGTGTTATATAAATAATATCCCATAGTATATTTGGGATAAAAAAATGAATAATAATTAATTTAGAGTCATGTTTATCAAAATCCAAACATCATATGATTTCTTCAGAACCCAAAAATCAATATAAAAGAATCATTTAGACCCTTTCCAATTCATAGATCATATGGTATCTTTGTGACCTCTTTATATGGAATGTGTTTATGTAGAAAAGAATCATTTTTCCAAATATATCAATAAAAATCTATAAGAAGGTCACAATGAGTCATCATCGAATCAACCACATTAAAAATAGTATGGTTATTCCTCTTATTCACACTATTCCACTATGGAGTTCCTATAAGAGTGATTTATAATGAAATTCAATGACAACTAAAATAATTATTAAATTCCTAATTCAAGTATCCACTATAAAAAACAAATTTGTAAATATTATTTCTTTTATCTATTTAATTTTATAATTAACTTTTGAACACATTTCCTGAATACCATAAACATTTCAATGGTTTCAAACTTTTATCTCATCAAAATACATAATATTACCGCTCTAAATCCTCAGTAATAGTTATTAAGTACCTATACCTATAACTTTCTAGATTACTCATTGGTCAATATACGTCACTACGTATAAGATAAAACAGTCTACTAACACTCTTAAATTTTCAACTAAAATTTTGTTTACTAGTATTTGTTGATAATAATGATTCAAATTTATTAAATTATTTATAATTAAATGAATTTAACAATCCATTTATTTGGACTCTTTGAATGTGTTTCTCATTTATATTCCCAATGCTACAATGTATAAGAAAATTGGTGTTAGAATCAACATTTACTACTTATTTTTAATATTATAGACCATTTTATCTATATCTACAAATAACTAAACAATTCACCACATTACCAATACCATAAAAAATTTCATTCCTGTATATAGAGAAACACTTTTTCTTAATCATGAAAAAACCCCTTTTGTGCCAAAAGGATATAGGGAAAAAAATTATTTATGGTTATAATATATCAATAGTTTTAAAATTTAAAAGTAATCTACTATATAGAATTAGATCATAATTTTCAACCTCTAATGAGGGAACTCTTTCCCCACTTCCAACACATAGATATACTTCTCCTTTTATAAATTATATCAATTGTTTTTTGTTTTTTATCATAAATGAAATATGAACACCTATTATCTAACAACAGTGAGTCAAAATTGGAGAAAATTATTTTTATAAATTTTAAATCTATATAAAAAGAATTCATATACTTGAAAAAATTTATCAGCCATATAAACTAATTTATTAATTGATAGGTCTTATCTATTATAGATTACAAAAACATGTTCATGATATATATTATTATCTATAAATATTCATACCATTGGTTAAGTATGATGTTTTATATCATTCCAATAGGGAAATTTATTGAATATAATATCACTAAAAATGATGAATACCCCCATAATATGCATTTAGTGATCCAATATCCATATCTCACTAACTATTTACCCCACTTTAGTGTTTATATAAAAAATTAGTTGTTTAGATAGGCTATTATAAACATTAACATCACATATGATTATTAAATAGTTTAGTAGAAAACTATATTCCTATGGTATCTTGGCTCTTCAGTTTTCCTGTATTAGTGTCACTAAAATATTGTAATGATAAATATTTTCCAAGATCTTAGTTTTATCCATATATACCATTATAAACTTAATAAAATACATGGACACCAAAATTTAGTAAGATTATTCCAATTTTGGTAATCTATAACATAAAATGTGTTTTCCTTAGAAGAAAACTTACACATGGAATTTTTAGTATTTTATTAGTCTAAAAAGTTCCACATGAAATATATAAATATCATATATAACTATCATATCACATGAAATCGTTATAATTATGTTATCCTTATATATATGCATGATTTGATTGATTTTATTTTTGAATCCTATTCTTTCAAATAAATTAATATATTAGAAACATATTATTGAATAATAACTTATAAAACTCATGATATATGTTAATTTTAAGAAATAAAATTCAATTATATCTAAACATATATAAGTGATTACAATGTATAAGTTAAATGAAATTATTATGAAAAATCCTCAGATGCATTTTTTGGTTGAATTTGTTGGTAAGGTGAGTGAAATATCTTCCAAAATACTCAAAAAGGATAGAAAATATGTGTCATGGGGTTTGGATAATTTTTAAATATCATTGTAATATTTTTTTAATGAAGTGAAAAAACATGTTGTGATGGTGGACCTCAAACCATAATGAATATTACCTATGAATAAATATTAGAAAAGCCACACCACAATATAAAGGATAACATGTGAAGATTTTTTGATTATGGTATGGTTAATGAACATTTGGTTTATTGTGATATGAATGAAAGGTCTTCATTCCACATTAGCCATGTATGATTAAGTTATTGTGTTTCATGAAAAAGATCACATCATAATGTTGAATGTTTCAGCATGAAGGGTTGATTTTTTCCATAACATGAGGCTCCATGATTTTTTTATTAATTATTTTGAGGAAATTTCACCTTGAATAATTGGTTATTACATTATTAATTTAATGAAGATATATTTCAAAAAATAGTTCCTGATGAAAAATTTAGATTCTGGGTCACGTATCATTTTGTAACATAGGGGATAAAGTCATTGTGCCTGGATTTCTGTGGTAACATTGAAAGTATAGTCATCATGTAGTTTTAACCAATTTTCAGATTTAATATATTTTATGGAACCTTTTATGATCTAAATTGTGAGTATTTGACTTAGTTTTTAAGAAAAATAATGAATGACTCTTTTATTAAATTGAAGAAGAAATAAATACGTTAAATAATGTAAAATTAGGGATTATCTTAGTGATTATATAATTATATATTCTCTCATAAAATAAAAGAACTAATGTATAATTGTAGAAAGGAAATAAGGATAATATATTATAAATTTACAAGTGTTGAAAATAAAGGGAGATCAAGGTAGATTCTAGAACATCGTTTTATAATTTTTTTGAGTTCATCATGTAGATGATGATTGATCTTATTTCTAAACCTATATTTTTGTAAATACCTATTATTTTCTAATTTATAATAAAGGTTTTCACTTGTAGTATTATTGATCTTCTTAAGTGAGGAGTGTATTGAGTTATCATGTTTCTTATAGGGATTTTAATCTTAGAGAGTTAGTGCATCTACTCTAAATTTATATGAATAAGCAGTGCAGATATAGTGAATTTTATAACACTAACACATAATTTAGTGTATAGTCCATAGAACCATTCTAGTGTGTGTAGACCAAGTAAAATTGCTTATATATCTCTTTTATTCTTTATAACTTCTATATATTTTATTTGGGGTGAAGCAATTTTCCACAAACCATTAAACAATGCCATTGGCAGGAGAAGTTAAAAAATATCACACCCTAATTAACCACCATACCCTTTTAGGGTATCTTCGTTGTGTGGGATGAACAATTGTTATTAGAGTATAAGGTTTAATATTAAATCAATTTTTTATATTTTGAATCCTTGACATTAGTCATAAATCACAATGTTATTTTGATCATTGATGATAACAACTTTCACCATTGGAAGAATTATATGCAACCCTATTTTTGATACCTTGGTATATATGTTTATGTGTCTTTAATATATATAATTAATATCAAAATTGATAGTGTAGATATATCTAAATTATATTATAAATAATTAGATTCTAAATCCAAATAAATAAAAGTTCTAGGAAGAGCTATGTCTAACTCAGTCTACATGAAGGTGATGTCATGTAAATACTCACATTCCATGTGGGAAGAGTTTATAAAATTCTATGAAGGTGACTCAAAACTACATGATGTAAAATTGAAATTTATTTGGATCAAGTATGATAATTTTAGTATAAACATTAATCAATATGTTAATGCATTATTTTATAGTTTGAATGAGATTATAGGGGAAATGTGCGAACTGATAGAAACCCTTGACGATATTAATATTGATAAGTATATATTAGGAATATTTACACCTCATTTTAAACCAAATATTTTTTTATTAAGGAAAAAGATCAAAAAGAGGTAACATTTGATATTATTCATAGTAATATTTTTTCATATGTGATGAATACTAATGATAATGATCTATCGGAAAGGAGAAATCTCATTAAGTAGAATTCAATGAAATAAAGAATATGTTAATATATATTGATCCTAAAAAATTGAATTTATGAAGTTATGTTATTAATTTCCCCAAAATTTAAAAGGTGGAAAGTAAAATTGAATGTTAAACTTATACTCTCTAGGTATTGATATATAACGGTTTGGTGCCTTACTTCTATGTGTCAAAATGATTTACAAGATGATGAATAATTGGATGAATCCATAAATAAATATTTTAAGGATATGAAAGGAATGGGGAGTTACTAGAAGTCTTAATTAAAGGAGAGAAAATTACTTTTATAAGAAGAGAATATCTTATAATAAATAAATGTAGATGATATTGTGGGTTTCAAGTAACCCAGTGAGAACGTTCTTATGAATTTCATAGACAAACCAAAAATTGATGATCAAAGTAATGGTGTGGTACTAAATTTAAGGGTGTTACATAACTCAAAGTAGATCTGGAGTATTATATTAAACAAATAGATTATTATAAGGATAAAAAAATAAATATATGTAATTTTTACATGTTATCAAACTCTGAATGCAGTAGAAAAAAGTGGAGAAATTTTATTTGAAGATTAGGATTAAAAGAATTAAATATGATATGTTTTAATTCTTAGAGAATTTAGTTGATATAAGATCAAAGGGAATTATTAGAAATATATTATTGATATATTATCCAACACGGTGAATGATATGGTAAAACAGATCAAGGATATCAATAGGTATTTTTTCAAAATAATGTGATTGATTGAGTTTCAAGAAAGATACAAGACTCCCAGGATGACATCATAATGTTGGACTGATAAAACTACAGACAAAGAAAATACAAGTCATGACCCCCCTCCCCGGGCCATGAACCTTGTCATTTGACCCCATGGGTCTCCTGTAATACCTTGGTTTCCTTCCAAGCGCACCATAGGATATTAGTCACTAGGGTCGCTTATAAGACCAATGACTGTCCCCACAGGCCAACACATGTTCTTTCACTGTGTTTTGTCCTCACTCACACACACCCTAGGAAACATCCCAAAAGGTCGCCAATCATGATTACTACTCCAGGACAAGCATTCATAACTATGGAGTTTTAATTAGTTTGGCACCAAAAAAGAAAGGTGCACCTTGTTGACATGGGTAGTAACTTTTAGCCTTTTAAGTCTCACTTTTCTTGTGGTGTTACATTATTCACCCCTTTAAAGCACAATGCCCGCGTTGTGGACCCCAAGCCTCAAACTCGGGCAGTGCCTAAGAACTTATGGCTGGGTATTGGCTCTGATACCATTAGTCACGACCCACCTCCTCAGGCCATGGACCTTGTCATCTGACCCCATTGGTCTCCTGTAATACCTTGGTTACCTTCCAAGCACATTGTAGGTTATTACTCACTAGGGTCACTTATCAGACTAATGATTATCCCCACAGGCCAACACATGTTCTTTCAGTGCGTTTTTTAATCACTCACACACACCCATGGAAACTTCCTAGAAAGTCATTCATCCTGATTACTACTCTAGGCCAAGCATGGTTAACTTTTGAGTTCTAATCAGGTAGGCTCCCAAAAAAAGGTGCACCTTGTTGACATGGGTAGTAACATTTAGCTTTTCCAGTATCACTTTTCCTAGGGTATTACATAAATTGTCACATAAATGACTTATTTTAAAGTTAAATTCCATTTAATTTCCATTCATGCTTTGTTTTGGGGTGTTTCCAATCTTATTTGGAGGAATGGGTGAGTTTTAATGAATTAGGCCAAACCGTGAGCCCAATTCCATATTTAAAAAAAATTATTCCTTTATAATTCCTTTATTTAACTAAATATTTCATACTTTAAAATTCCTAATTTTCATCCCCTGAACTATTAACACCACCATATTAATTTGTACCATTTAGGAAACCATAATCATGGTGGATATCGGTTTTTATTTAAGGGATTGGGCCTACCCAAAATCCCATTTTCTGCATTAAAAAGAAATTTTAATTATTTAATTACTCATTCAATATTTACCTTCATTAGGTTATTAAAACTCACAACTGATACCACATACCTAGGACGCGATCCCATTCTCTCCTCCAACAATTTGGAGCTCAATAGAATCAAGAAATTGGTTGAAACCTCTATGGATTTCAGAAAACTCCCAGATTTGGAGAGGTAAACTGATCCTTTTATAAATAATTATATTTTTACTCTTTTTCCCCCATTATAGTTCCTACATGATCTTCTAATCATTTTTATAACCTTCCTTGAATGTTTGGATGTTTTCAAATTCAGATACTGGTGGATTTTGGGTCGTTTTGGTCAAGGTTGTTTTGAGAAAGTGTTTCTCTCTTCAATTTCTTCCTTTTACTTAGGGTTTCCTCCCTCTATCATTTTATTTTAAAATGTCCAGAATTTAGGGTGATAACCTATGGTTTGATTTTGTGTCTTTTTGGTTAAATATTTTGGTCTAGGTATGGATTTATCATCCTTGTGATGCGGAGGTGGTGCAGTTGATGTTTCACACCGAGTTCTGAGGGATTCGACACTTTCAGTAGGTGGTTCCATGTGTAAACCATTGTTGATGAGTTATCATTCTATATTTACTCATTTTTGATATTCCTCATATGTTGGATGTGGTGAAAAAACTGATTATGATTGACTTTGTTAAGTGTTTAATTTTTTTAGTTTCATTTTAACGTGAAATTGGGTGTTTTTATGTGTTACTCGTGGGGTATTATTTGGGTGTATTTTATAACATATGGAATTGGTTTACTAAATATTTATTGGCCTTCCAATTATGGTTCGGTAATGTATTAGTGTAATGTGGTCCAAAAATAGGACTTTCGAATAGGTTTTATGTGTAATACATTGTTATACTTCTTGAGATCATTTTTTGAAAATGTGTGTTTTCATTTGGATCTTTTGTAGTATTATTCAAGGTGACTTTATAAAACTTGAAAGTGGTTTTATAAATATCTCTAGGGCTTAAAATTCTGTTTTGGATAGGAATTAGTATGGTTTTGGGTCTTAAATGGGGTTTTTTATATGGGATTTGTTTGAAAGACAGATTTACATCAATTGGGTTCTTTTTATGAAAATTGTAAATGTTTTAGTTGGTTAAACAAAGTGGGAAAAGGGTGTAAATATACTGGTTGGTATGAGTGTTCACCTATTAAGGGGTTTTTAAATGTGAAATTATGTTTTACGATGTTAGCTATTTTTATAATGTTTTGTAAATTTCCGAAATGTTTTATTAAATTGTGATGTTGGAGAGAAACTTGTTTGTGTGATGTTTCGTGTAAGATTGATGATAAAATGATTTTGAAGGTAAAAATGGTATTATGTAACAAGTGATTGGGATGTTATGAGAGTTTTAATATATTTAAATAGTTTTATAAAAAAAATTAATGGATTTGTGGAAATGTTAAAGAAATGTGAAAAGTGTTGTGGGCTATTTTGGTGTGACTCGGATTTCAAAATCAATTTGAATGAAAAGTGGACTTTTGTGACTTTTGTTGTATACATGTGGGATGTTTGGTAAATTTATGATATGGAAATTATATTTTAATGTGAAAATTATATTCATTGACTAGTTGAACATTTTTGAGCACAAAGGGAGAACCTGGGTATCTATGTGGTGGACATGTACTAGTATGCTAGTGAATCCGTGGGGTTTGGCCTCAGTTTTAATTAGCAAGATTGATACTTAAAACTGAACTAAACTATGATGATGATGATTTGGGACCACTAGGTTTTGTGTATGTTCCCTACTAGTGGATTTTTTACTAGAACAGATATTTGTGATGGTTACTCTCACTGAGATATGAGGTACCTGGGACCCACAACTAGCTAGTTCGTAGGGGTTATTTCCCATTTCTTGTGCTCACTAGATTTTTTGTGCTTACTTTCGGCATACATTATGAGTGGATGGAAAATTCAGTATCTTTGGAATTTATTTTAAAAGTGTTTATTCTTTAAATTAGCCAACCTGAAAACTGTTTTTATTTAATGTTTCATATTTTAGAAATTGTAACTAGCATTTCAGGTTTTTGAAAACATGCATGCTTTTCATCATTAAATGTTTATCATATGGAGTATATTAGTGGTGGAATACTATTCATATTTTTATCAAACCCTACTTACACACTTGGGTGTAAGTATACTTGGTTATTTGTTTTGTTGCAGGTTGGGTACAGTTTTTATTTCCAGTGGTTCGGGTTTCTAGTAGGACCTTGGTGGTGACGTCTTGGGAAGATGGCTTGAGGGAGGTTACCCTTTACATGAGGGTTCTTGGGATCTTCCCATTTGGTTTTGTACCTTTTTTATAGTCTTTTTGAGTTGTTTTAAAATATGTAATTCAGTTCTGATTTTTTGTAAAAGAATTTTTTGATTGAAAAATCTATATTGGTTTTATTGGATTATTTTGTTGTTTTAAGTTTATAAACTCAGGTAAATCATTCCAAATTTTCATTTTATGATACCCAAGAACTTTTTCCAACCCATGGAAATTGGGAACACCCTTCGGGCATTGTCAGGTTCTGGGTTTGGTGCTAGTTTTGGTGGCAACCAGATTTAGTTCATGACAAAATGGTATCAAAGGAGGATGAGGTTAACTCTTTGGGTCATGTTATTTGGGAAAGAGTCAGGATATTATGGAGTTAGAATTTTTGGGGCATGTAATTCCAGTTATGGGTAGTGTTCCTGATCACCACACCTCATTATGGGATTCGAGTTTATAGGAGAATTCGGTATTTATCAAAGTCTTTTGGTTTTCTTGGTTCGATAATGATTAGGGGAAATGAAAAGAGAGTTGGATTAATGGTCTTAGTGAGCTCGCAGGGCCTGGAAAGCCATTTAGAGCCAAGGATATTTCCTAGAACACTCTCTATGATAGTTAAGTGATTGGAATATGTCCTCCATCCATATGTCCAAGTCACCCACTAGAACTAGTTTCCTCTCGCATTGTTTTGTGCTTTAGTTTTGAAAACTTGGCACTTTGCTTTTAAGAAGCGTAAAGTTTTTGTAAAATGATTTTAAAATAATGAGGGAATGGTTTGAATTATGAAATTGTGGAACTGAATTTTCAAAATAAAATTGAAATGGAAAATGGTGTGATTGCACCTCTTTTGAATGTAGGAACTATATTGAAGTTGGTTTTGAAAAGTGTTTCTAATAGAGTTTTCTAAACAACCAAAGGGTGTTTTAATGGGGTGAGATGTTTTGAAATTGATGTGAATATCTGGAAGGTGAGTTATTCTATAAAATTTTGTGTCTTTCTGAAAATTTTTGTAAGATGTGAATTGGGATTTTGATCTTGGGGTTAGCTGTTTTGAGAAAAAGGATGTGTTGGTTGACTTTTCTGGTTTTGAAAAGTGGAAAGAATATTTTTGTTTTAAACTTTGGTATTTCTGTGAGCAACCACATTCATGGGGTTATATGGGATGATGAATGGTTGATGGCATGACTAGTTGAGTGTTTGGATGGATATGAAGAGGGTGCCCGATGTGGCACCGAAACATGCATGTATAAGGCACATGGGGTACCATTGGTGGATATTCTAACTGCTGAACCGTTTGTTTTGAAGATATATTTTTAAAGAAATACATGATGTCTTGATGAATTGTTTAGGATGGATTATATTATGTGTTTTTGGAAAATTTTGGTGTTATGGGATGTTTTGATTTTAAGAAACCCTCCTTTTTGAATAGTGTTTTGGGTTTATGTTTGGTCGGTAAGTTGTGTAGCAGGACCGGTTAGTAGTCTCCTCTGAGATATGTTTTGGGACACCATTATGGTGGTCCCCTTAATGTGTTTGTATCTATTTTATGGATTGTTTTTACCAATGGACCAGCTTGGTTGGGTCCTTGGGTTCTCTCATTGGATAAGGTACGCCCCCATTAAGGGTTAATGCATAAATGATGTGCAACCCGAGTTGTTTCACCATTGGGAAATCCTCTAGTTGATCAATATAAGGAATATTTTATCGATCTTTGTTGATTAAGTCTACAACCATTCCTTTAATTGATTTTTAGATCCTCTTGTAGTGGTAGAATTCTTATGGAAGGTTCAAAGAGACCTTAGTTTCTTAGGTTTCCTAATTCATCGATGCTGGAAGTGGTATAGGGTTGTTAGTGGGGATGAGTTTCTCGATGGTGTCTAAATGGGCCTCCGGGATCTTCACTTTTTCTTTGAATCACGAGTTCATGTTAAACCACAAGTGTGGGAAATATGGTCACGATAGGATATTGTGGCCACTTTCTAGAATTGTGTGTTGTTTGGGGATGTTGTATAAGGTCCCTCTCCGTGCATTTTTTATATCAATTGCAATTTTCATGTTCGGCGATTCATTATGATGTCATGTACTCGATTGACCGTAAAGGTAAAAGTCGTGCAATCCTCCGAGAGTCTTTTTATTTTGGTAGAATGTCTCCCTTGGAAAAACTTCAAAATCTTCCATTTTAGAGGAAGGTGATTGTAGGTGTTATTTACATGTATAGTTTCTCACTCGAATAAACAAGGTGTGATGTGTGCGCATCTTCTAATCCCTTGTTTTAGTGAAATATTGGGTTAGGGTAAAGTGATTTTGGAATGTGTTATGTATTGGAAAACTTATCACGGATTGCGGTGTAGTTTTTGGTTGCACCGAATGAAGAATTATTATTCAGGTGGTTTTCAAAGCCTAACCACGAGGCTGAAGATGCTTCAATCATTTGAGCTCCAACCATAGGTCTTGGAGAGAATTTGGCCCGTAATCAGGGGAAATCACAGGTTCGTTTAAACCCTTGTCCAAAGTCCAATCCTAAGTATGAAATATAGGAAGAGTTTAAACCTATGGGGTCATCATCTTTCTTTTGTTGTTCCTGTTTAGTGGAAATAGGTGGAGGGCCTTGTACCCATGTCATCGCCCAATGTTATTCCCTCCCCCTTTGGTTTCTATTGAGTCTTTGGAGAAAGGTTTGAATTTTGTCTAGACAGGTTGAGAACATGGTTTTCACTAGGTTATTAGTGACCATGCCCCCATAAAATCATGTAAATAGAATGATCCCCATAGTTAGGGCATGGTTTCCCAAACCATGCAGACTAACCATATGGTCGTCCCAAATCATTAAATTTTGGGGTCTTTCTGTACCAGCCCATGCCGGTCGGTTAAGATGGTTGGTTCTTATGGTGGGGAGACCCACTATGAGTCTTTTAGAATTTCTTTTGTAAATTTCTGATGGAATTATACCCTTTTTACTAAGGAGTCCATTTATGCCTCCCCCTATTAGTGTCCTGATTCAGTCTTGGAAAACAATATAGGTTGTCTCTTATGTTGGGGAGCCTATTTTTGTTCCCTCATACCAGTAACTCAGACTTATCCATGGTCTTGGCTTGGCGGTAGGTAGTCTCATTCAGAGCTATCAAAATACCTACATATTCCTTGGGTAAATGTTGGGATTGGAGAGTTCCCAATGGTTTAGTTATAAAAAGTTAAGTGTAACCTTGTTCAATGTTGTTGTTTGTTTGGGTGAATAGATTGAGTCTTGTTCAGATAGTGTTTAAGAAGTTTTATTTAGGGATAAAGTATGAATGTGATTGATCATTTCAGGAAATTGGTGTAATTTTTCTTTTTGGGAGTATTAATTCATTAATTGATCACTAGAGGTGTTTTGGCCATTGGGGGTGAAACCTGCCATGGGAGTACCTCTTGGTTTCTCAGTTGGGTTTGGTTGTTTCCTTCGCCTTGATGTGACATTCCATGGAAGAAAGTTTTCATGGTGGGGAGAATTGTCACATAAATGACTTATTTTAAAGTTAAATTCCATTTAATTTCCATTCATGCTTTATTTTGGGGGTTTTTCAAGCTTTTATGGTGGAATGGGTGAGTTTTCATGAATTGGGCCAAACCATGATCCCAATTCAAGATTTAAAAATAAATTTTGATTCCTTTATAACTCCTTCATTTTTCAATATTTTTCATCCATTAAAATTCCTAATTGTCATCCCCTGACTATTAACACCACCATATTAATTTTGACCATTTAGGAATCCGTAATCATAGTGGATATGAGTTTTTATTTAAGGGATTGGGCATACCCGAAAGCCCATTTTCAGCATTAAAAATAAAGTTTAATTATTTAATATCTCCTTTAATATTTACCTTTTTTCAGTGATTCTAACTCTCACCCGAGACCAATTACCTAAGGAGGTCCCCCATTCTCTCATCCAACAATTTGTAGCTCAATATAATCTCAAAATTGGTTGAAACATCTCTAGATTTTTGAAATCACCCACATTTGGAGATGTAAATTGATACTTTCCTAACTAATTCTATTTTTACTATTTTCCCCCATTCTATTTCCTACATGATCACCTAATCCTTTTTCTAATCTCCCATGAATGGTTGGATGTTTTAAAATTCAGAAACTGGTGGATTTTGGGTTATTTTATTCAAGATTGTTTTGAGTAAATGTTTCTCTCTTTAATTTCTTCCTTCTCCTTAGGGTTTTCTCCCTCTTTCATTATGTTATAAAATGTATAGAAGTTAGGGTTATAACCTATGGTTTTATTTGGTGTCTTTTTAGTTAAATATTTTGTTCTAGGGCTGGATTTATCATCCTTGGGATGCGTAGGTGGTGCGGTTGATGTTTCACACCATGTTTTGAGGGATTCGACACTTTCGGTA
The DNA here is from genome assembly GCA_963277665.1 of Viscum album. Classification (NCBI taxonomy): domain Eukaryota; kingdom Viridiplantae; phylum Streptophyta; class Magnoliopsida; order Santalales; family Viscaceae; genus Viscum; species Viscum album. The sequence goes on from OY728120.1 coordinate 238,858,452, forward strand.
GCTGGTTCCATGTGTAAACAATTATTGATGAGTTAGCTTTATATATTTACTCATTTTTCATATTCCTAATATGTTTTTTTTTGTGGTGTGAAAAATATTTATCATTGATCTGGTTAAGTGTTTAATATTATATTTTCATTTTAACGTGAAATTGGGAGTTTTCAAGTGATAATTGTGGGGTATTATTTGGGTGTATTTTATAACATATGGAATTGGTTTACTAAATATTTTTTGGCATAAAAATTATGGTTTGGTAATGTATTAGTGTCATGTGGGCCTAAAAATAGGGCTTTCAAATAGGTTTTATGTGTATGACATTGTTATACTTCTTGAGATCATTTTATGAAAATGTGACTTTTCATTTGGATCTTTTGTAGTATTATTCAAGGTGATTTTATAAAACTTGAAAGTGGTTTTATAAATGTCTCTGGGGATTCCAATTCTGTTTTGGATAGGAATTGGTATGTTTTTTATCTTAAATGGGGGTTTTGAAATGGTTTTTGGATTCAATACATATTTACATCGCATGGGTTCTTTTTATGAAAATTGTAAATGTTTTAGTTGGTTGAACAAAGAGGGAAAATGGTTTATATGTATTGTTTGGTATGATTGTTCACCTATTCAGGGGTTTTGAAAGCTGAAGTGATGTTTTAATATGTCAAACGTTTTTAGAATGTTTTGTAACTTTCTGAAATGTTTTATTAAATTGTGATGTTGGAGCGAAACTTGTTTGTGGGTTATTTCGTGTAAGTTTGATGATAAAATGATTTTGAAGGTAAAAAGGGTATTATGTAACAAGTGATTGGGCTATTATGAGCATTTTAATATACTAGAATAGTTTTATAAAATTGTTTAATGGATTTGCGGACATTTTAAAGAAATGTGAAAAGTTGTGTGGGATATTTTTGTTTGAGTCGGATTTCAAAATCAATTTGAATGAATAGTGAACTTTTGTGACTTGTGTTGTATACATGTGCTCTGTTTGGTGAATTTATGATATGTAAATGATATTTTCACGTGAAAATTATATTCATTGACATGTTGAACTTGTTTTATCACAAAGGGAAAACCTAGGTATCTAGGTGGGTGAACGTGTACTAGTATGCTAGTGAATCCGTGAGGTTTGGACTCCGTTTCACTTAGCAAGATTGACACTTACAACTCTAACTAAACTATGATGATGATGATTAGGGACCACTAGATTATGGGTATGTTCCCTACTAGTGGCTCATGCATGAGAACATATATTTGTGATGGTTTCTCTCACTGAGATATGAGGTACCTGGGACCCACATCTAGCTAGTGCCTAGGGGTTATTTCCCATTGCTTGTGCTCACTAGATATTTTGTGTTCACCATCGGCATACAATATGAGTGGCTGGAAAATTAAGTAGCTTTTTTATTTATTTTAAAATTGTTTACTCTTTAAATTATCCCACCTAAAAACTATATTTATTTAATGTTGCATCTTTTATAAATTGTAACTAGCAATTCATGTTTTTGAAAACCTACATGCTTTTCGTCAATAAATGTTTATCACATGAAATCTATTAGTCGTGCTATACTATTGGGATTTGTCTCACACCCTACTTACACAATTGGGTGTAAGTAGACTTGGTTATTTTTGTTTTCGAAGGTTGGGTACAGTTTTTAGTTCCAGTTGTTTGGGTTTATAGCAGGTCCTTGGGGGTGAAGACTTGTGGAGATGGCTTGAGGGCAGTGCCCCATCCCATGAGTGTTCTTGGGATGTTCCCATTTGGTTTTGTACCTTTTTTATAGTCTTTTTGAGTTGTTTTAAAATATGTAATTCAGTTCTTATTTTTTAAAAGGATTGTTTGGATTGAAAAATCCATATTCGTTTTATTGGATTGTTTTGTTGTTTTATGTTTATAAACTCGGGTAAATAATTCCCAATTTTCATTTTATGATACCCAGGAACTTGTGGCAGCCCATGGGGATCTGGAACGCTCTTCAGTCGTTATCATGGGTTGGGTATAGTGTTAGTTTTGGTGGCAACCATATTAATTTCATGACAATATAAATAATTATAAACTAATGAATAAGTTAGATTATTTTTTATAGCAATAACAGTCTTATCAGAATGTTAAATCTATCATAGAGTTTGATCATAAGAAAAATTCAACCATGGTAGAGACTAAGACATAATAATCCACTCCAAGAAGGGAGATTTATTTTTGTGAGACCCAAAGTCCCACTAGATTTTAAATGATTACATATAGGAATATAATAAAAATAATGTTTTATTGTGGTGGTAATATGAGGTATACAAAAAATGTGTGTCTTATAAGAAAGGAGGACTTAAATTCATAATATAAACATATACATATAATAAAAATTCAATTAGATAAGTATGTTTTCAATGGATATTATTAATTTTTTAGTGAAATTGGAATAATTCCATGAAATTTTTATCAATGATTTGGAGGAATGTGAAAAATAAGACTCTATATGGTAGATTATTTCAACTCAAGGAGTCATTGAGAAAGCTAAAAACACAGTACATATTTATAGAATTGTGATATGAGGTAGACCCATCATATTTTTATGAGGAACAAGCATATAAATTACTAAATAATTTGAATCAATATTCATATATCAAGAAGAAAATGGTAGAAAAGGTATTTATAGTAGAGATCACTTAAACAATAATTGACCAATATAGAGTGTAGAACCCTACAAGGGATTGCATTTCCCATATGATGAAAAACATTGATCTTTTCACAATAAATAAATATGATAGAAAGGATCCATTTTGTTTGGTAATGATGTTGTTTTGAAATTAATTCACTTTAGGAATGTTAAAATTGATATAAGGTATATGAAACGGGTTGATTTCATGCTTTTTGAAGGCCTTAGACACAATTTACTCAATGTAACCTAACTATGTTAAATGAGTCCTGAAATAAACTCCACCATGAATTCTTGTATCATCCAGGGAATGGATAGTGAAATAGTGATTATTTGAAAGTGAATGAAGGGGAATCATCATCTCACTAGTGGAGAAGAATATATGTGTTTTCTATTTAATTAATTTTAAAATAGGTTATAGCATAAATTTAGTTATCACATGATCCAAAATTCATTGGATGAGTTAGTGAAACATAATGGTTTGGATGATATCCTAAAGCATAAAAATGATCATACTCTCACATGTGATGTCTTTCAAAAGGGAAATACCATTCTTTATAATTTCAAGCTAAGGGATAATAAATTAATGTGCATTCTAGAATTGGATTATATTGTTGTTTGTGGGTCTATGTCACTAATAGAAATTGAAAGAAATGTGTATTATATTCTATTTACTAATGATTATAATATGATGGCATGGTTTATGGTGACTACTCATAAGTTTTTAATTGTATAACATGTTATTTGAGATTGGTGGTGAGGATTCTTGGATATTTGTTTTTTGAAATTCTGGATTATCAATGGAATAAAGTTCACTAATAATCATGTGGAATATTATCTCAAGAATAAAGGGATAATACATCAATCCTCAGTGGTGTGGAATCCTAAAAATGATTTAATTGAATGGATGAATCAAATAATCAACTATATGGATCAGACAATGCTTATATAGAAATACTTACTAGAGAATTTTTTGAAGGAAGTGGTGTTGAAATTAGTCTATATTTTCAACATATTCTTTTTATTATTAGGTGAAGAAAATCCTCTAAATGATATTTTGGATGGAAATAATCCAACACAAAATTACATTATAATTCTTGGAAGTCAATACTTTATTCCCAATAAGAAGAACCAAAATAAGCTTGATTCAACTAAAGATGAAGGAATTTTTATTTGATTCACATGATATTTCAAGGTGTATAATGTTTTCAAAAAACATCTTATAAAAATTATTGAAATCCAAAATTTCATTATAGTATTGAACGAGAATGGTTTTACACCAAATAATAATCAAATTTTGAAGAAAATATTGATGAGTTGAACAACATAGGGGGGACACAAGGAGTTGGTATTGATTTAGAGGAACATAATGAAAATAAAGAGGATGAACAAATTTATCAATAATGAATATTTTGGGAAGTAGGTTTGTAAAGATACCAATTAAGAGTTTCTTTTATTGTTAATGGATTAATATCTGTTTGATTAATTAATGTGGTGATGATTCTTGGAGTATTGTTATGGATTCCTAGGATGGAAATATATTTCCTGCTTGATCATCCATTTAAGTCAATAAGTTCAAGAAGTTTCTTCCATATTGTATGGAAAATGTAATCATCAATGTGAATACATTAAATTTCATTATTTATAAAGAATCAATGTAATTACATATGTATTTTGAGGTACTACAATTCTTGATTTAAATAGTTTTTGAGTTTTCTATCTTTAATAACTTATTTACAGAAGTCTAATACTATGTGTAAATATCAATACTCAACAAATTCAATATGTGTGATCAGGCAGATTCTTTTTTCTCCCCCCTTTTTAATATAAATTCAAATATCCATCTATGAGACTTATCATTTTTTATATTTATTTTTATGTAATCACATTCTGAAACTCCTTTTTCATATCTAAGATAAGGATAGAACCACACAGTTCACTTATAAAGAGCCTTGAATTCATCTACTATAATTCTGCATGGGATATCCTAGTGTAGATAACAAGTGATATGAAACTAAAGCTATCAAAACTATCCATTAAATAATATGTATGTGATACCATGGTTTGAATTAATTTTGGTTATTTTCCACATGAATGCTATTAAAAAAATGCACACATCTCAGAATAAAATCAAAATTTTCAATTCCATAGAAACACACTCCCCATTTTTCTCATACATTTATCAACCAACACTTCCCTTTCATAAACACATTAAATATATTTAAAAAATGTATATAAGAATAATTGGATACCTCATTCTTTAAAATTTATAGGTATTTCCAAAATTATCATATTCTCCATGTTTACGCTATTTGTGATGTTTAATAGATCCATCTAATTACCCCTCAATGGATTATTCCTCTTCTTTTTCATCAAGGTATATTTAAAATATTGGAACTATATGAAAATATTATATTATTTTTTTGTACAGAGGTGAGTACCTTAACATTATCCATTGATGTAAAATGTGTACATAACTCATTCAAATCAATAAATTCATAACATGTTAGTTAAAAAATAAATAGGAATAACCAATAAGTAGGTTCTGAATTTTTTTCTTTAAAAGAAACCCTCAAGGTGACAGTTTCCTCTCATACTTTATTTCTTCTAATTTCCATTATCAACATAGGATATACTCTTTTCCTTATTAATAGCCTTTAAAAAATATCCATTTATTTTACTCTAATGAAATTAATCATGGTGTAGAGTTTCTTTTTCTATCTTATATTTAAAGGAAACATTTATAGATGAATCCTCATGAAATTTAGTCACATCTTTCCCTTTATTGATAGCATTGACTGGTGCTCTGCTAATTTATTTGGGATTCTAATACATCTTCTTGAACTATTTAAGTTTTCATGAATCATTTCTAAATATATTTTAATTTTTTTTCCTTTCACATCATAAAAAACTTCTCCTAATAAACTTTTCATGAAACACTCATCTTTATGACCTTCTTAACCACATCAACCACATAATTACTTCAATTTGAAAAATATATTCTAGGTGGATGTATTTGATATATTTTTAGTTACTGATTTGTTATTCTAAGTGTTTTTCATCTGTTTCTCACTATTACCATATCTTGGTTATTTTTTATTTCCTGAAAAAGAAAATTTCAACCAGCATGAATAGGATTTGTGTCCATACTTACCACAACACCATAAAAAACCATGAAATTTTTATCTTTTGTGTTTATTTTTTTGTTCTCCATTGGTAAATTAAGCATTAATTTTTGTAGGGAATGACATAGATTTAACTTTACCTCCTCTCCCATTTATGGGGAAGAATTCCTCTCATATTTCTTGGCCCAGAAAGTTTCATTTTTTTTAACACCTACACTATTAGAAAAAAATGATTTACCTTATTCCCTTGGAACTTTTTTCTCACCATATCGACATGAATTATCATTTTCTAAATAAATAAAATATTATCTAGATATATTTATCTCATTTTTAACTAGAATAAATTTTGATTTTTCTTCTATAAGTTCTTATTCACATGAACCCAGATCCTCTATGAGATCTATCGATTCCTTCTAATGGTTTGACACCTTCATTCAATTCTTCTTGATCTCAATCTCATTAAATTCATGGAGATTGATTTCATAAAATGATTAGATGATTGAAAAATGAGGAATCAATTTTATCCTTTTTTCTCATCGAATTATTCATGGGGTACTTCATGGAAATGTGTTTATTTTCATTATATATTAATATTTGTGTCATTGTTTTCCTTCTCTTTTCTATTTAAATGTTTTAAAAATTCTTGAAATAAGGGAAATTATATCATTGAAATCATATCAGTCACATTTGGTGTTTTGTGAAATCCTTCATATCATGAAAATCATTCTATACAGCCACAATAATTCTCAGATATTTAGAGGGTACTTAGCTCTAATTCAACTTATAGTTCCCAAGGACATATTTGGTACCACATATAGTGGAGGTGAATCGATAATACATTATTTTTATAAATTCATCCCTTTTTAACTCAACCTCTTAAACCTATTAAATTTTTTGATCCACTCAAAAAAAAATCAACCTTACCTTGTAAATAAGAATAAAAAGAGAGAGACCAAATCATGATATTTACAAGGTTTTTTTTCAAATACCTACTTCTTTCCTTGTTGTTTATGTGCCCCAACATGGACTATCCTCTATAAACTTATCATAAATTATAGAGGGTTACACAGAAACTTTGTATACACCCTAGTAGTTTATCTAAGTTCTACAACCCAACCATCAACTCTTATACCTATGTTGGTTATGCACCCCACCCTTCCTTCACATCCTTAACTAGTTATATCCCTTATCCATGAGCCTCTACAGCTGCTATCTATACACCCCCGTTACAAGATCATTTTCTTTTGTGTTGGTCTAATGATATAAATATCTCTTTCTCCTTTAGATAATCCTTCTAAATTATCTTGTAAGATCCTGATTACTTGTGTACAAATTGAATATAATTAAAAGATTATTGAATATGTATATTAGTCATGAAACTACTTTTACATATGGAATGATCATGAATATTCTAGGACTTTGAATACTCAGGTGTATATTCTTCATAAAACCCATGATTTGGATCACCTTATCTCTTCAATAGAGATGTGTATCAGGATCTCACTTATTCAGCAATAATTATATCTCATAATTGACTAATAATCAAAGGATTTTCATAGCTACTTTATCATACCAACTTGAATATATACACAAATAATATCATGTATATAATATCTCATTAATTCCATGATTTATTATGAAAACTCAATAATAATTTCATGGAATTAAGATATCTATATTTAAAACTTTTATGAACATATAGATTTAAATCTCATTCATAACTCTTAAAAAAATTAATATTTCTATACTAAATCGCCATGAGTCTCACAAATAAATAATTCTCACTTAAACACCTAAAATACATGGGTATTCTTCTCATTATTTAGGTGGTTTGAAGATAACCACAACCATGGTTGAACTTCATCTACATGTGTCCTCATTTAAATACCCAAACGATTAGGGTCTCATTATCTCACATAGTTATCAAAATACCCACATCTGCACACATATTTATTTCCTTGATTATTACATGAATTATTCTCATGCAGATCACTTCTATTTTATCAAACCTGAATTTAGAATATTTCCCTCCTGTTCATATATAGATTTTTTCATGAATAACACATAAATATTATTCATTATTATTTTAAATATTAAATCTAATAGGATATTCATATATCAAGATTCATACAAGGATGTTTTAGATTGACCCATTTTTATTCACCTTATCTTACATGTATGATCATAAATTTATACGCATTTAAACATTCACTCTGTCATGTAAATATTCACTATATCTCTCATGCATGAATAACATATCACTTGACTGCATTGATCTCAGTACAAACTGGATGATGCAGCATCCTCCTTATCTTTTTTTGAAGGAGTCATTTTCACACATTTATACAAGTGGAACTATATGAATTCCATGTAATCATAAATCAATATCATCAACAACACATCTCTTTAACCAATAAGTATGCATTTCATCACCCTCAACTTCTCTTTTTTATAGTAAACACTCATGGATGATCATCCAAAATATGGTCACTCATTTTCATAACCCCTTTCCTTTAATGATATCGTAATAAAGGAAGAGAGATAATGAACTCAAAGTCCTGCATCTAGTAGGCCCTGGGTATGAGATAAGCTCTAAGGGTATAACAATATCTCAAATGGGATGAATTATCCTCTATAATATAAAATAGTATTAGTAAATGGGACAAACAACCACCAAGAAACACCAGTTGGAAAAATAATGGTAAACCAAATATCATCCCACAATGCATGAATAATGTAAACTAATAAACATAAATGTCTCCAAAATATACCAAAAATACAACTCTATAGAAGGGACTCAAAAAAACTCCTCTCCATCTAGTAATGTGTGTCTTGGTCCCTAAATTACTCTCAAAAACCTAAAAATAGTTTATATACATCAAGTGATCATACATGTATATTAAGTAGGAATATCTAAGTTCTCAAGTTCACATGTGAAAACAGCATGCTAATGCACCATGGAATAAATAGTTTCACTAAAAACACCAAAATAGGTCAACTAACCAAACCCAACCTCACCATGTATCTCTCACCAAATCATACATTCAATATAATAATATCTAATTAAGATCATAACAAAGAAAGGTTCCTAACTTCCACTTCCCCATTGATTTTCCTCTAACACACACCAATGTCAAACATCCTTTATTCCCATCCCTTCCATGCATATCACATCACATCACATACCACATCACATCACATATTTCCCAAATAAACATGGGATATCTCTAATGTGGGTCAGGAACCATACCTTCCTTCCCCACCATCAAAATCTCAAGCATCCTGTGTTGCCATTAGGTATCACCCTGTCACATCATTCTCAAAGACAATTGGGTCTTCATAACTCTTCTCATCATATAACCAGAGTAGTAGGGTATCATGAACATGGACGACATCAACCCCATTCCATCATCCTATCATGCATGACCCCAACTACATGTTATATATCATCACAACCTCATCACCCCACATGTCACCTAAAAACACTTGGTCTATCACTACATATCCCACTTAAAGACACCTGGGTGATCACTGTTGGAGGAAGAGTGAGAAAGAGGGGGTATCAAGCCATCTATGTCACCACCATCCTGAATGTTTGGGAAATAAATCAGATCCTTGAACATCTGAGTGTTGGTAAGGTAATCCAACTCAGGTTTGGTGAGTATATAAATTACATAAACATACATGATATATAGATAAAACATTGTACCAAAAAAGAGTTTCAAATCAACTTCAACAGCACGTACCATATCACTAAAATTGTACCACACATCAACCATCAATACCACTACCTCCACTATATACAACACACCAAACCACCACCACACACATCCACAAATACTCCAACTTTCAATTAAATGTATCACCACTTTCTAGATATAAAAAATCCATTATATTTCATTTAATAAGACACTTCATTCACATTAACACTGCACATTTAGTTATTCAATTCTTTTATCCATTTCCACATATCAATTCAATCCCATTGATATTCAATTACCAAATTATAATTATTCCATGGGTAATTGGGAAACTAACATAACTAATACACAAAACAACTATCCCAACACACATCAATAATCACCACAACACCACATATCCACTATCATTGTCATGCCACATCAAAAAATCCAAATAAACATGAAACTCACACATCACCACCATTGCAAAACCCCAAAAACCATGAACTAAATCTACTATGCTTCACAACTATTGTGTACCACATGAAATACCACACACTCAGCACACAACACTACTATGTTGCAAAACACCACCACACAACATCACCATCACACAACTTCCCATGATGTATCCATTCCAACCAACCACTACATCATAACCCAACACATTACACATCCCTATTGGTCTCTACCATCATCATACAATATCCTAAACTACACAAGGAAATACAATAATCATAAGAACAAACAACAACACATATCCCTTTTACCATATTTATTCAAGGTCTTTTATCACATTACTTCTTGACATAGCATGGGTATTATAAAAAAATCCCGGTTCCATGGGAAACCAATTTATTATCCTTAGTTACATTATTATCCTTTTATGCATGGTGTGATCACAAAACAACATAGCAAGGGTCTCAGTATATATTAAATATAGTGAAAACAAGGATTACAACAACTGTTATTTTTACTATTGGGAATAATAGGAATAAGAAAAAAATAATATTAAATCATCCTAAATATACTATAACTCCCCCATACCCCTCAATTTCAGATATTCCAATTAATTATATTTATTATGAGAACCCTTAATATCCACCCAAAGGAAAGAAAAACCATAAAAATCTCACACATGGAACTTAAATTGGGGATAATGAGGAAATACTACCTCAAAGAAGCTTTCTTATCTCACTGTTCAGCAAAGGTTGAAGTAGGAACAACACAAAACTCAAAACCGCACACAAAAAACATGGATCAACCTACACTACATGAAAGGATCATCACAAAACAACCAAAAACACCCCAAATGAAACAATTATTCTATATTGTATCATTAGATTATGAACATAATGAAAATGACAAAGGAGGGATAAGAACATACCACATACCACTAGAAATAAATAACTAGAACCCATAGATCAAAACAAGAGTAAATGGGCTATAATTACTCTGAAAAACAACTTAGGGTTCACCAAAAATTAGAGAGAGAGATAGTTAAATCCAAAGGATAAGAGAATTGGCTGAACAAGATATATAAAATTGTTTTCAGTCTCCTAAATTATGGTGTAAATCCATCATTTATGTCATATGTTCCATGGATACAAAAACATACACCATAAAACCAATATTTATCCCCTAAAACCATTGAAACCTCTACATCTTCTAAAAAACATTGTGCATCATGATTAATTAAACATACACCATCAATTCCATTATTATTGTGTAAACCCATTTTATACTCTATGCCTCATCTACATAGATATCATAAAATTTTATCCACTGAAATTATAAACTATAATCTTATCCTGTAGATCCCACTTTTACGGCATAAAATTCCTCATAAAGTTATTCAATAGTTCTGACCTCCACCAAACCTCCTGCAACCTCCTCTATGAACTCACTATCCATAAAACTAGATAATTAATTATCATGGAATTCACAAACCATTAAATTATATTCCTAACAAATGACTCTCTCCATTGAGAATAAAAACCAAAACTAGAAATGAAAGGTACTCAAACATCCACCCTATGGGATGCCTCTCAGGGATATTATTTACCACAACCACCATGAACCAAACATGCCAATAGAAACTGTAAAATCCCAGGTAAATAAAGAATAATAAATTTACATATTTATTAATATTTACGAATTAAATATTAATTTTACTTTAAAGGGGTTTCTATGTTCGATAGTGTACCAGATATGCGACAAAGAGTTTCTTTGAAATCTTATGTTGCACACTAGTAATAAAATAATATTATTTTAAATTGTAGTTAACACAGAGCCATTGTTTTGGCGGGAATGAATATAAATAACTAAAATATGATTATATATGTTTTTTAAATTTTTTTAAGTTTATCTAATAAAATATAAAGGCTTAAAATATAAAAATAATTCAATTTTAGGCATATATACTCTAACATTCACTAAAGGTCGACTTATCGCCTTTTGATGGCGAACCGTCTATAAATAAAGTTTTGGTAACTCTTATACATTATATTAGACCAAATAAAATTCTTCTTTAGAATCGGGACATCAAAATTTACTTTGTTTAAATTTTTGGTATTTTTCGGATAAAGTTCATTTTTTAATGAATAGTGAAAAATGTTGTATTTTAATTCAAAACATGTTTTTAATCTAATGTATTTATATGATTATATTATCTTTTGAATTGGTTTTAAAGTTCAATTAGAATATATTTTTACCATTTAATCCAATAGTGGTTGTTGGAATTAATTTCACCTTGAAATTGGACTTAAACTAGTGTCAATCTTTTGATACACACTGTTTCATAAAAACACGCTATTTGTTTTGACAGTGGGAATTAATTATTAAATTAATTAATTCAACTTATATGTTTTTAATTTTGTAAAATAGACATCATTTTTGAATTCAGAATATCAAATATATCTTAGGGTGAATTTTTGGTATTTTTCAGAAAAACTTCAATTTTTGATGAATAGTGAAACCACTAAGTGGTACTTAAAAAACTGATTTTTCATTTAAATGAAATTTTACCACCTCTGTGTTTTGAATTTCAAAAATCTAACATAAATGGTTGTCATTAGGAAGTAAAATGTCGTTCAATGGGATTAAAATATTTGTTTTGGTGAATAGTAACTTTTATGTTTTAATCTCGATTAGAGGTAATTAGTACAATTTAAGGAAAAAATGATATTATAATAAAATTAAAATACCTAGACACATATCCTTCCCTTATTGGATATGTCATGTCAGACCAATAAAATCCATGGGTTGACTTGGGGACCCCATGGAGCCACTTTGGTAGGAAAATGGCATTAATATCTTTTTATTTAATGTTAAAATGAAAATGTCACAAACATGAGTTGTTTTACTAAAACAATTTTTAATTGGGGTTATACAACTGATAATTTTGACTATAAATATTTATTAGAAATATAAAATTATTTCCTACATCATGATATTTGTTTTATAATTTTTTGACATTAAATAAACTAAATTACTTATGACACAATGATGATGCAGCGATTGACTCATTATTTAACGATTTAAATAAAATGAAAATATAATGTAAAATATAAGACCTACACTTGTAAAAAACCTATTGTATGGGTAAATTTCTAACCCTTGTCACCTTATCCAATAAATTTATAATTTTGGGACCTTTTTTATCCGAAAAACATTTTATAACAAAGTATCTTTTCTTAACTTTCCAAGAGTGCCCCTCCTCTCCTCTTATAAAAGGCCCCCACCTCTACCACCTTACCCACACCTCTCAAGCCTTTTTCTCGGCCAAACCATGCCAATTTTGTCTCTCCACATCCCTCTATAACTCTTAGAAGCCTCACATTGGGCAGAAGTCTTCCCAAGGAAGCCTTTGAGATCAAATAAAAAAGAGTTACCCGTTTTAAAGGTAGTGTTTTCTCTTGTGTTCTTATGTTTTATTTTGCTTTTCCAACCCTATAAACTCTTTTTATTCCTTTATTTTGTAATAAAAACAGTATCTTCCATATACTAGGATGTTTTTATAAGAAGTATTTGAGGTACACTTGCACACACCTACATCTAATGGTTAAAGAACATACTGTTTCCGTGGATGGCGAATTTCTGCCTCACGAAACGATGATTGTTCAATATTCGTTTAACACCTTCAAAGGTGGCCGTTAAGATGACACTATATTTACATATGATATATAATATGTTTATTTTTTCCTTAAGCTTCTGTATTTTTCATTTATGTCATACCTTTATGGTTTCCATTATGGGTAAACGCGATATCTTCATTTTAGGAAGTGCGGACTACCGCCCCCTCAAAGTGATTTGATTCGTTAATACCATATGTGGTACGTATAAAGGATAAATTTAATGATATTATATATGATATTATACTTTAATTATGATATACCTTTATATAATTATGATTTCACTCCATTAAGTAAGAAATAGAAATGAAAGTAGCATTCATTCGTATGTACGGCTTACCGTCTCTATGAACGGTGCATTTCATTTCTGACCTATAAATGATTATGTAATATTATAAATGCATGTATATACTGGATATATATGATATATATGATATCTACATCATGATTATAACTCTGGATATACTGGATACATGAACAACTTGTAATTATAAAGAGTTTATTTTTGACTCAAGTACCAATGATCGTTAAAACGACCGTTATTAACTTAAATAACTACATAATGTTCATGAGATGGTAATAAGTGATATAAAAGGAATAATGAACTTGAAAAAGGTTCTTAATGAATTAGAAATTTACTCAAGTTTATTATTCAGGAGGTTAAAGAACGATCGAGTTAAGTCGTACCTGAGGTATGAGACTTCATCTCAATCTCCTTTCATTGAGTCATATTTTGTTTTATACACAACCTTCTTTTATACAGTGTTTAAACCCCTTTAACTTTTACATTTATCAAAAAGTAATATTTTTTATACGAAGCGTTTTACTAAATGACAAAAGGGAATGTTTTTGTCGTATGTATGCGGATACAACGACTTCTCCGCCGTCGTGACCATTATTTGAGTTTCGGCTTCCTCTACAAGCCATACCTTTTTTTAAAAAGAAAAAATAAATACCATGTTTTACTTTTCTTTTATTTTGGTATTGAAAATGGTTTTCTTAATATTTTTATATCAATGTGTTATATTGATATCTTGTGATTGAAAAGTGGAAATGTTATGTTTACTTTATGCATGTTTTATGTGATACGATTATGTTATGGTTCATGGGCATTATTATGAAGACGAGTGGTCCCGTGATAAACTAAGGGCAGGTGAGCCCGATATAGCTCTCCAATGCATTGGGTAACGTGAAGGAGTTAAACATTAAGGTTTCTCCGAAGATATTTAGGGAATATACTGTGATGGTTATTCCAAACGTAACCAAAAGGGTTACTCCCTATGTAAGAATGTTATGAATGCCTCAAGTTACCTTTATGTCTTATGATTTCTATGATTTATTCATGATTTGATGAGGTATGTTAAAGTGCTTATTTTTTATGGGTAAAGTATGATTTCATTCTTATGTATATATGAACTCATGTTTCCTTTCCATATTTTTATAACCCTTACTGAGCTTTTTATGCTCATCCCAAGTTTTTGAAATGA
Organism: Viscum album; assembly: GCA_963277665.1. Taxonomy (NCBI): domain Eukaryota; kingdom Viridiplantae; phylum Streptophyta; class Magnoliopsida; order Santalales; family Viscaceae; genus Viscum; species Viscum album. The sequence goes on from OY728120.1 coordinate 238,873,525, forward strand.
TTTTCACAGGTAAAGGGAAAGGTACCTGATGTGATGATAGTGTCAAGGAAGTGTCAAGAAAGAATCCATGTTTTATTTTAAATTTGTTTTTGTTGATGGGAAAAATGAGTACTATCTTTTAAGTAACCACTTTGTTTAAATGTGGAATGTAATGCATGTTTTATGATCTAATTCTCTAAAACTCTAAACCTGAAAATATCCCCAATATGTAATATTGTAATAACTCAATATTAAGTAATGTTTACGGCTGGGGCCTTATAGTTGGTATCAGAGGTCGGTATAGACAACATTAGGAGTTAGAAATTTGTTAAATTATAAATTATTTTATGGTATGATTGAAATGATATTTCATTTAATGATTACCATGTTTCTTCGCCTAAGAAATTTTTTTATTAAGAATTTTTTTTCATAGAGGAAACAGAACATATTTTCTGGGAAGGAATACAGAGGGAAATGACCTTTCAAATCAGTATCTTGAGATGGTCAGAATCAGAACTAAACAGTTTGTTGCACTGATGGCTCAGTTGACACTGGTGAAAAATGTTGGTTGTTTTTATTGGTGATATTTTGGTGTTTTCTAAAAGTAAATAAGATAATGGAATACATTTAAGGGTTATTTTGAAAACCTTAAAAAAAGGAAATTGTATGGGAAATTCAGAAAGTGTGAGTTTTGGTTGCAAAAAATTTCTTTCGTTGGTCACATTGTTTCTAAAGATGGGATATCGAATGATCCTGCAAAAACAAAGGTTGTTGAAGAATGGCCAAGACCCACAAATGTAACTGAGATCCGTAGTTTTCTTGGTTTGGCAGGTTACTACCGAAGGTTTGTTGAAAATTTTTCACGGTTATCTATTCCAATGACTAATCTAACTCGGAAGGGTGTTAAGTTTATCTGGAAAAAATAATGTGATGATTTTTTTCAGGATTTGAAAAGAAGATTGGTGAATGCTCCAGTTTTGGAACTTCTTTCCAGGAATGGTGAGTTTGTTATATACAGTGATTCTTCGTTGAAGGGACTTGGCTGTGTCCTTATGCATAATGATCATGTAATTGCATATTCTTCACATCAGTTGAAAACAAATGAGGTAAATTACCCTACACATGATTTGGAATTAGCTGTTGTTGTTTTCACTTTAAAAATTTGGAGGCGTCATTTGTATGGATTAAAGTGTGAAATATATACTAATAAAAAAAGGTTAAAGTATATATTTACTCAGAAATAATTGAACATGAGACAGAGGATATTCCTAGAGTTAATCAAGGATTATGATTGTAAAATTCATTACCATCCGGGAAAATAAAATAAAGTGGTTGATGCTTTGAGTCAAAAAAGTAATGCTTCATTAACAATGTTGCATTCGGAACAAGACCTTTGGTTTTTGATTTGATGAAATTTGGCATAGAAGTTGTTGGTGCAGGATTTCCTTCTGTTTTGTTTCATGTATCTGTGAAATATTCTCTATCAAACAGAATTATGTAAGCACAGAAGCAAGACATCAAGTTGCAGAAAAAGGTAGAGCTGGTTCAGAAGGGTAAGTTGCCTGAATTCAACATTTATAATGATTGTGTTTTGAGATTTGGGTAGAGATTGTGTGTGACTTGTGATTCACAGTTGAAAAGAGAGTTGTTATGTGAAGCTCATAGTTCTCCGTTTTCAGTTCATCTAGGACATACTAAGATGTATAGAGATCTTAGAGAGTATTACTAGTGGGACGGAATGAAAAGGGATATTGCTGATTTTACAGTGAATTTTTTGACTTGTCAATAGGTTAAAGCATAGCCGCAGTTACCGAAATGGACGCTTCAGCCTTTACCAGTGCCAGAGTGGAAATGGGAGAATATATCCATGGAATTTGTTGTGGGATTGCTGAAGACACCTCGAGGTAATAATGTAATCTCAGTTATTGTTGATCTCTTGACTAAATATGCTCATTTCCTTTCTATTCGAGATACTTTCTCTCTAGATCAACTTTCTCATTTCTATCTTAAAGAGATAGTCAGGTTACATGGAGTTCCCCTCTCCATTGTATCTGATCATGATCTCAGGTTTACTTCTAACTTTTGGAAAGGCCTTAAAAATTCATTGGGTACTGAATTAAATTTTAGTACATCTTTTCATCCGCAATCAGATGGAGAGTCAGAATGAACAATTCAGACATTGGAGGATGTTCTTTGTGCTTGTTCGATGGTTTATCAGGGAAGTTGGGACCAGCATCTTACTTTGTTTGAATTTTCATATAATAAAAGTTTTCATTCCAGTATACAGATGGAACCGTTTGAGGAATTATATGGGAAGCGGTGTCGAAATCTAGCTTTTTGGGATGAAGTGGGTGAAAGGAAGATGATGGGACCATAATTGGTAGAAGAGTTGGCAAAAAAAGTTCAGCTAATACAGAGACACATGAAAATGGTTTAGAGTATGCAGAAGAGTTATGCAGACAACAGGAGAAAGGATCTCTCTTTTTAGGTAGGTGATCATGTTTTTCTCAAAGATTCACCATGGAAAAGTGTGATGCGATTTGGTAAGAAAGGAAAGGTGAGGCCAAGTTTCATTGGACCATATGAAATTCTGGAGAAAGTTGGATCAATTGCTTACCGAGTGGCTTTACCTCCGAGTTTTTCTAAGGTACACAATTTTTTTCATGTTTCGATGTTGAGAAAGTATATGCCAGATCCATCTCTTGTTTTGAGCCCAGAGGTAGTTTAGCTGGAAGAGAATCTCTCTTATAAAGACAAACCAGTCCAGATTCTCGATCGAAGAGAGAAATTGTTGCGAAATAAGGTAATTAACCAGGTAAAGGTTTTGTGGGAAAACCATATGGTTGAATAAGCAACGTGGGAATCTGAAAATGTTATGAGGGATAAATACCCCCACTTATTTTGATAAGTGAATAAAATTGCGTGGACGAAATTCCTAAAAGGGGGGAAGGATGTAACATCCCAAGTAAATAAAGAATAATACATTCTCATATTTTTTTAATATTTATGAATTATATATTAATTTTACTTTAAAGGTGTTGCTATGTTCGATAGCGTACCTGATACGCAACAAATAGTTTCTTTGAAATCTTACATTGCACACTAGTAATAAAATAATATTATTTTAAATTGTAGTTAACATGTAGCGGTTATATTGGAGGGAATGAATAGAAATAACTAAAATATGATTATATATTTTTGTTAAATGTTTTTACATTTATCCAATAAATGATAAAGGATTAAAATACGAAAAGAATTCAATTTTAGGCATATATACTATAACATTCACTAAAGGTCAACATATTGACTGTCGATGGCGAACTGTCTATAAATATAGTTTTGGTAACTCTTATACATTCTATTGGACCAAATAAAATTCTTCTTTAGAATCGGGACATCAAAATTTACTTTGTGTAATGTTTTGGTATTTTCCGATAAAGTTCATTTATTAATGAATAGTGAAAAATTTTGTATTTTAATTCAAAACCTCCTTTTAATATAATTTATTTATATGATTAGATTATATTTTGAGTTGGTTTTAATGTTCAATTAGAATATATTTTGACCATTTAATCCAATAGTGGTCTTTGGAATTAATTTCACCTTGAAATTGGACTTAGAATAGTGTCAATCTTTTGATACATATTGTTTCATAAAAACACGCTATTTGTTTTGACAGTGGGAATTAATTATTAAATTAATTAATGCAACTTATATGTTTTGAATTTTTTAAAATAGACATCATTTTTGAATTCGGAATATAAAATATAGCTTAGGGTGAATTTTTGGTATTTTTCAGAAAAACTTCAATTTTTGATGAATTGTGAAACCACTAAGTGGTACTTAAAAAATTGATTTTTCATTTAAATGAAATTTTACCACCTCTGTGTTTTGAATTTCAAAAATCCGACATACATGGTTGTCATTAGGAATTAAAATGTGGTTCAATGGGATTAAAATAATTTTTTTTGGTGAATAGTAACTTTTATGTTTTAATCGCGATTAGAGGTAATTAGTGCAATTTAAGGAAAAAATGATATTATAATAAAATGAAAATACCTAAACACATGTCCTAACCTTATTGTATGTGTCATGGATGACCAAGACAATCCATGGGTCTACTTGGGGACCCCATGGAGCCACTTTGGTAAGAAAATGACATTAATATCTTTTTATTTAATGTTAAAATGCAAATGTCACAAACATGAGGTTTTTTACTAAAACAATTTTTAATTGGGGTTATACAACTCATATTTTTGACTATAAATATTCATTATAAAGATAAAAATATTTCCTACATCATGATATTTGTTTTATAATTTTTCGACATTAAATAAAATAAATTATTTATGACACCATGATGATGCAGCGATTACCTCATTATTTAACGATTTAAATAAAATGCAAATATAATGTAAAATATAAGACCTACACTTGTAAAAAACCTTTTTGATGGGTGGATTTCTAACCCTTATCACCGTATCCTCTAAATTTATAATTTTGGGACCTTTTTTATCTGAAAATTATTTTATAACAAAGTATCTTTTCTTAACTTTCCAAGAGTGCCCCTCCTCTCCTCTTATAAAAGGCCCCCACCTCTACCACCTTACCCACACCTCTCATTCCTTTTTCTTGGCCAACCCCTGCCCATTTTGTCTCTCCACATCCCTCTATAATAATTAAAAGCCTCACTTCGGGCAGAAGGCTTCCCAAGGAAGCCTTTGAGCTCAAATCAAAAAGAGTTACCAGTTTTAAAGGTAGTGTTTTCTCTTGTGTTCTTATGTATTATTTTGGTTCTCCAACCCTCTAAAATCTTTTTATTCCTTTATTTTGTAACAAAACCAGTATCTTAAATATACTATGATGTTTTTATAAGAATGAATCTATCTACAATTACACACACATACATCTAATGGTTAATGAACATACTGTTTCCGTTGATGGCGAGTTTCTGCCTCACGAAACGATGATTGTTCAATATTATTTTAACACCTTCAAAGGTGGATGTTAAGATGAAACTATATTTATATATGATATATAATATTTTTATGTTCTCCTTAAGCTTCTTTATTTTTCATTTATGTCATAGATTTATGGTTTCCATTATGGGTAAACGCGATATCTTCATTTTAGGAAGTGCGGACTACCACCCCCTCAAGTGATTTGATTCGTTAATACCATATGTGGTACGTATAAAGGAAAAATTTAATGATATTATATATGAAATTATAATATAATTATTATATACCTTTATATCATTATGATTTCACTCCATTAAGTAAGAAATAGAAATAAAAGTAGCGTTCATGTGTACGTACGGCTTACCGTCTCGATGAACGGTTCATTTCATTTCTTACCTATAAATGGTTATGTAATATTATAAATGCACGTATATACTGGATATATATGATATATATGATATCTACATCATGAGTATAACTCTAGATATAATGGATACATGAACAACTTGTAATTATAAAGAGTTTATTTTTGACTCAAGTACCAATGATCGTTAAAACGACCGTTTTTAACTTAAATAATTACATAGAGTTCATGACATGGTAATAAGTGATATAAAAGGAATAATGAACTTCAAAAAGGTTCTTAAGAAATTAGAAATTAACTCAAGTTTATTATTCAGGAGGTTAAAGAACGATCGAGTCAAGTCGGACCTGAGGTATGGGACTTCGTCTCAATCTCCTTTCATTGAGGCATATTTTGTTTTATACACAACCTTCTTTTATACGGTGTATAAACCCCTTTGACTTTTAAGTTTATCCAAAAGGAATATTTTTTATACGAAGAGTTTTACGAAATGACAAAAGAGAATGTTTTTTTCGTACGTATGCGGTGACAACGACTTTTCTGCCGCCGTGACCATAATTTGTGTTTTGTCTTCCTCTACAAGTCATACCTTTTTTTAAAAGAAAAAATAAATACCATGATTTACATTTCTTTTATTTTGTTATTGAAAATGGTTTTCATAATGTTTTTATATCAATGTGTTGTATTGATATCTTATGATTGAAAAGTGGAAATGTTATGTTTCCTTTATGCATGTTTTATGTGATACGATTATGTTATGGTTTTTGGGCATTATTATGAAGATGGGTGGTTCTGTGATAAACTAAGGGAGGGTGAGCCTGATATAGCTCTCCAATGCATTGGGTAGTGCGAAAGAGTTAAACGTTAAGGTTTCTCCGAAGAGATTTAGGGAATATACTGTGATGGGTATTCCAAACGTAACCAAGAGGGTTACTCCCTATGTAATAATGTTATGAATGCCTCAAGTTACCTTTATGTCTTATGATTTCTATGATTTATTAATGATTTGATGAGGTATGTTAAAGTGATTATTTTTTATGTGTAAAGTATGATTTCATTATTATGTATATATGAACTCATATTTACTTTCCATATTTTTATAACCCTTACTGAGCTTTTTATGCTCATCCAAAGTTTTTGAAATGATTTTCACAGGTCAAGGGAAAGGTACATGATGTGATGATAGTGTCAAGGAAGTTTCAAGAAAAAATCCATGTTTTATTTTAAATATGTTTCCGTTGATGGTAAAAATGAGTACTATTTTTTATGTAACCACTTTGTTTAAATGTGGAATGTAATGAATGTTTTATGATCTAATTATCTAAAACTCTAAACCTGAAAAGATCCCCAATGTGTAATCTTGTAATAACTCAAGATTAAGAAATGTTTAAGGCTTGGGCCTTATAGAAACACCCATTAAACATCCCACAAAACCAAATCACTACACAAACACATCATTACCTCTCCCTGATAATTGCATCACACATATTGTTCTATCCATAATCCACCACATTCCACATAACCATCTATATCAACATCTCACCTCCATACAACCCATAACAAACACTACCACAACCAACACATAAAACAACCTCGTGCAAAAAAAATTAGGGAATTTCATCTTCCATATAATTATATTATTAACCTTGGGTGGAACTAACTCACCCACATGGTTTTAATAATTTCAAATTATAAATTTTATGGATTTGGATTCATGTCCTCCCCTTTTTATATATCTGAGTCTTTATAACACATATAAAAAAATCACATCTCATAAAATAATAAGTTCCAAAATCAAATTACCAAAAATTAATAGAGATAATAAAAAACTAAAAATAGCTATTAGTTATGGGGCCTAAATCTATTCCACTCACTCCCAACTACTCTCTTCTTGGACACCATGCCTCTATAACACCTGAACCAAAGGAATTTTTTCACCATGAAACACATTATATCGATGATCTTGGATCTCTAATAGTTGATCCATGAAGTCTATTTCATCCTTCATATCTAAATATCCACAGTTAATGATGCAGGAGTCATTATAAAGTCATTAACGAAGCTAATATAAATGGAAAAATTCATAGATCTTTTACAACCATGGTCTTAATGCCAATCGGTATTCCACTTCTCCAACAAACCACAACACCTCAAAGGGACCAATAAACTATGTATAATGATTACTACCCCTTAAAAACCACCCATTACCATGTTAAAGGGAGATTCTCAATCACACATGGTCTCTTAAATCAAACTCCAAGGGCCTCCACCTATGATCAGCATGGGCCTTCTAATGGTCTTATTCCTCCCTCATTCATTCTCGAACCAACTAGATATTTTTTTTCACGATCTATACTGCATAAGGACCAATAACTACTAACTCCCCAACCTCCTTCATGTATAATAGAGAATGAAATGACCACCTGTGCATAACCTTAAATAAAGCCATGCCAATGGATGGATGATAGATGTTGTTATATACTAACACAATAAAAGTAAGGTTATCTAATCATTATCCACCAATGTCCAATATATAATATCACAACATATCCTCATTTGTCTATATGGTTTGGTATGTATTCCCAACTATCTAAGGGTGGAAAGCAGGGATAATGATGAATTTGGAGCCCAAATTATGTTGCAATACACTCCATACCCATGAGGTAAAATAAAGATCCCAATCAGAGATGATGGTCATTGGTTCCCTATGAAACCTAATCACAAAAACTATATACCACCTCACCAAAAAATACATGGTAATTGCCTCATTTATTTCCAAGAAATGAGAAAAATTCACCAGCTGGTCATCTATCAGCAAAATTGTATCACAAACTACCTGATCCCAAGGTAACCTGGTAATAAAATCCGTTGATATGTCCTCTAATTTTCACTAAGGATCATCCCAAGAATATAAAAACCGTCCCAAAATATGGTTCCATGATTTCCCTTACGAAAAAACCATACACCAAGAAATAAACTCTTCCACCGAACATTTCATCCTTGGTCACCAAATCTATTTCCCCATGACCTGAAAAATCTTTTTCATACTAGGATGTACTGCTAAAGGTGAGCTGTGAAACTCATAGAGAACTCCCTCGTGCATCTCCTACATAAAAAAATACCTTACCTTAAACAAAATATGATTTTTAATATCCTCTGACCATCCCGCATGGCCATCACCATGGAAAACATGGTCATATATAACCTCTATCTTTGAATACCCCACTAAGACTCATCCACCTTATATAACAAAGAACAATCTATAATCATATAATAAATAAAACCAATATCAATTCTCACCCAAACATTAAGATTAATTGATTCCACATCCTCCATCCCTATCAAAACATCCATATAATTCTGAACAACATCTTCTCAAGACTTTTGACTCAATTCATTGGTAACCACATTCCCCATTCCTAGGGTGTAGGAAATATGAAAATTGTAATCCTGAAGGAACTCCATCCAACTCCACTGGGGTAATATTAGATAATGTTGAGGTAAAACAAATTTAAGGATCTAATGGTCTATGAAAACCACAAATTTCTCACTGATGAGGTAATGATTCTAGAACATTAGTGAAAACATAATTACTGATAACTCCAAATAATGGGTGGGATAGTTACTCTCATAGAGACATAACAACCTAGAACCATATGATATCACCACTCTGGTAAGAACCCAGATCTTCATTTCAGGTATGGATCTTTATTTCAGGTTGTTTTTTTGGAAAAAGTATGAAATGAGAATTTACTAACTACATGATGTGTACTAATGAGTACACATCGTGTACCCGGGTACCGCATACAGTTGTGCACTGTCCTTGTAATGGCTTAGTACATGGTCACGTGATGACCTTTTGGACTTCTTAAGGTGGGGGCAGGTTAAGGTCACTACACAGTGTGTAAATCTAATAAACACACCATGTAGTTTTATTTTTATTTGATAAATAAAATCAAGGTCGCATCTCAGGTCAAGAACTATCTTCTTCTCCGTTTGGTTCATACAGGAGAGTGACATAATGGTTGGAGACTTTAAACCCCTATCTTTTTTTCATCCAACCTCCAATTGAGACATTTTCAGAAGCATTGGAATCCCACCAGTGAGCTCTCAATTCTCCTAGATAATTTCTTCGTGATTCTTCCTATCTCTTGAACTATTCAAGGTTGAATTTGTTTCACATTTTTATAGATCTAAACCATTATAGGAAAATTCAAGGGCCTACATTTGTGAGTATTGATTGTACGACACCAAGGTAGGTGGTCTGTGCCTTTCGTTGATTGTCTTTGGAATATATATGCTAAAAGTGTCGTATACCCACATTTGGGGTTTTATGCATTTGGAATTAGACCGTGTTTATTACCTATTATGTTTTGGTAGATTAATAATGGGAAATTTCTTATGCATAAAATTTTATACCTTGACTATGGGTGTGTTTCCCTTGTTTGATTGATTGTGGTTGTTTGGTCCAGAATGCCTGTTAGGATTGCCTTATTTTTCATGCCTCTTGTTGTTTGGATGGAGTTACTGATTATATGAGATGCATGTGATACAAATTTTTATGTTTAAACATGGGGATTAGAGTGTGAGAAGTTTCTCATAGGGTTGTTAGTGAATAATTGAATTATTGTGACGAGTCTACCAAGCCAAAGCACAATCTGGGACTCGGTCTTACTTGTTTGTTAGATGGTCTTCTAAGACATATATTTTTACTATTACATAGGGGATACAGATATTAATCTAGATCCCTAGGTTTACATGATTCAACTAATGAATAACAAATTCAAATGAATGTGATTGAAAACTATAGGATTTTTTACTTTTGAGTACTTTATAGTTTGTGGATTCATTTTTTCATATTACCTACTATATATATTCACTGAAAGATAGGCATAATTCTTTTGGTGGTTGCCTACTAGGATTAGTCTCATACCCTATTTGGGTCATACTTTTAGACCAAAATAGATTATATGGTTATAGGTATAGATAAGGTAAATAACCCTTCTTCATCAGGTACTTGATTATTGTTGGAGATGGAGAGCATGGGACCAAGCTCAGGCTTGCGATGCTACTGGAGTTTATTTTTTTCTGTTGAACATTGGTTTCTATATTTCTTTTACATTGTTGTGACTTGTTTGTATGCTTTCCTTGACACATGTGACATGAATCATTTATATATTCTTTAGTTGTTATATTCCTATCAGTATTTTGTTGTTTATTTTTGTTATATGGTATTACAGCGTCTGGTATTGACACTATTTGTTTTTCGATGTGTTTACTCTTCCAATGAGGGAATAGTTTCCCCACTATCACACCCTAGGCCCTCGCTTCTATTCGAAAACATCTGGTGTTTGGGGATATGTTCTTGAGTGCATGTGTTCAACCAGATACGGGCCACCTTTTGGTAGCACCAAGATCCGGGATGGTACAAAGTGGTATCAGAGGTTATTTTCTTTTCAGAGTTACCTTACTATTTGGATCCATTAGATTGGGATAGGAAGAAATAAGTATTTGGTAATAATTTGAGCTTGGGAGTAGCTAACATGTGTATAGGGAAAGGCTAAGTTACCTCAAATATTACATTTTTTCTAGTTTTTCAATTGTTAAAGTTTATTTTGATTTCACTGTTGGGTGATTCACTTATTTTGTGATGTTATGATTGATAACATTTTGGTTATATTTATATAACAACTTGATGAGATTAGGTTATTCCATCTCACTCATTATAAAGACACTAGTTAGAAATCACATTCCATTCATTCTTGTCATGCCATTTTTGGTGAATTTTTGATTTCATATTGTAGTGATAGATGTTGTGTTAAGTGTGCTAGTTGTTGTGATAGATGTCATGATAGAATACCTGCTATTTTTTATAGGGTATTGGTATATGTAATTTTTCATTTGTATGGATTCCAAGCATTGGTCTATAAGGTGTTATGTGCCCTCTTATATCATAATTTGGTGAATCATGTTGAAATTTAATTGAATTATGTTATGATATGATATGAATAAGGATGCCAAACTTTGATTTTAATGGAGTATAGTCTCTCACAGATTAGAACATGGCATTCCTTGGCCAAAATATTTAGATTTTTGGGGTTTTGCAGAATATTGAGAGGCCTACTATCTGGAAACCTAGATAACACGGTGTGTGTTGTTATAAAAACATGCCATTTGTTTTTCTGTTCTGGAGGAAACTCAGGTTCTTTTGTACACACCATGTACCATATGTACACTCTATGTTGTCTTTTACTATGTCACTAAATATGTGAGTAGAGACACATGGTTGGTAAATGTTTGGTAGAACATGACATGTACTAGAAGTACACACCATGCTGTAGTGACCATGTGTCTGGCCGTTGACTAATGAAATGGGTGGACGAAACATAGGTTGTACATGTTGTGTCTAGATTTTACATAACTGGTATAAATCAACCCTGTATCTGACCATGTGACTAATGAAATGCGTGGATGAAAACTTTTTAAAACATTTCATGTCTAGGTTGAACACGTCATGTAGAGTTATATCATAAGAGAACTGTGTGGTTTGTGTCATGAAGAAGTACCTAGGAAGGAGGCATATTCAAGTACATGTCATGTCTCATAAGGTACATGCCATGTGTATGGGGTGTTACATGAATAGGTTCTAGGAAGTACATACCCCTGTCAAAAACATAAGGGAACACATCATGTAGTGGTTATACAAATCATGTAACCATATTTTGTAAAACATGAATTCTTTCTTTATCATGTTATATTCTTTCACTTCTAAGTTACAATTCTTGGTAATCTTGAACTGAGGTGTACAATTGACATTGTAGAGTAATGCCACCTAGAAGTCCTCTGGTTTTGTGCCATGTATTGGGTGGTGATAAGACACTGAAAATAGTAGATCATGGACTACCAGTGAATCCTACAATCATGCCTGTCTTGGCACTAGCTATTATACCGGACACAGGTTCTGATTCATATTTATGTGAAGTATTTTGGTGATGATACAGGATCTTTAAGGAGCACCACATCCTTCCCTGACTATGGCAGAGTTGATGCGGGTGTTCCAATAGCAGCATCCTCCCACTTTTTCAGGGGACGGAGGGCCCTAGGCTGCAGGTTCATGGTTGGAGGCCACGATTTCTATCTTTGAGAATCTGGAGACACCTCTGGAGAGGAGGGTTAATCTCGCAACTTACATGCTAAATGATTCCACCAAGAGATGGTGGGATGTTATCTCACAGGCAGGATGTCATCAGGATATGACTTGGGAAGAAATCCAGAGGAACTTTTAGGATTTCTTTTACCTCGTGACATTGATGGCTAACCAAGATTGGGTGTTTATGCACTTGTAGTAGGGTGTTCATTCAGTGATTTATTATTCTTCTCACATTACAGATCTTCTGCGCTTCACACCAGTTTTGGGAGGTAATGTGTTATCACTGACTAGGCACTTTTAGGATGGTCTCAGGTACAACATCTGATCACAGGTAAATGATTTCAGGATGACTTTGGTGACGGATATTGTAAACCAAGAATATATTACCAAGCATAATATAAGGGATTTGGGAGCTACGATCCAGGGTGGTTCAGTAACTAGGGATGGTACTCCTTCGTTTTATAGTAGGAAGAACCATAAGGAGCCTCTGCATGGTGATTCTGATAGAAGCGATGTATCTTCAGCTAACCAGGTGAGGTGATACCAAGGTGGGAAGAGTGGGAACATGATACCTCAGTTCCCGAGAGAACTAGTTGACTATCGATATTGTGAAAATATTGGTCATCATCATCATTTCTTTCTAGTTTTTTACACCAAAAGATAGCTAGAGGGGATCCGTTATTACTCCATGTTCAAGAGCAGGATCAATAGTTTCTCATCAGTTAGAGAACTGGAGTTTTTTAGGTCATTATGGACGAGGTGGTGGTTATGGGTGTGGTATCCAGATGATAGGTTTTCAGCAATAGCCGGGTGGATCAGCTCTGGGTAGTTAGGAAGGGCCAAAGGGTCATGGTACTGGTCAGACTTTTGTAGTGGAGCAAACCCAATAGGAGCAGGATCCTGGACTCTCTATAGTTAGTGGTACGATTAAAGTTGCCTCATTTTTATCTTCTTCTCTTATGGATACAGGGGCTTTCCATAATTTTATATCTATTTCCATTTTGGAGATCATTGGGCTCTATATCTTTACTTCTGATGATGTTATGACACTAGAAACTCTGTTAGGTATTAGGATGGCTAGTGTACGTCAGTGAAAGGAGTTCCCTCTTAAAGTTGGTGGGTGTCACTTATTATGGGACCTCTATGTCTTAGAGATTACAGGCTTTGATCTCATTCTCGGAATGGACTGGTTGGTCTCTTTCCATGACATTGTTGATTGCTATCATTTTTAGGTGAGTTTTGCATCACCAGAGGGCTTGTATTTTCTACATAAGGTAAAATGGGATGTCCAAGCAGGCAGAGCTAGACCTGAGCATTATGGGTTGGGATGAATTACAACCCATATTTCTAGTTTATATCTGGAAGAATAGGGGACTTCATAGATGTACATTCCTCCAATGGTGGATCTTTTTAAAGATGTCTTTCTAGAAAACTTTTAAGATTTACCATCGGAGAGAGAGGTATATTTCTCTATTGAGATTGTTTAAAGAGTGGCACCAGTGTCCATTCCTCCTTATAGGATGACTACACCAACATTACAGGTGCTTAAGAAGCAGTTAAAGGAGTTTCATGCAAAGGTTTTCTTCTTACCTGGTACTTCTATGTGGGATTTTCCTATCCTTTTTTCAAAGAACGCATACAATACTCTCAAAATATGTGTGGATTATCGGATGATGAACTATTTGACGGTCAAGAACCAATATCCCTTACTGAGGATTGATGATCTCTTTGATTAGTTATGAGGATTATAGGTGTTCTCAAAGATTTACTTGTGATCTGGTTATCATAAGTTGTGCCTTAGACCATCATATGTTACTCTTACAACATTTCAGAGTAGTTTTTGTCTATACGAGTTTTTGGTGATTTCGTTCGGTCTCACGAATGCTCCAGCAGTTCTCATGGAACTAAAGAACTGAGTGTTCTATCCTTTCTTGGATTATTTTGTGGTAGTCTTTGTGGATGATATTATGGTGTAATCACGCACTCAACATGACCATGCCTCCTATCTTGAGATCTTATTGATTACACAGAGAAAGAATCATCTATATGCTAAGATCTCAAAGTGACACTTTTGGATGGACCAGATTCACTTCTTGGGTCATGATATCTCAGAGACATGAGTATCAGTAGACCCATAGAAAGTGAGATCATAAGTTTCCTAGGAGCATCAAAATAATATCTTTGAGGTATGGAGTTTTCTGGGGATGGATGGTTACTAAAGGTGCTTTATACAGGACTTTTCACACTTAAAAGCTTCACTAACGGGACTAACTAAGAAGGGTTCAAAGTACATGTTGATAGAATCCTGAGATTTATTCTCTCATGAGATAAGAGGGAGATTGGGTTTAGCACTGATTTTGATTTTTCTAGAGTCAAGAAAGAGTTACATTGTTTACTGCGACGCATCAGGTATTGGGATGGGATCAGTACATATATAGGGGGGAGGAGCCATTGTGTATAGTTATTAGAATTTGAGGCTGCATGAGAGGAATTACCCAACCCATGATCTCATGTTGGTTGTAGTTGTGCATGTCTTGCAATGTGGGAGACAATATATTTTTGGAGAGAATATTTTTTTTATACATTTACCTCAAAAGTCTCAATTATATCTATACTCATTGAGATATGAATTTGAGATAGCAAAGGTGGGTAGAGTAACTTCAGTATTTTGACATTGACATTACCTACATGCTAGGGAAAGGCAACACAGTGGAAGATACGTTGAGCAGGAGCACTTAGATATGGGTATCTCAGAAGGCTAGAAGTGAGTGATAGATTATGGTTTGGTTCTCTGAGATGCATTTCGATGTGTGTGGAAGATATGGGTAGACGTCTCTTTCTTCAATCATTGTTACCTCTACTCTTCTGGATCAAGTGAGAATGAGGAAGCTATCAGATTCTGAAGACATGGCCCTAGGAGAGAGTGTGTTAGATGAGGAATATACTCCTGGGTGGACTGTATCCAACAATGTGGTCTTGCGTTTTTATGGGTGCATATGGGATTTAGCAGACATACATGAGTAGATGTTGAAATATTTTCATTCCTCAATTTTTGCAGTCCATTATGGTGTCACTAAGATGTGTCAATATCTACACCGTCAGTATTGGTGGCCAGGTATGAAGAATAATGTAGCTGGTTTTTTATGAGATGTTTTACCTGTCAGTAGGTGAAGGTGGAACAATAACGACTAGTAGGGCTTTTATAACAGTTACCCATTCCCAAGTGGAAGTGGAATGATATCAGAATGATTTTTATGACGGGTTTACCATGGTCACCTATAGGAAATAATGTAATATTGGTTGTTTATAGACTCATGAAGGTTGAACATTTCTTGTCGATGAAGGAAACCTTCAGTGTTGATGAGCTTTGAAGATTGTACATCTGAGAGATTGTACGTTTGCATGGGGTTATGCACACTATCATTTCAGATAGGGATGCCCAGTTTACTCCTCATGTCTAGAAGGGACTATAAAGGGATTTAGGTACATAATTACTTTTGAGTATAGCTTACCAATCCCAAACAGATGGTCAGTCCAAACGAACTATTCAGGTTTTGGAGGACATGATTCGAGAAGTCATCCTGGAATTTGGGGGATCTTGGGAGAAACACATACCCCTAGTGTAGTTTCCCAATAATAACAGTTTTCATACAATTATTTAGATGACTCCTTATAAGGATTTGTATAGTAGGCCATGTTGATCACCCTTATGTTGACTGGAGGTAGGAGAAACAGCTATGTTTGGACATCATCTTGTCCCAGAGACCACTGAGTAGGTGGAGTTGATTTGGAAGATAATGGATAATGAAAAGACTCAAAAGAAATCTTATGTTGATTGATGGAGATGACCTCTAGAGTTCGAGGTCAGATAATAGGTTTTCCTATAAGTCACACAAAGGTTGGGACACCATAGGATTATGAGATAGGGTAAGCTTTCACTAAGATACATCGGGTTGTTTTTGGGTTTTTAGAGAGTCAGGCCGGTTTCCTCTCAGTGGTAGTTACCTCAGAGGTATCGGGTATGCATGAAATCTTTCATGTTTCTCAGCTACGGCATTACATTTCATACTTGTCTCATTTTTTTCAACCCGAGGAGGTTGAGTTGGAGGTGGATGCATCTTTCGAGGAGCACCATATTCGGATCATGGATCGCAGTACATAGGTTGTTTGTGGCTGGTCTATTCCTCTGGTATGGGTTCTATGGCAGCATGGGTGAGTATAGGACAAGACATGGGGGATGGAGGCTGACGTATGATCATAGTGTCCAGTGTTGTCTAATGTTTCATTTTCACCACCCATAGAGGGGAAATGTGGGGAAAATCTTCTTTAAGGGGTAATTTTGTATGAACTCGGATTTTCATTTTGGGTATGGATATTTATTTCAGTTTTTTTTTGGAAAAATGAAGAAATTGGAATTTTCTATGTACTCTTTATGTACATATGAGAACACACCGTGTACCCAGGTACTGTGTGAATCCATGAATTATCTACGTAATGGTTGAGTACATGACCATGTGATGACCTAAAAAACTGCTTAAGGAGGGGGTTGGTTAAGGTCACTACACGATGTGTACATTTAATGAACATATCGTGTAGTTTTTTTTATTTTATAAATCAATGTGGGGTTGAATCTCATGTCCATAATTGTCTTATTCTTCTTGTGGTTCATATAGGAGAGTGAAAAAACTGCTGAAGACTTTTAACCCCTTCTATTTTTCAATCCGAACTCTGATTGAGTTGTCATCAGGTGTGTTGGAATCCCACCGATGTGTTCTCAATTATCCTAGAGCCTTTCTTCCTGATTATTCCTTTCTCATGATCTTTTCAAGGATGAATATTTTTCACCTTTTGGTACATCTACACCATTCTAAGCCAATTCAAGGGACAAGGTTCAAGAGTATTGATACAGTGTTTTATTCCCGTGTTTGGTGTTTTTCATGTTTGGAATTAAACAATTTTTATTAAATGTTATGGTTTTGTAGATTAATAATGGATAATTTTATATGAATATGGTTTTATACCTTAATTATGGGGGGTGTTTCCCTTATTTGATTGATTATGTCCATTTCTTCTAGAATGCATGTTAGTCTTGCATTGTTTTTTATTCCTCATATTCTTCGGATGGATTTACAAATTATATAAGATGCATGTGATACGCATTGTGAAAGTTTGACCAAGGGGAATTTGACTGTGAGGGCTTCCCAAGGTAGGGTCATTTATGTATGAATTGTTATTATGTTGACAAAGAGTTATTGAATATGAGAGATGCGGGGTGTTCATAGACCAGAGGGGTTAGACCATGAGGGCTACCTAGGGGTTATTATTAAATGAATTGGTGCTATTTTGACCAATGGGTATTGACCGTGTGACCTTCCTAGGTGGTCTTCTGTAAATGTTTAGTGATAATGTAGACCAAAGGAGCTAGACTATGAGAGCTACCCAAAGGGTTCTTATTAAATGAATTATGTTTTTGGTGGACCAGGGGTATTAGACTATGAGAATTTTTCCATAGGGTCATTAGTGAATAATTGAATGATTGTGAAGAGTCTTCCAAGCCAAATCACAAGCTTGGGCTTGGTCTTAATTTTCATTTAGATAATCATTTGAGATGTCTATTGTTACTATAACACAGGGGATACATAGCTTATACTAGATCCCAAGGTTTACATGATTCAACTGATGAATAATAAATATAAATGAATGTGATTGAAAACTATTGTATTGTTTACTTTTGAGTACTTCCATGTTTATTGCATCATTTTTTTCATATTACCTGCTATATATATTCATTGACAGATATACACAGATCTTTTGGTGGTTTCTAACTAGGATTTGTATCACCCCATGTCTAGGTCATGGTTTTGGACCCAAACAGATTATATGGTTTCAAGTATAGATAAGGGAAAATACCCTTCTTCATCAGGTACTAGATTGTTATTGGAGCTAGAGAGCCTGGGACCAGGTAGAGGCTTGTGATTTTATTGGAGTATATTTATTTTCTATTGTACTTTGGTTTCTATTTTGTTTTCCAGTATTCTGATTTATTTGGCTACTTTTCTAGACACATGTGACATGCATCATTTATATATTCTCTAGTTGTAATATTCCTATCAATCTTCTACTATTTATTTTTGTTATATGGTATTACTACTTCTGTTATTACTACTATTTATTTTATGATATGTTTACTCTTCCAATGAGGGAACAGTTTCCCTAAGATCACACCCTAGGACCTCAATACTATTTGAAAGCCTCTGGCATTTGGGGAAATGTGCTTGAGGCCATGTGACCAACCAGATAAGGGACACCTTTGGGTGGCACCTTGATCTAGGATGCTACAGCTCTATTGTACATCAACATGATTCCAAATCCAAGATTGGATGTATCATGGAAAACTTCAAACAATAAACCCTCCTTAGGAAATTGAAGTACTATAGCACTGATTAACTTCTCCTTCAAGTAACTGAATTTTTTCGGGAACTAATCATTCCAAAAAAACCCTAATCATTCTAGGCCAATACGATTAACGGGGATACAACATGAGAAAACTCATACACAAAACTATGATAATAATTATCTAGACAAAGAAAACTATGAACCTTTACCAAATTATTGGGTTATTCCCAAGAAATAACTACGTGAACATTTCACGGGTCCACTTCCACACCCTACTGAGACACCCCATGAAAAAGTACTTCTCATATCAAGAAATCACACTCGGATAACCTTCCATTGATATGGTGGTGTCTATGGACCAAAAAACTCTAATATTATTGGTATGATCCTCTTATGACTTCAAAAAAAAAATATCATCGATTAATACGATGATGAACCTATGTAGGAACTCTTGGAACATAGAGTTTATAATCCCTATGAACATGGATAGTGATTTTATAACATTAAACAGTATGGCTATAAATTTAAAGTTCACATACATACACATGATGGAATTCATAAAAATATCCTCATCCATTATCCTACGTGGTGATATCCACACCACATATTAAACATACAAAAATATCCCTTCATAACTAGTTTAATAGTTCATTAATCCTTATAAGAGGGAAGAATTTCTTGATTTTTACCTAATTAAACCTCCAGTAGTCAATACACAACCTCATACTACCATATTCCTTCTTAGAGAACAACACTGGAGCACCCTAGGGATCCAAAATTGGTTGTATGAAACCTCTCTGCATCATATGATCCACCTTTAACCTCAACTCATGCAACTCCATAGGCACCATCTGATAAGTATCAATCAAAATAAGATATGATCTTAGCTACAACTCTATCCCAAAATCGACGTCATGTTGAGAGGGTAATTTCAAAACATATTCTGTAAAAACATCCAGGTACACCCCCAAAACCCTGGAAATATCCTTGTCCTATGAATCCACTAAAATCTCCATCAAGTGATAAAAAAGAGGCTTCACATTCTTGAAAACCATCTAATAACCTCTCTTACCAACAAACACAGCTTTTTGAACCTCCATGTCTGAAAACACAACTTATAATGACCCATACTTTACATGCATTTTTATTACTTCAGAATTGAAGCATACTTATGACAACATATAACAAAACTGTGATAGGACCGTATATGTATAGTGTCTTTAGAAATTGGGAAACATAAACAACTGGTTCATAAAGAATCTACATTATCTACCATTTATTTCATCATATATAGAGTCCATTTTTTCATATCCAACTTAATACCCTTCTTCCTGACCTGGGGAAAAGAAAACATACAAAAGGGTGAGGTCAAATGCTCAGTAAGGGTAAACAAATAAAATATCAATCATATCATAACATTTTTGAAAATCTTAACCTGCAGAAGAGATCATAATATCACTACATGGGATAAATAATAATAGTTAAATGTAATCCCAATAATCATAACAAAAAACAAGAAACTTTGTGACATAAAAAATAATCATAGAAAATCATTTCATATTAGTCGATACTCATTTCCAAGACTATCATAGCAGACAAAGTCCATTTCTGAACTGAGTTCACTCCTCATTCCAGTCCTGTATCACTGAACCGGATTAACTTGCCATTCCAGCCATGTCTATCTCATGAGATATAAATCTTTACCCAATGCATTGGAGGGATATATAGGTCCCACCCATCTCATAATAATACCATTCTTATGTGTGCCAAAAAAATCATAAATCATACATCATAGCATAACCCATGTAATAAAGATGTGATTCTTAAACATCATGTCATCGTAAAATAATCCTTATATGATAAAAGGACATCATAAAAATAATTACATTATGAAATAATCAAATCAATGTAATAATAGGAATATAAATATAACCCTATATTATCTTATATGGAAAATAATTTTGAAAAAACACTTGAACTCCATTCTTGAGGAAAATATCCTTTCCACATCAAAAACATTTTTCCTTTCTTAACATGTCATAAAATTCTAAACTAAAAGAATTCAATTAAAAATAAACGTGAAAAATTGTAATGGAAGCCTCATGGAAATAATTTTCTATAAAATCATAAAAATCCATTCATTTCATATAAGTTAAAACACATTCTTCTTATACTTTGGATGAAAAACTCAAAAAGTATCTCCTACTGAAAACGACAAAATATTCCTTTCATATCTTTTAATAAAAAATCACCAATAGGAAAAATTGGATTTAAAAAATTTTATGAGGATATAAATAATATTAAATATTTTGGAAACATGGATGTGGATGATAAATATTGCCCAGTAAATTCTGAAGTATAAACAATCTCGGATGAAAATGAGATTGTGAGATTTTCCCTTACCTTAGGTCTGATATGCTTTGTATGTGTCTGAACCTCCTGTATAATAATTTAAATAATGTAATTGAATTATTCTAGAATCATAATAATTCTAATAATATCATATATGGTCATATTCTTATCTTCTTATAAGTAATATTTCATTGCTACTTGTTATTCGGGTGTTCATTACTTTATGTTCTTATGTGTGTTTTGTCGAATAAATTCGTATTCCTATTTCTAGGTTATAGATACATCATTTACAGAATGGTATTAGTATAATATATATCATATTTATTCATTCAATTCATTTATATAATCACTATTCACTAAAGATCATGTAGAACAAGTCGCATCACATCGTGGAGACGGTAGGCCGTATGTACGCACGAGCGATGATATCGTTCCCATAATTATACGAATAGAATTGGAGTTGATGATATAATATCCCAGAATCAGTATAATGTTATAATAATCATATATAGTTATTATTTACACCATTATACACATCCATGTAAGGTGGTGGTGGAAAACAGATTACACAACGACGTGGAGATTGTATTCCATACGTACTCACACGCAGTGATTTCATTTTCTGAAGGATGGATAGAAGGTGAAATAGGGTTTTTTAATATTTATAATAACGTATCATTATACTAGTGATATTTATGTTATTAATTAATCATGAAACAAATAATTAAGAGGAAGTAGAAGAAGAAAGAAACTTCGAAGAATCGGTAGAAGAGGTTACCTCTTCCACGACGTGCCTCTTTTAAACATCCTCTTAGGACACTAAAGTTGGTATTTGGAAAAGACCAGAACTTATATGATATAACTAGAGATTTGGAGAAGAGTAATTGATAGGGTTCATCCGAGCATGAAGGCTCAAAATTTTGTGAAGAGGAGAGGGAGGAGGTTCCCTTTTATAAAGGAGGAGACCAGCCTTTGGAAACCTAAAAATATTAATTTATAATAAATTCAAACCCCACTTAAAAACATAAAAAATGACTAAAATACGAATAATAGATGAGATATGGTTGTAATATCATCAACCAATAAAATTTAGACATGCTGGTAATTTATTTTAATCATTATCAACTTGATTTATCCATATTTATTCTATTTAATTTTATTTGTGGTAATAATATTCTAAATTTTAAATTATTATAAATAATTACTTATGTGCTGTGAATTGTCTATAATTGGATGCTTTATGAAAATTTAGACTATATAAATTTAAATTTATAATTTTTAAATATTTTCGTGATTTTTAAACAATTTTATAATATGTTATTTTTATAAAATAACAATACTGTCAATTTTGACACTATCCAGTTATTTGAATTTATATAAAATCTACACATAGGATATATTCAAACCAAAATATTTAATAGATTACTAATATGTAATATTAATCTTTTAAATTCGTTTATCACATTAAATAGTTCATATAATATTTGTTTTAATATTTTTAAAACCATTTATTTGATATTTTCAATCAATAAAATAATTTCAACATCACTATTGTGTCATAATTAATGATAATTATTTAATCCTTAAAAATTATAAATAAATTCACATGATGTATATTCTTTTATTAGATTCCTGGAGACTATTTATATTCGATGTTTTATGAATTTTATGACTAAATTAAAATTATTACACTTATAAGATTTAAGAGAGTGACATGTTCTTGCTTTCTTTGGTTTTAATAATAATTAAATTATTTTCATGGTCAAAAGTCCATGAAATAAATATATTAAAACCCTTAGGTGATATTGGTCTACTTTTATTCATCCAATAGAATTTTGGCATGTGTTAGGTTAATTTTATAATCTTATTTTTACCCTTAATTACCTGATTTACCTTTAACTGTAGTAAATAAAAATTATCATAGTTACTCTTCATAATGTAAAAGAAAAGAAAAGTAACATACTAACATAATTTGTACCTACTGAATTCAAATATGGAATCCATTTTTCAAAATTCAAAACATAGAAGTTTCATTAATTAATTTAAAAATAATCCCATTGTTAAGAAAAAAGGGTTTTAAAAGTTAAAACATTGTCAAAGATTGAAATGTTTTTACCTATGAACTCAATGTAAAACTTATTCTAATGACATAAATTATATTAAATGGTAAATATATATTGTATTTATACTTTAAATCCATTAAATTTTATCATTTAACCATCTAAATTATCTTGATGAAAAATTTTGTTCTTGAGAATACTTTAGCGTATTTTTACTATTCATCAAAATATGAATGTTATCAGAAAAGTATCAAAAATTTATCCAATGTAAATTTTTATATCCTATTTCAAAATAAAAAGTTTATTTTATAAAATTGAACTTATAAACTTGTCAAAAATTATATTTAAAATGGTTGCGCCATCAAAAGGCTGTAAAACTGCATTTTTTGAAAAATACTTCTTTTATCCAAAAAATTGATTTTGTTTTCATATATCATTCTAGAAAATGTGTAAGATGAATTAAAATGTTATAAAATTAAAAATTCAGTTAATAATATTCATAATGTCTAGTTTATAATATTGTAATAATATATCATTGTTTAGTGAAACTCGGTATTGCGTACAACGCAAGCTGTGGAGGAAGTTTGCTCTTGCGTGTAACGCAAGCCAATCTAGTGTTGTGTGTAGTGAAAGATTTATTTGGTGTTTATTATATCATAAGACATTAAAAAAAATATTTCTCATAAAATCTCAGGGTGTTACATTCTACCCCCCTTAAAAAGAATTTCGCCCTCGAAATTCATCACTTCGTAACAAACTGATGAGGATACCTCTCCCTCATTGTATCCTCAAGTTCCCATGCAGATTCTTCTAATTGGTTCCTCCATAAAAATTTCACCAAAAAAGTGGTCTTGTTCCATAGGACTTTTTCGTTACGATCCAGAATCTCTATTGGTTGTTATTCATAAGAAATATCTTTCTCTAGCGGTACAACTTCTGAGCTTAGTACATGTGAAGGATCAGGTATGTACTTTCTCAGGAGAGATACATGGAACACATCATGAACTTGAGAGAGATTTGGTGGAAGCGCCAATTGGTAAGCTACCTTCCCAACATGATCCAGTTTTTCGAAGGGACAGATATACCTAGGTCTCAACTTTCCCTTCTTTCTAAATCTCATTACTCTCTTCCAGGGAGATATTCGTAAGAACACTTTATCAACCACTTCAAACTCTGGGTCTTTTCTTCAGTTATCAGCATAAAGTTTTTGTCGAATCTGAGCTTCTCTTATGTGTTGTTGAATAGATCTTACCTTTTCTGCCATCTCATTAACAAGATCATGTCCTAATAGATTTCTTTCCCTAAATTCATCCTAGAAAGTTCGAGATCTGCATTTCATTCCATAGAGAGATTCATAAGGATCCAAATGAATACTGGAGCGAAAGATATTATTATAATAAAATTCTACCAAATGTAGGTGTTGATCCCAACAACCTTTTAAATCCATAGAGAAAGCTCCCAACATGTCTTCTAGAGTTTTAATTGTCCTCCCAGACAGACCATCTGTCTGAGGATGATAAGCAGTGCTGAAACTCAAATCTGTATCTAGAGTATGCTGAAGACTTCGCCAAAACTTCGAGGTAAACCTCGGATCCCGATCAGATATAATGGAAAGTGGTACTCCATGAAATCTTACCACTTCCTTCACATATATCCTGGAAATCTGATCAAGAAAAAAATCTTCTCTAATAGCAATGAAGTGTTTCGACTTTGTAAGACAATCAACTATAACCCAGATTGCATTATTACCTTTGGATGTTGTAGTAAGTCTAGTGACAAAGTCCATAGTGATATTTTCCCACTTCCATTCTTGTATGGGTAATGGTTGTGACAACCCTTAGACTTATGTCTCTCAACTTTAACTTGATGATAAACCAAGCATCGAGAGACATATTCAGCAACATCTCTTTTCATGCCATCCCACTAGAAGTACTCCTTCAGGTCCCTATACATCTTCGTGATTCCAGGGTGAATAGAGAATGAAGAACTATGAGCTTCATCCAATATTTCCTTATTTAATTCTGGAATGTGAGGAACACAAACCCGATTCCTGAACCATATTATTTCATCACAATAAATGTGAAATTCAAGAACATTTCTCACCTTCTTTTGTAACTCTACATCTTCTTTCTATTCCTATTTAATCTTCACATGTATAGATGGTTGAACATTCATTTGAGAAAGATAATATTTTTCCCCTTCCATTATAATTCCAAGATCCATCCTTTGTAAATCCATAAATATTGGATCTTTTTTGATCCTCATCATTGATAAGCTAGCATGGTTTTGTCGACTTAATGTGTCTGACACCTTGTTTTCTTTCCCAGGGTGATAATGAATTTAGCAGTCATAATCCTTAATTAGATCCAACCATCTTATTTGGCGCATATTTAGCTCCTTTTGTGTGAAAATATACATTAAAATTTTATGATCAGTATAAATATCACCCCTTTCACAATAAAGATAATGCATCCAAATATTTAATGCAATGATTACCACAGCTAATTCCAAAACATGAGTTGGGCAATTTTGTTCATGGATTTTCAACTATCGTGAGGAATAAGCTATCAACATATCGTTTTTCATGATAACACACCCCAATCCCTTCTTGGATGCATCACTATAGATCAAAAACCTCTCTCCACTACAAGGCAGTGTGAGCATAGGTGCACTGGATAACCTTCTTTTTAACTCCTTTAAATTCTCTTCACCCTCCCCCGTCTGAATGAAATTAACTCCTTTTTGATTCTACCTAGTGATTGGATTAGATAATCATGAAAAATCTTTCAAAAAATATTGATAATATCTAGACAAACGAAGAAAACTTCGGATCTCAGTTACTATTGTTGGTCTCAACCATCTTTTGATTACCTCTGTTTTTGCTGGATCAATAGATATCCCCTCTTTTGAGATTATGTGACCCAAAAATGAAACTTTTTGAAGGCAAAGTTCACACTTGGTAAATTTGGAATAAAGCTTATCCTTTAGTAGGGTATTTAATAAAATTCTCAAGTGATCTTCATGTTCTTCCTTGATCTTTTAATATACATTAATATCATCTATAAAGACTACCAAAAACTGATCAAGATAGTCTCTAAAGACTCTATTCATTAGATCCCTGAAGATAGCTGGGGAATTAGTTAGACAAAATGGAATCACTATAAATTCATAGTGTCTATACCATGTACGGAAATCTTTCTTTCATATATCCTCCCTTTTGAACCATAATTGATGATACCCGAAACGAAGATCAATCTTGGAAAATTATTGAGCTCTACGTAGTTGGTCAAATAATTCATCAATGCATGGGAGAGGATATTTGTTCTTGATAGTGATCTTGTTAAGTTATCGATAATCAATGCAGAGTCTCATTGATCCATCTTTCCTCTTAACAAATAGAACTGGTGCTCCCCAAGGTGATGCACTAGGGCGTATGAATCCCCTATAAAGATTCTCTTGGAGTTGCTTCTTAAATTTCTGCAACTCAATTGGGGCCATTCTATAAGGTGTCTTTGAAATGGGCACATCACCCGGTATGAGTTCTACTGAAAACTCATCTTCACGATTTGGTGGAACACCTGGAAATTCCTCTGTAATGACATCATAAAACTCCCATACAATGGGAATATTTTCAATTGTGAGTTTCTATCCAACCATTTGAGATAAATAACCTTTATTTATTGGAATCAAGACCCATAAGATGAAAGAAATTTCCACTGGAAGGTTATATTCATCCTTGCATCAATAGATGATCATTGATTGATCTGGAATATGAAATGTGACTTCCCTTATTTGGAAATTGATATGAGATCCATATAAAGAAAGACAATCCATGGAAATAATCACATCAAAATCCACTATAAGAAGGATCACATGATGTGCAAGATGAATTTTCCCACAGACTTCAATTGGAGAAGAATTATAAACATTTGATGCAACTGTTGTGCCATTATTAGTTGTCATAGCTAACTCAACAACTAATTGTTGAGGTAGTACGGCGATACCCTTAGAAAATTCTTGAGAAATAAAAGAGTGGGTGGATCCATAATCAAATAAAACATTTTCTATTTTAGATTGTATGGTAAGTGTACCTTTCACCACTTTGTTATCGAACTCTACATCGCCGATAGAAATTACATGTGACTTTCCTTTATCTTTGTCCTTAATAGTTAATGACATCAATCATCATCAACAACCCTTGAATTCGGGAATTGATTATCATAGTGCCCCATTTCCTTGAACTTGTAACATTGAAGTGTAGGAGGTGAATTATTTGTATCCTTTTCTTTGCTTTAACCAATATACATCTTTTTCTCATCATTGCGGCATTCAAATGCCCGATAACCTTCTTTTCCACATTTGAAACATTTACTTGTCCCTTTAAGACAATTCCCTCCATGTTTCTTTCCAAACGTTGAGCATAAGGGAAAATCATCTTCTTTTCATTGTGGACTTTATATTTCCCTTTGAATTCCATTTTCCTCTTCTTATCAAACCCATATGACTGATGGCTTACTCCAATAACCATCTCAACCTTGAGAGAACATCGTATAATTTCCTCATAGCTATTAAAGTCTCTTATGTATAATACCCTTTGAAGACATGGTTTTAAGCCACTAAAGAATCAATCGATCTTAATCTCCAGTTGGATAATAATTCAGGAATCATACTTTGCAAGTCTGGTAAAATTTGCTTCGTAGGTACAATAGATTCATCATCCTTTTTTTAGTTCAAGAAACTCCTTATCTATCTTTGTTTGAAGAATACGAGGGATGTACTTATTGAAAAATAAGTTCTTGAACTCATCCCATTCCATGGACTCAATTTCATATATTTTCCTCGTATTCTTGATAAGATTCCACCATTGATCAGCTTCAACTTCCAAACGATATACTGCTAAGTTGACTTTATTATCTTCAGAATATTAAAGAACTAAATATATTTTTTTAGTGGTACTAATCAATTGTTCAGCCACTAATGGATTATAAGACCCGCTGAATGAAGTTGGATGCTACCTCATAAAGGATTTAACATAATATTTCTCCTTCCTTTTCTCGTTTGTAAGTCCTGCATGATTCATATCTTGAGAATGTTCTGTGAGCATGGCTACAAGATTTTTCATTCCAGCTCCCATAACGTTTGGTTGCTCAGGGAGACAATTATTTCATTGCTCGTCGCATTCAGCATTAACATGGTTCCTTTGGGTTCCCTCCATTGACTAAAACCAATAATCATAGTGCGAGAAAGACTAATCATAATAGGAAAACCACATAATCAAGAATAACATTTTACACTTTAGGTCTTATCATAGGTTATTCATGGCCATTTCTAGAACACTAATATTGTGTTCTATGCTTAGACATATCCTTAGGGTTCTGACTAAGGAATTCACATCCTAATTTCTAAAGGTTGACTATACCTTTCCTCTAATACCAACTATAATGACCCATACATTACATGTATTGTTATTACTTCAGAATTGAAGAATACTTATTAAAACATATAACAAAACCATGATAGGACTATATAGGTATAGTGTCTTTAGAAATTGGGAAACATAAACAACTGGTTAATAAAGCATCTACATTGTATCCTATTTATTTCATCATTTCTAGAGTCCCTATTGGAATATCCTACTTAATACCCTTCTTCCTGACCTGGGGAAAAGAAAACATACAAAAGGGTGAGCTCAAATGCTCAGTAAGGGTAAACAAAGGAAATATCAATCATATCATAACATTTTGAAATCTTAACCTGTAGAAGTGATCATAATATCATAACATGGGATAAATCATAGTAGTGAAATGTAATCCCTATATTCATAACATAAAATATGAAACTTGTCGCATACACACATAATCATAGAAAATCATTTCATATTAGTCAAGACTCATTTCCAAGACTATCATAGCGGACAAAGTCCATTTCTGAACCGAGTTCACTCCTCGTTCCAGTCCAGTATCACTGAACCGGATTAACTTGCTATTCCTACCTTGTCTATCTCATGAGATATAAATCTTTACCCAATTCATTTGGGGGAGATATAGTATCACCCATCTCATAATTATACCATTCTTATGTGTGCCAAAAAATCATAAATCATACATCATAGCATAACCCATGTAATAAAGATGTGATTCTTAAACATCATGTCAACATAACATAATCCCTATAAGATAAAAGGACTTCATAAAAATAATTCCATCATGACGTAATCAAATCAATGTAATAACAGGGATAGAAATAAAACCCTATATTATCTTAGATGGAAAATAATTTTGATAAAACACTTGAACTCCATTCTTGAGGAAAATATCCTCTCCACTTTAAAAACATTTTTCCTCTCATAACATGTCATAAAATATTAAACTAAAAGAAGTTAATTAAAAATAAACTTGAAAAAATGTAATAGAATATTCATGGAAATAATTTTTATATGAAATCATAAAAATCCATTCATTCCGTATAAGTTAAAAAAACCTTATTCACGTGCTTTGGCTGAAAAAGTAAAAAAGTATATTTTACTGAAAATGACAAAATATTCCTTTAATATATTTTAATGAGAATTCACCAATAGGTAAAATTGGATTTAAACAATTTTAGGATTATAAAAATAATATTACATATTGTGGATACATGGATGTAGATGATAAATATTCCCTAGTAAATTCTGAAGTATAAACAATCTCGTATGAAAATGAGATTGTGAGATTTTCCCTTACCTTAGGTATGATATGATTTGTACATGTTCTAACCTCCTGTATAATTATTTAAATAATGTCACTGACTTATTATAGAATCATACTCATTGTTATGATATCATATATGGTCATATTCTTAGCTTCTTATTAGTAATATTTCATTGCTACTTTTTATTCAGGTGTTCATTGCTTGATGTTCTTATGCATGTTTTGTCAAATAAATTTGTATTCCTCTTTTTAGGATATAGATACCTCATTTAAAGAATTGTATTAGTGTAATATATATCATATTTATTCACTTAATTAATTTATATAATCATTATTCAATTAAGATCATGTTGAACGAGTCACATCACATCATGGTGACGGTAGGCCGTACGTACGTACGAGCGATGATATCATTCCCATAATTATATGAATGGAATTGGAGTTGAGGATATAATATTTCATAATCAGTATCATGTTATAATAATCATATATAGTTATTCTTTACACCATTATACCCATCCAAGTAAGGTGGTGGTGGAAAATAGCTTACACCACGACGTGGAGACAATATTTTGTACGTACGCACGCGCGGTGATTTCGTTTTTCGTTTGATGGATAGAAGTTGAAATATAGTTGTTACAAATTTATAATAACATATAATTATCTGAGTGATACTGATGTAATTACATTATAATGAAACAAATAAAGAATAGTATGTAGAAGAAGAAAGAAACTTGGATGAATCGGTAGAAGAGATTACCTCTTCCTCGATGTGCCTCTTTTAAAATTCCACTTAGGACACTAGAGTTGGTCTTTGGAGAAGAACAAAACCTCTATGATATGACTAGAGATGTTTACAAGAGTAATTGGTAGGGGTTGGCCGAGCATGAAGGCCCAAAATGTTGTGAATAGGAGAGGGAGGAGGTGCCCTTTTATTAAGGAGGAGAGGGGCACCTTTGGAAACCTAATAATATAATTTTATAATAAATTAAAACCCCACATAAAAACATCCAAAATGACTCAAATCAAAATATTATATGAGATAGGGTTGTAATATCATCAACCAATAAAATTCATACATGCTAGAAATTTATTTTAATCATTATAAACTTGATTTATCCATATTTATTCTGTTTAATTTTATTTCTGATAATAATATTCTAAATTTTAAATTATTATAAATAATTACTTATGTTCTGTGAATTGTCTATAATTAGATAATTTATAAAATTTTAGACCATATAAATTTAATTTTATAATTTTTAAATATTTTTGTGATATTTAAAAAATTTTATAATATGTTATTTTTATAAAATAACAATAATGTCAATTTTGACACTATTCATTTATTTGAATTTAAATAAAATCTACACATAGGATATATTCGAAAAAAAATATTTAATAGATTACTAATATTTAATATCCATCTATAAAATTCGTGGATCATATTAAATAGTTCATATAATATTTATTTTAATATTTTTAACACCATTTATTTGATATTTCTATCAATAAAATAATTTCAACATCAATATTGTGTCATCATTAATGGTAATTATTTAATCCCTAAAAATTATAAATAAATTCACATTATTTATATAATTTTATTAGCTTTCCTGAGACTATTCATATTCAATGTCTTATGATGTTTATCACTAAATTAAAATTATTACACTTATAATATTTAAGAGAGTGATATGTTGTCACTTTCTTTGGTTTAAATAATATTTAAATTATTTTGAAGGTAAAAAATCCTTGAAATAAATATATTACGACCATTTTTGATATGGGTCGACTTTTATTCATCCAATAGAATTTTGGCAGGTGTTAGGGTAATTTTATTGTCTTATTTTTACCCTTAATTACCCGATTTACATTTAACTGTAGTAGATAAAAATTACCGTAGTTACTATTCATAATGTCAAAAAAATAAAAGTAACCTATTAAAATAATTTGGACCCACTAAATAAAAATATGGAATTAATTTTTCAAAATTAAAAACACAGAATTTGCAGTAATTAATTTAAAATTAATCTCATTGTTAAGAAAAATGGGTTTTAAAAGTTAAAACATTGTCAAAGATTGAAATGTTTTTACCTATGAACTCAAAGTAAAATTTATGCTAATAACATACATTATATTAAATGATAAAAATATATTCTATTTATACATTAAAACTATTAAATTTTATCATTTAACCATCTAAATTATCTTGATGAAAAAAGTTTGTTTAATAAAAATTTAACATATTTTTACTATTCATCAAAATATGAAAGTTATCAAAAAGTATCAAAAATTATCCAATGTAAATTTTTATATCATGATTCAAAATAAGAAGTTTATTTTGTAAAATTTAACTTATAAACTTATCAAAAATTATATTTAAAATGGCTGCGCCATCAAATGGCAGTAAAACTGCATTTTTTTGAAAATTACTTCTTTTATCCGAAAAATTGATTTCGTTTTCATATCTCATTCTAGAAAATGTTTAAGATGAATTAAGATGTTATAAAATTCAAAATTAAGTTAATAATATTCATAACGTCTAGTTTATAATATTATAATAATATATCATAGTTTAGTGAAACTCAATATTGCGTACAACGGATGCTATTGAGGAAGGCTGCTCTTGCGTGTAACGCAAGCCAAGCCAGTGTTGTGTGTAGTGAAATATTCCTTTGGTGTTGCTTATAACATAAGACATTAAAAAAAATTCTCATAAAATCTCAGGTTGTTACACAACTCTCCTTTATAAAAAATTAATGATTGTATGCATGGAGTATAACTAATCAATGAAAGGAAAGAATCATATGGATGTAATTGTAATAAGAAGAAATATCCCATCTAATGGTATTTCCACATCACCAATCTAAATCCCCAAAACTCCTCAAATAAGTAATCTTAACCTTCAACTAGTTTGGACAACACTGGGGGTATTCGAAGCCTCTACACATCCAATAGAAAAGTGTGGACCAAAGTTTAGGCAATAAAGGAGTGTGAGTATTTTTAATCAAACAAAGAAAACACAATGGTATAAAATAATCTAATCGCATCTCAAACAACTCATGGCTATGCTGGCACTGCTGACTCAAATGTGTGCATCTGAACATTCCCATCCCTTCTTCCTCTCTGCCACTGACCTACATGACCATGATATGCTCTATATCCCTATATATTGGAAGCATCATAAGGATTACCTATAACAACTCCATATTATATCATCTATTGAACAAGAGCCGATGGTCCCTGCTGCTGAAACTACCTTGGGGGGAACTTTTTATTCTGCTTCTAAAAAGGGACTAGACTCCCACCTAAAAATATCCACCCTGAAAAATTAGGCACTAAGATTTATTATGACCATTTACTCCATATATATGACACACACAAACACAAATGTTGAAAACCTCATGAAGGTTCTTAGGAGCCACTCAACCCATAATAATGTAAGAATATCATCAGTGGTCAGCTCCCCACTAATCGATACCCTGACTTCCAGAACACGCACGACCCACTCATTAAATCTATGATCCTCAAAACTCCATAATGTCTTCTCTATTTAGGAAAGAATCCTAGATAAAACATCTATTCAATTACCCCTTCTTTATTTTTCACCTCTAGATATGTAGGGAGTGTAGATAGAGTGGTCGCATACCTGATCACTAGGTGAAAAACAACCTCTATAAGATGTGTTCTATAATACTCATATAGGAAAATATCTTGAGAAATTTGAAGGAGTTCCTTGAACCCATTCCCAATATCACACACACTGAAATTACCTTGTTGAAACGATATAAGTTCCTACCTCTTGGCTTTCCTCATCCTTAGCGATATGTTCTCTACCTAGAACTCCCTCTAAAAGTTAGGAAAAAACATCTACCTTATTAATGTCACCAAGAAACGATGTCCACCACCGACATGAATCTCACTACATATTACTCAATACCAAGAGCACCTAGAACTCATTTTATGATTAGATTAAACCAAAAGAGATATCGATCTTCTCAAACCAATTATCTATCTCCAGATCTGAAACGTTCCCCTAATAATTCCCCAAAACCTTCCTCTGAAAGGAACACAAGTATCTTTTCCAAACCTCATTCATAAATGTCGGTGAAACCCTCCGATAATAAAATAGATCTAACAGATGACCCTCAATAGCATAAGACACTTGCGGAAAATGAATATGATCCATTTCTGAAAAATAAAAAGAGGTTTTAAGCCAAGTAGCATGTAATTTTATCAAATATTATTTAATTAATTCATTTTATTTCTAAAAAAACTATCTAGACCTAAAAAAATAAATCATGATGCATGTACCTATCTAGTATCCATGGCCCATGTCACACACCGTGGTCAACTGGAACCATTTCCATACCAAACCATGCAATACTCACTATTCCTAACTCCAAAATTCATCATATATCTCAACAAAAACTCCTAATACGACTATTTCATGACTCTCTTACTCCAAAGATATCTCAATGTTGGAAGGGACATAATGAACCCTAATTCTCGCCTCCAGTAGGCCACGGGATGGAGACAAGAACCGAGGGTATAAAAAACTTACAAATTAGAGGAATTACCCTTTATAATATAAAACATGATTAGAAGATCATATAAAAACCTACCAAGAAACTACAACTGATAAAATAAATATAAAACAAAAACCATCCCATAATGAATGAATAAAGCAAACTGATACGTATAAAAGTCTCTAATATATACCAAAATACAAGACTATAGTAGCCACTGAACAACAGCTCCGACCCTGTTAGTAATGTCTAGTTCATTCCCCAAATTCCTCCTGGAAACCTAAAAAATAGTTTATATATGTAGGGTGAGCATACATGTATACTCAATAGGAATTTACAAGGTCTTAAGTGAACATGTTAAAAGAGCATGTTCATGCACCAGTGAACAAATAGAAGAACCAACAAGCACTTAAATAAGTCATCTAACCAAACCTATCCACGCCATGGATCAATCACCAAATGATGCATCCAATATAATAATATATAATTGCGATCATAATAAATTAAGGTACCCCTCTTCCACTTCCCCACTAATATTTTCCTCTCATTATCAAACTTTGAATGTCTTATGCTACCATCCCTTCCGGGCATACCACATCACAACACATCACATCTCACTTGAAGAAACCTAGGCTATCTTCGATGTGGATTTGGATGCATCCCTACCTACCCCATAATCACAAGGTCTATTATCCTATTCTTGAATCATATATTATCACATCATGCCTCTCCCATAGACATTTGGGTCAACACATCTCATCTTATAATACAACCATTGAAGTAAGGTATCATGAATGTAATGAAAATTAACCTCGTTCCATCTTCATACCATGCATAACTCCCACCACACGTCATAACTCATCACAACATCATCACATCACATATCTCTTGAAAACACTTGGGACACCACTTCACATCATTACCAAAGACACCTAGGCCATCATTATTAAAGGAATAGTATGGAAGAGGGGGTAGATATCCATCCATGTCCCCACCATCCTGGATGTTGGCGAAAAAACCCAAAACCTCTTACTGTTGGTAATGTTATTCTACTCAGGTGGATCACATATATAAATTTCATAAACATATATTATATATAGATACTACACCATACCCAACCTATGGGTTCACAACAACTACACTAGTTCACACCACATCAACTCCAATCTACTATACATAAATCATCACTACCATTATCACTGTTATATAAAACACACCATAACATTGTTACAAATATCCACATACGCTCCCACTTTCAATTATAGGTTTAAACTATTTCTAGATATAAAAAATTACACTATATTTTAGTTAATAATTCAATTAATTCACATTTACATAGATCATCTATTTATTAACCTCTTTTTACCATGTTACACACATCAATTCAAACTAATTAATATTGAATTAAAACAATATAATTATTCAATATCTAATTGGTAAAATAACACAACCACACCACATAACAACTATCCCAAAAAACATCAACCATTAATGCAACCCCTTAAATTCACAACCATCATTGTGTTACATTGAACAAGCCAACTCACCATGACAACCACACATCACAACCACTAAAAAACCACAACTACTTATCATCACAACCACTAAACAACACATCATATACCAAATACTTATCACATAACATAGCCACACAACACAACACCACTACACAAAATCACTATCACACAACTTCCAATGTTACATCTATGTCAACCAACCATTGCATCATAGCCCCACACATCACACTTCCAAAATGGTCTCTAAAATCACCACACAATAGCCCATACCATACCAGGTAGAACAAAAGAAACAAGAACACACAACAACACACATCCCATATTCTTTATTTTTTCAAGGGATTTCATCACATTACTTCTTTAGTTGGCATGGGTTTTATCACAAAAACCATATTCCATGGGATACCAATTTATCATCCATATATACATTCATATACTTATATTAAAGTTATGATCACACAAAAAATGGTATGAGTCTTAGAATATATCACCTAAAGTTAAAAAAATGGCTTTCAATAGCTCTTATTTTTAGTATTTTCAACAACAAGCATAAGCACCTCAATAATAGTATCAATGTTTCCAAAAAAAATGCTACAAATCCCCCATAGAAATAAATATCAGATATTACAATTAATTGTATTTATTATAAAAAACCTTGAAATCTGATAGAAAGACAATAAAAATCATGAATATCTCACACATGTCATGTAAATAGATGATAATGTGGATCTCCAATAATGAATAACCTTTCTGATCTTAATGTGCACCCCAAGGCGAAGAAGGAATAAACCAAAACTCAAAAACATGCACGTAAATCATTAAAAAACCTATACCAAATCATGTGATCATTAAAACATCATAATAACACACCCCAAATGAAAAAACATATCCACAGTGGATCTCTAAAAGAATAAAATAAGGAAACCAACAGGGGAGGGAGATGATCTTATCATGGATCACTAGAACTTGATCACCAGAACTCATGAATTGATGTCCAAGGAAAGGGGATGGAGGATATATGAAACCCGACTAAGGTTTACCCAAAAAAATAGAGAAAAAGATGTTCAAATTATAAAATAATCATCCTAACAAACTATATAAATAGGTTGTAATCCACCTGACTTATGACATAAATCCTTCAGTTATGTTGTATGTTCCATGGATCTAAAAACATACATCGTAAAACAAACCTTTAGGCTATTAAAACATGGAAACCATAACTTCCTCCAAAAAACATGGTTATTAGGACATAATTAAACTTACATAATAAATTCCATTGTTACTATGTAAAACCATTTTATGTTCTACACCTTAGATGCATGCAAGTTATAAACTATTGGCCACTAAAACTGTAAAGCACCAATTTATGGTGTAAACCCCTCTTTTATGATGTAAAAAACCTGTTCTAGTTTCATTATATCCCCAATAAATGAACCACATCTATCCTCCTTTGATCACTCTACAACCACTAAACCAACAAAATAATTGGTCAGGAACGCACAAATTGATACACTTATCGAATCATACAAATCTATCAATTGGTTGTGTAGTTACTTAATCTCAACTCATGGTAGATTCATCTCACTATGTTCATGTTCACTTACACAAAACATGGTAGGTCCATCCACTATAAACCATCATGATAGCTTGTGTTACTCATGTGTTGTTTCGCCTTACTCTCATGGTCATGTTTCATTTCCTTGTATGGTAGCTATAGCGACTCAGGCATCTCATACATGGATATTACATCATTTTTTATTAATATTGAGCACATTAAAAAATTAAATCCATGAGGATTATAATAGTTTTATTTTTCTGGAAACAAAGAACAAAATATTCTAATATGGTTAAAGATCTTCAATGTTTCCCACAAATATCTTCACATTTATTACTCCTACATAAAACCTTTCTTCATAACCTCGAGAAAAGAAATATAAGAAAGGTTGATTTTAGATACTATGTAAGGGTAAATAAAGGCGATACATAAGCATAACATGATAATAAGTTTAAAATAACATGAGAATAGAATTTTAATATCATACCCCACGTTTCAAATACCATACACATGATTCATGGCATAAAAATTGGAAGATAATATGACATGAATCATATGGTAATCAAGAGTAAAAGCCATGAGAGTATAAACTATGAATATGATATGGAATTATGGAAAACGAATAGAAATATTAAATGATTTTTCCTAGTATTATAGGATAAATTCCAAGGATATATTAGTGGAATAGGTTCACTCTCCAAACCATCTTAGTAGTCAAGGTGAACTCCGAATACCATCTCAGCAGTTAAGGTTAATTCCCACGACTATCTCTGTTGTCAAGGTTCACTCCTAAGACTATCTTAGTAGTCAAGGTTAACTCCCAAGACCATATTAGCAGAAAAAGTCCCTTAATGAACCAGGTTCAATGCAGATTACATCCATGTACATCACATTAGATATAAATATTTACCCAATGCATTTGAGGGGGATATAGGTCCCACCAATCATATAAAGAAATCATATATAAGTTTTTCATATGATAGTAAAACATTCATCACATCATGACCATAGAAAGATATGGGTTTTATAAAATCATATCATAACCCAAGAAATTGAAAGGCTATCATAAACAGAATATCATAACCTATGTAAATGATATAGGTTTCATAATCATTTCATTATAGAATAACTTGTGAAAGGAAGTGGGTTTCATAAGACTTTTATCATGGTATAACCCATGGAAGAGAAACATGTTTCATAAACAACATGTCATCCCAAAAATTAATCATTCGAAGAAATAATAAGAATGGATTACTTTTATCATATCTCAATTAAATCATAAAATATATAAAAGGATTTCATCTTAGATGGATAAGGATTTTGAAAGATAACTTGCAGTATTTCTAACGAAAAATAACCCTTCCTTAAAAATAATTTTTTAATATATAAAACATTTTTAAAATCAGGTTATTTGGAAACCACTTTGAAAAAATTTTAAGTACTCTTTTAAAATCATTTAAAACATATCCTGATTAAAATATCCTTTCATCTTTTAAAAATTCAATTTAAAACATAAAACATTTTGAAGACCTTTTTATTTGAAAATAACCTGGATAACATATAATTGAATCATTAAAAACCATTTTAAACACTTTTTAAAACATAAAATAAATTAAATCATTTTCTTTGAATATTATATTAAATTATAATTTAAAAAACTGATTTTTTTTTAGAAAAAATAGATTTTTAATAAAATAGATTTCTGGCCGAAGAGAGAAATATGGTCGGGTTTTATTAATAAATATTTATTAATTATCTTAAGTAGAAAAGAGTGGTAAAATTGTAAAATTACATTATTATTTCATGAATAACCTCATGGGAAGAAAATTCATAATAATTAGTGAAATATGGATCATGATATTTCATCAATGGAAGCATAATCATAAATAATCTCAATAAATAATAAGATTGTAATAATAAACTCTTACCACTTTAGTAGCATGGAATAAGAATTATCATGAAATAATAACATTACATGAATCTTAAAATATCATGAAAATTATTATATTCATTATATATCATGTCAAATAGGTATTATATACACCTCGTGAAAGAATATAGATGCATAACATAACATGTGTATCAAAGAAGGAAAATTAGAAAAAATTCTCTTAACAATTTGAAATCTTTGAAACCATTACCCCATGAAAGTGAGATACTAAAATGGATATTTAAATACCAAAAAATATAAATTTTATGAATCATAAAATACATTAATGCGTAGTATATACACAACATATAATAAATATGTGGTGAATATTGCATGTGTCTCACAAAAGTAAAAAGTAAAACGTAAATCACGTACCTTATGTTTTAACTCTCATCATACTTGTTCAGAACTACTGTATAATAAATATAATTTTATTATAAAACTATTAAAGAACCATTTTTAAATATATAATAAAATATATTTTTTTTCTTATGACTTTATATTACACTTTTATTAACAATTCCATGTTAAAGTTATGTTTCAAGTAATAACTGATTTTTTCCATACATGTTTTGGCTTATTATTATTGATCCTCTTACTTAGATAAGGATTTCATAATCTCTATAATAATAACCATGATATAAATATCATATTTTTTTTATAATAATCCATAAAATTTAGTGATAAGAAATGAAATACATTGATCGTTGAGATAGTAGGTCATATGTACACATGAACGTTGTTTCCATTT
This sequence comes from Viscum album, assembly GCA_963277665.1. Lineage (NCBI taxonomy): Eukaryota > Viridiplantae > Streptophyta > Magnoliopsida > Santalales > Viscaceae > Viscum > Viscum album. The sequence continues at coordinate 238,913,761 of OY728120.1, forward strand.
TCTTATCATATTGGAAGATTGTTAATTAATTGATATATATATATATTATAGTATAATTTTTATGCCATATATATCACATATTTATATTAAATCCATCCTTTATAAATTCCATGTAAAGCATGAACGAAACACATTTCTTCACGAGGCGGTAGTCTGCCGTACACACGAACAATGTTATAGTATTCCAAAAAAATGAAATAATGAATTTATGAGTTATATAATAATTAAATATGAATAAATAAATCATAAATATAATATATTTCATATGTAAATATTAGTTCATCATTATTCCCACCCTTGAAACAATCTAATGGAAAAATTAATAACATCGCTTCGCTAGGCGGTAGTCCACCATACACACAAATGATTATTTCATAACTCATTTTATAGAATTTTGTGTTGTTCTAGTTAAAAACAATAGTATAAAAACATACAACTATAAGATAATGATGTTATCATATAATTTTTATATAAAAATAATGGAATGGGATTGAGTAATAAATAACACAAAAATGTTTTTTGATGAACGTCGCCTCTTCTTTGGGTATTTCCATTTGGTTTGAACAAAAGGAAATCCATGGTTGTGTTTATTCCAAAATTAAGGATTCTAGTATTTGATGATGGAATTATAGAATTTATATTTTCATTTTGTTTCCGTAAAAATGGCTTTATAGTTGTGTAGAAGTGGGGAGAATAGTGCCCTTTTATAGTTGAGGAGGAGTGGAATTATTGTAAATTCTCAAAGGTATTCACTATTGGGAGGTCTCCATTACCTCCTGGGGCTCCAAAATTGAATAATAATGTATTTTATGGTTTAGTTTTTTTATAAATACCTCCAATAAACAAAAATAGTTATATTTTTATAATTTTATTCCTTAAGTCTAAAAGTCTACTCAATTTTTCCCTTTTAGTTTTTACCACAATAACTAATTTTATAACCTAGTTAATTTATCCATTAAGACTAAATTAAAGTAATAATTATTATATAATTTTTACCTAATTATTAAAAATATTATACCTATTTTATAAAATACAAATACTAAGTGTTTTGGAAATTAAGTTTTTATACAAGTGTATGCAATACGCAAAAACACTACTTTAACCCCAACTAAGATAAAAATATTTTTTATTTTGGGTTAAATATGTTCATTATAAAAGATAAATTGATCCATTAATGAATAATATTTGATATTCATTAAAATTTAATATTAAATTGGAAGAATATATTATTTTTAGTAATTTTGAATCATTTAATAAAATATTATTTATTATAAAATGATGTTATTAACAACTTTAACATTATCTAATTAATTTGAATTTAAAAAATACAAATAAAAATTTATAATTTTAATATATTAATTTAAAACCTTTTTAAAATTATATATTATTCTAAAAAATTAATGGAATACAATAATTCATTCAATTTACGTCACTTTTAATATTTTTAGTATCATTTATTTTAGTTGATTATTAACTAATTATTACTTGCATTCATGTCTCTTGTGAATTTAAAGTAATTATTTAACTTCTAAAAAAATAAATAAATTATCATGATAAAAAAAAATTTCCTTTCAAAATATTACTTGTTACCAAAAATTTTATTCATTTTCCCTATCCAAAAGATTTATAAATATTAAAGGAAATGAAAATTCCTTTTTTGTATTTTTATTTACTTAACTTAATATACATGTAACATTCATGTAATATTATCCCAATAACTAATAAAAATAGATCATAAGATGTTAAGGGTCAAAATATTTCAAGAAAAGGAATGATGAAAATTTTTGTAGGCTATGTTACACTATAAATTCTATGTTTAACTAATATGTAAAGTCATTTTTATGTTAATTACTGTAATTTTTTTTAAAAGGTAGGTTCCGGTCAAAAGACCAGAACTAATAAATTTATTAAAAAGAGAAAGTCACAAACGAGTTACAACAGACGGAAAGAGGGAAATTTTCTAGAATCCTTAATAAAAGCAGGAATAAACTCTGGAAGGAGTTCATTCATCCAAGTGATCTCATGAGAGACTCCCATGTTGGAAAGTCCATTCGCGTCCATATTAGCCTCCCGATAGGTATGCGTGGTAATAAAATTGAGGTCATTGAGCGTAGCAAGGCAATCCATCCATATGGGGGTGAGAGGCTATGCCAGATGAACATCACCCTTCCAAATGGCTTGCACAATGGTAGTGGAATCACTCTCGATCCAGATATTCTTCCAGTTGAAGCTCTTTGCATAGGAGACTACATGAATGGTAGCAAGCATCTCGACCTCCAGCACAGAAGCAGTTCCACATCTTCCAAAGAAACATCCAAGGATCCAGTCTTGATGATCTCTAAAGATTACCCCGCATCCAGCAAGACCAGGATTTCCCTTTGAAGCTCCGTCCACATTTACTTTAATCCAACCAGGAGCAGGTGCCTCCCAGAAAACTTCAATAGTGTATCGAGGTTTCGGGAAAATACCTTTGACGCCAATTCGGCGAAGGGTTTCAAAATCTATGACGGAATTGTCACAACAATCCATTTGTATCGTAGCCGCCTCCCTCATAGCCTGTAGAATCCACATTTTACCTGCATTAATATTAAATGAATTATTGTTGAATACAGAATCATTTCTACCGTACCAAAGAATATGCATAAGCTCCGCAACAGCCGTTAGAAAGAGATTCTTGATTTGAGGTGATCTTGGGAATTCCAATGTTCTTTTCATTTGAGAGAGAATAAATGTATCTAAAAGTCATCTGCAATCAAAAAGGTCAAAAATGTAATGCCAAAGGGCCATAGTAGTATCACAAGATAAAAAAAGATGATTGATGTCGTCGTGATGTTGGTTGCATAATCTACATTTAGAGCAATGGCTAAAGCCGTAGGATTGTAGGCAGATGTCATTTGGGATTTTTTGATGAGCAATACGCCACATAAGGGTAAGGCGAGAAGGCTTAATCCAAACTTTATTGAGGTTAGAAACCCAATTAAAATTTTCATCCTTATTAGGGAATTGATAGTGACAAAACTTTTTAGAGTCTAACAGGCCATTATGAGCAGGTTCCCAAACAAGGAGATCCTCATTGGAGGTGAAATAATAATTATCCACAATCCCCTTGATAGGATCCGGAAGTTGAGAATCAGGGGAATTGATCATCTCTCTAATATAACAATTTGAAGTATTATGAGAAAAGTTATTAGGCATATCAGTAATGAGAGGGTAGCCAGTCCAGTTATAAAACCAAAAATTTAAAGAAGAGTTTTTACTAATAAGCCATCTAGAATTTTCCATGATAGAGTAAAAAGAATCTTTGATCGAAGGCCAGATAGAAGAAGTCATATAATTAGAAGATCCAGACTTAATCTTATCAAGGAAGCGGCTTTTGAGGAATCTCATGGAGAGAGAGTTATTATGAATGAGGGACCATGTGAGTTTGTCTTGAAGAGCCTCATTAAAAATTTTACGATTCTTAATACTAATTCTTCCATTTTCACATAAGTTACAGAATTTAATTTAAAATTAATCATGCATATGTGATGAGAAAGATGGTTTTAAAAGTGAAAATGTAAAAAAGTTTAAATTTTTTTATATAAAAATTAAACATCAATTTGAGTAAAATTACCTAAATTACATTAATATATTTATAATTTAACTATGTTGACTTTAAAACCAACACAAAATATAGTTTAACATTATAAATTATTTAAAAAAACACAGTTATCAATTAAAATTCAGTATTTTTCACTATCCATCAAAACAAAGTTCTCAAGAAAATACAAAAAAATCACCCTGAGGTAATTATGATATTACTAGTTAGAAAATAATTTTTATTTTTTCAAATAAATTTTCTAAAAGTATAAAAATTTTATTTTAAATTATCTACGCCTAGCATGATCAGCCCATCTTTTAGAAAATAGTTTTTTCAATAAACAATAATTTTTCGTTAAATAATTCTTATTTTTTTTAAAATAAATATATAACTAATTGAAATGAGAAAAATATATATATTTTAATAATTTACTTAAAACTATTAATTCCTGATATTATATCATCCAGGCGATAAATATCAGATTAAATAATATTATTATTAGTTTATTATTGTTCAGTAAAATACGTTATTATGTGTAATACATTCCAAACATAGTGTTTCACATACCAAAATATAAAATAAGTGTTGCATTTAGAACAAGATGAACATGTTTTTTCATAAATAATTCTTATCTTCTAGTATTGTGAAAAATAATCTACCAAATAATTTTTATTTGTTGGATAAAATAATAATTCTTAAAAACCCAGTGTGCTACTATAACTATAATCTTTACATATGGTTGGTTTCATGTAGTAACTAGACTGATTGTGTGACCACCCTTCATGTGGTAACTTTTAATGTGAGCATATAGTATCTTCACCATAACTGATGCAGTATCATGTCGACTTGTCGTAGGTTTTTTTGTTTATGTTGTACGTTTGGTTTCAAGAATTTGATCAGTTAAATCTTTTACATGTGGTTGGATTAAATTTATTCATATGGTATTTCTAGATTTGAACATGTTGAAGTTTATAGTTCTTGTGTGCATCCCTGTCACAATTCCAAAGAGGATGATGGCATGTGTGACATCAATAAAATGGCATGCTTCAATCAGATCCAGTATCCCATATTCTATATGGTTGTTTAATAGTGGTGGAATAGTTCACACATCTCAACTTATCCCACATGAAAAAACCTAAAGGTATATATATTCTTAATAATTTTGGATATGTTGCATATTGCTCAGCCACGACACCAGAATTGGATAATCAATACACTCACGCACACTTCTTATGTGTAAAGATCTGACCTTAACCATTACATATTCTAGTGACTTTAGACTAGAATTAATTTCTTTCATTCCCAAATATCTTTTTGGTTTATAGTTTTATATAATTATTTCATAACTCATACATAAAAATATGTAAGCATACAAATATTATACTACTAATATATTATCCATTTTTTCAAAGTACAAAAGTATTTCAAAATAAAACATTATTTTTTTCCATAAAAAATATTCACAACTAGCAACTTAGCTTCTTCTATTCCTTTACCGAAGATTAAACCCTATGGAAAATAATTTAAAACCTGTAATTAGAACAAAAATATCAGTAAGGTACATAGAAATAAGGAAATAAACCATTAGTAAATATATAATTATCACCCTTAAAAGTAACTTCTTCTTACATTGTGATAACATGAGGTTTACATAAAATATATAAATAATTAAAAAACCATTTAGGTAACATGAGGAATAATTTTCATATCATACTTACTTATGATTATAACCCTCGTATCTACCATATGATTTTTAACTCTCATAGCTACCTTAATATTTAACTCTCATAGCTACCTTATAATGTAACTGTCCCAGTTACACTTGAAATAACCATTACAGTCAACTTCCAACAAAACCAATGCATTATATGATTATAATATACCCACCTATATTTATTTTATAATAGGACCACCTTTCAACATTATAATTAACAAGAACCATAACACAATCATAAAAAAAGAATACTTGCATCATATAAACAATCCTTGAGAAAAAACACTTATTTTAAAAGATTATTATTCACATAAAAAGGACACAAAAATTCACCAAAAATCAACATGTAATTATATTAAATTATACTTTAAAATATTAAGGCATCCTGAAAGTGTAAAAATCTTCTCATGTTGTATAAGATAAAAAACATTCTTTTTGTATTTTGAAAAAAGAGACAATAAAAAGCATTTTAAAAGGAATTTCCCTTAAATAAAATATGAAAATATCCCTTTCGAAAAAATTTGAGAGAAATTTGAAAATTTTCATTTTAAAACATTAATTTTCATATAAATACAATAATAAAAACCATTTTTACGATATGGTCATGGAATAGAAATATTTAGAATAATAAATCATTAAAACATTTAAAATAATGTTTTAGTTAAAGAATCTCTTACATCAGGTTTGACTTCCTCCAAACGTGTTAAAAAATTATGTATAATAGTTTAAATAGTGTTATTAATTTATTAAATAACTATATTCATATTTATAATACCCTATATGATCAGTTTATAACATATTCCCAACCATTAATTAAAAATATTTTGTTATTTTCATTGTTTTGGGTGCGTTCATTTCATGGATTCATGGTCGGCTCATTATTCATTTTCTTATAATATGGAGATAATACAACAAAATTTGAAAGAAAGGATATTAATAAATTTATATATGTTTAAATTTTCACATACATCCATTTTTATTTCAACATTAGGATGAATCATTTGATAAAATGTTAATGTTAAATGTTTACTTTATTTTCTCACTTTTTCTGATCTTCACGAACATATTTTGTTTTTCTTAATGTTATGGTCATATATTAACTAAATAATAGTAAACCATATATAATATATATATAGTTCATTTAAAACAATTTTAAGTGAATTTTAACTTTTCATGAATATGGTAATGAGAAACAAAAACACATAGTCCACAAAGGCGGTGAATTGACAGACCATGGATAACGATTTCATTTTTAAGAATAAAAAGAGGAAATAATAAAATTGATGATAGATATAACTATAAAAAATAACATTAAAGTATATATATGATACCATAGTTGTCATGAATCTTTGTATAGAGGGTCTGGATGTGGAAGAAGGGAGAAATAATTTATAAGAGAAGAAGGAATTTATCTCTCGAATATTTTCTCCTTTAGAACCTCTTTTCGGCACTTAGAATTTTTCTTTTTGTAAGACAATAAATACTAGAATGTGGATAGGGATGAGGATAATGGAATTGGGTTGAATATGGGAGAGAAATATTGATCAAGTTGATGAAATTAAGTGACGTAAAGAGTCCCTTTTTATAATTGAGGTGATGGGTAATTTGGGAATTATATAAAATATTCAAATATTATAGGACTATTATAGGGCTTGAGACTAGAGAAATGACTAAAAATATAAAAGGGTTATCTTTTAGACCATAAATTACCCCATTTTTAATTATTCACTATCTTTTTTATTTTTAAATAATTTTAGAAAATATTATATTCAAGAAATATAATTCTTTCAAATTTAACACTATTCATAGCTATGACTTTAAAAACATCAAAACAAATATTAAAATTCAAACCAAAATTTTATTATATCTAGGACATGTCATATTTATCTATATAATTAATGGATAATCATAATGACATAATTATATATTTATTTTAATATTTTTAATATCAGTTATTTGATTATTCTGTTAAATTAATAATTATTGCATCATTTCTATGCAAGCCTTTAATGTATTTATTTTATTCATAAAAATTCAAAAATAAATTATCATGGTTATGATTAATATTTTATATTTATAGAAACTATTTTTGGTTGAAAACTATTATGTAAAATTGTATATTAATATTTATTACTAATTGAACATGGTAATATGAACAACATGATTTTCTTTTAAATAAAATATTATAAAGTTATTAAGGTGATCCAAGTGGATCCAAAAGGTCCCAAATTCAAAATATAATATTATTATTACTGAAAATTACTCATCCAAAAAATTTTATACAAATTCTTGTTTTATTTAATGGTTATTAAAATTTTAATTAAAAACATTTAATTAATTTTTCTTCTGCTTACACAAACATTGCATCATCGTTGCAGAAAAATTAAAGTTAATTATTTCATATATAATAATTAAATATAAATTAATATAAAAAAATAAATAAATTAGGTTCAAGATAGTATTCTATATTCTTTAATTATGTATGTTTACTCATATCCAGGTCAAGACAACTTCTTTAATTTTGTAAATTTGACTTTTCTTGCCTTACACAAGAATTGCACAGGTATTTAGATAAGATTAATGTTATATAACTCTACATTATGAAAATATAATTCAAAAACATAAATTATACATAATAATTAATAATACATTCATGCAAAGACTCTTTAACACTGAATTATTATCTTTAAGGAACCAAATTTGACTTTGTTAATGTTGCGCAGGCCCTACGTCGGCACTAACAATGTTTTTTATATTTATCGTGAAATAAAGTATAATTTACATGTTCTAGATTATTTTTGTACTTTATATATTTTATAATATCATAATTTATTCAATAATTATGTCTAATAAATTTTATATTATAATTATGTTTTGACGATGTTACAAATACTGTATTATTTACTATTCACATAAAATTAAACTTTTTTAGAAAATTAACAAAATTAAACTATAGCTGATTTTTTATATTATGATTTCAAATGTTATTTAAATTTTATCACAAAAATCTAAGACTTCCAGAAATTTTTTATAATATTCATTCATAAAAAGTAATAAAAATCATTTTTGAAGAAAATGTATATGTGAAGATTAAAATGACTTTAACAAAAAATAATTTTATTATTTTCTAATAATTTAAAAATATATTTATTTTTATAGGTATCTATATATTTATTTCATAAATCATTTATTCATACTCATACCCTCCATTTTAATGGCTATGTTATAATGTTCACATTTTAAATAATAATATTTTTTTTATTTTTTTATGCATGGTGTTGTGTATCCTGTATGCTATCGAGTATAATGTTTCATTTTAAAATATTAGTACATTATATCCCCCCACCCACTTTAATAAACTACGACCTCATAATTTTAATTTGGGTTCGGTAACTAGGGTTTGACTTTCCGAAACACCTTTGATCAAATTCCACATAGTAAAAATGATTATTAAATCTTCTACTTAATAAGAGAGAAATGAATATAAGGCCCCGACCATAAACCTTACATAATCTTGAGTTATCACAATATTACACGTTGAGGATCTTTTCAGGTTTAGAGTTTTAGAGAATTAGATCATAAAACATGCATTACATTCCACATATAAACAAAGTGGTTACATAAAGATAGTATTCTTCATTCCCATCAATGGAAACATATTTAAAATAAACATGGATTCTTTCTCGACACTTCCTTGACACTATCATCATATCATGTACATTTCCCTTGACCTATGAAAAACATTTCAAAACAACTTGGGATGAGCATAAAAAGCTCAGTAAGGGATACAGAAATAATGAAAACTGTTAGTTTTTCAAACATCAAATAAACCATATATACTCTATAAAAGTAATACCTTCACCTTCATGAAGTAGTAAAAACTCTTCACTGAATAAAGTATCATTACTTACCTTTTTGTAACCAAAGGATTACCATAAAATCCATAAAAAGAACACATAACATATATAAAGGTAACTAGGGACATAAACATACTTAAGTGGAATAACCATACGGTCGACATCCACACATATCACTTAATGGAATAGCCATACGGCCAATTTCCATACATACTTAATGGAATATCCATACGGCCGACTTCCATACCCAATGCATTGGAGGTTATAACGTAACCACCCTTCCTGGTATTCACGGCACCACCCGTCATATGGTTTATAACGTAACTACCCATTAAAATGTCCAAGTACCAGTATAAAATCATAAAACATAAAACCAATATAAAGGAATGATAACATTTCCACATTTCAATCACAATATATCATAAATATATTGACATAATAGAATAATTTTTTCAAAACCATTTTCAATACCAAAATACATAAAAGATTATATGGTATTTATTTTATTCTAAAAACATTACGGATTTTTGAGAAAGACAAAGACCAAATAATACTCGCGGTGGCGGAAAAGGTCGTTGTCACCGCGTACGTTAAAAAAACATTCCTTTTTGTCATTTAGTAAAACGCTTCATAGAAAAAGATTCCTTTTGTATAAAAGTAAAAGTCAAAGGGGTTTATACACCGTATAAAAGAAAGTTTTGTATAAAACGAAATATGCCTCAATGAAAGGAGATTGAGACGAAGTCCCTTACCTCGGGTCCGACTTGACTCGATCGTTCTTTAACGTCCTGAATAATAAGCTTGAGTTAATTTATACTTGATTAAGAACCTTTTTAAAGTTCATTATTCCTTTTATATCACTTATTGCTATGTTATAAACATTATGTAACCATTTATGTTAATAATGTTTGTTTTCTCAATATTTGGTTCTTAAGTCGAAAGTGAACTTCTTACAATTACATGTTGTTCGTGTGGTCAAAGGTTCTTTATATCCAGAATGAAATTCCCGATTTGGATATAATATGTATCATATATATCCAGAATATACATGTATTTATAATATTACATAATCATTTAGAGGTAAGAAATGAAATGCACCGTTCATGGAGATGGTAAGCCGTACGTACACATGAACGTTACTTTCATTTCTTTGTTATATTAGTGGAATTAAAACTAAATGAGAGGTATGTATATTTTAATTCCAGAATTATATTCATCATTTATATATATCATTAATTATATATATCCATTATATACATGTACTTTTAATAGTACATTACATTAGGGGATAAGAAATGAAATGCACCGTTCATGGAGACGGTAAGTCGTACGTACGCATGAATGCTACTTTCATTTCTATCTCATACTTTAATGGAAAGAAATAATAATGATATAGAGGTATATTATAATTCCAGTATAACATCATATATAATAACTTTAAATCCATCCTTTACACGTCCCACATATGGCATTAACGAATCACATCACTTTGAGGGGGCGGTAGTCCGCACTTCCTTAAATGAAGATATCGTGTTTACCCATAATGGAAACCATAAAGGTATGCCCAAAATGAAAAATACAGAAGATTAAAGAAACAATAGACATATTATATATCATATATAAAAATAGTGACATCATAATGGCCACCTTTTAAGGTGTTAAATGAATATTGAACAATCATCGTTTCGGGAGGCAGAATTTCGCCATCCACAGAAACCGTATGTTCTTTAACCATTTGATGTAGTTCTGTGAGAGTGTATCTCAAATAAATATTATAACAACATCCTAGTATATTCGAGATACTGTTGTTGTTACAAAAGAAGTAAATAAAAAGAGTTTAGAGGGTTGGAGAAGCAAAATAAAACAAATGAACAAGAGAGAATGAATTACCTTTAAAAGTGTAACTCCTTTTGATTTGAGCCTAAAGGCTTCCTTTGAAAGGATTATACACAAAGGTAATACTCTAGGATGAGTATAGGGATGTAGAGAGAGTAAATGGGAAGGGTTTGTCTGAGCCAAAGGCTTGAGGAGTGTGTGAAATGAGGTAGAGGTGGGGGCCTTTTATAAGAGGAGAGGAGGGGCACTTTTGGAAAGTAAAGAAATATTACTTTATTTGAAAATGTTTTTCGGTTTTAAAAGGTCCCACATTGATATAATTCGTGTATAAGGTGATAAGTGTTCTAAATACACTCATCCAATTGGTTTTGGACATGTGTAGCTCATAGATTTTACATTATCTTTCCATTTTATTGAAATCATCAAATAATGATGTCATCGCTGCATCATTATTATGTCATAAATAATTTAATTTATCTAATGTCTAAAAATTATAGAAAAAATACTATGATGTAGGAAATCTTTTTATCATTCCAATGACTATTTATAATCAAAAATCTAATCTTTATAACCCCATCTAAAAATTGTTTTTGTAAAACATGTTATGTTTGTGTCATTTTTACTTTTACATTAAATAAAAAGTTATTTATGTCATTTCCCAACCAAAGTGTCTCCATGGGGTCCCCAAGTTTACCCATGGCTTTTATTGGTCGGCCATGACACAACCATTGAGGGTAGGACATGTTTCAAGCTCATCTTATTTTATTAAAGCATTATTTTTACCTTAAACTACACTAATTACCACTAATTGCGATTAAGAACTTAATAAGTTACTATTCACCAAAAAATTATTATAATATCATTAAACCACATTTTACTTCTTAATGAAAACCATGTATGTCGGATCTTTTAAATTCAAAACACAATGATGGAAAAATTTCATTTAAACGGAAAATCAGTCTTTATAAGTACCACTTAGTGGTTTCACTATTCATCAAAAATTGATGTTTTTCAGAAAATTACCAAAAATTTACCCTAAGATATATTTGATATTAGGAATTCAAAAATGAAGTATATTTTACAAAATTCAAAACATATAAGTCACATTAATTAATTTAATAATTAATTCCCGCTGTCAGAAGAAATAGCGTGTTTTTATGAAACAATAAGTATCAAAAAATTGACACTAGTTTAAGTCCGATTTCAAAGTGAAATTAATTACAACGACCACTATTGGATTTAATGGTAAAAATATTTTATAATTTCACTTTAAAACCAATTAAAAAGATAATCTAATCATATAAATAAATTATATTAAAAAGAGGTTTTGAATTAAAATACAACATTTTACACTATTCATTAAAAAAATGAACTTTATCAGAAAGGTACCAAAAATTTACACAAAGTAAATTTTGATGTCTCGATTCTAAAGAAGAGTTATAATTTGTCCAATAGAACTTATAACATTGATCAAAACTATATTTAATGACAGTTCTCTGTTAAAAGGTGATAAGTGGACCTTTTGTGAAAATTAGGGTATAAATGCCTAAAATTGAACTCTTTCCGTATTTTAAGCCTTTATCTTTTATTGGATAAATGTAAAAACATTTAAAAACATATATAATCATATTTTAGTTATTTCTATCCATTCCCGCCAGTACAACGGCTACATGTAAACTAATTTTTAAAATAATATTATTTTATTACTAGTGTGCAACGTAAGTTTTCAAAGAAACTCATCATTGCGTATCGAGTACGCTATCGAAAGTAGAAACCCATTTTAATTAAAATTAATATTTAATTTTTCAATATTAATTAATATGAAAATTCTTTATTCATTATTTACCTGGGATGTTACATCCTTCCCCCCTTTTGGGAATTGTGTCCTCACAATTTTATTCACTTATCAAAATAAGTGGGGGGTATTTATCCCTCATAGCATTTTCAGATTCCCACGTTGCCTATTCAATCACATGGTTTTTTCACAAAACATTTACCTGATGAATCACCTTATTCCGTAACACCTGCTCCCTGTGGTCAAGAATCTGGACCGGTTGTTCCTCATAAGATAGGTTCTCTTCCAGCTGAACTACCTCTGGACTCAAAACATGAGATGGATCTGGCATATACTTTCTCAACATTGAAACATGAAAAACATTGTGTACCTGAGATAAACTCGGAGGTAAAGCCACCCGATATGCAACTGATCCAACTCTCTCCAGAATTTCATATGGTCCAATAAACCATGGACTCATCTTTCCTTTCTTACCAAATCTCATCACACTTTTCCAAGGAGAAACCTTGAGAAAAACATGATCACCTACCTCAAAAGATAGATCCTTCCTCCGGTTATCCGCATAACTCTTCTGCCTGCTTTGTGCTGTTCTCATGTGTTTCTGAATCAGCTGAACTTTTTCTGCCATCTCTTCTACCAATTCTGGTCCCATCAACTTCCTTTCACCCATTTCATCCCAGAAAGCTGGAGTTCAACACCGCTTCCCATATAATGCCTGAAATGGTGCCATCTGTATACTAGAATAAAAACTGTTATTATATGAAAATTCAACCAAAGAAAGATGTTGGTCCCAACTTCCCTGATAATCCATTGAACAAGCTCGTAGCATATCCTCTAATGTCTGAATTGTTCGTTCTGACTTCCCGTCTGATTGAGGATGAAAAGCTGTACTAAAATTTAATTCAGTACCCAACGACTTTTGAAGGCCTTTCCAAAAGTTAGAAGTGAACCTGGGATCACGATCCGATACAATGGAGAGAGGAACTCCATGTAACCTGACTATCTCTTTAAGATACAAACGGGAAAGTTGATCAAGAGAGAAAGTATCTCGTATAGCAAGGAAATGAGCAGATTTGGTCAAGCGATCAACAATAACCCAGATTGCATTATTACCTCGAGATGTCTTCGGTAATCCCACAACAATGTCCACGGATATATTCTCCCATTTCCACTCTGGCACTGGTAAAGGCTGAAGCATCCCTTTCGGTAACTGTCGCTCTGCTTTAACCTGTTGACATGTCAAACACTTCACAGTAAAATCAGAAATATCTCTTTTCATTTCATCCCACCAGTAATACTCCTGCAGATCTCTATATATCTTAGTACTGCCAGGATGAACTGAAAACGAAGAACTATGAGCTTCACATAACAACTCTCTCTTCAACTGTGAATCACAAGACACACACAATCTCTTCCCAAACCTCAAAACACAAACACAAACTTATCCAAGAACTCATGGAAAATTTTATTCATAAGGTCCATGAATACAGCAGGTGCATTGGTTAACCCAAAAGGCATAACTACAAATTCATAATGGCCATATCTAGTACGGAACGCAGTCTTCGGAACATCTGCTTCTTTTACTTTCAACTGATGGTACCCCGACCTCAAGTCAATCTTCAAAAAATACTGAGCTCCCTGGAGCTGATACCACTTCATTCTATGGCCCAACATCTACTGAAGTAGTTGCAAAGGATTTCACCACCCCTTTCTGCTTGTAGTCTAACTGCTTCCCATCCCTGAAGCTCTTTGTCGGACACTCATTTGCATAGTGACCCATCTCATTGCACTTAAAACATTTCACTAATTGTAAATCAAATTTTTTCTTACCTTCACCTTGATCCTTTTCAGTGAAATCACGAGCCTTATGTCCCATCTTATCACATCGGTAGCACTTTCTAGAATTCAGAAGACATTCCCCAGCATGCCTTTTGCCACATTTATCACAAACTGAAAACTTAGTTCTCTTACCATCAGACTTTTTTGAAGAATTCTTACCTTTCTCCTGCCACCTCGGTCTCTTCTTCTGCTGGTTCTTATAGAACACTTGGTCATTGGCAAACTCCATTTCAACCTTCTCAGCACATCGAACAAGCTTTTCATAACTTTTAAACTCTCGGGAAGCTAATGACCTTCGATATTTTGGCTTTAATAATGAGTAAAATGATTGATTTTACTATCAAGGTCTCAGATAAAATTTGGAGCATACCTTGCCAATCGAGTGAACCTTTCTTCATAGGCAGCCACTGAGTCTTCCTCTTGCCTCAATTCCAAGAATTGCTTTTCCATCCTAAGTCGAATAGCCTTAGGAAAATACTTCTCAAGAAACATACCTTTGAATTCGTCCCAGTGAAGATCCTCAATCCCATCACTATCCCTTATATTTTTCACCATCGACCACCACTGATCAGCTTCACCTTCAAAATGGTAAACAGCAAGACTAACCTTTTGATGTTCTGAACACCCCCATGACATCAAAAATCTTCTCCAGTGCTTTAATCCACCCTTCATCTCGCACAGGGTCAGATGATCCTCTGAATGATGGGGGATGTTCCCTCATGAAATGTTCCACCACTGACATGTTCCTCTGCGGTTGATCTGGATGATCTCATGCATGGATACCACCACCATTTATAGCCTGAGTCAATTGTTCCATCACTGCAACAAACTGTTTAGTTCTAATTCCGACCATCTCAGGTTTCTGATTTGGAAGGTTATCTTCCTCCTGATGTCGTCCCAACATAGCTGCTTTGTTTCCTCTACGGAAAACCATTCTGAACACAGAAATATCTTAGGTGAAGCAACATGGTAATCCGTAAATGCTATATCATTTCAATAATATTATAATTTAACACTTTTCTAACTCCTAAAGTTGTCTAAACTGACCTCTGATACCAACTATAATGCCCCGACCTTAAACCTTACATAATCTTGATTTATCACAAGATTACATGTTGAGGATCTTTTCAGGTTTAGATTTTTAGATAATTAGATCACAAAACATGCATTACATTCCACATATAAACAAAGTGGTTACATAAAGATATTATTCTTCATTCCCATCAATGGAAACATATTTAAAATAAACATGGATTCTTTATTGACACTTCCTTGACACTATCATCATATCATGTACCTTTCCCTTGACCTGTGAAAAACATTTCAAAAAAACATGGGATGAGCATAAAAAGCTCAGTAAGGGATACAGAAAGAATGAAAACTGTTAGTTTTTCAAACATCAAATAAACCATATATACACTATCAAAGTAATACCTTCACCTTCATGAAGTAGTAAAAACTCTTCACTGAATAAAGTATCATTACTTACCTTTTTGTAACCAAAGGATTACCATAAAATCCATAAAAATAACACATAACATATATAAATGTAACTTGGGACATAAACATACTTAAGTGGAATAACCATACGGTCGACTTCCACACATATCACTTAATGAAATATCCATACAGCCAATTTCCATACATACTTAATGGAATAGCCATACGGCCGACTTCCATACCCAATGCATTGGAGGTTATAACATAACCACCCGTCCTGGTATTCACGGCACCACCTGTCGTATGGTTTATAATGTAACCACCCGTTAAAATGTCCAAGTACTAGTATAAAATCATAAAACATAAAACCAATATAAAGGAATGATAACATTTCCACATTTCAATCACAATATATCATAAATATATTGACATAATAGAATCCTTTTTTCAAAACCATTTTCAATACCAAAATACATAAAAGAGTATATGGTATTTATTTTATTCTAAAAACATTACGGCTTGTTGAGAAAGCCAAAGACCAAATAATTCTCACAGTGGCGGAAAAAGTCGTTGTCACCGCGTACGTTAAAAAAACATTCCTTTTTTTCATTTAGTAAAACGATTCATAGAAAAAGATTCCTTTTGTATAAAAGTAAAAGTCAAAGGAGTTTATACACCGTATAAAAGAAAGTTGTGTATAAAACGAAATATGCCTCAATGAAAGGAGATTGAGACGAAGTCCCTTACCTCGGGTCCGAATTGACTCGATCGTTCTTTAACGTCCTGAATAATAAGATTGAGTTAATTTATACTTGATTAAGAACCTTTTTAAAGTTCATTATTACTTTTATATCACTTATTTCTATGTTATAAACATTATGTAACCATTTAAGTTAATAATTTTTGTTTTCTCAATATTTGGTTCTTAAGTCGAAAGTGGACTTCTAACAATTACATGTTGTTCGTGTGGTCAAAGGTTCTTTATATCCAGAATGAAATTCCCGATTTGGATATAATATGTATCATATATATCTAGCATATACATGTATTTATAATATTACATAATCATTTAGAGGTAAGAAATGAAATGCACCGTTCATGGAGACGGTAAGTCGTACGTACGCATGAACGCTACTTTCATTTCTTTGTCATATTAATGGAATTAAAACTAAATGAGAGGTATGTATATTTTAATTCCAGAATTATATTCATCATTTAGATATATCATTAATTATATATATCCATTATATACATGTACTTTTAATAGTACATTACATTTGGGGATAATAAATGAAATGCACCGTTCATGGAGACGGTAAGCCGTACGTACGCATGAACGCTACTTTCATTTCTATCTCATACTTTAATGGAAAGAAATAATAATGATATAGAGGTATATTATAATTCCAGTATAACATCATATATAATAACTTTAAATCCATCCTTTACGCGTCCCACATATTGCATTAACGAATCACATCACTTTGAGGGGGCGGTAGTCCGCACTTCCTTAAATGAAGATATCGTGTTTACCCATAATGGAAACCATAAAGGTATTCCCAAAATCAAAAATACAGAATCTTAAAGAAAAAATAAACATATTATATATCATATATAAAAATATTGACATCATAATGGCCACCTTTTAAGGTGTTAAATGAGTATTGAACAATCATCGTTTCGGGAGGCAGAATTTCGCCATCCACGGAAACCGTATGTTCTTTAACCATTTGATGTAGTTGTGTGAGAGTGTAGCTCGAATAAATCTTATAAAAACATCCTAGTTTATTGAAGATACTGGTGTTGTTACAAAAGAAGTAAATAAAAATAGTTTAGAGGGTTGGAGAAGCAAAATAAAACAAATGAACAAGAGAGAATGAATTACCTTTAAAAGTGTAACTCCTTTTGATTTGAGCCTAAAGGCTTCCTTTGAAAGTATTCTTCCCAAAGGGAATCCTCTAGTATGAGGATAGGGATGTGGAGAGATTAAATGGGCAGGTTTTGGCCAAGACAAAGGCTTGAGGAGTGTGTGAAATGAGGTAGAGGTGGGGGCCTTTTATAAGAGGAGAGGAGGGGCACTTTTGGAAAGTAAAGAAATATTACTTTATTTGAAAATGTGTTTCGGTTTTAAAAGGTCCCACATTGATATAATTCGTGTATAAGGTGATAAGGGTTCTAAATCCACTCATCCAATTGGTTTTGGACATGTGTAGTTTATAGATTTTACATTATCCTTCTATTTTATTTAAATCGTCAAATAATGATGTCATCGCTTCATCATTATTATGTCATAAATAATTTAATTTATTTAATGTCTAAAAATTATAGAAAAAATACTATGATGTAGGAAATAGTTTTAGCTTTCCAATAACTATTTATAATCAAAATTAGGATCTATATAACCCCATGTAAAAATTGTTTTCGTAAAACATATTATGTTTGTGTCATTTTTACTTTTACATTAAATAAAAAGTTTTTTATGTCATTTCCCAACCAAAGTGTCTCCATGGGGTCCCCAAGTTTACCCATGGCTTGTCTTGGTCGGCCATGACACAACCAATGAGGGTAGGACAGGTGTCAAGATCATCTTATTTTATTAATTCATTATTTTTACCTTAAACTACACTAATAACCACTAATCGCGATTAAGAACTTAATAAGTTACTATTCACCAAAAAATTATTATAATCTCATTGAACCACATTTTACTTCTTAATGACAACCATGTATGTTGGATCTTTGAAATTCAAAACACAATGATGGAAAAATTTCATTTAAACGGAAAATGAGTCTTTATAAGTATCACTTAGTGGTTTCACTATTCATCAAAAATTGAAGTTTTTCAGAAAACTACCAAAAATTTACCCTAAGCTATATTTGATATTACGAATTCAAAAATGAAGTCTATTTTACAAAATTGAAAACATATAAGTCACATTAATTAATTTAATAATTAATTCCCACTGTCAGAGCAAATAGCGTGTTTTTATGAAACAATAAGTATCAAAAGATTGACACTAGTTTAAGTCCGATTTCAAAGTGAAATTAATTCCAACGACCACTATTGGATTTAATGTTAAAAATATTTTATAATTTCACTTTAAAACCAATTAAAAATATAATCTAATCATATAAATAAATTAGATTAAAAAGAGGTTTTGAATTAAAATACAACATTTTACACTATTCATTAAAAAAATGAACTTTATCAGAAAGGTACCAAAAATTTACACAAAGTAAATTTTGATGTCCCAATTCTAAAGAAGAGTTATATTTGGTCCAATAGAATTTATAAGATCGATCAAAACTATATTTAATGACGGTTCTCTGTCAAAAGGTGATAAGTGGACCTTTCGTGAAAATTAGGGTATAAATGCCTAAAATTGAACTCCTTCCGTATTTTAAGCCTTTATCTTTTATTGGATAAATGTAAAAATATTTAAAAACATATATACTCATATTTTAGTTATTTCTATCCATTCCCGTCAGTACAACGGCTACGTGTAAACTAACATTTAAAATAATATTATTTTATTACTAGTGTGCAACGTAAGTTTTCAAAGAAACTCATCGTTGCGTATCGAGTACGCTATCGAAAGTAGAAACCCCTTTTAATTAAAATTAATATTTAATTTGTAAATATTAATTAATATGAAAATTCTTTATTCTTTATTTACCTGGGATTTTACAATGAAAGTGTGAATATCACTTCAAGAAACACATATTAAGGTTCCATGTAGGTATATATAGACATATACGATAAAAATAACTCTCGATTAATAATTGAGAGTGATAAAGAACATGCTCATGAGAATGATAAGAACAAAAAAATATTAAATCTTTGATAGGTTATGAATACATGGATTTATTAGTAAGAAAAGTAAACTGATACCATTTTTATTTAAAGACCTTCTGATCAAGGGTTTTGGAATTAATTTACTATCTATAATAAAATAATAATTAAATATACCTACTTGAAAATTAGAGTTTCATCTATTTGTTAATCTCCACCAAAAACATATCTTTTTCTCCAAATGATGAGTAATAATTTTTCTTGCCTAAAAGATTAGAATGAACTTTTAAAGAATCACATAATCCACAAAATATTAATTATCTATTACTCCTCTTAAAATATTAAACGAAAACAAAATAGTCAGTACGAGATAGGATAATTCTAAAATTAATAATAAACTATTATATTATGAAAAAAATATTTTAATCCCCAAAATTCAATAGTAATACCCAAAGTTCAAAATACATCATTCAATAAGTAACTATAGTTTACATTCCTCAAAAATATTGGACACCTAGATTAAAAACAAAAAAAAGTATATACTTCCAAAATAATTTTTAAATTTATCCCCAAATAATATTAGTGGAACTTAATGTCTTATACAAAAGTGTAATTTCAATATCATATGATCTCATGATATGCTAATTATTTCTATAAATAACTTGAATCACCATAAATCCACAATAAAATCATATTTGACTCCAAAATAAAATTAAAAAATTATTCCTAAAAAATACCATAATATTATGTTTACCATAATCATATAGGATTCCCAAAATAGTTAACATCTTACGATATAACATTAGTCAATAAATTTCCAAAAAAAAATCAACCTCATGGTATTTTATATGATAATACATATGTCCCAAAAATTTACTAATTCGTCATCTATAAAATCATTTCACTAAGAATAAAAGTTCATTGTAATTGGTACTTGACATAGGCCAGTGGTAGGGGCTTTACCCTAGTCACCCTTCGGTTGTGGGTTCAATTCTTATGGGCTTTTAGGATGTGACAGGTTGTCGTCTGACCTATCAGTTGTCCTTTTTAAAATAGTAATTCTCATAACATTAATATAAATATTAGAAAAATCCATAAAAATAACCATAAAATATTTAACATTAATGAAAATATTTAACATCAATGTCTATCTCATACATTTAATTTTTCATTCCAAAATTTAATAACGCATAATTACCTCAATACTAAATGCCTCCCAAAATACCATTGGTCACCTTAAAATTTCATAATCTAAATCCTCAAAAGATATTTATAATACATTTATCTTATGATAAAACATAAAATTATAATCCTATGATGATATTTATAACTCTTAAACAGAACTCCTAATCTCCAAAATTTTATAAACCCTACTCTGATACCAACAGCAAGGACTCAGCCTTAACCATTTCATATTCTAGAGACTTTTGAATTCAATTCATTTCCTTTCATTCACAAATATATTTGTGGTTTATAGTTCTATATAAATATTTCATAATTCATATATAAAACCCCACAAACATACAAATATGATACTACTAAAACACAGTCAATTTTTTCATATTACAAAAGTCTTTAAATATAAAATATGATTTATTTTCCTGAAAATTCTTCACAATATGAAGCATGGATTATTTTTTTCCCTTACCCAACCTTAAACAATATTAAAAATAGTTTAAAACTTGGGATGATAATAGAAAACTTAGTAGGAGACATAAAAATAAGTAAATAAAATAGTAGTCCATGAATACTTACTAACAGATAAAATATATACTTCTCACACTTAAAAGAAACATATAATTTGTGATAACATGAGTTTTCCATAAAATATAGTAGGAATAAAAAACCATTTTGGTAAGTTGAGGCAACATTTTCTTTAAATAATTAATTATTATTGTAACCCTCATGGATACCTTATGATTTTTAACCCTCAAGATAACCTTACAATGAACCTCATGACTACCTTATAATATAATTATCGTAGTTAAACTTGGAATAACCATTACGGTCAACTTCCAACATAGGAAGTTCTTTGGAGGGTATCACATACCCACCCATATTTGGTTTATAATATAATGACTGATCTATATTACAATTACGATGAACCAGAACATAATAATAAAATATAAATACTTACATCATAAGAACATTCCTTGTGGAAAATCACAAATTTAATAGAATTTTGTGCACACACAAAGGAAAATAATTATTTGAAAATATACACATAATTATTTTAAATAATTCTTCAAAATATTAAGGCTTCATGAATATGGTAAAATCATCTCATTCCATATAAGATAAAAAAACATTTTTTTATTTCTATAAAAAGATGCATTAAAGAGGATTTCAAAAGGAAAGTCTATTACATAAAACTAGAAAATTATCCCTTTTTTAATACATTTGAGAGAAATTTTAAAATTACCATTTTAGAACATTAATTTATGTATAAATATATTCATAAAAACCATTTTTAAAACATTTTCATGAAATTGAAATATTTAGAAGAAGAAATATTTAAAACATTTAAAACAATTGTTTAGTTAAAGAGTACCTTACTACATGTTCAACTTCCTCAAAATGTTTTCAAAACTACAGTATAATGGTTTAAATATTTTTATTAATTTATTAAATAACTATATTATAATTTATAATACCTTAAATGTTCTTTTTATGACATTTTTCCACCCATTTATTAATAATATTTTGTTATTTTCATTGTTTTGGGTGCGTTTGTTTCATGTTTTCATGGTTGATTCAATATATATTTTCTTTTCAAATGGTAATAATACTCTAGAAGTTGAAATAAAAGTTATCAATACACTTCTATATGTTTAAATGTTCCCATTCATACATTTTTATTTCTAACCTGGGGATGATTCATCTCATAAAACATTAATGATAAAAGATTAGTTTTTTTCTGGTTTTTCCAACCTTCACAAACTTGTTTCATTTTTATTAATATTCTGGATATATATTAATTCCACCATGTAAGAAAAAATATATTATATACATTTTGTTCATTTAAAACAATTATAAGTGAATTTAAACATTCCATGAATACGATAATGAGAAACGAAAACTCATTGTCCATGAAGGTAGTGAATTAACACATCGTGTATGACGATCTCATTTTTAAGACTGTAGGGTCCTGAAAAATCTACAAAGGAATTTTTACCCAAATCCCCCAAAGTAATTGGGTAAAATAATAAAAGAAGATACACAATGAAAAGGGGATCGGTCCACGAATCGGTCCATGGAGGTGCAATGTGGCTAGGCACTGTGAGGCACCCCCTCCGCGAACCATTGTTGTTCGTAAAATGGAGGCGGAGAGCCTCTATGGTCGCGAGGCAGGATGGGCGCCTGTCCTGTTCACTATCATGAACCTCCCTAACCATGGACCGCATCGACTGGTCCAAGCCACACCCATTGTCATTTGCGGAATAAAGGCCGAACCCTCCGATGCCGCGGAGTACTCCCTGAGTTCGCCTCGTGGAGGGGGGGAAGCATTCAATACCCACCGCGAATCGCAGATTGACCAAGTCAGCTGTGAATCGGGTTATGGGCCTCCGCAAAGGGTTCCGTGTGGCCACAAATACATACCATTCCATACTCTATAAAATGTGACCGAGAGGGAAAGAAAAGGGAATCGGAGAACTAGAATCAGATTCGAAGGAATAGGAGATCGGTTGAGGGAAGGGTTTGGATTTCGCAAATAGAAAATTCTTATTCGTGAACAACAGCAGGTATATGAGTTAAGAAGGAATTTGAAAATTCATAATAAATTGGTGAACCGCGAACCAAAAATAACAAAAAAAAAAGGAGAACAACGAACCATACCCCCTCCGTGGATGACTTACCCACGGACCAGGGAGTTTATGACTCTTTTCCCATCCTTCGCATCGCGTAGCACCCTCCTACGCGGGAAAAGCCCCGACCGACGAGCCTCTGACCAGTGTTGTCCATGGTCGTCGCTGCCCTCCTGGAACCCTCTGCGAACCACCCTGGTTCGCAGATTAAACCCGAAGCCGTGAACCACCCTGGTTCGCAGATTGAACCTGAAGCTGCGAATCGTCCTGGTTCGCGGGACGCCAATCAGTCCGCGGACCACCATGGTTCACGGATGGCTTCTCCATCCGCGTGGTACTTTCCCATGTGAAGGGAACCACTACCTATACCTCTCGGTGGTTCACCAAATACTTTGGTGTTCTCATTCCCAAAGCTAGGTAAAATCATTCCAATCCAGCCAGGTCCTCCACAACTCCCTCATTGGCCTATTCGTCGGCCCCGAGCTGAGGCCTCCACCAGAGCCACCGGATCCGCGTGGTATGACTTTCAGGTGCATCAGCGTGCCTTTTTGAGTTCACATACCCACGGTAAACCGAGGAAAAGGGGTTCCCCTGACCCTTGAGCAAATTCCCGAAGCATTCCTGGGTTCACATTCCCACGGTAATGTGGAGTCTGGGCTCGAGAATCCCTTTTCTTCCCCTCAACTTGCTGAGGGATCCTCGAAGATGGTAAAATACCCATCATAAGGAAGCCCTCGTGCACTACAAGAGAGGATATGGGCACAGGAGCTCCCCCCTTTCCCTCTCCCTCTTGGATTTGTCGCCCCGGGTGTCCATCTCGGAGTAAGCCCCGGCCTTCTGGGCCTCCTCAGAGTGTAAGCCCCAATTCATCATCCAAGACTGCTACATGCGTAAGCCCCACTCTGCTTCTCATGGACGCACCTTTCACGACGTGATTGTCTATTCCCTGCTACCTCTTGTTCCTCACACCGAGCATGACTCACGTGGTCTTAGAGTAAGCATTGACCATGACATCCTACAATGGTCCTCCTTAGAGTGTAAGCCCCAATCCATCATTCTGGGATGCCTCAGAGTGTAAGCCCCAAGCCTATGCGAACTATGTGGACTTTGATCCCTACCTCCTAGATAGGGTATGTAGGAGGCCTCCAAGAGGTTCAAGCCCACCACCCATCGGACCACCTGGTCTCTCTTCACGTCGGCTCTCTGACACCTATACGAACTACATGGACTTCGATCCCTGCCTCCTAAGAAGGGTACGTAGGAAGCCTCCCTGAGGTTCAATCCCAACAACCGGTCGATCCGATCATCTCCATATCGGTTCACCACGCCACTCCTGGTGCTGCCTCAAGCGAGTTTCAACCCTTTGGGGTCATTAATCCAACGAGGGATTGTAAACCTCGGGCATAAATGATTCTGAACCCCTTCTTCTAGTTGACTGTTGCCCATCAAGGTTAAATCAATGGATACTATGTTTGGGTATAAACCAAATATTCGCAAACATTTGAATACGTCTTAAATCTATAAGAGAGTCCCAGAACAGGAAATAATTACCCCCCAAAAAGGATGCGATGAGCCCGACTTCCCATCCTCTCGACCAATGTGAGTTCTTAAGAGTCGCTGGTCAGACCTTCCGGCGAACGCCTGCCTTTGGAAAGCAGTTACATCAATCATTGGATACGGAGCTGTAGGTTGTTTCATGGACGAAAACCAAGAACGAAACAAAAAATGGTTAACCCGACATGAATCTTTAACCAGACATGATGGATTGAACTTAATCTCACCCAGTTCCCCCTTACGCTCCAAAGGAGGGCCAAGCGAGGTCATTAATTAAGAATGGGATTATGAGATGCTGCTTTGACGGGTTTCCTGCTTGTATTTGCTAAAATTTTTCATAGGCACTACTTTCAGAACTCCCTTTGATCCAATGGCATCGCAAAGGAACTCCCAAGTGCGCACTTCCAACGACGCAAGGATGAGACTCCCTCAACAACAGAGGACCCCGTCACCCACCCAGCGTCTTCAATGCTGGGGTTTGGACGTGCTGATGCGATAGTAAAACGCAAACGGTACTCTCCCAACGGTGGAGGTGACCATGCACTCCATCCAATCCATCAGGAATCGTCGGTCGCCTGCCCAGTAGTGACTGCAAAGGCAGATCCAGACAGCCCATGTCGCTGTCTCCACCCGTTTTGGGAGTCTATCCCCAGAACGGGACAATTCATACCTCCCTTATCTTAGGGAGGTGGATGAGGTTGACGTTGAGGACTTCATCCCCACCTAACGGGGGTTCTGATCCAAGTCCCCCGCTGGCAGACGTCATCATGGTCACGCCACGACCCGACATCCTCGCGACGAGGAGGATGTCTCCATGAGGATTCAGGCCCATGCTCCCTGAGCTCTGGCCCCTCGGACCGCTCGACAAGGGCGGAAGACGTACAGTCGGGGACCGGTCCTCACCATGGTCCCTGAGGAGGAGCTCCACTGCCCAGCCACGGAGACGTACCACAAACAGGAACCTACACCTGTTCGCTACTCCCAATCCCACCATCTAGAGATGGCGGCATCATACAAGCCAGCGCGCATCCCCGCCAAGATCCATCAAGCTCGTCGCTCATACAGGACGACACTTACTAGGAAGGCACCTCTCCCTACCTAGGGTCGTGAAGCCCACCAACCTAACATGGTGGTGACCCGACCCCTACAGGACCAACTCCCGGCAGTTTTTTCAGACACCCGTCATCCTAATATGGTGGCGATCAACAAAGCCCACCACCTAGATGTGGCGGAAAATCATAGGTGGGCACGTCTCCCCGCCAACAAAGGCCACCGACTCGATATGGTTGGAAACCAATATATGTAGGCCCAGCTCCCAGTGGATGCAAGTAATGTCCGCCACCCCAATGTGGCGGCAAACAGAGAGAGAAACTGGCATATCCCGATACAGGGGCAGATTCATTCACCTACCCCAACACATGGGAATTGTCAGTACCCACTAACCATTGGAGGACCGAAGCAGGATATTCCTACTCCGATACCAGAATGGGCCTTCATACCTATTCCATCCAAATATTTCTCTCTACATATCGTGGAAATAATGGAAGATCAGGTATTGATCCCAGATCATATCTTGCAGACTTGCCAGCATGTAATTGCATCGCTGGCAATAGCAAGGACTCGGGATCGTGAGCCCGTCTCCCCAATTGATCCGACTCATCTAAGAGATAAGATAGCCGCCTCGGAGCAGATCTGCATCCCTGCTTCATCCCAGAAGGGTTGCCGGCTATATTCTGCAACACAAGGGCAACTGGATCAAGCAGCTTCACTCGTTGCAATTGGGGGACACCCGTCCATCACGGTGGATACTCCAGAGCAGGCATATATACCTGCTAAAAGTCAAGATGTTCATCGTCACATCCTGACAACGTCACGGGACCCAATTAGACAGGGACCCAAAGGAGATGAAGGTCGTTTTCGACAGCAGGTGGTCTCCACTGCCCACAAAAGAGCACCCCGAACACACCGAAGGAAGCCGAAAAATAAAGGGCGGGTTCATGACTCTGCTTTGCTGGAAGCTGGGGTTTCTGATGCTGCTAATCACACATCAGAGGCTCGAAACTATGCCCACCCATTACCATATTATGGGAGTGGTAGTAGTAGTTGCGAAGGTCCTCCCCGCAATGGTTCTACCATTAGTTCTAAAGGTCCTCCCCAGAGCACCCGTGGGGGCCTCCCCCGCGGGCATATAACGATCAGTCACGGGAGATTCTCTCTTGATGCGAGTCACAGAAACCCTCCACGTGACCAGAAGATCGAGTAGCAAGAAGGTGCTCCACTTGCTGCGGTCCCCCCTGAAGGTCCTCCTCAGGGTATACACTGCAATCTCTCTCCATGCAGTGGGACCATAGATTATAACATTATTCCCCTCTATCATAGTAGCAACTACGGAGGTCCTCCCCATAGTGATGTCTCATCACAATAAGAAGTCCCTCCTCTTGTCGTGTCCTTCCCTGAAGGTCCTTCCCAGGGGTTACACTACAACGGAACTCCACGCAGCTAGGCATCAGGTCACCGTGGTAGTCCTCACCACCCTGATAACGGAGGTCCTCCCTGTAGAGACGTTGAGAAACGAGAAGGCCCTCCCCTCATTGCGGTTCATTATGGAGGCCCTCTCCAAGATGTATCCAACAGATATTATCCCTACGGTAGCAGTAATGGTATTCCTCTCCATTTCCGCAGCTATGATGGTAGTCCTCGCCACCATGGCCGCCATCACGAAGGTCCTCCCCGCAATGGCCCCAGGAAACAAGAAGGTCCTCCCAATGTCGCGGAATGTCTTGAAGGTCCTCCCTAGGATGTGCGTCGAATGCCAAGCCATGATGGTCATCCTCACCATAATGGCAGTTGTTGTGAAGGTCCTCCCCGTAACAACTCTACGCAGCCAGAAGGTCCTCCCCTTACTGCAACATGCCTTGGAGGTCCTCCCCATGGTGTGCACTGCAAAAGTCCTCTATGCAGTGAAGCATCAAGCAGTAATGGTAGTCCTCACCATTACGGCCGTCATTGTGAAGGTCCTCCCCATGATGACATATTATATCGACAGGAAGGTCTGCCTCATGCCGAATAAAGCACCGAAAGGCCCTTGTATGCCGAGGCACTCAGAAGTACAGGATCGAGCATGTCAGATTCCCAGCTTGTCACTAACAATGCCCTTCTTCGATCCGGAGACAGTCCGGGGCCGCGTTCATCTTCTGAACCACCTCGGAATCTCTTATATAATGATTCAGCACCTACCGATCCCACTGCCTCTGATCACACAAGAGGTGAGCACCTCAGTTTAGCTGACCAGGTAGAGGAATCACTGGCAGAGGAATATGCCGATATGCTGCACCTGAGGAAACGACTGGCCAGTATTGATATACCAGTTATTTTTTGGCTCATGGCCACCTCTCAGTACGAAAAACCCAGGGAGTTGTCGGAAGAATTCTTACACGGCATCCGCCATAATATATGGACAACCCTCCACCAGCTAAAATCGAGATTCCTACCCTATATAGGGTATGTAGACCACGTCAAGGAGATAGGGGACCTACTATGTCACATAGACCTGTAGGCCCTTTCCTCGACGCAACAACAATGCCCCGAGAGGTGTAGAGGAAACATGGAGATAGCTTGTCTCCACGCACTGCATCAGCTGCGCCGTCTCATCGGTGATGCTCCAGCAGGAGTCCATATTAAGGGCTGGGGGGAACACGGAGCTCTGCATTTCACTCCGCTACCCGCCCAGAAGAACCCGTTTCACATGGTGTCTTTCAACATCGTCACATCGAGATGGGAATCGGTTGGACCCCCTGTTCAGGAAAGGCAACACACCCAGCCTAGTCGGGCCTTGAGTAAGTCCCAGAAATGTCAGGCCCAGCATGAACGAGTCATTCAAAAACTCTTGAATCAGGACACTGAGAGCATACAGTAGGCCTCTCACCTAAGATAGGTCAATCAACGATCTCTGCCTGCCTCCCCAGAAGGGACTGATCCATAGGTGAATTCAGCACCAGATCTGGTTCACCCCCGGATAGGTGCACGCGAGATTAGGCAGGTCGTGATAGCTGCAGCCACTACCGCAATCCAGGGTCAACCCCAGCCTGTAGGGCTGGGGAAATTTTTAACAACAAATGCCCCCATAAGACCAATAAAACTGGGAAGAGACTCAATGTCCAGGGAACGGAGCCAACCCCAGCCCTCAGGGATAGGGGCATTATTACCCCCTCTACAACAACCTCCCCCACGAGAGTCGGTATTCTCTTGTCTAGGGAGGACAGTCAAGAGAGGAGCTTCTCATCCTATCCCATCATATGAATCATCATCCCCTCTAGGAGGAAGGCGCACCGTAAGTTTGCATCAAAGAACTCTCCACGTCACCCTTTTCCAAGAAGTTCGTGGGGAATCCCAGGTCATAAGAGAAAAGGCCAGCAGAAGACCTGAGAGATTATCTTCCTATTTGGAAGATGATGTCCCCTCAAATCTGCAATATGCAGTCATCAATGCCATAGAGGATAACCTCATGGGTGACACTGGGGAAAATTCAAATCCGGACGGATCAGGAGACGACAGTTCCGGTCACACTGTGACTCACAATGAACCCCCAGGTGTACACACTCGGAACCAGAGGGCTGCTTTAAATATGGCCTCCCCTTCAGCTAACCTCCCTCCACCTACCCTGTGAGCTTCCAAAAAGGCCAAGAACAAAGGAACAGTTAACCTTAACCCGTCCCCCTCTCTTTATCAAAATGAGCCACTCACGCTCGAAGAGAGTTTCACTCGACAGGAATAAGAGATGAAAGAATTCAGGCGGCTTAACGCTGATATGCTCCAGAGGAACCGCCTTATTGAAAGTGCATCCCAAGAAGAGCCACATCATGCACTCCTGGAAAGTACACCCCAAATGATAAGGCTTGACCAGGAAAATGAAGAATGTTCAGGGCTCCTGCCCAATGAGGCGCTTGGCCCATCCAGCTACCTAGATGTGGATCCGGATGAATACCAGGATTTCCCTACAATTAGGAGGCAACTAGAGCAAGTACGCCCGAACCCTCCGAGGGTACCCTGAACGGAATATGCACCCTTGGTGCCAGCCAACCCAGACCCCTCAGGAAATGCCTTGGGCTACGCCTGCCCAGGGGCGAGCCCAGCAGGATGTAAACCAGTGACTCACCAATACCATCAAGGCATTAACAGCTCAACTGGAAGCGATGGAAGGTCAACGCGCTCTGATACAGTCGTAGCAGAAAACTTACCCAGACTGGGTGACCAACACACCACCTCCACCCAATTTTGGGATCCCTGTATTCCCCATATTCAATAGATCAGGTGATCCGAAGCAGCATTTGATGCACTACGCATCCTATTGCAACCCAATGATGGGGGCTCCAGAACAAAAAGAATCAGTGAAAATTATATTCTTCGTACGGACCTTGCAAGGATCCGCCTTCGTCTGGTATACGAGTCTATCGGCCCAGTCAATAAAGAGCTGGGAGGACCTCTGGCAGCAGTTCATGTTCCACTTTAGCTCAATGCTTCCAAAAACAACGGTCAGCGATCTCATGAACTGCAAGTAGAGGGAGAAAAAAAGGGTCTCAGATTTCATAGCAAGATGGAAAGGTCTGACCTATTATCTGAACAGGACAATGCCTCAAGATGAGATGCTAGCCATATGCATTGATAATTTTAGAGATGAGCTGCAAACACCACTCATACTGGTGGAGTGCACCACTGGATTCCGCCATCTCTCGGCCATTGCCCAGAAAATTGAGGACTCCATGCAATGGACTAATTCAAAGTCCCGAATAGCCTCACAGGCTCCTGCTAAGAGAGCTCCTAGAGCTGAAGCTTCTGCTGTCACACTCAAGCCGGCCCCTGTTCCTGCTCCGCTGCTCAAGCCTCCACCAAATCGTCAAGGGCCCCCTGCATATCAGCGGCCCCCCACCAAAACGGGACGATCAGAGATGACCAAAGTGGAACCAGTTTGAGGAGAAAATAAAAATAGTATACTCATTCTGAGACGATCAAGTTCACGGATACTTCATTTCCACCATGAAATGTAATTTGCTCCGCCTCCCAGAGCCATGGAAGCCTGAAGAAGTCGGCCGCGATGACAGGCCAGATTACTTCCCCTACCATCGGATGTTGGGGCATAGTATCCGAGAATGCTTTGTCTTCAAAGACCTCCTGCAGAGGATGGTAGATTATGGACATGTCGAGCTGGGACCACCCCCAGAACATGTGGAATGTATCTCTACCACCGAATTCGGCAAAGGGGATGGGTGGAAGAAAGTCAGCAGAAAATAGGGGCAAAAATTTGATAACTGAATGACTCAGAAGACTATCAATCGAGCCTAGGGAATACTCCGAGCTCAACTACAGCAGCCGGTTTTTCCACCAACAGCCCCTGAAGCTGCAGAGTCGACAGCATCAGCCTCACAATCCTCTATAATTCAGCCATACAGACAAAGTCAAAGGAGGAAACAATCACAAGAGGAGCAGTATGTGGTGGGGCCAAGGTTAGTCCAGACCCTGGCAGATTTCATGCCCTCGAATTTGGCACCACAGGCACCAACCCACCAAATGGAACCATCAGAGACAACCGACATGGTTGACCTGTCAGAGGATGAGGAACCAATCTTTGGTTCTATCAACATCATCCATCTCATGGGATCATTCCCTGTCGAAGGGTATGACTACGAACCTGAGTTCCCTGCACAAGGAGACGGGAGGAGGAATTGTAGAGGCAGAGGATACCAGGGGAGGCACAGCCATGGCCAAAACCAACCCTATGGTTGGACCCCGGCCCAGACCGTCAATATTGCGGAAACCTATGGGAGAGCCCTTCAGCGGACTCATCAGGAGAGAGAATGCCCCTCCACCTCCACAAGAAGCCAATCTGGCCCTGTTATTCAACGATACCCACCAGAGGAGGAACAAGTGTCTGGCCGCCTAGTGCATACAAACAGACCAGCCAGACCAAGTCCTCAAAATGCAGGCACACCATCGACATCCATCCTCGCGGCCAGTCCCTCCTCACCGAATGCTCCAGCTCCCAAAGCACCTGCTAAGACTCTCCTGCCAACGGATAAGCGTCGACCATTGGAGCAAAAATATGACAACCTTTAGTAGCTAGCGTCTGTACCTACCATGTTGTCAATCCTAGATGCCCTGGGTTTGTCAGCCGACCTTAGGGAGGCACTTATCGAAGCTTTGATCAGCCCCCAGGAATTCCAAGCCGAGGTTGCTGCCACCGAGATTTACCGGATGGATACTGTCCCGGATAAATGCAATGCAGTGATTTCCTTCATTTATCAGGATGAAGATTCCATCATGCAAGGACACATCAGACCGCAATATGTTTCTGACACGCTGAATGGTATTGAGATCCGAAAAGTCTTTATAGAAAATGTATCTGGAGTTAACCTCCTTCCCCTATGGATGCTCTGTAAGTTGGGCTACAGTGAGGAAGATCGAATTCCCTCAGCCACAACTTTGTTAGGTTACGAAACGAGTGAGCAGAATCTAATGGGACAGATTAAGCTAAAGACTCATTTTGGTGACCTGGTAGCCTACACAGAATTCCTGGTGGTCTAGTAGAACACAACATTCAATGCCCTGCTGGGAAGGCCATGGCTCCATAAGCACATGGACGTTCCTTCATCCTAACACCAGTGTTTCAAGTACTGCATCAATGGACAAAGCTGGACGTTGAACGCCGACAGGGCCCCTTTTGAGCTCTCGGAGTCACATTACATCGATGTCAGGTTCTATGAGCAAAAGAAGAAGAAGCCTTTGGTCGACGGCATCGACTGGATCCCTACTCCAAATGGACTGGAAATGGTCCCCGACGTCCCCCTCAGGCAGCTTGGCGGAGATTATGTCCTGCCCATCAACCATGTTGAGAGTAGGAGTTCAAGTCGAGGCACACCTTCGGATTTCCTAATGACTTCATCCATGATGGACGAGCATGACAGTGCAGGAACATCTACCAACCCTCGATTTGAGGTTGAATGCTCAAACAGGGATTCCCACGATGCCTCTCCCTCAAACCCTCCAAGGCTCAGACTAGAAACTCTCTCCTCAACGGATCAAGAGGATGAGGAATTGGGAGAAGAAGAGGGGGAAGATCTCAGAGATGAACCTCCCGCATTTGAGGAGGGTATCTTTACCACTGTGGACGAGCTTAGGGAAATAAACCTGGGTACCGAAGAAGACTAGAGGCCCACTCTCATTAGTGCGGCCATGTCTCCCGAGGAACATGAGGTATATACCTCCTTCTTAAGGAAACATCGAGATGTCTTTGCATGGAATTACATGGAAATTCTAGGACTCGATCCCGAGGTAGCGACGCATCACCTGGGTCTTCCAGAAGACCACTGAGGCTACAAACAATCCGCTAGAAGGACGCACCCCTCACATGCTGCCACGATAGAGGCTGAAGTCGATAATCTCATTAAACCAGGCTTCATCAAGGAAGTCCAGTACCCTATGTACTTGGACAACATCGTCCTTATCAGGAAAAATTACAGGAAAATCCGCGTCTACATTGACTTCAGAGACCTTAATCGGTATTGTCCGAAAGATGACTTCTCGGTTCCAATAACTGAGTTGTTAATTGATGCGACGGCTAGGTATGAGGCTCTATCCTTCATGGACATCTATTCCAGATATAATAAAATCAGGATGGCCTGAGAAGATGAAGAATCCACTGCCTTCAAGGCCCCTCAAGGGGTATTATGTTACAGGGTCATGCCCTTTGGTCTCAAGAATGGTGGCACCACATATCAGTGTGCCATGAATCGGATCTTTAAGCCATTCCCAGGGAAATTCGTTGAATGTTACGTGGATGACCTAGTGGTCAAGTCCAAACAGCGATCAGATCACCTATCAGACCTTGATACCGTCTTCAACAAGCTCCGACAGCATAGCTTGAAGATAAACCCCTTGAAATGTGCCTTTGGGGTAACCTAAGGGAAATTTCTTGGATTCGTCGTACGCCATCGCGGCATCGAAGTCGACCCTGAGAAGATGAAGGCTATCCTGAGCCTGCCACCCCCTTGAAATCTCACTGATCTGAGGGAATTCCAAGGACACTAAGCCTACATTAGGCGGTTCATAGCCAACCTAGCAGGCAAATTTTTCCCCTTCACCAGGTTGATGAAGAAGGGGGTCACGTACCAATGGACGAATGACTTCCAAGAGGCGTTCGACATCTTGAATAAGTACCCCTTAAGCCCACCATTTCTCATGCCCCCGGTCGAAGGAAGGCCTCTCATTCTATATGTGACAGCCCTAGAATGGTCATTGGGAGCCTTCCTTGCACAGAAGAACGACGCTGGAAGAGAAAACATTCTCTATTACCTCAGTCAAACCATGATTGATGCTGAGACTCGATACTCAAATATCAAGAAGAGTTGTCTGGCCTTGGTCTTCGTGGTTCAAAAGTTGCGACATTATCTGCAGCATCATGAGGTCCATTTGATCTCGTGGAGTAACCCACTCAAGTACATCCTCAGTCGCCCGATGCTAACCAGTCGCCTATCATGATGGGCAGTCATCCTGCAACAATTCGACATCCGGTTTGTGCCCCAAAAAGCCATCAAGGTCCATGAATTAGTAGACTTTCTGGCAGAGCACCCTTCAATAGGGACCACTACACCGGACGCTGAACTACCTGATGAAGATGTCTTCTCAGTTCAAGGGGAGTTCCCAGCATGGGAAATGTACTTTGACGGCACATCCTGAAGCCCCACCGGGAAGAGGATAGAGGATCCCAGATTCAACAAAGTGGGTCTGGGGATAATACTCGTGTCCCCAAAAAAGGCAGTTATTCTGTATTCCTTCCTCCTATCAGAGGGATGTACGAACAATGAAGCAGAATATCAATCCCTCATTGCAGGCCTGGAACTCGCACACTAGGCATGAGTACAGCACATTAAGGTAAAAGGCGACTCGGAGCTAGTCATCAAGCAAGTCAATGGTGACTATGCTATTAAAAAGGAGGATCTGATCCCCTTGTTTGACCATGTTTGAGTGTTAATGGCTGAGTTCTCCATAGAACCAACATTGACTTATATTCCCCGGTCCCAAAACGCTCAGGCTGATGCATTAGCCAATGCGGCCACAGCCCTAGCCAACCTAGATCGGGATGAAATGGTCATCAATATTTCTCACCGTCGAATGGTATTGCCATTTGTTCAAGCTAAGATGGAAGGGATCCACGAAGTCAGCCCTGTCCCTGAGCCAAATGCTCCTGCTACCAGCTGGATGACCCCCATCACAAACAACCATCAACGGGGAGAGCATCCATCAGATAGGGATGAACGAGAGAAAATATAGAAAAGGGCAGTCAATTTTTTCCTATATGGCAGTGCGGGTCAGCAAGAGATCCTATATAAATGAGGCCTCAATGAAGTGCTCCTCAGATGCATTGACAATGAAGAAACTGATGCCATCATGACTGAAGTACATACAGGAGCGTGTGGAGCACATCAACCGGGGACCAAGATTCCCCATCTTCTTCGAAGGCTTGGGTACTAATGGCCTACAGTGGCACGAGACTGCGAGCATTTTACCGCAAAATGCCACTCATGCCAGATTCATGCCAACTTCATACACCAGCCCTCGGAGTTGCTTCATCAAGCTAAGTACTCCTGGCCATTTCCCATCTGGGGGATGGACGTTGTGGGGCCATATCCTCCCACCACGGCCAAACAGCTGAAGTATATCCTCACGATGACCGAATTCTTTTCAAAATGGGAAGAAGACGCACCCCTCAAGGAAGTCAGGGCAAGAAATATTGTCAGCTTCGTGAAGGCCAATACCATCACCAGATTTGGTGTCCCTCATACTATACTGACAGACAGCGACACCAATTTATGCTCCGCTGAGTTGGAAAATCTATACCACGAGTATGGTATCAAGGCTAGCCACTCATCCCACTACCATGCAGTGGCCAACGGACAGATAGAAGCTTTCAATAAGACCCTTTCCAACATCCTTCAGAAAATGGTGGACATAGACAAGAAGTCATGGCTGGATAAACTCCTCCATTCATTGTGGGCTTATCGAACCACAATCTGCACCACTACTCAGTCTACCCCATACTCATTGGTTTATGACATAGAGGCGGTCCTTCCCATTGAAATCCAACTTCCCTCACTCCATGTTGCCATCTGGGATCGATTATCTGATGATGAGCATTCAGAAAAGCGGCTAGGTGAATTGGAACAGCTAAACGAGAAGCATCTGCACACTCTACACCAACTGGAAGTGTATCAAAACTGGATCGCATAATCCTTCAACAAAAAGGTCCACCTCTGGTCTTTCTTGGAAGGATAATTAGTGCTGGTCCTCCGGACCCCAATGATACCCGGCAAGAAGCCTCCAAAGCAGGATCCCAAGTGGGAGGGACCATATGTTGTACACAAGGTCTACTACAACGAATCGTATTCCCTGATCTCCATGGACAGGAAATCCACCACAGCTCTCACCAATGTGAGATTCCTGAGGAAGTATTTCACATAGAGACAGAGAACTCTTCGTCCGAGCTATATGACACTAAACTACCAAGCACTTCATCCTTACTGCATGATGTTAAACTGCATTGAATCTTCATCTGAGCTGTATGACACTAAACTGCCAAGCACTTCATCCTTACCGCATGACGTTAAACTGCACAAAATCTTCGTCCGTGTTGTATGACACTAAACTGCCAAGCACCTCGTCCTCACCACATGACATTAAACTGCACAAAATCTAATAATTCCCCTTCGTCCTGACCACATGACGTTAAACTGTATGGCCCCCATCCTCACCTCATGACTTTAAACTGTATGGAGATCGTCCTTATCGCATGACGATAAACTACACGGACAAGGTGATTTAAAAACACCCCCTTCTTCTGTGTATGGACCAGACCTGAACAGGGCATATCATCTTTCAGAGAACTATGTGTGGCTTGATTCCTGACCTCGCATGATACGCAGTGACACCCTAATTCCACACACTGGCCCAACAACCTCAAACAAAAAAAAACAAAAACAAAAACAAAAACAAAAATGCCCATCCCCTCGTGTATGGACCAGACCTGCACAGGGTGTGCCCATCTTCCTAACCACATGACGTTAAATTGTATGGACTTCTTCATCACTGCATGATGCAAAACTGCACAGATTCCAGAGGACTACGTACGGCTTGATTCCTGCCCTCATAGGATACGTAGCGACGCCAGGATCCCCAGTCTTGGCCCAGCCCCCTGAATTAAAGATAAAAAAATGCCTTCTTTCCCCCCGTGTATAGACCAGACCTGCACAGGGTGTACTCATTTCAGAGAACTATGTACGGCTTGATTCCTACCCATGCAGGATACGTAGCGACGTCAGGATCCCCAGTCATGGCCCAGCCCCTTAAAAGAAGAGATTCCCTTTCCCCCCATGTTTTATCCAGACCGACACGGGCTGTACTTATCGTCCTTCCCGCATGACGTTAAATTGCGCTGACAATGATGTTAAAAATTCCCATTTCCCCGTGTACGAACCAGAGCTGCATGGGGTGTATACCTTCATCCTTACATCTTGACGTTAAACTGCATGGAGTTTGTCCTCATCGCATGATGTTAAACTTCACGAACTTCATCGCGACCCACTCAGGACACATGGGGATACGAGGTGGAGATACTCCTTGCACATTTGGATACATCATTTCCATACATCAGACTCCACGGTCTGGATAATTATGGATCTCCATAACCATTCATGGCCATCGGAGGTGGAAATTCATCGACCCGTGGACACCTTTGTATGACTATGCATACAATTCCCTCAGTGGCTCTACATATTGATATCCCCTGGACCGTCTACCAAAGGCAATATTTCCACAGGAGGCACTCTTCCTAGCTCCGTACACTTACCGGCCTCAGAGCCCCAATACCAAACCTCTTGATCTTGAAGTTTACGGTGAAGTGGTTTACAAGTTTGTTCCCCTTTTCACATTCAGGTGTTTCCAGGGTTTCCCTATCTGGCCAGCCTGTGTGTCTGCCAATGGTTCATATAGAGACCTACATCAACAAACATCAATCCAGGACTAGGCTACTTTGACTCAATGGATAACTGCGGTGAAGATGTTTCTTGTATACCCGGACACCATTATCCCCACATGTAGAACTCTGCACTGTGAGCAATCGTAGATTTTCATAATCATTTATGGCTATTGGAAGTGGAAAGTTATCGACCCGGGGACACCTTTGTACGACTATGCAAACCATGCCCTCAGCGACTCTGCATAATGATATCCCCTAGCTCGTCCATCAAAGGAAAGATTTCCTTGGGCGGTAAATCTTCTAGCTTCGTACGCCTGCTGGCCTCATAGCCCCCACACCATTCCTCCTGATCCAGGAAAGCTCAAAGTTGCAGTTTATGACCTTCTTCCCTCGCCTTGTCCTATGTAAGTCAGAACATATTGACTCAGTTATCCTTAGAGTGATTGCAGCAATATTCACCCAATGGTCAGAGCTCTATGACTGATAAACGAGGAGTACATCATCCTTGCCGCATGACGTGAAACTGCATGGAATTAAGGCACACCCCCCGCGCAAAAAAAATAGAGAAAATATCAGCACAGGGGGCTCTTTGAAACTCTACAAGAAACTAGGGACGGATATCTCTGACATGTCCAGACATTCCCCTACCAAATGACAGACTTCGTGGCCCAGATAATTTTGGATCCTCATAACCATTCATGGCCATCGGAAGTGGAAATACGTCGACCCATGGA
Organism: Viscum album; assembly: GCA_963277665.1. Classification (NCBI taxonomy): domain Eukaryota; kingdom Viridiplantae; phylum Streptophyta; class Magnoliopsida; order Santalales; family Viscaceae; genus Viscum; species Viscum album. The sequence continues at coordinate 238,952,733 of OY728120.1, forward strand.
CACCTTTGTATGACTATGCGTACTATGCCCTCAGCTACTCTTCATATTGATCACCCCTGACCCGTCTAACAAAGGCAAGATTTCCACAGGCGATTCTCTTCCTAGCTCCGTACGCTTACCAGCCTCAGAGCCCCCATATCACCTCTTCTGATCCAAGAGGCCCTGGAACCATGATTTACACCATCAACCCCCCTTTCACGTCTGGGACATGTTGAGGTATTCAAGCCCAGTTATATTCTAATGAAGAGTAGCTTTCGAAAAAATTCCCCTCGTGCTTTCCGCATGATGTTAAACTGTATATCATCCTTTAAAAATTCCCCTCGTCTTCTCCGCGTGACATTAAACTGCACGACAACCTTTAAAGATATCAATTTCTTTACCGCATGACGATAAACTGCATGGAAGCCGTCCTAGCTGGATGACGTTAAACTGCATAGCAACCTTTAAAAATGCCTCTCATCCTTGACGCATGACGCCAAACTGCACGGATTAGGTCCAAACCACATGATGATAAACTACATGGTCATACTCGTCATGGGTTCAATGAGAAACAGAGGCTTTTCTTCATCTTTTAGTTCACGGGTCAGACCTGCATGAACCACCGCCTCACACCAGCATGAGAAAGAATTACTTCACCTATTCTCAGGAAGTTTAGTCTAGATTTTTCTCCCGTATTCAGGCACCCTCTCATCATAAACCATACTCTATACTCAGGAAAAAGTCGAACTCTCATAATCCACCCCTGGTGGTTCCAAATCTCAACTTCCCTAAAGTTTCTCGGCTATCGGAAGAAGAAATTCATTGACTTAAGGACACCTTTGCATGACTATGCATACCATGCCCTCAGCGGCTCTGCATATTGATCTCCCCTATACCGTCTTACAAAGGAAATATTTCCTTAGGCGATTCTTCTCTCCATACGCCTCTTGGCCTCTAAGCCCCCATTTTCTATCCCGGAATTTGGAAACCCTCTGAGCCGTAGTTCACCAACTTCTTTCACAACCCTACCTGAAAATGGTGGAACTTTTTCTGACAAGATTACTGAGAACTAGGAGAATTCGTTCCATTTTAAATGAGGTCCCACATGACTTTAAACTGCGTCAAGCCTCAACCATCCCTTATGCTAACTAAATGTGTAGGGAGGTGGTCTCCGTACCACGCTCCTGATTAGTACAGAGGTTCCCAAAACCCTTTCAGATGTCACACTTCCCTTCTGAGCCACCCTTGGTGGTTTTCTTAATTTTACAAGCCACCCATCGTGGTTCCCACAAGACGGAGTTCCTTGAAGTACCCTGGCCATCAGAAATGGAAAAGTCTTTGACTTAAGGAAATCTTTACATGACTATGCATACCATGCCCTCAGCGGCTCTACATATTGATCGCCCCTGGCCTATCTACCAAAGGCAAGACTTCCTTAGGCAATGCTCTTCCAACCTCTGTACATCGATACGGCTCCCATGCCTTGAGACATGCCCTTCATGTTTTCCAAGCACGTTTCCCCCCACATGCGTCTGAAGGGTATTAAGACATCTTTTAATCAGTTGAACCCCATTGGGGCCCTTATCCCACCATATCTGGTCAATGTTGTTTGACCTAAAACATCAGTAGTAATAGTCTTGTCTGCGGGACTTTAAACCGCTCACGGAAGAAAGAGGTGCAAAGCATGTTAGGCCGAAAACCCAAAAAGGAGGACCTAAGAAAAAGCCGGGTTATACCCGCTGGGTCCATACCGAATGGGCCCAGGAAAAATCAAGGAATTAAAAAAAGAAAAAGAATTAAAAAAGTTCATACGGTTTTTATATAAAACCCTAGAAATAGTCAGACTATGCTCACTGGATCCCATGGTCTAGGAAAAAGTTAGAGCTTGGTTTATTTTTAGTCTTGGACTCGGATTATTCTATGTTCAGGGAATTAACATATGCGAAAATCGTACCAAATAGTTTCTATCACAGGAAAAGGCAACAAGGACACTAAGGATAAATGTTTCTTTGTTCCATAAAAAAGTGGGTAAGAAGGGAATCCACAATTTGGAGCCTCCTCTAGTGAGAAAGGTGATTACAGGAGTTTTTTGGTGGATTCACAAAGCTATATAAGGCGTTGGTGAGAATACTCGATTGTATGAGAGAGATGATATAGTAAGGCCATCTTAGCCTCTGCACCAGACCGCAATTCTTCTGCCTCCTGATCCACCTTTGTTCTTGCCCTTATTTCCTCCTCCATCCGCCTATCCCCTTCTCCAATAATGGCGGTGACGTTGGCCTCTTCTTTATGCATCTTCTGTATCTCATTTCATAGCGCCTCCAGGTGAGAACACTGCTCAACAACTTCTCTCTAAAGCCCTGCGATGACCCCAGCGTGGTCCTGAGCCTCTGCTAGGCAGATTTGTCGAGTCGTGAAAAGGTAGGTTTCATATTGACCAGTGGAAAGGCGAGATTCGAAATCACCAAGCCTCTCCCGATCAGCTACTACCTGCTTGACTATGTCGTAAACACCGTGATAGTCAAAGACATCGAATCCCGGCAACATAAACAAATTGCGTAGCCTCGGAAATTTGGTTGTCATCTCGACCAGGGGCGTTTGAGAGATCAGTATCCAGATTTTCTCCCAAGACCTTTGGAGAGCGGCTCGAAGGCTAGAGGGGACCTGTTGATTGGGCTCCGAATCGTTCCCATATGAGGACACATATTCGGGGATGAACGTCACCAAGGAGGGAACCAAGGCAGCCTCACCCGCAAACCCTAGAATTACGGCAGCTTTTCCCCTGACTGGCGACACAATTGTCAGCACCAGAGCATGTGGTCCTGAAGCCCGAGAGTCAATAAGACAGATGAGTACCCCTAATTAGAAAAGGGAAGAAAGATGAGCAAGTGGCAGAAGACCGAGGAACTTACTCCTAATCGACGAGGCATCGGCATCCGCAAGCTCTGCACTATCACGACAGCCACTCGAAGAGGATGCCACATCTTCGATAGGCAAGGGAATCCAAGGAGCCCCCAGAGGGGTCCAGGGCATGAGGCCATGACTAAGGCCCACATTTTCCAAGGTCGTCCCCAAGTGGTCTCATATGAAAACCAATCTCAAAGAATTCACTCCCCCGGTGAACAAGATAATGGCCTGCTCTGGGTTCCCAACAACTGGATTAATGGCAGGCTCTTCCTCCATCATCACAGTATCTGTTTGACCTGGGGTGGTTGGCTCTGTCAGATCTGGAACCCCCGCAGTGATCATGGGAGCCCCGTCGTCCTCCACAATCGAAAGGGTCATCAGATCAGTAGGGGTCTCAGATACCAGTGGTTCATCCTCTGGCATATCTCTAACTGGTAAAGGTGAAAGTGAAGTGTTCATATCACCGGCCCCTCCGGCAGGGCTCACCATCTCGTCGTGCCCAGGTGTGGTTACGGGTGATTCCACAGACGGCAAGAAGGTGGAAGGTAGAATCACTTGGGTAGCCATAGCCAGATCCTCGAGTGGTCCTACCCCATACGTAAAACAGTTAACGACTGACGAATTCTAAGAATGCGAGTTTGCAAACAAGAAAACAAGAATTCATGATTACCCGATGTGCCCTGTTTGAGCCGTTCCGATAAACGGAATGCCTGTTTCCATCTCTGGATCTTCCCAGGGGACAGTTCGCCCAGAATTCTGGAAGGAACGAGGGGAGGAAAGACCATAACTGAGTCTGTAATGGCCACCTCCATGAGCCCAACTGCGCCAGGGGATCCTTCCACCATGACCCCTGTGAGCGAAAGCGCATGCTCCCCTGCCGCAGTTCCACAAGGGGTATACTCTGAAGAAGGATTCACCCCCTAACATTCTTCGGCACCCGGAATAAAAGGAAGAGACCTTAGAAACTCCACAATAAAGGAGAAAAAAGTTAGAGTGGGCGAGCAGAGCAACCTCTTCCTCAGGGTCGGGCAATTCGTGACGTCTAATCATCATAGACACCCGAATGCTCCCATAGAGACGATTACGGAGTGAATGAATGTAAGCATCCATCTCCTTTAATGAGGTGACTATTTCATCTAAATACTCTTCCAACTGCAGGTGGGATGGAGCGAATATCTTCCCAATACCTGGAAGTTTAAGAGGGCATGTTTGAAGAAACGCCCAAACTTCTTTGTCCGAACCACTAACCCTCAGGTCATCCCAAATCCTCTAAGCCTCCGAAAATGCGGCCATGGCATGAATCGCCGATTGGGGAGGATTAAACTGAGAAGGTCAGGCAGCGCTAGAATCTGGTAAGGGCTCCAATGGCTGTATTCACGTTTCGTATCCCGCCACCGCCCTAGAACTCTCTGGGGCTATCGGTGGGCGCAACCTCACAGGTAAGGACGGGAATTCCTTGGCTTCAGCCATGATAGGAAAATCATCAAAATCATCGCCCCCTGAAGAATGGTCACTTACTTCCCCCTCCTCATTAGTCATCGGATGCAGCATTTCCTAGACTCGGTGGGTTAATACCGCGTGACCCTTGCGCATGTAAATATAGGATTCAAGATCCTAGAGATATCGTTTGACCCGCTCTGGGTCCACATCATAAAGAATGTTAACAAGGGCGGATATATAGCCCATCTCGTCAAAAACCACTTCTGATTCCTGATGGTACTGCCATAGGAAATGGGGGTACTGGCTACGAAAGGCTGACCGACCCTTAAATTTGTTCCATTGTCCCCAGGCCATTGGGAAGGCAGCATCGGCAGGGATAGTCAACCCCCTTCGAGTAGCCTCGAGGGCATGAGAGGATACACCCATGTCTGTTAAAATCTTCCCTGGAAGCATGGAACCAGTCGGGTGATGAAGGATTTTGCCCGGCCTAGTTGGATCACCATCCTCCTTTTGCTTCCTTTTTCCCTTTGATGGTTTGGGACTTGAGATGGTGGCCACCAATGTCCCCAACTGGCCATTTGGGTATGATTGTACCCAGGGGTCAGCATAATTCTTGGATAAGAAATGCATGGAGTCCGCAAGCGTGGGGGTCATAACCTCACAACTGGTATCCTCCCGGGTAAACATTAACCAAAGTTGTCTGGACACCATCAAATGACGGTTCTCACGGGCACCATTAAGTGCGGGAGGACACTATGCTTGAACGCAACCAAATTGACGCCCAAATTGGCCAGGAGTGTACCCCTCGTAGATCAGTTTCCCACCAATACGAGCCACTAGAATACCCTCTCAAAGGGAGAGGAGGTATCCTTGCTTGATAAACTCTTCTGTTATGGTGTTTTTAATTGCGCCAGATGGGGAAGAAAACAAATGGAAATTGAAAAATTCATAGTTTGAAATTCGACTTGATAGCAGACGCCAGTTCGAAACTATCTGTTGACTATCCTTCTCCTGGGTCGCCCACTCTTCGGGCAAACCCCATTGGTCAGTTGCAAGTACGGCGGAAATGTGGTTCCTGTAATCTAAAGAGGGATGATGAAGGTGTAGCTGTTCTTGATGTGTATGCTTAACCATCCCCAAATAATTTGGAAAGGGTTGGCCACTCGGTTTGGATGATTCCCCTCTATAATGTTACCAAGCAACTGGTAAATCCTGGCCAATACTGGGATGGCTATGTTGATAACATTACCAGTAGCCAAATGTGCCGCCATGACAAAAGTAGTGACCCGCACGCCACCAACCGCGCACACGGGTAATAACCATTCACTTAAGAACATGGCCAGAAAAGCTACAAGGCGGAGCAATAGATCGACATCCGTAATAAGCTCTCAGCCCCAGCCGCGAAAATTGGCTTGCTCCAAAGTCATCCAATAGTTTCCCCCCTATTTACAGGACTCCATCGTAGGGAAAGTTGTGGGCCTGTGTGGGAGAGCCGTGGATTTGTCATATTTGTTCTTTCTCACAAAAACCTTGACCTATTCATGGTATGGGACGAGCTATTTTGGAGACTTATCCTCTGAGTGCTTTCGAACCTGGTTAATGAGCCTCTTCACTAGGGGGGATTCCTCTCTTCGTTATCCCACATAGAGGATGGAGGTAGGAACTCGTCATACATACTCCCAATTATGTGGACCCCCGAAATCTGAAAGATGTCTCACAGACTAATGCCCACTTCACCATGGACTAGATTGAACTTCTTGGTGTCCGGTCTCCAACGACTCATAAGTTGCTTGGCGAGGGTTTGAGGTCGGTGGGTATAGGTTTGGGACACCCAGGAAGCTTCATAAAAGCCTACGACTAGAAACTCTGCCCCAAATTCTGCGCAGCTCTGGCGAACCTAGAAGGGCCACCCCCAATCCAATGACTTAAATGCTCCTCCTAGTCGGAGATCCCGATTCGCCGGCCAGCCATGTTGGTCGCTTACCATGGCACTGCAGGCAATACTCTGATAGCAGTGGATTGTTCCTTCCTGTTGACGTGGTTCTCCTGTCAGAGATACAGGAAGTTGATTCAACACAGATCCGACTGCTGTAACCCTCAAGGCAGGCCACCCACTGGTAGGTATCACGAACTGGGGAATAGTGGTGGTAAATATCCACACTTCAGTGTAGTTGTCACGGGAGGGTTCCAGAATCGGGGTATCAGACAATAAACTGAACCCATAGGTAGGAAGGCTGTCAGAGAAAGGATATTCCTACTGTGATTTGGAGAGCTGGTCAGTAAGGAAGAAAGATGGTAGGGAGTGGCAGACTCCATCTTGAATAGAGCTAGCCATGTCCTTCAGGTGTTGATCAACGATTGAGAGGGGCTCTGCAGCAGGCCTTGGTGCAGAACGAGGGGGAACCTTATTTCTCCCTACACAATGATAGAAATCAGTCTGGAATAAAAATCTGGACAAAATGAATGGTTTAGGAGCCTTCATAACCAAATCCACAAGGAGGCCTTGAAGGATGGTTCACGATGACATCATCTCGCGAACCATCCCTTCGCGAAATCAGTCCGCGAAGCTCTGGCCCGCGGAGCGTTGTCCAGAAAAACGTGAACCAAGTTGCTCTGTAGAATTTTAATCCCGAGTTTATTTGGAAGACTCAGATACTTTTTAAAGTTCATGAGATTTTATTCCATGGAGCATCAAAACCACAAAGAAAGTTCCTCTACAGCCCGCCATCACTTACTTTTTAATTAATTAAGAATAATGTCTCGCGGTCGGGAAGTTGGTTTGCGAACGAAGGCGACCACAAAGAAGGAATGGTTCGCAGAGGTTGTTTCCAGTTCGCAGACGAGGCACTTCGCAAAGGAGCAAACACACAGAGGAGAAGGAGCTCTGGTTTCATGAAGAATTCAGTAAAGGACAAGTTTGAGGGCTCCCCGTATTTATAGGAATGGTCCCCTACTGGGTCCACCTTTCTACCGCAAACCATCTCAATTTCAGGACCACTTTGCATCGGAATGGCCTCCTCTTCGTTCTGATCGGACCCCATTCTAATGGGGGGCATTTGTAGGGTCCTGAAAAATCCGCAAAGGAATTTTTACCCAAATCCCCCAGAGGAATTGGGGAAAATAATAAAATAAGAGACACAACGAAAAGGGGATCGGTCTGCGAACCGGTCCATGGAGGCGCAACGTGGCCAGGCACCGTGAGGCACCCCCTCCACGAACCATTGTCATTCTCGAAATGGAGGGGGAGAGCCTCTGCGATCGCATGGCAGGATGGGTGCCAGTCCGGTTCACCATCATAAACCGCCCTAATTGCGGACCGCATCGACCGGTCCAAGAAGCACCCGCTGTCGTTTGCGGAATAGAGGCGGAACCCTCCGCATCCGCGGAGTACTCCCGGAGTTTGCCTCGCGGGGGGGGGGGGGGGGGGGGGAGGGGGAATCATTCAATACCCACCACGAATTGCGGATTGACCAAGTCAGCTATGAATCGGGTTATGGGCCTCTGTAAAGGGTATCGTGTGGCCGCAAATACATTCCTTTCCCCACTCTATAAAAGGAGACCGAGGGGGAAAGAAAAGGGAATCGAAGAACTGGAATCGAATTCAAAGGGATAAAAGATCGATTTAAGGAAGGCTTTGGATTTCGCAAATAACGAAATTCCCATCTGCGAACTACAACAGGTATACGAATTAAGAAGGAATCGGAAAACACATAATAAATTGGTGAACCACAAACCTAAAATAACAAAAAAAAAGGAGAACTGAGAACCACACCCCCTTCGTGGATGACTTCCCCGCGGACCAGGGAGTTTATGCCTCTTTTCCCATCCTTCGAATCGCGTAGCACCCTCCTACGCGGGCGAAGCCCCGACTGACGAGCCTCTGACCGGCGTCGCCCTTGGTCGTCGCTCCCTGCCTAGAACCCTCCACGAACCACCCTGGTTCGCGGAATGAACCCGAAGCCGCAAACCACCCTAGTTCGCGGATTGAACTTGAAGTCGCGAACCGTCCTGGTTCACAGGACGCCAATCAGTCCGCGGACCACCCTAGTTCGCGGACAGCTCCTCCAGCCACGTGGTACTTTCTCATATGAAGGGCTCCACCACCTATACCTCTCGGTGGTTCTCCAAATACTTCGGTGTTCTCATTCCCAGATCTAGGTAAAATCCTTCTGATCCATCCAGGTCCTCCGAAACTCCCTCATTGGCCTATTCGTCGGCCCCAAGTTGAGGCCTCCACCAGAGCTGCTGGATCCGCGTGGTATGACTTTTAGGCACATCAGCGTGCCATTTTGAGTTTACATACCCACGGTAAATAGGGGAAAGGGGGTTTCCCTGACCCTTGAGTAGATTCCTGAAGGATTCTTGGGTTAAAATTCCCATGGTAATGTGGATTCTAGGCTCAGAAATACCTTTTTTCCCCTCCACTTGCTTAGGGTTCCTCGAAGATGATAAAATACCCATCGGAGGGAAGCCCTCATGCACTACAAGAGAGGAGATGGGCACATGAGCACCCCCCCTTTCCCTCTCCCTCTGGGCTTTATCACCCCGAGCGTCCATCTCGGAGTAAGCCCCGACCTTCTGAGCCTCCTCAGAGTTTAAGACCCAATTCATCATCCTAGGCCGCTCTATGCGTAAGCCCCACTCCGCTTCTCACAGACGCACCTTTCGCAACATGATCGTCTGGTCCCTGCTGCCTCTTGTTTCTCACACTAAGAATCACTCACATGGGCTTAGAGTAAGAATCGACCATGACATCCTACAATGGTCCTCCTCAAAGTGTAAGCCCCAATACATCATTCTAGGCTGCCTCAGAGCGTAAGCCCCAAGCCTATGCGAACTACATGGACTTTGATCCCTACCTCCAAGACAGGGTACGTAGGAAACCTCCGTGAGGTTAAAGCCCACCACACATCAGACCACCTGATCTCTCTTCACATCGTCTCTCCGACACCTATACAAACTACATGGACTTTGATCCTTACCTCCTAATCAGGTTACGTAGGAAGCCTCCCTGAGGTTCAAGCCCAAAAACCATTTGATTTGATCATCTCCATATTGGTTAACCGCGCCACTCCTAGTGTCACCTCAAGAGAGTTCCAACCCTTTGGGGTCATTAATCCAACGAGGGATGGTAAACCTCGGGCATAAATGATTCCGAACCCCTGCGTCTAGTTGACCGTTGCCCATCAAGGTTAAGCCCGTGGATACTATGTTTGGGTATAAACCAATGATTTACGAACATATGAATACGTCTTAAATCTATAAGAGAGTCCCGGAACAGGCAATAATCCCCCCCCCAAAGGGTGCGATGAGCCCGACTTACCATCCTCTCGACCAATGTGAGTTCTTAAGAGTAGCTGGTCAGACCATCCGGCGAATTCCTGCCTTTGGAAAGCATGTCCATCAATCATTGGATACAGAGCCGTTGGGTGTTTCGTGGCCGAAAACCAGAATGAAACAAGGACTAAAAGGAGGAAATAATAGATTTGATTATGGATATACCATTAAAAAAATAACACTAAAGTATATATATATATATGATATTTTAGTTATCATGAAACATTTTATAGGTGTGGGGATAAGGTATAAGTGAGAAATAATTCATAAGAGATGAATAAGTAATTTACCTCTCAAATATTTTATCCATGAGAACCTTATTAAAGAACAAGGAATTACACTTTTTGTGAGACCAAAAACACCATAATTTGTCTTTGGATGAGGTTTAGGAAATTTTTTAGAGTATGTTCAAGAAATAATGTTCAATGTTATGAAATTAAGAGAAGGAAAGAGTCTATTTTTGTTGTTGAGGTGAGGGAAATTTAAGAATTACTTAAAATATTAAATTATTTATATATAATAGGGCTATTGTAAGGTTAAATACTAAAAAAATGTCTAAAAATATAAATGGGATTAAATTTTCCAATAAATATTATCCCATTTTTCATTATTCAATTTTTTTTGTTATTTTTAAATATTTTAATAAAATATTATATAAAGGAAATATAATTTTTTTTCTAATTTAACACTATTCATAACTATGACTATAAAACATAAAACAATATTAAAATTTGAAATAAATAAAACCTAGAAATGTCATATTTATCAATATAATTCATGTATTGACTTAATTATCTCATATTATATTAATTTTTGTAGTTTCAATATAATTTATTTGATTTTTCTATTAAATTAATAATTACTACATCATCGTTGTGAAAGCATTTATGGTATTTATTTGTTACTTAAAAATTAATAATAAATTATCATGATTAATATAAATATTTTATCTTTATGAAAACTATTTATGGTTGAAAAAATAGTTTATAAGACCTTATATTAAAATTTTATACTAATTGAAAACCAGTGTGAACAACATGACTTTCTTTTAAATAAAATATTATAAAGGGATTAAAGTGATCCAAGTGGATCTAAAAGGTCTCAAATTTTAATAAAAGTAATATTATGAATGAAAATTTCTCATTAAAAATATTTGTTCAAATTTTTTGTTCTTTTAATGTTTTTTATAATTTTAATGAAAAATTTTTATTGATTTTTCTTCTTCTTACACATGAAGAATATCAGCGTTTCATAACGATTAAAGTTATTTATTTTATATAAAAAAATTAAAAATTATTTAATTTGTTTCAAGATAATCTTATATATTCATTCATTATGTATATTTACGCATATCCATCTCAAGATACCTTCTTTAATTTTGTAAATTTGTTTTTTTATTTCCTTGCGCTAGTATTATATAGGAATTTGGATAATATTAATGTTATATAAGTCTAAAATTAAAAAATATCATCCAAAAATATAAATTATACATGATAATTAATAAAAAAAATATGCAAAGACTCTTTATCATTTAATTATTATCTAGAAAGAATCAAATTTTACTTTTTCAATGTTGTGTAGGCACTGTGTCAGCTCAGAAAATGATTTTTTATACTTATCATGAAATAAATTATATTTTATATGTCATAAATTATTTTTGTAATATATTTATATTATAATATCATAATTTGATCATTACATAAGTATAATAAATTTTATTTTATAATTATTTCTTGACTATGTCACAAAATACTATATTTTTAAAAAAGAATATTTTTTATTATTCACAAAAAATTTAACTTTTTGGGAAAATTATCTGAATTTCACCATAGAATAGTTTTCATATTGTTATTTCAAATTCGAATTTAATTTTATCAAATAATATTTTTAAAACTTCCAGAAATTAATTATAATGGTTATTCATAAAAATAAATACAAACCATTTTTAATGAAAATGTATTTTTAGAGAATAAAATAAATTTACCAAAAAAACATAATGATGTTATTTTCAAATAATTTACCAATATATTTCTATTGATAATTATCTGTATATTTATTCTATAAAATAGTTATTCTTATTCATATCTACCAATTTAACAGTTTGGTTATAATGGTCACATTTTAAATAATAATATTTAGTTGTTCGTTTTACGCTTAGTGTTGCATATATTATATGAAATTAGGCTTTTTATTTCCTTTTAAAATCACTATATATTGCATTATAGGTCATACCTACCTATTCTAACCTAGGGACACCCCTGTGTGAACCTATGTATGAACCCTACTCATGTTTGTACTTCCTACCTCTCATGAGCACCACCTGTGTGCCTCTACCTACTCATGAGAAATTTATGAACCTACTCAGCAAAAATCATCTGAAAATAGATAGGATTACCAAAATCCTAGACTAAGAATGTTCTAGCCTACATGGGTGGACCGTTCATGTTATCGTAGCCTATATTTTTCTAAATCAATTTTACACACTTTGTAAAATGCAATTTGTAATCTCGTCCATAATGGGAAGTCTTGTCAATGATTCCTCTTTAAAATGTCACTCTTTTAAGTGACGTATATTTTTTTAAACTCATTCATCCTATTATCTTGATATAATCAACGTTCCTTCTCTAGTAATATTTAGAGTATGACATATATGAAGAAGATCTAGGATCCAGAAAAATTTGATCCAAAGAAATTATTAATAAAAAATTAATACAAAGAAGATTAGGCATTACATGTGAGTTTCCAAAGATGTTAATGAATCACACCTCACATGTCATCATTCACCAGTGAAATTAAGTTATTAAGAGCACTAAAATTCCACACTGTTCTTTATTCAATAATCACCTTCATTGATAATGTGACTGTCACCTAATTGTCTTATCTATAAGCATGACAGACAATAAGGTTAATAGAGTTGGCATACTATATTAATTCGATCCAATGGGGAAAAAGTCACCATGGTGTATTCTTTGTTATTTTTTATGGCCCAATAAATCATTTCCAGAATTGGATTCATTCCACATATTAGTCCACTGATGTTGTACAACATTTTTTATGGCATATATCATTTCCCAAAGTTATTCTTAATAAGTCATTCTAATCCAAATGTAATAGTAGAAGCATCCATTAATGAAGCCACAATATGTGATAAAAATAACCCCATATATTGAAGGCCCTAGCATGTTATATGCCACACCATCAACATTGGATGTGATCCATCGACCAATCGGGGGATTCCATATTATTGATTTTTGAACTAGTGGTTTCTTTAGTCTTCCCGTAACTCTAAGGAGTCTAAGAATTTTCTCCCTTGGATGCAATTGTGCAAAGAACCTTTCTGTAATATTGCAGGAGAATATAAATCTATATAAATGGTAGACATTCCGTCATGAATGGATGTTTCTTGGTCTTGGAATAGCTTCTCATTATAGGCCTTCCAAATTGAGGCAATAATGGAGTCTGCCACTACAAGTAGTATGTTATAAAGCTTCTCACTCTACCTAGTGTAGCTGATAGAGTTCATGAGCTCATAAAATAAAAATCCTACATTAATCTTGAGACCAAAAATGAGTTCAGTGTAGTTACATGTATCCTTTTCATAATCACATGTAATGAACAAGTTCTAGATATTTTCTTCAGCTCGTTGATAAATATGTAAAGCCAAGGAAATGCATTATCCATCCTTTCTCAGTTGATCAGGCATTGGTAATTTGTTTTTTCAAAATTCTCCATAATATCGTGTACCTTGAATGTTGGATAAATTTGGCCTTGAACCTGGATAGCCAAGCTAGAATTAGGGTTTCACTATTACAATTCATTTTGTAATGGTCTTTGGTGTTGAAAATCCCATTACAATTTTCCTTCCATACCAAAGTATAAATGTCCCTAAAGGTATATTATTGAAGATCCCTCACAACATACAAGGGAAAAATTCAAAGATTTGATGATTTATAATGAACCCACAAATTTTTATTTGCATTATGTCATTGGGAATGACCATCCTATCTCTAAGGAGCTGACCCAGTCAGCAATTATTCAAGCAATTGGGATCAGAATCCCTTCTAACCATAAATTTAGTGGTCTTCATGATATCATTGATGTATTTCCTTATTGAGGTCCATACAGAAGATCCAAGGTAGTGTGAGTATATGTACAACAACCTCCTCTTGAAATTACATGTATAGAAATCATAGGAGGGGTCATTAGAGGTTAGGAGAGCCCATTTGAATTTACTAATCAATGCATCATTAAAGATTTTAAGATCCTTAATATAAAGTCCTCCCAGATTAATGGGTTTGATACACTCCTTCTATGCAATAGTTATTAGTTTCCTTTATTGCACATACCCAGTCTAGATAAAATTCCTTATTATGCATTGTAATTCCTTGATGAGACTCCTTGGACATATATAAATGGATAATGAGTAAATAAATTTGGAACCGAGGAACAAGTTAACAAGGAAAACCCTCCCAGCATGAGACATAGCCTTCACTTTCCACCTAGACAGTTGATTAATGATTTATCACTATTTCCTATAATCAATTAACTTTTCACCTTTCCCCCAAAAAGTGGCATGCCAAGATAATTAGAAGGGAGAGACCCCTTTCTCACTCCAATATTCCTGGTGATCCTGTTCTGCCTTCCCACATATTGCCCCTCCCCAAACTATATAAAATATTTTCCCTAGCTAATGGATTATCCAACAACATCTTAAATATGTGTAAGGAGGTACTATATGGTAGATATAGTTCCCTTTAAGTATTTTACAAAAAAAGGATTGATTCATCATATAACAAGTGGGATGGAACAAGCCCATTCCTCTCAACTTTAATTTTCTTAAATTAACCAACATATGAAATATTATTAATATGCCTGTTAAGATAATTTTTACAAAGATAAAATAGGATCCCTAAGAGTGTATCTCCTTACCTCCCACCTCTGGTGAATTGAAATTATCCTCTTGGGGTCTCATTCATTAAAATAGATAGCCTTGTAGATGAAAGAATGATGCTAATCGGCCTAATAAAATTAGTTGAGAATCCATATTTCTTGAGAACATTGGGTAGATTACTCTACTTGGGGGTATCAAAAGTCATATATATATCAATATTTAGGGAAACTTCACATCCTTCACCCTTCTCTTCATGATTTTTGACACTTTTAGAGGCTTTGAAAATACAATGTTGAATGCTTATTCCATGAACACAGTCAAATTCATTCTCGTTAATGTGCTCTTGGACAATATTCCCAAGTCTAAACATTCGGATATTAATGATGGTTTTAGGGACAATGTTCCCAAGTGAAACTTTCCTAAAGTCCCTAATTTCACCTTAATTAGATTTTTTAGTAATCAAGGCAATGAAGTTTCAGTTAGTTATATAAGGTAGGTGGGAATGTGTAAAGAAATATCATAAAGAACATACAAGGTCTCCCTATATAATATCCAATTAAAACATAAATAAATTGTTAGTTAATCCATTCGGTCTAGCATCACTATCTATGCTAAGAGAGAAAGGTATTTCCTTGTTTTAATATTTTCTTGTTATTTAACAATGTTCTTATTATAATGCTCATCAATGTAGGGAGAATTGTTATCAATAATTCTTGAAGTGTTTTTCATCCCATCATCTGCATAAATCTCACTAAAATAATCAACCACTTCTTTTGGAATCTCGTTTTTAGAGGTAAATATCTTCCCATTTATGCTCATATCATTATACCCATCTTTGGATCTCTTCTTTTGGTGGAGACTATGAAAGTATTTTTAGTTTCTATCCCCTTACTTCATCCATTTGACATTTTTATAGTTCATGTCCATCCTATATTTGATTATTATAAGGTCATTTAACCTTGAGTGAGCTTTCACTTCTTCACTGGATGGAAAATTATGATTTTGAGTTCTTTCTGGAATTCTTAAAGATGCCTCTCCGCATTCTGAATATCAAGGTCACGTGTTGAGATAGATCTCTTACTCCATTCCTTTAAAAGTCTCTTAGTGTGATTTAATTTCTTAGAAATCCTTTGTAAAGGACTTCCCATTGGAGCTAGTCTCCAGGACTCAAGGATAACTTCCCTACATCTAGGAATAAAAACATATCCATTTTTGAAGTGGAAAGGAAGAGGTGGTATCCTTGTAATGTTGGATATTTCCATTAAAATTGGATTATAATTAGAATGATGCTTGTATAGGGTATAGCCTGAGATCCCATTGACAATACAATTATCATCCATTTCCGCAAAACTTCTATCAAGTTTTCTAGATTTATTACCATTCAATGTGTACCCACTACATGTAACATTAGCTCCAGCAATTGGTTCCTTGACAAGATTACAATGATTAATACAATCTGAAAATTCAGTAGTAGTTTCCCAATTGAAGTTAATTCCAATTTTTTCATCAGGTGTGATGACAGTGTCGAAATCACCTATAATGACCCACTTTTGGGCCACATTCCCTGATGTTTCAGCAAGATCCCTCTACAAATCCCCACTTCTAATATAGGATGTTGAAGCCTACACAATAGATATTTGGATAATGGGTCCTGAGCTATTGATGGTAGCAGTAATGCTCTGATTTTTCTGAATACATGTATGAATTTGGATTCTTTCATATCTAAGCATACATAGGTGATCCATGTTTCAATTTTGAAGGTTCTGAGAGACAAAACAATATCCCATGGAGGCCTATTTTAAGGACTTTCATTTCTCAAAGGTTATTTTAGATTCCAAAATCCCAATCATCTTTGGTTTGTTATCCATGATAAAATTCCTAAGAGCATTTCCTATTGGGGGGTTCCCCATTCCTTGGAAATCCCTATATAGGAGATTCATTGATATAGGACCTTTACCCTTTTTTGGTTCCTCCCTCCTACACAATATTATCATGGCCTTTCACTTTATTCTTCCTTCATTTATTCTTCTCTAATTTTTTTATTTTTTACACAAATAATCCTTCCATGCCATTAGACCCTTTCTTATTAGGGTCCTTAGTCTGCATAGATGGATGAGTATCTTTAGCGTCACCAGCCTAAATCTTTATTCTCAAAGGTGTGAACGTATTAATTAAGGGTAATGGTTATGGTGTGATGTTAGTGGTAGTCTTCTTCCTGGCTATCTTAGAAGAAGACACCTATAAGAAGGAATCCTCCATGAAAGAATCCTATATTTGTTGGGCAACATGTGTTCTATACTTTCCTACAGTATTTATGGTAACATGACATATTCTTTTAATAACGACTCACAATCAATAGTCAAATACTTCCACTTAGTCATGTAATTCTTTAAATAATTTCATCAATCCAATTGCCTCAAAAACCATTACCATTAATCATGGAAGCACCTAAAACATCTTATGGACTTACATGGATTCTTTATAAATCAATAAATCTAATTCCATATCATGGATGATTACCTTTTCCATTCAATAAGGCAGTAACTTATTAAAATTATTGGATTAAATGGATGAAAAGACATTACATACATTTTAATATCATGAATCCACAACAATCATCTAAGAATCATCACCTCATTTCCTCATTTATAACTTATAAAAAATCCAATCAATATTTCCCGGTTGAATCACCATGAGTCTTGGAATTCAAATCTACTCACTTTAATGCACAAAATGAATGGTTATTCTTATCCTTATTGACATGGTTTTTAAATAACCACAACCATGCATGCATTTCATATTCTTGTATCCTTATTTAGATACCCAATGTATATTGGTCTCATTATATTATAAGGTTATCAAAATTTATACATCTACTCATTTATTTATTTCTTTAACCACAATGTTAATAATTTTCATGAATTTCTCTTATTAATTACCAAACTTTTATGCAAAATATTTTCCTCAAGTTCATTCATATATTTTTTCATGAATAATTCATGTTTCATCTTCATTATTCTTTGAAATATTAAATATGACAGGAAATTCACTTCTCAAGATTCATGCATGGATGTTTGATCTCGTCACATATCTATCCCCCTTGGCCTACATACATTTTCATGAAGTTTTATGCATGTACATAGATGTTATCTCTCTCATGAATGAAAAAAATCTCACATGACTTCTTCGAGTCTGACACAACCTAGACGATGTTACATCCTCCTTATATTTTTAGTCTGTTGTTCTAAAAATGTATAAAAGTGGAACTATATGTATTCTATGTATTATTAAACCAATATCAACTACCACACCTCAATTTATTCAACATGCATGCATATCATCACCCTATACAACTCTGTTTTATAGTAACCAGTAATGGTAGATCTTTCAATACACATCTACTCATCTTATTATGCAGATCTCTTAGTTGGTCGTACTTTTGATTAATATCAACTTATGGAATCCCTTGAAATAACCTGTTGAAATAAATGTATAGAGAATTTTTGGTGATCATAAAAATTAAATAAAAACATATGTAATGAAGTCTACGCAACATGTTTTAATATTATCCCAAGTGGAACCTAAATTTTTTGATAAGGATCCTAAGGATGGGAGGTAGATCAAGGAAATTAATGCAATTTTTGACCAAATCATAATGAATTGGAATTGGTAGGTTGTTTAGAGGCTATAGGATAAGAATGATATCATAAAAAATGTGCATTATATAATAAGACAACTGAATAAGGTAAGGTGATTTAGAACAAAGAAAACCTTGGGTGCAAAAGATACTCCCAGATTGAACGTATTTATTTCAATGATTCATTTTCTCGTGTGTCTATGTTGGGAACAGTTCGATTATTCATTGACATAGTGTTTCATAGGCAATTAAATATTTTATGAATGTCCATAAAGTCCTCATTCTTTAATGGAGTTCTTAAAGGGGAGTTCTACATTGAGAAAATGAATTTATTTATAATTCCTAAGTGAAACAATTTTGTTAAAGAAGGTGTTTTATAAACTAATAAAAATACCAAGAGCATGGTATTCTAGGGTTGATCAACAAATGTGAAATATTGAGTTGTAACATGGGGTATTTTATTATAGTGTATATATCAATAATAAGAGAAATAAAATTTTGACTTTCCTGATATATATATATATGACATTATATTTTGAGGATCAAATTAGGCTCAATGAAAGTAATTTAATAATTAAACTAGGAATGGGTTTTAAATGTCAATATTTGGTGAGTTGAAATTTTTTCATGGATTGTAGGTGATATATTGAAGGAATATGAATTTTATTTCTCAATCAAAATATACCAAAAAAGTTCTAAAAATTTTTTTAATAGGGGATTCGAAGACTATGAAAACACTGGTTTCTACCCAGATGAAAATTTCATGGGATGATAATACCAAATAGGATAATTTGATATATTATAGGAAAATAATTGAGAGTATATTTTACTTAATAGTGAAAAGATATAATATTTTTTTCTAATTTATTGGTCATAATATATCATTTTTTTCTAAATGAAGACACATGATTGGAGTGAAAAGTATTCTTTGGTATATCAAAGTCATTTTTGATTTCAGAATTTTTTACAGGGAAACATCATAGAAGGATTTTTCAGGATATGTGGATAAGGATTTGGATGGTTCATTGGATGATACAAAATTCAACATCAGGTGATGCATTTTACATTTTATATTTTTGTGATTCTTACCAAATAAAAATATAATATTATACCTCATTGATCACTATAGAAGATAAACTGAGATTGTGTGAATCTTTTATGAATAGAGTAATAACATGAAAATATTGAAGTTAAAGTGAATTGTTTTATTTCAATCATGTTTGGTAACTTATGTTCTGGTAATCTTAGAAAACAAAATTTCTATTATTCATGGAAAAATCAAATCAAGATCAATTATCATTTTATAAAGGAGGAAATTGAGTATGGTTTAGAGAGATTGGAATATGTGTCTATAAAAATCCAAAATGTGGAAATCATTATAAAGGAACATTCTAAACAATAATTTTAAAAAATTTGATGGATCTTGGAGTTCATCCATATAAATTCACTTAAATGGTGTGTAAAAGGGTCCCCCACTCCTCATGTGGTTTTCTATTCCACAATTGGATTTTAATTATTCCACTCAACAGACAATATCATCAACAAGTGGTTTGTGGAAAGGAATATTATCCCTCATGGTTTTATTGGGAGATTTAATATTTCTATCTTGTAAATATTATAGGGATTACTCTTTGGGTTCATTAAAAAGGGGTGGGTGTTACTAAAATATAACTCAAAGGGGTATATTTAGAGGTATTATCAATAATGACTTGGTTTTTGAAAAATATAGAGGCATCCCATGTTGATATTGATGGATCCATCCCATATTAAAAAGGGAAATAAATTTCATGGGATTGTATACAAAAGTGTGGATGAATTCCTTTTTAGGGGGTGTTTTTATTTGGATTTTAATTTATAAGAATCAATTGGTGTTAATGAGGTTTATTTCAAAGTGGTGTTGGTGCCAAATGTCTCATATAACAGTTATGGAATGATTTTGGATAAGTGGTGTTAGACTATAAAATCAATAAAGTGTTGCATGGATGAAAATTGAATTTAAATATTATTTCTCATACCAAACATGACTTATGTAATATTAATGTGAATAATTTGTGCGATATATAAAACACTATCTAGAGATATATTTAGCAACTAGGATATGGTGTTTAAAGATATATTTTTTTGAAATGTTTTTATCAACAAACCAAAATGTGTATAAAAAAATATTAGATGAATTTTTAGGTTGTTTTTGTTAACAATTTGATTCAATATATTCCAAAAGACTCAAAGAATCATGTAAAATATGTTTCATGGTGTTTGAATAATTTTTGAATAAGTTTAGATTATTTTACTCATGTATGACCAAAATCATGCCACAACATTGTACATCAAGCCATATCAAATACTACATTTGAGTAAATCATAGAGAAATCACATCAAAATACGAAAGATATCACACCACCATTATTTATTTTTAGAAAATTTAATGATAAATTGGTGTCTTTCATCATAATGTTTTGGTGGTTACACTACAATAGTTTGGTGAAATTAAGTTCTTGGTTTATTTGAAAAATTTCACAATGCAATGTTGATGGTTACACTTTGAAAGGTTAGTTTCTACCTTAAAATGATACCCCGTGAGTTTTTCATGATTCTTTTTTGAAGGAAATTAAACCATCAATACATGGTTGTGATATACTTCATTTGAAAAAGATATATTTTAAGGTGCTATTAATGGCATTCCCACACTCACCACGACCACTGTATCATAGTGGAGTTGACTCCCTATAAACAATATGTCCAAGAGATTGGGAAAATAAACTATGTTTATAGGATGTAGATAGGATGATGGAATAAATTAATGAATGAAATAAAAAAAATTATTCTAGAGAAGAATAAAAAATAGTATATAGTCACATATTTATTGATTGTTTGTCATCGGTGATGAATATAGTTTTGGTGAGATTTTAAAGCTTTGGAAGGGTTTGATTTGGATGGTTTTTCATCTAAATGATGCATCGATAACAATTCCTATTTATAAGTATATTTATGTCCTTATGTATGTCTTTAAAGACCACCTAATTGGTAAACAACTCCTCTATCTTCAGTTCTTGCATGTGAATTTTAATGAAAAAAAAGTAAATGAATTTATAAATTCATGAAAGAGGATCGATTACGATTACTAAAAGACTTTATATGAGAATTGATTTTTATTTTTTAAAATATTTAATTGTTTTATATTATTATAAAAATCAATTTGATACTTTTTTATTTCATATAGTTTTTATATATATTTATTGGTCAATGATAGTGAAATACCAACAACAATAAATGGATAATATTTCATATATTTAAAGTTTGAAATATTTATTAAATAGTGAATTTGAAATTAATGACTAAGAACATGAAGATAAATTTTTTAAAGGGATATCACACTAAAAAATGGGAAGTTCAATTCAGGAGACACCGTGATATTTATAGGACAAAGGAATTAAAATTTAATTCTTATTGTCACATCATGATTATGGTTAAAAGACAGTTTTAATAATTTTTAAAATTTTATATATTTTTGGTAAAAATTTATTATCAAAATTAGGATTATTTGAGTCATTTTTTAATAGGAATAATGGAAAAAGATCTGATAAAATTCAAAATAAATAAATACTTTATATAATGGAAATATGGTCATTCTATTGAGAATCAAATTGATGTATAGTCTCATAAAAAAGGATAACTGAGAGATAATTACAGTGAGAGAAGAAGGAGAAGACATTCTAGAATTGAAACATGTATAAAAATAGAGACATCAATGGAGATTTATGGAGATCATTATTTAAAAATAATAGAGTTAAACATGTGGGTGGAGATAGTTCTTATTTTTATGCCTATCCTAGTTTAAATCCTTAATATTCATTTATGGATAATCATGGTGCTTTCATGGAGTTGGAATGAGATTTCTAAGTGAGGAGAGAAGTGATTTATTGAGTTTCTTATGAGGTTTGTAAACTTGTAGGGACAATGTATATTCTCTAAATATTTATAATTTATAAATTCAATTATAGTGGACTTTGGTACATCAGCACATATCCATGTGTGTGATCATTATACATAGCCTAAAGTTGTGATCTAAGAAAAATTTGTTATGTTTATCTTTTTTTATTTATCCCATCCATTTTCATTATATTGGAGAGAGTAGAGTTTTGAAAACCCATAAAATAAAATCATTAGGAAGGTATTCTAAAACTTATAAACTCTAATTCACCCCCACCCATAGTATATTTCTTGGGTGTGGCCAATAAAAACTATTTCATATAAATAATTAAATTGATATGAGAGAAAAATTCCCAATATATTCTGAATGGTTTGTCAGGTAGCAAACCTATACATTTCTAGATAGATCTTAAGTCCACTATATAATAAGATGTTTGACCCAAAGTCTAGTTATCCATGGTTAAATACTCAAGGGAGACCCTAATTTTAATATGGATCTAACACCTGGATTATATATATAATAATAAACTCATATTATATAATTTTTAAATAAAATAGAAAATCGTAGTCTTCTTTGAATAAAAAATAAATATTTTATATTGATCCTAGAATGTATTTATTATACCCATAGAATGAAAATTATAACAATTAGTTTAAAAAGTTTTAAACTAAATAATATAAGAATCACTATATAAACAATTTATATATATTAATATTAAAGAAAGTTTATTATAAATAAATGAATAATTTATATATTTAACATGAGATATCTTTTCAAAAAAATATGAGATATTACTACTTTTAAATCGTATAGATATTATCAGAAAACATTTATATGATCTAAAGTTACATGGATTCAATTTAGGCCCCTCTAGAGAATTTTGATTATGGCTTGTGTGAAATTTCTTTTGATTTTTTTAAAAACCACAGTTAACGAGGATTACATGGTTTCTCCCCTAAAATATATTGGATAATGAATTTCTCAAGTATGTCACATTTAACCATGACATGGTTAATGGTCATAGATCATTTTTGTTCTATGGGAATACCATAAAAATGAGACTATCTAAATTTACCATAACATGGTTTTTCCTTATGAAAATCTCATTTCCATAATCATTATCATTTTAGTTAATAAACCATGATGTAATAATTCTAAAATTATATTCTTTGTTTTATGATATGAAAACCATGTCATTTTTTATAAAAATAGCTTTTTTTATGTTTCTATACACCATGATATAGAAAATTGAAAAAACATTATAAACCATGATATAGTTTTATAAACTTTGTCCGGGTTCAATAAAAACTGAATTGTTCTCATTTTTCTAACTTTCATCTTTTTTATTCTTCAATATAATTGGATTTGATACTATTACTTTTTTTTGGGACATATATATTCCGATAAGTAGTGTAAGGAATAAAAAAACCCATGACCAATATTTACTAGGAGTCGAATCAATAAGAAGAAATGAAAAATCATAAAATAGTTGTACCTCACCGCCCATGTCGAATCATCTACAATGGTTTTTTTGAATGAGTTCCAATTGTATAAACCAATGGTTGCCAAACTATAATGGTATCCAATATCCACTAGTATCATTTAATTCTTTTATATAAACCCTTTACTTTCGATGTTGTGTTAGATGCTCTACAAAAAAGGTGAATAAATGGAATAAATAAGAGGGTTTTTTCAGGGAAAATAATATCTAGTGTTTATGAATGAAGAATATGAAATCAAATTTATAAAACTAATTTATTAACTGAATGATCTCATTTGATACTCTAATTTCATAAATTATTAAATAGAAAAAATTTGGCTTCGCTATTTTAATTATTTAATATAGTCACCATTTTTAAATGTTATTATTAAAATCCTTTAACAATAAATAAAATATCTACAAATTATCACATTATTTGTCAATAATTCATAAAACACTATAATTATCAAAGTAATTTTTTATAAGTTATATAACATAACATTCCATTATAAAAACCATTACTTATTTTCATTAACCCCGATCAATCAAAAACCACAACATGGTGAATCTCACCACACCATGGTTTGTTCTTTAATAAATATTTACAATAGTTTTCACACTAGAGTTTTACATCGAAAACAAACATAGATAATTTTTCATGGAATAATTTATCATAACATAGAGTACTAAATAGTATAACATGGATAAAAATGGAAAAACATTAAAAACCCTGCCATTTTGAGTGGGTATTTTTTATGGATCTTTAAGAGTATTACTATCTATCACACTCAATTAAGGATGAAAATGTCATTTAATCTAAATAGCCCATGTAAAAGGTTGTATATTTATTCAATGAGGATGGTTTCCATAATGAAAAATATATTTCAATATGGTTTGAAAAAACATAAAGAGACAAGAGAGTTTTTTCCAATTATAATAATTTTAAAACCCAATTCTATTTCTACAAAAAAGGAAAAAGGATGTTGAGTTTTCTGGAGTCTTGAGAATATTTTTTGGTGCCTTGGGGTTTTATAATTATAGTTTTTTACACTCCTCATAGATTGATATTTTTGGATAAGGAGTAAGAAGAATTAAAGGAAAAAAATTATCCCAACTCAAGACCGTCACATCACCCAAGTATCCAGACAATCATATTATAGCCATCCAAAATTAAAGGTGGAATATATATGGAATATATAAGGGGAAATAAGATGAGATCCTACATAGGACAGAATGACATTCAAAATAAATATTCATAAAACCAAAATCATCATTGAAGTAAGATGATGGAAGTAGGGGTCCTGGAAACTTGAATTATAATGTTTTGAGGCATTATGGGTGTCTATGAAGTTCATATAAATCATATAAATGTATTAATATAGAGGATTTTATTCAAGGAAAATATTATCTGAAATTCATACGTGCATATTGTGTTACAAAATAACAGAGAAAAATCGAGATAATTTTAGCAGAATATTATCAAAATTGGATACTAAAAGTTTCTAAGATTTATATGTGTAATTTTAAATTAAAGTCCAAGTGAATATGAGTTTTCATATGATTAATTTGAGTTTTTACTAGTTATGAGTCATCTGATACTACATATAAGTCTACTCTTTTGATGTTATTTTTAAAAATTTATAGATTTATATCTATAGAAACTATATTTTTTTCTAAGATAATATATTTTATGATGCACTAGTTTGATAAAAGAGTAAAAATATTGTTGAGAATATTGAAGAAAAATAAGATCTATGAGAGAGTTCCACATTGTATAAGATATTTTATATGTTATAATTCTATAAACATGTGGAAGGAGTTTTCAATGAAATTAGAGTTGTGGTTTTTTAAAATAATATTATAATATTTTTAACATCACTTGGAGATAAAAATACTGAGTCATAAGAAAGATTTAAAATATATCCCTTTACTTTTCTTGAAATAATTTAAATAGGATCAAATCTCATTTCCACAAATCAAGGAGTATATTTATTCAATAATAGGAAACAATATTCGTGACATCTTTAAATATATATTTTTATGAAGATAATCAATGAAGGATGTGTAGAATAGAGACCCTTAGACTAGTGAAACTGAGAATAAATAAAATCATTAGAAGAATAATAAAAATGATAAGCTTAATGTTGAACCTTAAAATAACACTTGTTGGTATCAAATAAAAATAGTAAAGAGCATAAGATATCCTCATATAATACAAGCATATTGAGAAGAGAAAGGGTTGATGTTTTTTTTCAATTTCTAATCTTGGTTTCGAAACCATTGGAGAATATATAAGCCACTATGATCAATATAGATGGTGTGATTGATTAGGCACAGTAGAACAAAAGAGCAGGATTTTCTTCCTCTACTATCCTAGAAGTGTAAAATGTATTTCATGAGGAATGAAATATCATTCCTATTGAGGTAGTGATATCTAAAGTAGAAAATTGAGATATTTTTCATGGATTTCAAGAAGTGCCTTGGAAAATTTGTGGTACTAGAATTAAAGATTCCATTATCTAATATGGAGGATGAATATTGTGGGTTAAATTATAAATAACCCTTCAATTGTATTGTATAGTAGATAAAGAGAAGTGGATGATACCCACCCCTTGGGAACTAAGATGATACCTTCCCATCCATTATTTTAAACTTTAACTAAACATTTAATCAATGAGAAATATAATGATAACAAAATGTGTGTCTCAATACAAGTTAAACAGAGAAAAGAAAAGGCGATCATATCAAGGTTGAACCTTGTAAAAGTATTTTCTATTGTATTTTTTTATTCCTGTATTATATACTAAGGTGAGTCTTGATCACACATTAAAAGTTTCTCAAATATTAACCAAGGAAGTGGTTCGAGGATAATATGGGATAATTAAGTAAAACTAAGAAACACGAAAAAATTTGGGTACACTAATCACCCTTATTTTCCATATATGATTAGATTTCCTCTATAAGTAGTATTAGAGGTATCAATGTATCCATACATTGGATACAATTTGTTTCCAGGTTTATTTTATTTGATGCATATAAAGTGGATATTTAAATAAATTTATAAAGATACTTGGATGGATAACTCATTCTTCATCCATAACAAATCTGAAATTATGGTTTTAGATAAAATCTTATGAAACATTAATAAAATTGAGGAAACTAAAGAGAAAATTTTAAAGCAGAATGATAATACAATATCTAAACAAATCTAAAATAGGATTTCATTAGTAGAGGTTGTTGAAGATCATCATCCTGTATAATATCCATACTTTACATATATATTTTACTTCAACATTGAAGAATATTTATTACATAACATAAAAATCACACCAAGACCGTGCAGTTTTAGTGTCTCTAGAAACTAGGAAACATAAACAACTGGTTCATAAATCATATATATTGTCTCCTGCTTATTTATTCTGAAATATACTCTTTTTTAACATAACTTACTTACTAACCTTCTTTGTAACAGAGTTAAAATAAACATATTAAAGGGATATCTCAAATGCTCATTAATGATAAAGAAGGGATATATCAATCATATCATAACCATAAGAACATAACATTTTAAAATATTATCCTGTATATAAAGGATCATAATATCATGTCATGGGATAAATCGTAAAATTGAAATGTAATTACAATATTAATAACATAAGACCTGAAATTTCTTGGCATACACACATAAGAATAGGAAAGACATTTCATATTATT
Organism: Viscum album; assembly: GCA_963277665.1. Lineage (NCBI taxonomy): Eukaryota > Viridiplantae > Streptophyta > Magnoliopsida > Santalales > Viscaceae > Viscum > Viscum album. The sequence goes on from OY728120.1 coordinate 238,980,049, forward strand.
TAAGGCTCATTTCCAAGACCATCATAGTAGAAAAAAGTCTGTTACTGAACTGAGTTCACTCGTCGTTCCAGTCCAGTATTACTGAATCAGATTTACCTGTCGTTCCAGTCATGTCTATCACATGAGATATAAATCTTAAAAGAATTCATTAGAGGTGTAAATTTTTCCAACCCATATCATAATGAAATCATTCATAAATGGGCCACAAAACATAAACCATTCACTAAAGCATAACCCAAGGAACAAAAAAATGGGATTCTTAAACATCATTCCATCATAAAAAAATCCATATAGGAGAATTGGATTTCATAAAAATAATTAAATAATAAACAAAATTAAATAAAACTAATAGTAGGGATATAAAAATAAACCCATTTCTTCTTAGATGGAAAATAATTTTGATAAAACACTTGAGCGTAATTCCTAAGGAAAATATCATTTACTCTTTTAAAACGTTTTCCTTCCTCAAAATACCAAACAATTTATAAGATATAATTTTATGTGAAAATAAACTTGCAAGAATTTAGAAGAATATTCATGGAAATAAGTAATTATGAAAGGGTAAAAATATGTTCAAGACATACAAGTTGAAAAACATTCTTCTTGTACTTTTGCTGAAAGAGTTGAAATGTGCCTCATACCGTAAATGGAAAAAGATTCCATTCCTACTATTTAGTAAAAATTCCCCAATGGGTAAAATTGACTTTGAATAGTTATATAAGGATATAAATAATATTTTGAAATATATTTTTAGGAAACATATATGTGGATGATAAATATACCCCAGTAAATACTTATGAATAAACAATCTGAGATAAAAATTAGATTTGCAAAGTTATCCTTTACCATCGGTATGATGTGATTTTTATGTATCTAACCATCCTGTATAATGATTTAAATAGTGTTACTAATTTATTCTGGAATCATAATAAGTTTTATGATAACATTTAGGATCATATTTTCATCCGTTTTCAGTAACATTTCATTATTACTCGTTTTTTGGGCTGTAATTGATTTATGTTCTTATACATGTTTTGTAGGATAAGTTCTTATCCCTATTTTTAGGTTATTGTTATATCATTTATAGAATAATATTAGTATAATATATATAATATTTATTAATTCAATTCATTTATTTAATCATGATTTAATGAAGATTATGTATAACTAATCACATGGCACCGTGGAGACGGTAAGTCATACGTATGCACGAGCAAAGATTCGTTCTCATAATTATTGAACGGTATTTAAGTGTATGGTTTATAGTATATAATAATCAATACCATTTTATATTAATCATATAAATATTTTTTAATACTATCATTATACCCATCCATGTAAGGTGGTGGTGAAAAACAGATTACCCCACGGCGTGGAGACGGTAAGTCGTACATACGCATGCATGGTGATTTCATTTTTCATAAGATAGGTAGAAGGTGGAATATGGTTGTTTCATAATCATAATAGACTATAATTATATAATTACTTTTTAGTTATTACATTATATTGAAACAACTCATGATGTGTATGTATAAGAAGAAACAAGGTTGAAATAATCGGTAAATGATATTACCTATTCTTTGACATACCACCTCTAAATCTCCTCTTATAGCACTAGAGTTGGTCTTTGAAAAATAACACAACCTCAAGAATTTTTATATGGAATTTAATAAGGTAAATTGGTATGGTATGGTCAATCATGAAGGCTCAAAATGAAGTGAAGAGTTGAGGGAGGAAGTTCCTTTTTATAATTGAGGTGAGTGGCACTTTTGAAAACTTCAAAAATAATAATTTATAATAAGATAAAACCCCAATTAAAAACCAAAAAAATGTCCCCATTTATAGGATGAGAAGATATAGTGTTGTAATATCATCAAAAAAATAAATTTTCAACATGTTTTTATGTCAATATAAGCATTATAATTTTAATTAACACTTGGTTATTCTATTTAATGTTTAACTAGGGTAACAAATATTCCAATATTTAAAGGGTAAAATATTTACTTATTTTAAGTCAATTAGACCATAAATATATACTTTATAAAATTTTATAAAATATCATATTTATTATATATTTTTAAAAATGTTTTATGATTTTTAAATAATTTTATAAAACCTTATTTTTTACAAAATATCAACAGTGTCAGTTTTGACACTATTTATTTAATATATTTTAAAATATATAGAAATAAAAAGTGGACCTTGCTCAAAATATTTTATTATGTCCCTAAGGGGTCAAGGTAATCTTGAAAATTAATTTCAAAAAATAATTAGCCCAAATTATATTTATTAAAATATTTTTAATAACATTAATTTGATATATTCATTAATAAAATAATTACTACCTCAATTTTGTGTATTTATTTAATATACTTATTTGTTGAATAAAAATTAAAAATAATATAATATAAATAATATAAATACATTAAATTTTAGAAAAATACTAGTTGTCTAATTTATCTTCTGAAAAACCCAACATTAAAAATTTTATACTCTTTTAAAACATGAATGTGACAAATTTATCTTCACTTCAAATAAAATAATATAACTGTAATAATCTCTTATATAAGACTCCAAATGGTGAATAAGTAAAACCTTGGATTCTTATTGTCGATATATACTCGACCAATATGGTTTGGTCAAGTTTTTAGGTCTTTTGTTTTTATTAATATTTTAATAAAAATTGTTTTATTGATTTTTCATCAATTAATTAATTTTTTCACCATCCAAGTATAAGTATTTAAGGTAATTAATTATTTCCTAAAAATTAAAAATAAATTTTAATGATAAATAAAAACATGTTATCTTTCAAAGTAGTATTTATAATAGAATTTATCTTTTGTATAACCTTATATTGAAAATAATTTAATTATTAAAGTCTGAATGAGACATATTCTTTAAATAAAATAAATTAAATGTCCTAATATAATCTAAATGGATTCAAATGGGTTCAAATTCTACCCATGTATGTTTTTTGGAAAATTATAATCATCCAATTATATTATAAAAAGTTTTAGGGTAATTTTATAATATTATTTTTACCCTTAATTACAAGATTTACACTTCTACCGTGTTAATAAAATTAACTAATATTACTATTCATATTGCCCAAAAATAAAATAAATCTATTCAAATAATTTGGCCCTACTCATTCCAAATATGGAATCCATTTTTCAAAAATTCAAAAAATAGAATTTTCAAAAAATAATTTAAAATTAATCACGTTGTTGGAATGAGACAATGGGTTTTAAAAGGTAAAATATTGCCTAAGATTGAAATGTTTTTAGATATAAATTCAATGTAAAATTAATTAAAATGGCCTAAATTATGTTAAATGGTAAAAATATATTATATTTTTACTTTGAAAACATTCAATAATATAATTTAACAATATAAATTATTTCAAAGATAAAAAGTTATTTTCAATTAAAATTTAGCATATTTTTAGTATTCATCAAAACATGAAAGTTATCAGAGAAATATTAGAAATTCATCCAAAGTAAATTTTTATATCCCACATCAAAATAAAATTTTTATGTTTTCATATTAAAATTATTAATGTATAAAAAAATTAATTTAAAAAAGGTTCTATATTCAGAGGTGTAAAATTAACCGAAAATAGGGTTTTTTACATCAAATAACATTTTATTCATACACTATCACTAAAATATCCAATGTATGAATATAAAAAAATATTTTATTAAGTAGATAACACATATATATCTCATTAATTTCATTACCAAAAGTAATTCACTCAAAAAAACAAATATCTACTTTTATTTTTTATGAATAATTGATAGTCAATGTATTCCCAATGCATTTTCATAAGTCAGTTATAATTATTACTGCTTACCTAAAAGCTAGAATATAATGGAAATTTTATAATAAGGGGATATCACCATTAATTTAAACTCATGATTTCATGAAAATATATATATTGAAGAATAAAAATTATTTAAAGAAAAAAATTTATAAAAACATCCAGGTGTTACATTTAACCCTCATAAACTGAATTTTTCCCTTGAAATTCGTCACTTGGATAACAACAGTGAGGATACCTCTCCCTCATTATATCCTCAAGTTCCCATGTAGCTTATTCAAATTTTTGGTTCCTCCATAATACTTTAACCAAGCAAAGTTTCTTGTTTCGTAGAACTTTTTCACTATGATCCAGAATCTCTATCAATTGTTCTTCATAAGAAAGATCTTGCTTCAATGGTATGACTTCTAAGCTGGATCGAGTGTGTAATTTATCAAGAGAGATACATGGAACAAATCATGAACTTTAGAGAGATTCATTGGAAGCACCAATAATTAGGCTACCTTTCGAACATGATCTGGAATTTCAAAAGGATCGATATACCTAGGGATCAACTTGCCCTTCTTTCCAAATATCATTACTATCTTCTATGGAGATATTCATTGGAATACCTTATCACCCAATTCAAACTCCTAGTCTTTTCATCAGTTTCCAGTATAACATTTTTTCAGACTTTGAGCTACTCTTATGTTTTGTTGAATTTATTTGACCTTTTTTCCAATTCATCTACAAGATTAGGTCCTAATAGATTTCTTTCACCAACTTCATCCCCAAAAGTTAGAGTTCTAAACTTCTTTCCATATAAGTCTTCATAAGAATCCATGTGATTAATGTAGTGAATATATATTGTTGTGTGATAATTGCATCAAAGGAAGGTGTTTATCCCAACCACCTTTGAAATCCAAAGAGAAATATCTCAGCATGTGTTCCATAGTTTAAATTGTCCTCTCAGACTGACCGTCTATTTGAGGATGATAAGCAGTGTTGAAACATAACTCTGTATCTAGAGCATGTGAAGACTTCACCAGAATAAAGAGGTAATCCTCAAATCCTGATTAGATATAACGTAATTTGGTACTTCATGCAATCTTACCACTTCTTTTACATATATCCTCGCAAGCTGGTCAAGGGAGAAATTCTCTCTAATAGTAATGATGTGTGCTGAATTCATAAGGAAATAAACTATTACCCATTGAGAATTGTGTCCATTAGATGTTTTGGTAATTCCCACAATAACTTCCATAGTGATGAATTCCCATTTCCATTATGGTATGAGTAATAGTTTTAAAATCCCATTAGACTTCTACCTCTCAGCCTTAACTTACTGACAACCTAATAATTGAGAGTCTTATTTGGTGACATCTCTTTTCATTCCATTCCTCTAGAAATACTCTTTCAGTTATTTATACATATTTTTTCTATCAGGGTGAATAGATAATGAATAATTATGAGCCTCATACAATATCTACTTCTTTAATCTTGTTATGGGAGGAATACAAACCTTATTTCTAAACCTTATTATTTAATCACAATCAAGGTTGATTTAAGGAACATTTAGCACATTATTTGGTAGGTCTATGTCTTTCTTCTGTACCACCTTAATCTTAACTTGTATATATGGTTGAACATTCATTTGTGAAAGATAATATTTCCCCCTTCTATTAAAATTTCAATATCAATCCTTTGAAAATCCATAAATATTGTATCTTTTTTATCCTCATCATGGATAGGCTAACATGGTGTTATCGACTCAAAGTATCTGCCACCTTGTTCCCTTTCCCAAGGTGGTAATGTATTGAGTTGTCATAAGATTTAATCAACTCCAACTATCTTCTTTGGTTCATATTCATCTCATTTTTTGTGAAAATATACATTAAGATTTTATGATCAGAATAAATATCACACCATTCAACATAAATATAATGCCTCCATATCTTTAATGCAAAGATTACTGAAGCTAACTCCAAATAATGAGTTGGGTAAATTTTCTCATGGATTTTCAACTTCTATGAGGCATAACCTATCACCATATCATTTTTCTAGAGAAAACATATCATCCCCTTCTTGGATGCATCAATCTAGATCAGAAATCTTTCTCTACTATAAGGAAATGTGAGCATAGGTTCACGGGCTAACCTTCTTTTTATCTCTTTGAAATTATCTTCACATTCCTCCATATAAACAAAAATAACTCCTTTCCAAGTAAACTTGGTGTGTGTATTAGATAATCATGAAAAATATTTCACAAAACATCAATAATATCCAGCCAGACCAAGAAAAATTCAGATCTTAGTTATCGTTTTTGGCCTCGTCCAACTTTCAAAAACATCTATTTTTGATGGATCCACGGATATCCCTTTTCTTACGATTATGTGACCAAGAAATTAAACTTTTGGAATCCAAAATTAACACTTGATAAATTTTGCATAAATCTTATCCTTTCTCATGGTATTCAGTAAAATTCTCAATTGTTATTCATGTTATTTTAATATCTTTAAATAAACAATAATATCAAATATAAAGACTTCCAAAAATTTCTCAATATATTCTCTAATGAATCTATTCATTAGATCCATGAAGATAGTGGGGGAATTAGTAAGACCAAAAGGCATAATTATAGATTCATAATTTCCATACCTTTTACAGAATGTCGTCTTTGATATATCCTCATTTTTGACCCCTAATTGATTGTACCATTAAGGAAGATCAATCATAGAAAATTATTGAGATCCACATAGTTTGTCAAATAAGTCATCAATGTGGGGAAGAAGATATTTTTTCTTGATAGTGATATTATAAAGTTCTCGATAATCAATGCAGAGTATCATTGATCCATATTTATTCTTAACAAATTTAATAGGTGCTCCCTAAGGTGATGCACTAAGTCATATGAATCCCTTATCAAGATTATCTTGGAGTTTATTCTTCAATCCTGCAACTCAATTGGGGTCATTCTATATGGTGTCTTTGAAATAGGCATAGAACTCAGTATGATTTCTATTGAAAACTCAACTTCATGATTTGGTGGAAGACATATAAATTCTTCTGGAAAGAAATAATTAAAGTCCTATAAAATGTGTGGATTCTTAATCATGAGTTTCTTCCCAACTATTTGTGATAAATAACCTTCATTTATAGGAATAAAGACCCATAAGATGGAAGAAATGTTTTCTGGAAGGTTATATTCATCCTTGCATTGATAGATTATCAAAAATTGATCTGGAATATGAAATGTAACTTCCCTTACTTAAAAATTCATTTGACCTCTATATAGAGGAAGCCAATACATGCCAAGAATCACATAAAATTCCACAATTGGAAGTATTTTAGGATTTTCTAGAAGCAATTTCTCACAAACTTCAACAGGAGAAGAATTATAAACTTTTGATGTGATTGTTGTGCCATTAGAATTTGTCACAGCAAACTCAACAACTAATTATTGAGGTAATATAGTGATACCCATAGAAAATTCTTCATAATTAAAAGTTTTTGTGCATCTAGAATAAAATAAAACACTTTCTACTTTGGAGTGTATGGTAAGTGTAAATTGCACCACTTCATTATCATAATCCATGTCACCGATAGTGATTGCATATATCATTCCATTATCTTGGACCTTAAGAGTTTGTTGAAATCAATCATCATAAATAACCCTTAGATTAGGGAATTTATTGGAATAATTACCCCATTTCATTTCACTTGTAGCATTTAAGTATATGTGGTTCATTTTGTGTAGCCTTTTCTTTGTTCATTTCATTAGACATATTTTTCCCATATATTTTGGAATTAAACTGCCCAATGAACTTTGTTTCCATACTTAAAACATTTACTACTCCCTTTAAGACAATTCCATCTATGTTTCTTTACACACTTTGAGCATAATGGAAAAATCATATTCTTTTCAGTGTGGTCTTTATATTTTCCTTTGAATTTCATTTTTCTATTCTTATCAAACACATATGACAAATGGGATACTCCAATCTCCATATCAACATTGAGAGCACATCGAACAGTTTCCTCATAGCTATTGAAGTCTCTTATGGATAATGACCATTAGATACTTGGTTTTATACCACTAAATAATCGATAAATTTTAATCTCAGGTTGGATAATAATTCCAGAATCGTACCTTGAAAGTCTTGTAAAATATTCATTATAGGTACCAACAGATTCATCATACTCTTTCATAGTTCATGGAACTACTTCTCTATCTTTGTTCAAATAATACAAGGAAATTACTTATTGAAAAATAAGTTCTTGAACTCATCTCATTCCATGGACTTAATTTCATCTATTTGCCTCATATTCTTGATAAGATTCCACAATTAATATGTTTCACCATACAAATGATATACTACTAAGATGAATTTATCATTTTCAGAACATTGTAGAACTGAAAATATCTTTTCAGTTGTACTGATCCATTGTTCAGCCACAAATGGATCAGAAGACCTGATGAATAAAGGTGGACACTACCTCATAAAGGATTCAACTGAATGTTTCTATTTCCTTTTATTGTTTTTGAATTACAACATGATTCACATATTGAAAAAGTTTTGTGATCATGGCTACAAGATTTTTTATTCCAACTCCCATAACATTTGTCTTCTCAGGGGGACAATCAATACATTGCCAGTCGCATTCACCATTAATGTGGTTCCTTCATGTTCCATACATTGACTAAAACTAAGAATCATAGTGTGAAAAACACTAATCATAATGGGAAAACATCAAAATTCAAGAAAAAAATTTCAATTTAGGTCACTTTAGGTTTTATCATAGGCTATTCATGAACATCTCTGAAACACTGTAATAGGATTGTGACCTATACTTAGACATATCCCTAGAGTTTTTTTATAAGTTTCTCTCATACTAGTTTTTAAATGTTAATTGTACATTTTCTTTGATACAAACTATAACTGTCAATACATTACATATAGATTTTACACCAACATTAAATAGTATTTATTATATAACATAACAAAAACCATGCTAGTACTGTATAGGTTAGTGCCTTTAGAAACTTGGAAACATGAATAACTGGTTCATAAAACATCTACATTGTCTCTGACTTATTTCTTCATAACTAGACTATTTTTTTACGTATCTTACTTAATACCATTCATCATGTCCTGGGGAAAAGATATATATTAAAGGTTGAGCTCAAAGGCCCAATAAGGGTAAACAAGAGAAATATCAATCATATTATAGTCATAAGAACATAACATTTGAAAATATTATCCTGTATATAAAATATCATAATATCATGTCATAGAATAAATCATAAAAGTGAAATATAATCCCAATATTCATAACATAAGACATTATATTTTGTGTAATACCCACATAATTATAGAAAATCATTTCATATTAGTCAAGGCTCATTTCCAAGACCATCATAGCAGAAAAAGTCTATTACTGAACTAAGTTCACTCTTCATTCTAGTGTTGTATTACTGAACCAGATTTACCTATCATTCCAGTCATTTCTATCACATGAGATATAAATCATTATAAAATTCATTAGAGGTATAAATAGTTCCCACCCATCTCATATTGAAATCATTCTTACATGAACCACAAAACATAAACCATTCACTATAGCATAACACAATGAACGAAAAATGGGTTTCTTAAACATCATTCCATCATAAAATAATCCATATAAGATAAATGGATATCATAAAAATGATTCCATTATAAAAAAATCCAAGTAATAATAGGGATATAAACATAAACCTATATCATCTTAGATAGAAAATAATTTTGATAAAACACTTGAGCTTAATTCCTGAGGAAAATATCCTTTCCCCTTCAAATATGTTTTCCTTCCTCCAAATGCCACAAAATTTTTCAAGAAATCATTTTATGTGAAAATAAACTTGTAATATTATAGTAGAATATTCAAGGAAATAAGGAATTATGAAAGTGTAAAAATCTGTTCATGCCGTACAAGTTAAAAAACATTATTCTCGTACTTTTTCTAAAAAAGTCAAAAAGTAACTCGTACCAAAAACAAGAAAATATTCCATTATTAACATTTAGTTAAAATTAACTAATGGGTAAAATTTACTTTAGACAACTATATAATGATATAAAGAATATTTTTAAATATATATTTAGTAACAAATAATCTCAGAAAAAAACAAGATATGTAAAGTTATCCCTTACCTTAGGTCTTATATAATTCTTATGTATCCAAAAAACATGTATAATTATTTAAATAATGCTAATTATTTATTATGGAATCATAATAATTTTTATGATAACATTATTTATCGTATTTTCATCCGTTTGTTAGTAACATTTCATTGTTACTCATTATTCGGGTATTAAATTCTTTATGTTCTTATACATGTTTTGTCAGATAAGTTCTTATCCCTATTTTTATGTTATAGTTATATAATTTAAATCATGGTATTAGTATAATATATATCATATTTATTCATTCAGTTTATTTATATAATCATTCTTTAATGAATATTTTGTAAAACAAATCACATCGCACTGTTGACATGGTAAGTTGTACGTATGCATGAGTGATGATATCATTCCCAAAATTTTTGAATGGTATTGAAGTGGATGGTGTATAGTATCTCAGAATAAATATAATATTATACTAATCAATTATATATATATATATATATATATATATTAATTCTATCATTATACCCATCCATGTAAGGTGGTGGTGGAAAACGGATTACACTGCAACGTGGAGATGGTAAGCTATACGTATGCACGTGTAGTGATTTTATTTTTCATAGGATGGATAAAAGGTGGACTATAGTTATTTGATAATAATAATAACCTCTAAGTATATAAGTAATACAAGATTTATAACTTTACAATGAAACATAGCATTAAGTGGAAACAGAAGAAGAATTTTTTTTGAAAGAATTGTTAAATCATATTACCTCGTCTTTGACTGGCCTCCTCTAAATAACCTCTTAAAGAACTAGAGTTGGTATTTAAAGAATAAAAAGACCTCTATAATGTGTCTAGAAAAGTTTTTAATGTAAATGATCAGTGTATGGTCAATCTTGAAGGCTCAAAATGAATTTAAGAGTTGAGGGAGAAAGTTCCCTTTTATAATTGAGGTAAGGGCCACTTTTGGAAGCCAAAAAAATATTAATTTAAAATAAAATCAAACCCCTCATAAAAACCTCCAATATTTAAAAATTTATAATATTAGATGATATACGGTTTTAATATCATCAAAATATAAATTTTTGACAAATGTTTATATCAATTTAAGCATTATCATTTTAATTAACACATAGTTTTACTATTTAAGTGTTAATTACGGTAACAAATATTTAAATATTAAAAGGGTAAAATATTTTCTTATTTGAATTAAATTAGACCATAAATGAATAATTTAGAATATTTTAGACCATATAATAATTATTATATATTTTTTAAAATGTTTTATTATTTTTAAATAATTTAAGAAAACATTATTTTTACAAAATATCAATAGTGTCAATTTTGACACTATTTAGTTATTGTATTTTTTAAAATATAAAAATAATAAGTGAAGCTCGATAAAAATAATTTATAACATCCATAATGGGTCAAGGTAATCTATAAAATTCATTTTACATAATAATTATCTTAAATTATATTTATTAAAATATTTGTAATAACTTTTATTTAATCTCTTTGTTAATAAAATAATTACTACCTCAATATTTTTTAATTATTTAATATATTTATTTGTTGAATATAAATTCAAAATAAAAAACTATGATGAAGATAAATCTATTAGTTTTCATAATAATTATTTTTGCAGAATTTATCTTTTGAAAAACCAACATTAAAAATGTTATACTCTTTTAAAACATGAATGTGAAAAATTTATCTTCACTTAAAATAAAATAATATAAGTGTTATAATCTCTAATATAAGCCTAAAAATTTCCAATAATTAGGCCCTTGGATGATTATAGTAGATACATACCTGACCAATAATGTTTGGTCAAGTTTTTGGGCCTTTTTATTGTTATTAATATTTTAATAATTTTTTTATTGATTTCTCATTAATTAATTAATTTTTTCACCATCCAAGTATAAGTCATTAAGGTAATTATTTACTTCTTAAAAAATTAAATTAAATTTTCATGATAAATAAAAACATTTTATCTTTCAAATGTTTATTTATAATTGAATTTAATTTCTTTATAACTTTATATTAAATATAATTTAATTATTAATGTTTGAATGAGACATATTTCACATTTCTTTAAATAAAATAAATTAAACATTCAAATCTCATCCTAGTGGGTTCCAATAGATACAATTTTGACCTGAGTATGTTTGTAGGAAAAATTAAAATAATAAAATTATATTATGACAAGTGTTAGGGTAATTTTATAATATTATTTTTACCCTTAATTATATAATTTACCCTTTTATTGTATTGATAAAATTTCTCTAAGTTACTATTCATATTTTCCAAAAATAAAATAAAGCTATTTACATAATTTGGACATACTAATTTCAAATATAGAATCCATTTTTCAAAATTAAAAACATAGAAGTTGCAATAATTAATTTAAAATTAATCATATTGTTGAAATGTGAAAATGGTGTTTAAAAGTTAAAATATTACAAAATATTGAAATGTTTTTACATCTGAATTTAAGGTAAAATTAATTCCAATGGCCTACATTATATTAAATTTTAAAAATATATTATATTTATACTTTGAAACCATTAAATAATATAATTTAACTCTATAAATTATTTCAATGAAAAAATGTTATTTTCAATTAAAATTTAGCATATTTTTACAATTCATCAAAACATGAAAGTTATCAAAAAAATCAAAAATTATTAGAAAGTAAATTTTTATATGCCTCTTAAAAATAAGATTTTTATATATTCATATAAAAATTATTAATGTGTCAAAATATTAATGTAAAAGGGCTTATCCATTCAAAGGTGTAAAAATAACCTTAAAATAGGTTTTTGTACATCAAATATGGTTTTATTCATACCATATGAATAAAATATTCATTGGATGAATATATAAAATATTTTATTAAGTATATAACACATATATATCTCATTAATTACATTAACAAATTTAATTCACTCAATAATAAAAGTATCTATATTTATTTTTTCACTAATAATTGATATCCCATGAATTCAAAATGCATTTTTATAAGTTAATTATAATTATTCCCGATAACCTAACATCTATCCTGCAAAGGTAATTTTATAATTAGGGTGTATTTTGGTTTTTTTAACTCAAAATTTCATGCAGAGAAAGATACTAAATAATAAAAATTAATTAATGAAAATATTTCATAAAAACATCTTCATGTATCATTTTGATGATTATATATATGATTAAAAAGAGAGAGATGAAGCTACTGATCTAGTTGAGAATATCTATTATGAGGTTAACATATACCTAAAGAAATTTATTGGGGAAATTTTCACACATATATTTGAATTTATTTGGGAAATATATTATGAAAAATCAAGGCTAGTTTAAGAGTTCAATGTTATGGAAGAAAAATTAACTAGAAATTTATTAAGGTTTGAATCTCCCCCTGAACTCAATGATGCTAAGGAGAAATATTTTACACTTTATGAATAAAAGTCTTCCCTTGAAGAAAAACCTCTATAGAATGTAATGAATGAGGAATTTGAGACTAATAAATTCTTAGAACAAAACGTTTTTTCAATATAGAAAGATAAAAAGTCTTGTTTTGATATTATAAATTCTCATTATGAAGGAAAATATAACAAGATAAATGAGCTTGAAAATTTATTACCATAAAAAGATATGTTTCATGAAGATAATATTTAGAATATGAGAAAATATTGTGACGAAATAGTGAAGTTGATTTAAGATCATAAGAACACATTAAATTTGAAGTGTCATGAGTAAAAGGTCAACTAAAAAACATGGAAATGTCTCATATTGAGCCTTCACATCAAATAGAGAAAGAAATTGTATCCTCACACAGTGCGAAGGAATATTCTTAAGATAAAAAGATTTCAAAATAGAGGTAATAATATCATGGGATCATTCTATGATCATTATCTAGTATTATCATAGGAAAATATACCATCCACATTAAATTATAATGATTATCCTAAATACATTTTCATAGGCTATACTGGGTTAAAAATATTTTACAAAAGTGAATGAGTAAATTGCAGAAGATCTTACCACCATGTCAATGGTTGATAGAATAATGTTTTAAGAAGTTTCTTACCCAAAAATCCCATTTTCTTAAATTTCTAAAATAGCATGATTTCAATTATAAAAATTATGAATAGCTTACAATCTAAAAAATAAAATGATGGTTTTTTGGGCATTAATGGTATTGTTATAGTTTTGGTAATTAGGAACATGATTGTTGGAATAATAGGTTAATACATAAATTTAAAAAAAAACAAAATTGAAGGTGTGAAGTCATAAGATGATGCAATATCAACAAATTAAAAAAAAATGCTACAAATAGAGTTGGTATTATAAGGAATCCATGTGGAATGTGCGTTAATTTTTATCATCATTAAGATAAAATAAAATAAAAACCAACCAATTTTGATCCAAACATACATAAAAGAGATAGGTTCATAGAATCTGGTATTTGAGGATGAGATAAGCATCGAATATAAGGTGATGAAATATGAAAATAAGGATATTCCCAAGAAGTTTTTGAGAAATACATCTGAGATATACTTTCACTAAAAACATAAAAATAATCATTTTCAAAAGAAACCTAATGAGATTAAGAAGGGTATCACACCAAAGGGAATAAGTTGTTTCTTTTGTGTTAAATGAGTATAAACCATGGACTCGTAATAATTAAATAAATGTGGAAATTAATGGAATAAATAAACAAATAAGAGAACAAGTGGACTGGGTAGGTAAACAACACGCCCAATAATCCACATGGTAATTGAAAATATAATGAATCAGTTTCTAAAGATTGTTAAATTGTTTTGATAACTAATTTGGAAAAATAAATGTGGTTATATAAAGAAAAATTCAAGGAATGTTATAATTGAAAATATGTAATTCCATATAAATAAGTTGGATTTTTTTGAGAGGTTTTCAAAAAATAATAATCCATGAAACTCAAAAGAGCTATGTGTAAGGTGTAATGTGCTTGGATATAGTTCCAAAAACATCTTAACTAAACTTTCAATGTAATAAGAATCACTAATGAAGATTAATAGTGCATTAGGTGATTCATGTGCCTTGATGGATTATGAAAATAAGAATATACCACATAGATAAGATATAAAAGTTATAAATTCCATGTTTTACAAAGTAAAAAATATATTTTTAGAAAATATATTTTTAATCATGAAGAGGACATTTATGGTCGAAAAGAAAGGTGTACCTTGGTTAATGATAAGTTTTCAACCATGTTGTTCAAATTAAGGAACAAAGTGTACCACATTATTCACTTAATATTGATTTTTTATTTGTGTGATTTTAGTGTTGGGAATTTATGGTGAAAATAGTTCTTAGTTGGAGAACTAAAGAATATGTGTAAGCTATAAAATCTAAAAATAAAATAGAGTGAAACAAGATAGAATAATTGTTCTATATTTGATAAAATTTCAAATGTTCTATTTTGGTACAATCTTAATAAGGGATATCTTGAAGCCTGTTTAATGAATACATTCACCTTGATAATGAAATTTATAGTGTCTCTTTAAGGGGATAAAAGTTGATAATATTGTTGATAAGATTTTATATACTATAAATAACATAAAAATATAGACTTTAATAAGGTTTTTAAAATATTCATTGAAAATATATGGTTTCATATTCTATCATCCTTGGTTACAAGAATAAAATCTTAAAATTAAGGGGAATTGATTCTTAGTTGATAACATGAAAGTGTATATTTGAGGAAGATTCAAGGCTGATTACAAAAATAAAAACCCATTTTTTGTGTTTAAATGTTTTGGATATATGTGTTTATGTGAGTGAATAAACATAGATTGTAATTTTAATGATAAATCTCATTATGTATCCCATAAAGTGAGAAAATTTGAGAATAGTATCACCTGTAATATAAATTATGGATAGCTATTGAATAACATGGTTACTCACACTTGTTTTTCTACACTAGTTTATCCCATTTAGATTTATAATTGAATGAATATAGGATCATGGTAAGAAAACATGGTGTGTCAGTCCTTATCTCAATTAACTAAATATAGAATAAAAAGTAGAAATGGGACAAGAATTTTATTGAATTAAAGTATGATCCAACCCCTATAAATAGATTTTTATTTATTATTAGTGAAGGGGAGATAAAAAAAAGAGTTTTTATGAATACATATTGAATTAAAATTTCTTGAGGGTATTGAAAACAAACAAAAATAGGGAGATATAAGAGACCATGATAAAGGTTGTCTATTTTTTAAATTGGGTATGGATGAATTGATAATAATATGTTTTAAATATGTTTTAAGGATGTTTGAAGAGATAATAGAGATACTTTCAACTATAATTATGTGGAAATACAATTTTTTTATATTAAAAATGGAAGGTAATGGTGAGGTATTGTCTGGAGTATGGATCATTACTACTTTGTGTCTGAATAATTTGTCATTATAGGTTGTTTCACTCCTCCAAAAAAGATATTTTTTCTTGAGGATCAAGAGTACATGAAGGGGAAAAATTAAGTAATCTCAAGGTCAGAACATCACCCTAGTATCCAATACATAATATGATTGTAATCCAAGTTCAAAGGTAGAATCCATCTAGAAGTATCAATAGGTAAGAATAAGAAATCCTATATAGGTTGAGATGTGCATGAAGAGTGTTAGGTGGTTCTAAATTAAGAATAACAATGTAGGAAAAATAAAGGACCCATCAAGTTGGGTGACTCGAAGGGATTTGATTAGTGGGTTGTGGATCATACTGAGTAATAAAACAACTACCCTCATGGATACTATTCTAATGTGGGATTAATTTTAAGAACAAATATTCATAGATTTGAAAAGTATACAAAACAACATTTTACAATGTTATTCCATTAATATTCTCCATCCACCATGATTTTCTTATTAGAGCTCCAATTCATTCCTTCTCCAAATGAACCAGGGTCCACTAGAGCCACACCACTGATTCATAGGTCCATGAAACAAAAATCATCATTAAAGTAAGAAGTCAAAGATATTTTTTATAGAAACTTGAATTATGATGTTGTAATACAAATGGGAGTCTTTGAAGTTCATTAAAATTATATGCATTCATTATGATAGTGGAGTTGATTCTAGTTAATTAGTATTCAATTTTCACACATTTATACTATGTTATAGAATAATTTAAGAAGATTGAAGTGATTTTAGGAGAAGATAACAAATAACAAATACTAGAAGTAGGAAAGAGTTTGTATGAGTTATTTTAAAGTAAAGGAATAGCGTATTAGCCTATATATGAGTAATTTGGATGGCTTATATGTATGATCAATCCAAAAACATATATAATTCATTTTTCTAGCTAGAGTATATTATTCAACTAACTATTGTATAAGTAATCCACTCCAATGATGATATTATTAAAAAACATTGTGATTTAGATATGATGATTCTATATTTCTAATCAAATATTAAATATCATGATTATTTTATTGATACCTGATTCAATATAATATTGAGGATATAGAAGAATAATATGATTGTGAGAGTCTTGAATATGATAGAAGATAGGTTCCACATCATAATTCAATACACACATGGTGCAATTTTTAAAATAAATAAGAGATATTGTTTTTATAAAAAATATTATGATGATTTAAAAATTTGTGGAGAAAAAATATCAATTCATAATAATGATTTAAATTATATCCCTTAACTCAATTTGAATAGATTTAAAGAGGATGTAATCTCACTACCGTAAATCATCATGTTTCAAAATTTAAAGTTAGGAAACAATATTCCTGACATCTGTTAATATATATTTGTAGGAGTGGAATAGATAAAGGGTGTAGAGAAGAAATGTACTTATATTGGAATAAATAAGAGTAAACAATAATATTTGGTGAAGAAAAAATGAGAAGCTTGATGCTAAACATGGAAAGAACACCTGCTAGTACCAGAGAAGAAGAGGAAGGATCCTAAAATATCCTCATATTATATAAGGAGATTTAAGAGATAAGGGAATGATGTTACTGTCAATATTGATAATATTTTTGTTGATATTCTTAAAGAATAAATAATCCATTGTGATCATTATACATAGTGTAATTGATTTGATACAAGAAATCTGATGAGAATTATTTCTAATATAAATTATCTTGGAAATCAATGATCTATTGCATATGGAATATTATCATTGTTATAGAGTAAAATAATTTCCCTTGAATAACTATTCGTATTGGTATAAATAACACCATTATATGTTGGGATTATAAAGATAGTGTGATTCAATATAAATAACTTTTTACTTATGTAATATAGTGGAGGAAGTGAAGAAGAAGATACCTTCCCCTAGGTAACATGGATGACACTATCCTATCCACAGTGTATCACCTAAACCACACTTTTTGTCATAATATATTATGGAGAAAATAAAATATGGGTCTCAACATAGGTTGAAAATGGTAAAGAGTGGGCTCTCACATTGATGTATAACCTTATAAAAGTTATGTGTTATTGTTTTTTTATATCTTCATTACATATAAAGATGAGGGTTGATAACAAATGAAAATATGTACATATCTTAACTAAGGTGTAGTTTTAATCATAAGAGTTGATAATTAAGTTCAAGTATGATACTTGGTGAAATTTGGGTGCAATGATTCACCCCTCCCCCCATCCCTCTCTTAGTGTCCCTACATGATCACCTAGACTTTACATCACTACATGTTTTATAGAGAACTTAGGTAACTTATTTTGTCTTCCATGATCACTACATAAGTACTCAAGTGATTCCCTAAATATTTTTTATTGGATCATAATTATATTAAATATTTTAAATTTATAATATTTAAGGGATTTAATCAGGATTTGTAATGTGATTCTTAAACATTAAAAGTGATCAAATACATCCTGACATGGTTGGGTGAATATATTCATGGTTTAAAATATTATAAATTAAATTAAATATTTATATCTCATTCATTCGAAGAAAATTTTAAGATTAAATAGTGGGTTTAATTTGACTTAATTTTATATTTTTATATTTAATTAATCAGTAAAACACATGCAGTGAGATTAGAACATGTAAGGGGAATAAAGATATCTTAATCATTAGTCTTGTGTTATCAAGATTAAAGATAATTTCATATATATTTAGGTGTATATAGGTTTTTTTTTGGATTAATAGAGAGATGGACGGACTCAATTTAGGGGTGTTGAATAGATTATTTTGGATAGAATTTGAAGATTACGTTTTTTCAACAGTGTTATTGAATACTTGGATACTTTTAGGACATGAACATGTTGTTCCAGAATAAATATATCTTAAGAGATTCACCATATCTAGTTTAGTTCTTTATTCACAATGATTATTTAATTTTAATTTATATATAATAATTTTTTTATCCTTTTATTTAATTAGTATATGAATATATATTAAGAAGTAGTACCCATGGAAATTTATAGTAAACCAATCCTAAAATTATATTAACTATACTCCATTAGTGATTTGAGTACATTGATAATGTTTTATGCATTCTAATTCGGTTATCCCATTTTAATTTTAAGGTGAATTATGTAACATATATATTCCTTGTAAATTTTATTTCTTTACTGGGTTAATCTATATTCTTGAAAGTTATCTATATATACATCATTCCTTTTAACATGGGAGAATGGACCAACAAGATGGAATTTTATGAAACTAAAATTTCATCATGCTTAGTGTAGGATTTTTTTGGGTTATACTCAATGCATAGAGGGGGATGAATTAGTGTTGAGGAATTTAACTCAATTTATCATTTTATATCTTTTTATTTTTACCTCTATCTCTATTAAATGAAGTGGATATATTATTCTCTCCTATCACCTTTGGTAATACATGAAACACATCCAAATTCACACACATAAAGAGGAAAATGATTTAAAATATTCACTAATCAATAACAGTAGATAATCATTAGTTTTAATGGGAAAACCCATGATCACATAAACCAAAATCATCATCATGTGAGATACAGCAAGCATGGTATATATATGAAGTTTAATTCCACTTTAGTCTCCTAATAGTGAATTTATATCTCACTGGATCTTTATAGTCCCTCCTCATAGTTTTGTTGTAAATTTAGGGTGGAAAAAATTATCTTTCTCTAATATAGATTTTTCTATGTCATCGGTGTACTGCTTGGGTCTTCTTCTTCTTTTTCTTTCACAATATGATGTATGCACTTATCCGTATTTTGTATGAACATAAGTTCACATACCCTCGTTTTCCTCTTCTAGATAGTGAAAAGTGAGGTTGTTACTTCGTTTTCTTCATAGAATCAACCAAGTAGTTTGTTACTCCTTCCCTCACATAAAATAAATGATTCTTTTCTATACCAATTTTCATACACATAAATCCTATTGTCCTTTTTCATATTCTCCTTCTTCATCATTTCACATGAACTTCACTGAAACTCTCTCCCCCTCTCACTATCCATCCCTCTATCTCTCTCAATCTCTTCTTTCATACTCTTATATTTATCATATACTTATAGTACTGATTTATTACCAACACTTTTTCCTTCATTATCCTATAATATATATCTTTTAAATGAATAGTGGTATTAGTTCTCTACACATTCTTATTTTAAAAATTATTCTTTATATATTTGTGGTATTTAATGAATATTATTTTACTAAAATATATTTTTTGTAAATACCATAATCCTCATCATTCAATCCTATTTATTTCTCATTATTTTAATTCACATGTGTTTCCTTTTAAAATGATGAAGAATCAATAACTATTTTTCCTTTCTACATGAAATATGGAAACATATAGGCTTCTTATTTTTCATCTAAAAAACTCATCACTCTATTCTCTTCATATAACTATATAAAATATAATTCAATATATATATATACATAAATATCATATATATTCCAGTTTCAGTCACAACTCCATACATTACAATGAAAATATCATGGATCTCTTTCTCCTTTATTATCATGTAAAGATAATGATTAACCAAATCATGATATTTAATATTTGAAATCATGGTATTCTTGGAATCTTATGATTCAATTTTTATAACCCAAAAAAGTAATCTATATTGATATTTTGAAAGGCCATTACTTTCCAGTGTAATCTCAAGATAATATTTACATATGATCCAGGTTACCTTTACATATAATTCCATAACCCTTATGAAAAATCCAATAAACCTAGTTTAAGATAAATAACCCTTATACAAATATAGATGACCCTTAAATATGCATAGATGACTCTTATTCCCTTCAACCTTATGATCCTCCTTTCTAAACCATATGGAGAATAGCCGAAACCTTACGAACTCTATGTTATTCATGTTTCAACTACTTCTAATTCATTTTGAATCTTCACGAATGGTCTTTAAAAAATGAAACAATTCGTGATCAACTTTCATGAACCTAAAATAATTTCCTCTCATGTACCCATACACACATAACCTTCCCAAACATGTTACTTCTGATATTGTGAATGGATACATCAACTTCAGTTGATCTTAACAATAATCTTCTTATAATTCTAGAAAAATGATATTTTGATGATCTACACATTGTAATATTTTCTTCTTCTTCCACCATTCTACAATTTGGAACCTCCTATAAGTGTTCATGGAGTTCTTGTGAAATTATAATATTTCCATATGAAATATCTTGAATTCACTATTACTAAAATTTTGTAACACGTTCTAGAATTAAAATTATTAGAATTTATTTTATTACACAATGAATACTTTAGTGGTAAATGATATCATTTCATCTAGATTCTCACATTGATTTTAATGATTAATAGTATCACTACAACCATATACCCAATTGATTTATGATCTAAGAGTGAAGTAGTTAATTACATGGAATAATTCATTCGACCACCATGAAATCTCTTAAGGCCTTCAATGTCCTAGTATTTATTTTATACCTCACTATATGGTAGTTCTTAAGTCTTTTATTTTGTGTTTCCTGGTGTAGAGTTTATTCCTCTTCCATATTACTTCTATTTGGATGGCTCACCTATGAGATGGGTTGGGCTATACATATTATGGTTTGGCTTATCATGTGTGTATATGGAATTGAACTAACATATTTTAGGTTAAAACTCCTCATAATTTCCTTTTTTAAATATTTAATACAGTAGAAAAAACTAACAAATAATAAAATTTAATGCTTCTCACTTCTTCTTATTCTTTATTCTTATCATTATAAATCCATAAAAGTTTGTAACCAATAGATTGTACTTCAATAACTTATTTAATATCATTGGATCTCTAAAACTTAAGAACTTAATATCTCTTCAATCAACATAAAAATATATTCAAATATTTATTTTTATTATTTATTAACTTAGTACAAGTAAAAACCTTCATGGAAACTCCTTTACAAAATTCTAGGATTATCTAACAAAACATCAAAGTTATTCCTATAATTCAATGATATATCTACATAAAACTTTATTGATATTACTTGTACATTGAAAAAAATACAATGGACATAACGTGGGTTTAACAATCTTTCCATTTATACTTGTTGTAAATACCTAATAAAAATTACATAACAATATGTGAAGTTCATTATTCATTATCACTTTATTCATTTCTTCTCTCCCCATTTCTTATCATTCATTCTTTTAATTTTACTCTCTCGCATTTATTGATAAGAACTACATAGTTCTGGAGAGAGTGTTATCAATTCATAATCAAGCAATGTGTATTAAACCTTTACACTATAATTCAATATGATCTATACTCAATGTATAAAACAAGATGTCTTTATTTATATAACATGATGTCCATTGTCAATTTAATTTCATATCAACTAAAATGAAACACCCATTACCATCCTCAAAAGATCTCCAATAATTTTTATGGATGATATGGTTGATGGTACCAATTTAGATACAAGTCATGATAAAAAATTTGTGAGGAATTATATGAACCATAATTTCAAGAACTCACTCTAACACACAAATCAAAAACATTCATGTCAAAATGTAGGTTTTAAAATTTTAGAAGACTAACTTGATTCTTCTCCAACCTTTCTCATTTATGTCATTAATTAAAATAATTATCTCTTCATTTATGTTAGAATCAAATATTGTTCTCAAGGTTTTGAGATTAAGTAAATATATATTTTAAATGACATATAATCAATATCTTTCTAGAATATTCATATTTTCATAGAATAAAGATTCTAGAAACCTCTTCAAATATATTCTTCACTTTTCTACCACTTTAAGAGACACTATAAACAACCATCATAATGGTGTATCTCTTTTATAGAAAAATTAAATGATGTTACTAGTAAGTAATTCACTAAAATGGATCCTTTAATACTATTTTACAAGATTGAAATAGCACTAAAAATTTATCAAGAATGATAATTTCATTGATTTTTTTCAAATTTTATTCATGTTCATGGATCTTGTTTTCAAGATTATTCTTGATCTAATAATTTTATTTGACTTCATTGAGCCATTGATATTTAAACTTGAAGAATATCCCTTAAGGATATATATTCATTATTTCTTTGGATCCAATGTATTTAGAGATATTTATATAAGTATGAAACTTATCATTTAAACATTTCTCTATACTTTCATAATCATCCCGAAAATGATTGATTTATTCCTACATGATTCTAAAAATACCAAAAATCAAAGAAACTAAATATTAGGTAAAATAATTTAGAATACCCTTTAATTTATCAACTAAAATATATATTGAAATTTTATAACTCTAACTAGTGTTGGGTATTTTATGGAAAATTTAAGAAGGAATTTACACTTTCCTCATGATCACCTAAATTACTTGATTATTTTAAAGTAAAAATAGATATTCATATCCTTGGTGGTAGAATGAACCACCAATTCACTTCCTTAAAATCCAAATATGTCATTTTATTATCATGGAATAAAGAAACTAAATATTCTTATTATTTAAGAAAGAGGGTTATTTTTATCATTTTCTTTTCCCCTTTATTTTTTTGGCTCATCAAAATATTGTTAGAGATATAATTAAGTCCTAAAATAGAGATATCTTCACCATAATTGTACTTCATTATAGATTCTAAAATAGACCCAATATTCAAAAAGGGAAAAATTTATAAAATAGAGATTTCAATCATTCGTATAACTCTCTTTAATACCAATCATAGGATTTCTTGGGGATATTCTAAATATAAGAAGGGAATTGAATTGGTGTTGGGGTATTTTTATCAATTTATCCTATTATCACCTTTTCTTTTTACCAATTTCATTATTATATGAAATGGAACTCTCATTATATCTTCTCACATTTGGTTATTCATTAAACACATCCAAATTCACACACATGTACGGTGGTGATTTATAATGTAACAACCCTATATTTTTTAATAATATTTGTTCTCTGAAATTGTATTTTATATTATTTTGTACTAATCAAAACTAAACCCATTAATAATGAAGTGAGTATAATTAAAATGTGACCATAGAGTTTTGGTAGTTATATGAACATTATTAAATAAAATTCATTATTCAATATGACCATAGGAAACTATACTCTTAATAATGATTTTGACATTATAATTATTGTTTATAAGTAGAAATGAAAAAGAGAAATTAATGGATAAAGAAGAGTCAATGGAATCATCCAGTAGAGTCGTGTGGTACGAAGCCAAATTTTCAGAACATGGGAGAGAGGTATCATCACTGGGCTTCACTCTTTACCAATACCAATCTAAGATTCAACATGTTAATCTTGAAATAAATATCCTATGGGAGAAGTCTAAGTTTGTGGAAATTACCGCTCATGTGATGTTATCAGAGCCGCCCTGGGAATCTATCACCATCACACACCTCACCCTTAGGTCATATGAGATTGTTATAAGAGGTAATATATCGAGTCCCTATTTACTTATTGTATAATGAATTTTTATAAATAAATTTTTTTTCCATCAATCTTTTTTTGACTTTAGTTTTTCTTAAAAAATATAATGAATTTTATAATTTTATTTTTTTAATAGAAACTATACTTTTCAAAAAACATATAATTATTATAATAAAATAATGTATTGTTAATAATTTTTATTTAAATGAAATATTATTATTAAAACACTTATATTTAAATTTGAATGATAAAATAGGTTTATTTATTTCAAGTGTCATAAATATTATTATACATTTTACTATACATTTTCTATCTGCTTTAATAAATAAAGATTTTCATATTTATAATGTTAAATTAATCATACATAGAAAATTATTATGATAAAATAAACATATTTTTTAAAATTATAATTTCCAAATTATGTTATGGGTAATTTAGGAGAATTATCAAAATTATTTTGTTTTTTAGTGAATAGTAAAAATATAGTTTTGTGTTTTCAGTATATTTAATGACATAATTATGATGTAATAGGTAATATAAAATTCTAGTAGACTGTTTTAGATTAAAATGTCATATTAGGTGCCCCAAGTTGACAATACCATAATAAAATATCATGGTAAATCCCATGGGTTTTCATATACCTCTACTGTGGTGTCCTAGGAAATCAATTAAAAAATATCTCACGTTTTCTATAAATGCTCACATATTAATCCATTATATTTCATTAAAAATTCATCCTCCATGAATATTTAATATTTTTACCACCCAGGGAGTCCTTATAATGTGTCATCAATCCCCCAAGGTCCTAATCATTGAGTTTTAGGAGTTACTAAACAAGGTTAGGTAAATCTCAACTTTTCTTTTTCCCTTTCAGGTTCCCTTCTTATTCAGTAAGTCTTTAATTTTTTTTTAATATTTTCTTATATCAATTTTATTATAACCATTTAATTTATTAATATTCTTTTATGAATTTTATACCATTTTCCCCTCTCTTTTTAATTTTTTCGAAAACCATGTTCCCCACCTGTTATACTGTCGAATTTTCTTCTTAAAATTTCTCTCTTTTTCTCAAGAAATTATATTATTTTATTTTGTGAATACCCAAACCTATTTATTTTTTAGAGGTATTAAAAAATACTTAAAAATTATATTTTTTTTATTTTGGTATTAATATACCTGAATCCCACCTTCCCTTTATGTTGGTTAATAATTACATAACAATCTTGTCTTTAAGAAAATGTTTTAAAACACCTTGATTTTGATATGAAACCCATTTGTTTTATTTCATATGGATGATTTATGAAAATTTTTATTATAATATATGTGTCTCACATTAATTAAATCAGATTAAGTTTGCACCCTTATAGCACTCTAATTCATTGGGAAGAGAATTTAATCTCAATGGATGAAAAGTTTTATGATACATTGGTAATTTTTATAACACCTTGGTGACAAACCTTGGTGATTTTGTTATGAATGTAAAAAATAAATGTTTTAGACACATTTAAAAGTTATGATTCATGTTATTTTATTTATTATATACCTTATGTTCTCTTTTTTTATTCCATAATGATATTCTTCGTATTATTTTTTAATTTCCTCAATATCATATGTAAATTGTTTCCCTTGTTTTCCATTACTGGGCCTTATTCTCACCCATTCCTTTGATGTATGTTGATTAATTATGATATGTAGTAAATATACTTAATAATAACCTATGATTAAGCTTTTCATTGTTACTAAAATAATGTTTTATGATTTCATGTATTATGTACCTTATTTCTAAGAAACTGAACTTTAGAAAATACTCTGGTCAATGTAATGAATATTTTATGTAATAAAATGTTGGGATTCCATAGTTAGTATAAAGGGATGGTTCAGTTATTTTTGGAAATTTGGGTTTTAAAACTTTAGGAATAACCTTAGGGACAAGTTATGATTTATGAAAATATAATATTATTTTGGTGAAATATTATATAAGTGGTTTCTGAGAAAGGAAATGTTTGTATGGATATAAACAAGTTGATATGCCTCTAACACAATTATACCTAGGGGTAAAAATTCTGAAAAGGTGCATTGGGCCTAACTATTCATAACTGGGTACAAAAAAATTAGACATTGTTACACTCCTGGTTTGACCAACTTGGTGGATACGTTCGGTTAATCATAAGCTATTTATGAACCATTATAAAGGATTTATGGAAAATGTAATAATAGTTAAAGAATAAAAAATTTACCCTTGATGTTTTAAAACATGAAATTCCTTTAGAATTATAATATTATTAAATGAAACATGTTTCTCATTAAGGTTTTATACTTTTAGAAAATGGTGGGAAATAGCAGAAACCATGGAAGTGGTGAGTGCAATAAATCATGATCATATGGCATTCTAATAGAAGTCAGAATGTAAAACCTAACGAGAATGATGAATTAACTAACTTAATTAATGATCAATAAATTGAATCAAGACAAGTAACCAGATTCACCTTGAAGATAAAAACTTTCTATTGAGTTCGTTATGTATCAAATACCACATTCATTAAGTGGATATACTGGCCCATTTATTTTTGAACAATTGATAAGCTCTATAGTAATGATATTTTTTGTAATATGTTGTTTAGAATAAGAGAATGTCACCATGGTTGTGTACCTCTTAAATGGGGGAGCTAATAAATGTTGGAAACTAGTTAAAAACATGAATCCAATAGGGTAGATTGATGTAATGGAGTGGGAAGAGTTCCTGGGAACCTTTTTCAAAAATTATTTCCCCCATTCAATGTGAATGAAAATAGAGAAAGAATTCCTAGAGCTGAAGCAGAAGGAAAATGAATCTGTGGGAGGCTATTTGATAAACATCACAAGACTTTCCTATTACACATCTAGATTTTTCATATATCTTAATGGGAAGTTTGATATATTCTTCAGTGGACTAAGACCCCATCTATAGAAGAATGTAGCCAACCGAGACCACGATAACTATGAGGATATCATGAGAAGTACTATGAAAGTTGAAATGATGTTTCGAAAGACAACATAGTCCTATAGATTTAATGAAAAGAATATATTTTTGGATCCAAACATGGGGATAAGCTTTGATCAAGGAATAAGAGTAAATAAAGTGTAACTTTTTGCATACAACAAATATGGGAAGAAGCATTTGGAGAAGTGCTTTCTTGGGAGTGAGAACTGTTAAAATTCTAGAATAGAATGTTATATTTCTTGGAACTATCACATTGAGGTGAAGCCTCGTTTTCTTAACAATAATGACAAAGGGAAGATGGTGTAGGCCCTACCTAAAGTCTAATTATTCATGTGTGTACATCTTGGAAACTTTTCCAATAAATTTATAAATCCAAAGTTAATAGAGGGGAATCACCATCAACATTAACATTGACTAAAAGAGAAAGCTCATGATTTTTCTATCATGATAGCTAAAGTTGAAGATCTAAATGATGTGGTGGAAGGTACTCTCATTGTTCTCTTAAAGATAGCAACTAATTTGTTTGATTATAGTTCTATGCATTGCTTTATTTCCTCTATGTTTTCAAAGAATATAGAATCAATCCCTAAACTACCAAAGATCATGTACCCTAGTGGTATAGGCTCCTACATGGCATCCAAAAGACCCAAGATCAAATCCGGGTTGGGGAAAATTTCCAGGTACTGTAGCAGTACTGTAGCAGCGGCAGCACTGTAGGGGCGGAGGGACTGTAGCAGATACTGTAGTGGTGGTGGTACTGTAGCAGGTATTGTAGTAGTGAGGGTACTGCAGCAGTACTATTCACCGATGGGTCCTTTGGGCCAAAAAAATGGGCTTTCAAGCCTTGTATTTAGGACACTTGGCCTTGGGCCTTTTGGCTATGTAATGGGTCTCCCTCTACCCGGTCTAAAGAGTTCTTTGCTTTAAATAATAAATTGAGGCTTCAACCCCAACCTTTAAAAAGAATATATAATCAATCCCTAAACATATTGACGTAGAACTATCATTCAAGACTCCTAGAGGGATTATACAAGAATAAAAAGTATTAATAAACTCCATTATTCACTTTTGATATCATAATCTCATCCGAAATCTAGCAATCATTACCAGGTTGGAATTTAATATTATACTAGGGATGGACTAGATCTCAATTTATGATGCTAATATCAACTGTAGACTCATGGAAATCACAGTAGTCTTTAATGGAAAACCTATAGTTGTTTTCAAATGAGAGATATCCCAACCTGAGCTTTTTCTTGAAGCACCACACATAGCCATATTTATGGAGATGATTGGTGAAGATAAAGAAGGAAATGAAAGTATATGAATAGAGAATGTCCCTATCATTTAGGAATATATTGACATATTTCTTGAGGAGTTACCTGGACCTCACCCAGAAAGAGAGGTAGAGTTCTCCATTGAGATCATACCTGATTTCAATCTAATATCAAAGGCCCCATATAGAATTGAAAATGTAGAGCTGGAGGAATTAAAGCAATTACTCCATGATCTTTGGGAGAAGGGGTGAATCTATCCAAGTTTTTCCCTTTGGGGAGAATCTTTTCCCTTTGTGAAGAATACTGATGGATAAATGTGGTTATGAATTGATTACAGATAAATTAATCAGATCACATTAAAGAACAAGTATCGTATTCCAAGGATTGATGATTTATATGACCAACTTCAGGGAGATCAATTATTCTCCAAGATTGACCTTTAATCTGGATATCATCAATTGCGGGTGAAGAAATAATATATTTCAAATATAGTATTCTGATCAAGATATGGGCATTATAAGTTTTTTTTATGCCCTTAGGCTTGACTAATTCTCTAACTATATTTATTTATTTGATTAATAGAGTCTTTAAATACTACCTTGATAACATTGTGGTGGATTTTGTTTATGATATTCTGATATATTCCAAAATTTTAGAGGAGCATAATGATCATATAAGGGTTATATTTAAAACTATGTGGAAGGATAGTATTTGGAATGTTTAGAAAATCTGAATTTTGGTTACAACAAGTTGCTTTCTTGGGGTACATTGTAACCAATGAATGAATCAAAAGTGACCCTAAAAAGATAATGGTTTTGGAGGAGTGTCCTCATCCTACAATTGTAATTGATATTTTTCTCTTTACTTGGATTAGAGAGATATTATAAGAGGTTTTTAAAAAAAATAACAACTTTCTAATCCAGTAACCAAGTTAAATCGAAAAGGGATCAAGATTATCTAGAAAAAAGAGTGTGATGAAAATTTTCTAAGAGATAAAGAAGAGATTGGTTACTACGCCCATTTTAACTCTACCCTCTATCAGAGAATGATTCGTTATTTTAGTGATGCATGTATGAAAGGTATTGGGTGAATCCTCATGAAAAATTATAGGGTTATTTCTTATGCATCTTGATAGTGTAAGCCTCATGAGGAGAACTATCCTACACATAACCTGGAGTTCGTTGTGGTTTTTGTTTTCACTGAAGATATAGAGGAACTATATTTATAGGGAGAAATGTGATATATACATAGACCAACAAAGTTTGAAGTATATTTTTATGTAAAGTAATTGAAAATGAAATAGAGGAGAATTTTGGTACTTCTGAAAGATTATAATTGTTCAATTCATTATCATATTGGAATAGAAAACAAATTCATTGATGCATTAAGTAGGAAATACTATGTTGTGTTGGTAATGATGAGAATTTAAGGAGATCCTTTGATCAAAGACCTAGTAAAACTGGACATTGGAATTTTAAGGTAAGGGATAATATTAACCTTGTCCCAAATGATTTCTCAACTCTCATTACTAGAGTATATCAAGAAATATAAAATATATGATACTTTTGTTGAAAAATATGTTAGAGGATATGAAGGTCAGGATGTTTCATTAGTTCAATATTGATCAATAAGGTGTAATGAAATTTCATACAAGGATATGTGTTCCATCTATTCTGGAAATAAAGGGGGAGATGATAGAAGAATCTCATAGCTCTAGTTACTTTATAATTCTTGGAATAAATAAAATGTTTAGGGGCCTTCATGATCATTATTGGTGGATAACATGAAAAGTAAGATTTTTTACTACACTACAAGGTGCCTAGAGTGTCATTAAGTTAAGTTAGAGATACAACATCCAAAATGGGTATTAAAACCAATACCCATGCCCGCATGGAAGGGGTACAACAACACAATGGACATTATCACTGATCTCTCAAAAACATCCAAAAGAAGCAATGTGGAATGGGTTGTAGTGGAACATCTCACCAAGGCTTCACATTTTATCTCTATTTGGGAAGATTTCCTTCTTGACTAACTTCCCAAGATATAAATAAAGTAAGTGGTAAGTTTTTATGGGGTACCACTCTCCGTCGTATCTGATTTGGATCCAAGTTTCTCATCAAAAATATGGAGAATTCTTCAGCAGTCTTTGAATACTGAATTGAATTTCAGTATGGCCTATCACCCCCAAAATGATGGCTAATCATAAAGGACTATTCAAACACTTGGGGACATTCTAAGAACATAATCAATGGAATTTAAAGGTATATGGGATCAACATCTCCCATTAGTTGAGTTCTCATACAACAACTTCTATTAGAGTATTCAAATGGAACCCAGTGAAGCTCTATATGGGAATTGATGTATAACTCCAACATTTTCGAATGAAGATAGTGATAGAAATATTCTTGGACCTGATCTTTTGCAAGAAGTAACAAAAAAGTTTCATGTTATCTAATAACACAAAAAGGTTTATCAGAGTCTACATAAGATCTATGCTGACAACCGTCGAAGGGACTTAGAGTTTGATTGTGGTTATAAATTCTTCCTTCTAATTTTAACTTGGAAGATATTTTGTGGTTTGGGAAGAAAGGGATGCTCGGTCTCAGGTAAATTTTCCTTATATTAAATCCTTTATCACAGAGGAGTATAGGCTTATCAGCTTTCACTTCATCCAAATATAGAACAATTTCATGATGTTTTCCACATGTCTATCATGAGGAAGTACATACCTAACCCTTCACATGTACTAAATTTGGAGGTGGTGAAAATGGAACATGACATATCTTATGAGGAGAATCTGGTGGAGATCATGGACCATAGATACATGGTTCTATGTAATAAGACTACCCACCATGTTAAAATATTGTAAAGGAGCCAAAAATACGAAGAATAAACATGGGAACTAGTGGACACAATGAGGAAAAAGTACAAACATATTTTCTCAACTGAGGGATAAATTTGAAATTTTTGTGAGAAATTTTCTTGGGGGGGGGGGGAATGTATCGAAATTAACTTCTTGAATAATATTTGTTTCCTGAAAATTTGTGTTATAATATTTTGTACTCAAAAAAACTATATCCCATTAATAATGAAGTGAATATAATTGAAATGTGACCATCAGGTTTTGACTGTTATATAACCATTTGTCCATATAACTTTTGGAAACTATACTCATTATAATGATTTTAATGTTATAATTATTATTTATATGTAAAATGATAAAGAAAAATTAATGTATAAAGAAGAGTCAATGGCATCATATAGTAGAGTCATTTCATAAAAGCCCTTTTTTCAGAACATAGGAGGTAGTTAGTATCATTGTTTTTTCTCTCTTGACCAAGCCCGATCTGATCTTTAACATGTTAATATTGAATTAAATCACCTGTATTAGAAGTTTAAGTTAGTGGAAATTACCACTCAAGAGATGTTATACAAGCCACCCTAGGAAGCTATCACCATCTCACACCTCACTCTTAGGTCGTATATCAGTGTTATAAGAGGTTATGTACCAAGGACATAGTTACATATTGTATAATCCCTTTTTTATAAATAAAATTGTTGTTCTATAATTTTTTTTTAATTTTAGTTTTTCTTAAAAAATATGTTGAATTTGATAAATTGAATTTTTTTATAGAAATTTTACTTTTTAGAATAGATATTACTATTATAATAAACTAAGGTATTATTAATAATTTTTATTTAAATGAAATAGTATTATCAAAATACTCTTATTTATGTTTAAATGATAATTTTTTTTCTATTGTAGTAAATTTTACTATGTATTTTACTATGCATTTTGCATTCATTGTTATATTTAATAAATAAGTGTTTTTATATATAAAATTTAAATATAGCATGCTTGTAGATTTATTATGATACAATAAAAAATATTTTTTAAATCATAGTTTCAATATTAAATTAGGGTGAATTTATGAGAATTTTTTAAATATTTTTTTGTATGAATAGTAAAAATACAGTTTTGAGTTTTCTATATGTTTAATGATATCATATTGATGTAATAATTAATAAAAATTTATTTCCAACTCTTATGTATTAAAATAACTTATTATGCGTCTCAAGTTTCCAATACCATGGGAAAGTTCATGGTTTTTCAAATACAACTTCCAAGGTGTATAAGGAAATCAATAAGAAATATATCACTTTTTCTATAAATACTCACCCATTTATCCATTAGAATTCATTCCCAATTCCTCCTCCATGAAGTTCTTATATTTTTACCTCCAAATAAGTCCTCCCAGTGTATTCTCATTCCCTAAAGGTTCTAATATTCATCTTTTATGAGTTACTCTTCAAGGTAATGGAAATATCAACTTCTCTTTTCCTTTGAAGTTCCTTTTTTATGTGTTATGTCTTTGAAATTTCCATACTATGTTATTCTATCCATTTTATTATATCCATTTATGGTATTAATGTTATTTTATTAATTTTATACACTTATCCCCATTTTATATTATCTTTTATAAAACCATGTTTCCCACCTATTATGCTACCATATTTTCTTCTCAAAATTTCTCTATTTTTCTCAAGAAATTATCTTATTTTATTTTGTGAATACCCAAACCTTTGTCTATTACAAGGGTATTCACCTATATGTAAAAATTATATATTTTTATTCTGGTATTAACCTACATGAAACCAACCTTTCATTTTCATGGTTTAATATGGACATAAAAGTCGTGTCTTTAAGAATTTCTTTTAAACGCCATTATTTTGATATGAAACCCATTTCTTTTATTCTCCATGGGTTATTTATGAAATGTTTTATTATGATATATGTGTATTTAATTAATTAATTAATTCATATTATGGGTTCACCCTGATAGTGATCTAATTTATTGGGTTAAGAATTTAATCTCTAGAGATGAAAAGTTTTATGATACCTTGGTGAATAACCATGGTAATTTTTATGACACCTTGGTGAAAAACCTTAGTGATATGCTTATGAATATATAAAATAATTGTTTTAGACACATTTAAATTTTATGATTCATGTTTATTTATTTATGATATTCCTTGTGTTCTCTTTTTCATTCCATGATGATGTTCTTTATGTTCTTGTTGAATTTCCACAAGATCACATGTTAACTATTTACATTTCTTTCCCTTACCATGCCTTATTCTCACCCTTTCCATATATTTATATCCTCAGGTTATGATATTTAGTCAATATACTTAGTATGAACCGATTATTAATCCTTAAAAGTGTATTGTAATATTTGTTTTATGATTTCTTGTATTATGTACCTTGTTTCCAAGAAACTAAACTTTTAAGGATCATATATTTATTCAATGTAATGAAAATTGTATGTAATAAAAAGGAAGTATGCCTTATATAAGGTTCACTAATCTATAAAAGTAGTCAATACTTAGTGAAAATAGGAAAAAATTGTGATTATATAACCCACTAGTATCAACCAATTATCTATAGAAAGCAGGGTATATCCATGAACTTGCGTTAAAAATTAGTCTCCAAACAGTGCATTTGCATCTTCTTGGGTCATTATATTGCCTTATGATTGTTTAATAATAAGTTTAGGGTAATAGAAATAATATCATTAAACAATATAGATTCTACCATATCATTGGTTTTGTGCTTGTGTCTTCGTCTTCTTCTTCACTTACTTATCCAATAGTATGAAAGCACTTCTCCTTCATTTTTATACATTGAATTACAAACACCCTATTCTTCCTATTCTCATTATTGAATAGTGAGGATACTAATTTTTCATTATAGTAGAAACTATAGAGGATATTGTTCCTTCTTATTCTTCTCTTAGAAAAATCCGAGTATTTTTTTCTATGTGACTTTATATGCATAGAACTAATTTTCTCTTTCTTTCCATTTTATTCTTCTTTTTCAGTGCAGGTGAAAAATAATTTAACTCTTAATGTTTATTATTTGATACTCAATGATTTATCAAATTCATATAGTATAATTTATCCAAAACACTGATTTCATTCTTCAATCTATAATATATATCATTCAAATGAACATAAGTATTGGTTCTCTACACATTCTTGTTTTACAACTTATTCATTATATATTCATGATATATGATGAGAATTATTTCTACAAAACATTTTGTCGAAATCCAATGATCCTCAGCATTAAAACCTCTTGGTTTCTTCTTTTTTAATTCAAAATTGTTTCCTTTTAAAACACTAAATACATAAAATTTAATTTCCTTTTCTTTCTGAAATATAAAAATGTTTTGCCTTATACTTTTTCTTCCTCAAAACATGGTACTCTCTTCTCTTCATATAACACTATGAAATATACACTAATAAATATATTCACATATTCATGAATATCATGCATATTTTAATTTTGGTCACAACTCCTTTCTTTTCGTTACACATCTCATGTATCTTATTCTCCTTACTTCTTATAAAAGGATTGTGATTAACCAGATCATGGTGTTCAAAATTTGAAATAATGGATTATTTGGCATCATCAGATTCAAATTTTATAATCTAAAAAATTACTGTAACTCTGAATTCTGAAGGACCCATAGATAGTCAGTGCAACATCATGATCTTTACATATAATCTAGGTTACCTTTACATAGAACTTCAGGATCATTATGTAGAATCCAATGAACCTTAGGTAGAGCTCAGTGACCTTTATGTAGATATGGATGGTCATGATATAGGAATTAATGACCCTTATAAACTTTAAACTTGTGATCTACCTTTATGAACATCATGAAGAATAACTCAACCCTTAAAAAATACCTATTCTTAAAGTTTAATCTCCTTTTAATTCAATGTTCCTATTCATGCATTATCTTTCAAAAATGTGTCTTCTCTTGATCAACTTCTAGGTACCTTAAATAATTTATTTTAGTGTACTCATCTTCATAGAACCTTAACAAACATGTTACTTTAGATATCCTAAATCCATACATGAACATTAAATGATCTCAAAAACAATATTCTAATAATTTAAAATACTTTTTTTGATGACTATGCCTCAGTATATTTTTTTATTCCTCCTCCATTATTTACTTTTAATCCTCCTACAATCATGCATGGAGTCCCAATGAACTTTAAAAAAACTACCATAAGAAACACCCCACATTATACAATACTTTAATTGTGGAATGTAAACTTAAATTTGTATTATTGGCATGTATTTTATAAGAAAATGAAGATGAAAACATTACACTATGTCATATAATCCTAATTTCCATAAAACATTTAATGGTGATAAATAGGACTATAACCACATCCCAAATTAAATTTTTCTTCAAGATTATGCTAGTTAATTACTTGGCAGGCTCTATTTTAATAATGTGAAATACCCTAGGGCTTTTATTATCCTAGAGGTTCTATCATAACACTTTGTATAGTAGTTATTAACTCCTTGATACAATGCAACCCCGTGTAGGGTATGTGCCTCTTCCATGATGCTACTAGTTATTTGGATCACCATTGAGCTTAGTCAGGTTGTCCCAATGATGTAATGGATTCTTAGGTGTGTGGAGGACTTTAAGTTGGGATAATGTTTTCTTAAAAATACTCTTAATTTACATTTTAAAATATCAATGACTTAAATTATAACTACCCAATAACCAACTTTTATCTATATCATTTCCTCTTCTCCATTTCATTTAATCTTAAAAATCATTATCCAATTTTATAATTGATTAATGGGGATTCAATTCCTTCGTTAATATAAGTGGATCTCTATGAATTTTGAATAAAATATCTATTCAAACAACATAAAAGCTGCTTCAATGATGTAACTTCCAATATTTATTAACTTAGTACAAGTACACACCTTTTAGGAAACTCCATCACAATATATTTCGGTTCTCTAACCAAAATATCAAGTTCTTGTAATTCTTAATCAACATATTTTCATCAAAAAATTAATAATCCTTATAAATTTATATCAAACACAACAAAAAAGTGGAATTCATAGCTATCCCCCATATTAGCATGTCTGGGGCCTTTCATACCATAATTTTCAAGATCTATATTATTTGGGAATGAAATATATTGTAACTAGTGAATAAAAACTCATTAAAATGGAAATATTGTATTAATTAAGTATAAATTTGTTTAAGTTTATCTATAGGTGTACAATATTAGTTGTATCCATTATCTTTTATGTTAAGGGGTTGTTATACCTAAAACTATAGAGTTTAAAACCTTGAATTTGGTATTTTCATTGATGTAATAATCTCAAAATAGGGTTTTCACATGGATTATATCATATCTATTAGTGATAAAGTGTATAGTTATCATTATCTTTCCAAGATTATGAATTATAAATTTAACAGGATCGTGATTAGTGATCTTAATTAATTTCCTCGATTATAGGTTACTCAATTTCAAAATAGACTTTCTATTTCCCAAAAAAAGTTTGAAAATGATATATTGAAAATTTTGGAATGGACTAGTGTAAGAACATCATTACCCCACTTGTATGTGGGAAAGAATTATCAAAAAATGAAGAAGGTCAATGAGTTAACCCTGCTAATTTTAGTAATAAAATTTTATTTTTATTTTAAATTATAACAACAAGATCAAATATATCTCACAAAACATGTCTTACTATGAGATTTAATTGTGATCCCAAAGTGTCAACTATGATATATATATAATTTGTGTGTGATTGTAAAAATAGTATTGAGATATGTGAGAGGGGATATTTATTTTTCCCTTTATTTCTTAATAGTAGAGGAAGGTATGTTTTATATATTTAGTGGTGATGATTCGATTGGAAGCATAAAATTAAACATTCCATATCTATAAGATCCATTGTTTTAGTGTTTAATTAATATTAATAAATTTTGAGATAATAAAGACCAATAATCAATGATTTTTTCATAAAAAAAATAATTATCATTTATATTATTTTATTATTTTATTATGATATATCGGTTAATTTGTATTTAATGGAAGAATTGTATTTTGAAAAGAGGAATATTATGTGATTTTAATAGTTATTTTTGGGGTATTATAACTTCTCGGTTCTGGGGGCCACCCAGAGGTGCCTCGTACCAAGTTGGTCACATGGCCTTAAGCGTATTTACCAAAATCTCTGAGGCTTATGACTAGCAATGAGGGCCTTGGGTGTGATGTTGGGAAAACTATGCACTCATTTACAGAGTAACACATCGGAAATAAATTGATGATAGTAGTAGAAGCAGTAATAATATCATGAAACTGAAAAGAGAAGAAGACTACATGTAGATAAACAACTAGAGAACATATATAAATGATGCATGTCACATATGTCCAGGAAAGGAGCCAAGCAAGTCACAGTGCTGTAATACAGTACAAAACCAAAGTACATAGGAAAACAAGTAAATAACTCCAGTAGCATCACAATCCTCAGCTTGGTCCCATGCCCTCCAGCTCCACATCAATCATGTACCTAAATTATAAGGGTTTTTGACCTTATCTATACCTACAACAATATAATATTTTTTTCCCAAAATCATGACCCAAACAGGGTGTGAGACGAATCCCAATTGGAAACTACCCAAATATCTGGGCCTAATAGTTAATGAATATATTTGGAAGGCAATATGAAACATAAATAAATAAGAAAGGAAGTACTAAAAATTAAGCAATCCTATAGTTTCAACTACACTCATTTAAATTTATTAAAATAATCTCTAAACAACACAAGAAAACCTCTGGGAAGTACTCACAATCTAACCCCTCTGGTTCAGCTTAAACAAAGGCTCTTTGAGGAAGCACTCACCATCGATTCCCCCTGTGGTCTTGTAATGGTAAACTATAGATAGTCTAGGGAAGCACTCAACATCCAATTCCACCTATGGTCTCGCAACATGGAATTAAAGACACTCTGATAGGGCACTCATATCCATCCCCCCTACGGTCTCGCAATGGGAAAGTATAACAGACACTCCAGGAAATCCCTCAGCGACAATTTCCCCTATGGTCTAACTACACCAGTTTCCCATAGCCCTATGTAAGTCAATCGTGCACAAACAATATCTAGATGCCAAAGTAAATCACAATATACTACTTGGATAAACAACTAGAAATCATGGAACATGCAAGTTAGATAATATCACTCCATCCTAATTGTGCTAGGCATGGAAAATAGAGCAGTCTAATAGAAAAAACTAGGCCTAATGGCCAATATTAGTTAAAACATGGGAAAACACATCCATATCAAGGTAATTAAACACTTTTCTCAAACAAGAGCCCAAACTCTAGTAATCAAGGAATATCAGGCATTTAAGGGGTTAAACTCCCTAAACACGAAAAAACCCGAACTAGGGTATTGTGAAAATTTTCACAAACAATTCAAAGAAAAACTACAAAAAGGCACAAACCACCCACCTTGGTAGTGTACGATCCATACACTTGGGGGGAATCACTCAACATCAAATTCCCCCTATGGTCTCACAACATGGACTATAGACACTCTGAAGAAGCACTCACGTCCATCCCCCTTATGGTCTCATAATGTAAAAGAATAATTAACACTCTAGGAAAGCCCTCAACATCAATTTCCCCTATGTTTTAACTACATCAGGTTACCATAACCCCATATAAGTCTATCATTCACAAACGATATCAACAACCAATGTTAATCACAATATACTACTTGGATAAATAAATACAAAGCATGGAGTGCAGAACCCCATATAGACGTACAATCTACCGTATATACAACCTTCCTATCTCATCAACACTAAAAGTCACCTTAATCGGTAAGAAGTGTGAAACATTCATGATTCTATCAATGAAAACCCAAACTACATCGTTCCATCGAGGTGACCTCGGTAATCCTATCACAAAGTCCATTGCAACATCATTCCACTACCACTCGGGAATGGGTAACTGCTAAAAAACCCTGTTGGATGATAATACTCCACCTTCACCTGCAAATAGGGGGAATAACTCATCACAAAACAAGTAACATCTCTCTTTATGCCCGGACACCAATACCAATGGTGTAGATCTCGATACATCTTGGTGACACCAGGGTGAATAACCCAAACTAAAGAATAAAAATACCACATCAACTCCTCGTGTATTTCTACTGACAAACATACGCACCCATGTAAACAAAATATCTCATCCTCATCTATGGTCCATCTAAGAATAGGTTCCTCTCTTAACTCACTCTCTCGTAGAACTAGGCCTTCAGAATCTGATAAATGCCTCATTCTTACTCGATCAAGTAGAGTAGAGGTGACATCCACATAATAAAGAAACGTCTGTCCCTATCTGTCGTGTACATCCAAATGCATCTCAAAGAATAGAGGAATAAGTTTCCACTCACTGTTGGTCTCCTGAACTCCACGCATCTAAGTCCTCCTACTCAACACATTATCCGCAACGTTTCCATTCCCAGACATATAGGCAAGCTCAAATTCAAAGGACTAAAGGTACTCAACCCACTTTCGTTGTCTCAAATTCAGAACGTGCTGAGTGATAATATACTGAAACATTTTTTTGTCGGTGAAAACAACAAAATACTCTCCCAAATGATAATGTCTCCAAAAATGTAAATCATGAACAACTACATCCAACTCAAGATGGTGTGTTAGGTAATTCATCTCATGTGGCCTCAACTACCAAGACCCGTACGCAATGACTCCTTCCCCCTGCATAAGTAGTGCTCCTAGACTGATACCTAAAGCACCATAGTAAATAGTATAATTTTTTTATAGCTTTGGAAAAACTAGTATTGGTGTTGAAGTCAAACTCCCTTTCAGCTCCAGAAAGTCTGACTCACACGAATATTTCCACAGGTACTCTACGCCCTTCTTAGTTAGGCCTGTTAGTGGCGCTACTATGCATGAAAATTCTTGTATGATATATCTGTACTAACTAGTCATCCCTAGAAAACTCCATACCTCAAAGAAGTTCTTCGGATGCTCCCTGTAAACTACTTCCCTCACTTTCTCTAGGTCTACTAATAATCCTATCTATAAGATAACATGACCTAAGAAGTGAATTTGGGCCATCCGAAAGTGGCATTTTGACAGCATAGCATAAAACTGATGCTCTCTCAGTGTACTCAAAATGATCTCAATATGGGTATCATGGTCGTATCTAGTGTGAGAGTACACCAAGATATTTCTCATGAAAACCACCATGAATTAGTCCCTATATGGATGGAATACTCAGTTCATCAGTTCCAAAAAAATTGCAGGCACGTTCGTGAGACCGAACAGCATAACCACATACTCGTATAAACCATACCTGCTCCGAAATGATGTAAGAGGTATATATGATGGTATAACATGCAATTAATGATGATCGTATCTCAAGTCAATTTTCAAGAACACTCGGGCTCCTCAAAGATGATCAGAGATATCATCAATCCTCGAAAATGGATATCGGTTCTTGACCATCAACTAGTTCAGCTTCAGATAATCCACACAAAGTATGAGGGAACTGTCTTCCATATTCACAAACAGGATAGGAGAATCCCAAGGAGAAGTGATAAATTAGATGTAATCCTTATCCTATAACTCTTTCAACTTATTCTGGAGCTTCTATAACTCTAGTGTAGCCATCCTATAAGGAGGAATATACACTAGTGTCACTCTGGGCACAAAATCAATAGAAAAGTACACCTATTTCTATGGAGGAAAACCTGAAAAGTCATCTTGTAAGGCATCCCTAAAGCGATCCAGCACTGGAGGAAATTCCATCTATTAAGTCAGCTGGTCATCTAGATATAGACAAGCAATATTGGTTGTAACTCCTCCCAACCCATGATGCTCGGGTCCCGCTCTTCTTGCATGGACATCCCATTCACCCTTATGAAGAAACAATCCTCCCTATAGTGACGTGAAACTCACCCTACGGTGATAGAAATCAACCACAACCTATAAGGGAAACAACCGATACATTCCAAGAATGACATTATAGCTTTTCATCTCTAGGACATAGAGGTCCCGTAAGAAGTGACACCCACCAACCTCAAGAGGGCACACCTTGCGCTGATGTACACTAGCTGTTCTTGTCCCCAATAGAGTGTCCAGTGTCAATACATTATTAGAAGTAAAGATATAGAGTTCAAGGCTCTCCAAAATAGCAACAGATATGAAACTATGGGAAGCCCCTATATAAAAAAATGAAGAAGCTATAATCAAGGCAACAAGAATTATACCTTGAAAAATATAGGATTCAGGATCCTAATCCTACTGGTTCTATGCTACTGAAAAAGTATGACCTGTACCACGGCCCCACGACCCTACCTAACAACCAGGAGTTAATCCACCCTATTGTCACTGAAAGCCTAGAAACTGTGTACCACGACCAAAACCTCCACCTCAGCCTGAAGGGCCAAACGAAATCCAGTTCCCAGACTAATGAGAAACTAGTTGTCATGCTCCAATACATGGAATCATAACAGAACTCCTATCAATAGCTTCTGGTGATAAAATATTAATGAAACTCTAAAGATGGACCATCTTTCCACAAGATCGGTACTCAAATAGGTCTCTCAAGAAATGTGTCCTCGTTTGATCGATCTTCCTACACTTTTAGCACACCACC
This sequence comes from Viscum album, assembly GCA_963277665.1. Lineage (NCBI taxonomy): Eukaryota > Viridiplantae > Streptophyta > Magnoliopsida > Santalales > Viscaceae > Viscum > Viscum album. The sequence continues at coordinate 239,022,683 of OY728120.1, forward strand.
TGGCTACCAGATGAAGTATCCCGCCTCCTAGGATCTCTTCACATAGACTCACTATGGTGCTTCCTATTTTCATTCAAAGGGTCAAAAACACTAGATACAGAGCCTCCCTGGAACATAGCTTCAGAATCCCTCATGTTGCACTCTGTGATCAGCACCTAGTTGAATATGGAGGTGATGGAAGTCAACTTGATGATTTTCACCTGAGATCAGATGCCATGCTTGAGATAATCCTCAAACATCCTTGCCCAAAATAACTCATCATCCCTAGAATTGGTGTAAAGAACTATAGCTCTGTGAAGTGAGAAGAATACTTCATGGCTAAGAGAGTATCCTACTCGAAACTCAAGAACTCTTAGGATTGATCGCCCCTTAATGTCTCTGGGTAGAAGTAATCATAGAAGGCACACTAGAACACATCCCAAGACAGAACCTGCTGGTGTCCCGCCCGTTTGATCACATCCAACCACCTCTTGGAGGAATCCAAGTGCATATACGTTGCAAGCTTCACCCTCCTCTCTGGATGTGTCTCCAGATGCTCAAAGATCGATAGTATGGCTTCCAACCATGACTCTGCAGCCTAAGGTCCTCCATACCCTTAGAAAGTGGGAGGATTCTATTGCTAAAATACCCAAGTCAATTCTTCCATAGATGGGGTAGGATGTTTTTCTCCCTAGAAGGTCTTCATAAACCTCTTGAAGCATTATTAGAACTCTGCATTAGCACATGTATCTGGAATGATGGCTGGTGCCAGTACAGGCATGATGGGAGGATTTGCTGCTGGTCCCTAACCATCCAAGTATGGTGTCTTATTAATACCCTGTATTTGGAGAACAACCAAAGGACATCTCGGTGTCAAGACTTTTCAAGGTCAAGTGCACACCTTAGATCAAGATTATCAAGGACTAAAAATTAGAAGCACAAGAAAGGAATAGGGGAAATAAAGAATTCAAGTTATTCAAAACATGGATACAAGGCGTGCATGGCCCCTACACATTGTGTTCTCGTAACATTTTACATTGGCATGTTCTCCTGCCAATAATTTTCATGTATTACCCCAAACACATGGTTTGATCATCCTCAAGCATGATGTGTACTTGAATCCTTTCCCCCTACTCGAGTGCCTCTACACGGCTAAACCCCATATTTCTCTCCTAGAAAAAAAACAACATGGTGTATTTGTAATGTACACAACATGTACCACTTTAGGTTTCAACCACCTGTGTCATTAGTCACATAGTTGGAGACACGACTGACTCTATGCAGCATGTTAATGCCTGACACGGCGTGTTCTAGAATGATTTCATCCACCTGTGTCATTAGTCGCACAGTCGGACACATGGTCTCTACAACAGAGCATGATCGTCCAGAACATGGTGTGTTCCACCAAATATTTCTCAACCTTGTATCTCTACCCACACAGTCAGTCACATATTTAAGGACTACACAGTGTGTACATATATTACACGCCATGTAATTAAGAAAAAATGTTCCTTCCCAAATAGAAGGATACATGGAGTGTATTCATCAATACACACCATGTATTCTGTGTTTTTCTAGATATTAAGCCTTAGAAACTACTCCAGAACCCATAAAAACGATAAAAAAAATTAAAGTACCAAATTCTGATCTATGAGGGCCCATACTCCCCACGAATCAAAGCGTGGCATCTTATTCTTGTCAGATCACAAAGTATTACTATTAAAGTTCAAAATGATCCACCAAATTCTGATTCATGAGGTCCCATAACACCTCAGGGATCAAAGTTTGGCACCCATTCAAACGAATCCTTACACAATCCAATTCCCTATCAAATGGTGGGTCTTTTATCAAGGCATATATAGTAAGAGAATGCATATCTAGCACAACATCTATCACAACAACATGAAATCGATAATTCACCCTAAATGGAATGATAAAAATGGATGACATGTGATCTCTATGAAGTTCCTATATGATTCATGAGATAGAATACCCCCAACTCATCAGGTTTCAACAGAAATTGTACCTCAATAATATCAACAATAACAACACAAAACATGTTAATCACCAAATGGTGAAATCAAATCAACTGTAATAATTGAAAACCCATAAAAATGCAATATTCAAGATAAATTAGCTTTCCCCAATACTCGGGTTAGCAACTCCCATGCACAAATTATTTCCAACTACTGATTCCTTGTTATCCCTATCTATAGGCTCCAAACAGAAAGTCAATAAGAAAATAATCATAAGATACCACTTTTTAACGTCTTGGTTTCAGGTTCTTCCAAGAAGTGCCCCGTGCCCAGTTGGTCACATGGCCTCAAGCACATTTCCCCGAATGCCAGAGGCTTTTTACTAGCAATGAGGGCCTTGGGTGTGATAGTGAGGAAACTATGCCCTCATTGGCAGAGTAACACATTGGAAATAAATAGATGACAGCAGCGGAAGCAGTAGTAATATCTTGAAACAGTAAACAGCGGAAGACTACAAGTACATAAACAACTGGAGCACATATATAAATGATGCATGTCACATATGTCTAGGAAAGAATCTAAAAACGTCAAAGTGATGGAATAAAGTACTAAACCAAAGTCTATAGGAAAAAAAGTAAATAACTCTAGAAGCATCGCAATCCTCAGCTTGGTCTCATGCTCTCCATATCCATAGCAATCAAGTACCTGAAGTAGAAGGGTGCTTGACTTTATCTATACCTACAATAATATAATCTGTTGGGGCCCAATATCTTTACCCAAATAGGGTGTGAGAGGAATCCCGGTAAGAAACCACCAAAATATCTATACCTAATAGTCAGTGAATATATATAGAATGCAATATGAAAAATGAATAAATAATCAAGGAATTACTCAAAAGTAATCAATACTACAGTTTCAACTACATTCATTTACATTTATTAAAATAATCTTTAAACAACACAAGAAACCATCTAGGAAGTACTCACAGTTTAACCCCTCTAGTTCATCTTAAACAAAGACTCTCTGAGGAAGCACTCTCCATCAATTCCCCATGCGGTCTCGTAATGGTAAACTACACACTTTGGGGAAGCACTCAACATCCAATTCCCCATATGTTCTCGCAACGTGTAATTATATACACTCTAATGGATCACTCACGTCCAACCCCCCTATGGTCTCTCAATTTGAAAGTATAACAGACACTCTGGGAAATCCCTCAGCATCCATTTCCCCTATGGTCTAACTTCTCCAAGTTCCCACAACCCTGTGTAAGTCAATCGTGCACAAAAAATATCCAACATCCAAATGAAATCACAGTATACTACATATATAAACATCTAAAAATCATGGAATAAGAAATATAGATACTATAAATCCATCCTAACAGTACCAGGCATAGAAAAAAAGAGCACCCTAATAGGAAAAACTAGGCCCAATGGCCAATATCAGTTAAAACATGGGAAAACACATCCATATCAAGGTAATTAAACCCTTTTCTCAAACCAGATCCCTAACTCAAGAAATCAAGTCAAAAGAGTCATTAAAGGGGTTAAATTCCTTAAACACGAAATACCTAGAACTAGGGTATTGGGAAAATTTTCACAAACAATTCAAAGACAAACTACAGAAAGCAAAAAACCACCTACCTCGGCATTGTACAATCGATATACTTCAGCGTTGGCCCTTGAATCGGCCTAGAATGTGGTAGATCTACAAAAATATCTAAAACATTCAACCAAGGATATCTCAAAAGAGGGAATAAATCAAGATATGAGGCTCTCGAAGAAGGAATAACTCACAGTGGAAATTCCAATGCAATTGATGGCGGTTGATTCAGAGCACGAACGGTCGATCAGGGGCTCAGAGAAGAATCGTGCCTTAAGAGCGCTCTAGGATGAGAAAATTCGAGAAGAAGGTGTTCCTTCTAATTAGACACAACACCAATCCAATTTAACAAATAAAAAATAAAAGTACATGGTGGGTATTTTAAAAGTACATGGCATGTATATGCCTTTACCGGGCCCCACTTTAGGCGGTCTCCAGGTCACCCCACACAACCATGTACTCAGCCGTTACATGGTTAGTACACGGTCACCCGCGACAACCGATTTCAAGGAATGTACTCCTAAGTACATGATATATACTCCTTAAATATCCATAAACTCATCTTCCTCTAAAAAGAAATAGAAAACAAGATCCATACCTAAAATGAAGATCAGGGTTCTTACATATACAGATTTTTTGACATGATATTTATGCCAATTTGTTTACTTAATTTGATATGGTGAACAAATTTGGATAATTCATTTTAACATGGTTATCTTGGGAAGTAATTTTATTCAATTAGATGCATTAAATTAGAATTTTATAGAAATATCAATTATGGGAATAGTTAATGTGGAATTAATAGTGGTTGGTTATATTAAATTAAATTATTTATTAGAATTTTTTACAACATTTATATTTTATGTAATTATCATATTTAGAGGATTTTGAAAAGTTAAAAATATGGAATTATAGTTTCTATAATGGATGGAATAATATAGGCTTAACCAAGGAGTTAGAGAGAGGGATATAAATTATAATAGAAATGGAATAGAGTAGTTTGAATCATTAATGGAACACAGTGAAATTATGTTGGATAATAGATGAATATTGTTTTTAAATAGAATAGATCTATATCATTTTATTATCTTTTAAATATCTCTACATTATCTATTTATAATGGTGGAAGTCATTCCATGAGGTGATTAAAGGATGGAGGGTTATATAAATTATTAATGAATTGTCAATATATGTTTTAAAACAAAATTGAGTTCTTATAATTATGATCAAATTATAATATAATTAATCTTTAAGAACTAAAACTTATATTTTAAACTTTCTTTATCTTAAATGCATTACTAGGAGATTTATAATGTTTAGTATGGTGTTATTCCAACTGGTACTAGGGTTGTTCCACTCTATGTAATTTACCCTTTAACCTTTCTTATTTATACCTTAGTGGGGGTGAGTTATATATTGTCTGTGATGAGTATCACAATGCATATGCAACTTAATATAAGTCATATAGTATATACCTAAGAGTTGCATGGGGGTCATACATTTTGACATGGGCCATGCCATTTTATCATGGGGTTATATCAATTATTCACATTCCATTCCAATATATTTTAAGTTAAATTCAAGTCATTTTAGTTTAATAGATATGGATCATAGTAATATTTTAATGTAACTCTGTAGATTATTATATTAAGTTTATCAGCTTATAAACTTGAGAAGAATTCATTAGAAATAATCTATGGTGGGAGACTCCTATCCCATCCATAGTTTTTTATGATTTCATGATATGTGATTGATGTAATTTTCAAATATTCGATTTAAAATAGGTTTTATCAAATAATTATATAAAATTGATTTTATAAAGTGTTGGTTTATCCGAATTTTTGATAAATCTGAAATTGAATTTTCTAAATAAAATACATCAATATTAGGTTTTCAATATTAGAGGATTTTATTCATTAAATATGATGTTTTTATCTTGAATTTATTTTTTTTATAATAGATTTATTTTATTTATTTGATGTCGAAAATCATTTTAAAAATAAAATAAGATTATTTGGAAACTTGTTTAAAGGAATAAGAATCAGGAGAGGCATGGTTGGAAATAGCCATTATTGGGTGGAAATATTTTACATGATTAATCATGGTGAATGACCAATTATTTTAGGTGAACTATGATCATATTTGGTTTGGTTTATACTTTCTTGTGAAATTGTTCATTTTGATGCTTCTCTTGAGGCATTGAATTTTTGAAATATAGTTTATCTAGTAATAATGATGGGATTTAGTATGTTTTGTTTAAAAAGTGTTTAATAAGATGTTATTTAATAATCTATTTATTTATTTTCAAAATAATATTGGTTTCATATTTTCGAATAAATCATTCATGGGAAATATTGGAAATGGTTCTTGTAAATCCAATTCAGTAACATGTTACTCACCCTTACCTTTATATCTCAGTGTGCATATAGATGTTTTTCATGATATAGAAAAAGTGAAGGCTACTTTATTCATCGATGATGGATCATAGTAGCTATGTTTATAGATGTATTTGACAAAGTTTAGTCATCCATCATTTCAAGAGATTGAATGTCCTTGAGGGATATGTGTTAGTTGTCTACCTTTGTTTATCATGTCTTTGTTATATTGACTTGTTTTCTATAGAATTATTATTACATAATTATTTAAATGTTATTTCCAAAAATATTTTTTTTATCAAAAAAAAATCATTTAAATTTTTATATACTTTTTTATTCATTTGAGGTAAAAGAATTAAACAAATTTTTTTTACACCTATGCACTAGTTGTAAGCCTTTTGAGACAAGGGAATGTACTTGTGGTCATGTGGAAGAACAACTCAGGTCTTGGTTTTTTGGTATTTAGGTTTAATCATTACAATATTTTATAAAAAATGGTTCACAGTTTAAAAATAGGAATTTTGGTTTAAGTGTAGATTAGTATGACAAGAACTCATTTGATACCCATAAAAAGGAAATGCTAACCAATTTATGGAAAAAATGAGTTGTTAGGGAGTCTGTGCATCATAAGTCATCATAGGATCTCTTATATGATGTTTTTACATGTAATTTTATATACAAATGAGGGGTTGGAATGGTTTTAGTGTTTATGTGTCATGGTAGGTATAGTGACCCAATCCTTTTACGCATATTGTTACATGATTTTTAACATAAATGTTTAATAAATACAAACCAACGATTGAAAAGACTTGTTCATTTAGAGGACTATGTACATAAAATATCAATGTGAAAATAAAATAAAACACATTTATTTTAATCTCCATGTTTTGTTCCTAAATTTTAACACCATATTATTTTAAAATAACACTATGTTCGAAAGTGTATTCAACATAAAGGGCTGAGTTTAGACAAACTGTGATATAATATTAAAATATTATTATATAAGGTTGACAAATTTAACATAGATTTTAAATTGGAAGGAATTACTAGTATTAAATATATTATAAAATACACACAAAATTACTATATAAATTGATTAAAAAATTCTTAATAAGAACACAACTTTTAAAAAAGATATTTTATTGAACAAACAATATGTTTCCTTCAAAAATGATTTTTATTTCTTTTTGAAAGAAAAATTTAAAATTAATTTATAAAAATTCTAGAAGTCTTATTTTATAAAAGTAATTCAATTTTTTAAATCATCATATCAAAATTTTCTTAGGGTGAAATTTTGGTATTATTCGAAAGATATTGATTTTTCAGTGAATAGTAAAAATACCAATTTTTATAAAACTGAAATTTCTAATTATTAAATTATGTAATTTAAAATTATAATTACTATTTTAATTTGATTTTAAAGTAACATAAGTATTTTTTTTATATTTTTCCAATAAATTATATTTTAATAATCTTTATATCATATTATATTATAATTTTATTCTTAGGCTTAAAAACACATTTATCTGAATATTGTCGTAAAGTGCATAGTGTTCATATATTTTAATTAATTAAAATAAACCCTAACAGGGAATAAAATAAAATAAATTTATGTATTATAAATATAAATTTATTATTTAAAATACATATAATGAATATTAATAGTCATAGAGTTAATGTAAAATCATCATTTTCATGAAAAATGCATTTTTTTTAAAATTGTTTTTTCATCTCACTTATGGGTTTTATTTTAAATTAAATTGTACAACTTATATAAATTGAATTTAATATAATATATTAAATTTTTTAATAATTATAATTTATATTATATAATATTTTCAACTTATTTTTTGTTCATAATAAATATTAAAAACTATAAAAAAACTAGTTGTCGTGGAAGAAAGGTAAAAGTGAGCAACCATAGAGGTAAATCAGATACCATATTTAAAAACAATTTACATTAAATTTTGGATGTGTGTATCATACTTATAAATCCTCTTCTCTTTTATTTTCAATTTTCTAGGCCCTTGGATTGGGAGTGACTTCCCATTATTGAATATTTTTGGATATTTACAAAACAAACTCCACCTCCTAAATTATAAAAGGGAACCCTCTCCCCTCACTTATTTACACCTCTAAAAGAATTAGGATGAAAAAATATAAAAAAAATATCTCAATAAAATCCTTATATACATTATATAGATTCTTTTCTTCTCAAAATACCATCCTTAGGGTCCTTAATAAGAGATCTAAAGGAGGTCATTCTAATCAAAGGCAATCGTCTTCATTGAGATCCTTATTTTTATTTTTTCTTTGTATGCATTAAATTATGTCATAATAATTATAATTTAATAACACCATTAAATCCTTTGTACTTATATGTTATTAAATTTATGTAATAATATTTATCCATCTATTCTTCCATAAAATGGGAAATGAAACCATTTTTTGTGTGGACGACAGACTACCACCTCACAAACCGATGTAATTATTTTTCCAAAATCAACTCTCATAGTTATTAATGATTATGGATTCAATTTTTAAATATTAAATTAATGAAATATTAAAATTATATAAAATTATCATATAATTTACTTTCTTACTTTACCATAAATTGAAAAATGATAACATTGTTCGGGTGTACGGAGGATTACCACCTCGCAAAGAAATGAGATTCATTTTTTTATTACTGAATCACACAGATGGTATATATTAGTGTATTTAAATAAATAATATGATATTTATAATATAATTATCATTATTTAAATATAAAATAACACTTACCTTATTTCCATCATGATTATTGAAAAATGGAAACATTACTTATGCGTAAATACGACCTATTGTCTCCATGATTGTAACGTAGTTCATTTTTCATAACCATATTTTGTGATCAATTTAAAAAATTTAATTGATGTATAAAAATTATATTTATTTCATGAATATTTTTATTTATATTATGTAATAATAACCCATTTTACCATAGTCAACTCACCGATGCCAATTTGAAATTATGAACCAAGCATCCTCAAAACACATAATGTGAACATAACTAAATATGTAATTAAATATGTCATTAAAAAATGAATTAAATGTTTTGAGTAAAAGTTATTAAATATGTAAAATGTTTTTAAGAAAAAATATAATGGATATAATTATATTATACATGGGATAAAGTATATACATTACATGTATGGACTTGATGTAAGGGTTTTTATCTCAAAATATTTTTCTTTGAGACACATGTTCTTTTATCCACATAATTTATTTTAAAGGCATATATAAAAAAAGTGAATAATTCAAATCATTTATAATTACTATTCCTAGTTTTTGGTCTGATTAAAACACTCAAGAGGGGGTGAACTTAGTTCCTATAAAAATATTTTCTTTAAATGATTTATTTAAAAGTCCCCAAATTTAAAATCAAATAAGGCTCAGTTAACCAAAGTAGAATATCCATAAAAGTTTTGATCTTTGGAATGATTTCTCAAATATTTATTAATTATTAGTTAAATAAATATGTATTATTATTTTATATTTTTAAATAAATATACTATACCAAATTATAATATAAACACTATATAAGATTAACTATCAATGTGGAGAAATGTTTTCAATGAAGAAATAAAATAGTGAAAACAAAACATTGAAAAGCATAGTGGATTTTAAAACAGGAGGTTTAGTATCATACTAATACATTTTCATATCCACTTGATTATCACCTTCCACCAAACAATTTATAAAAATAAACTTGATCCACACCCTAGATCGGGGTACACAACAGTATACACAGCTGTCCAGGTCAACTAGATCTCTTCCACAATTTTTGTGGGATTGAAAATTATAGACAGTCCACGCATGGACCTCTTACACTATTATTCATGGTAGTGTAAGGTGTAAAAAGAGAGGTTTATTTAGATATTATTGTATCTTCTACTTATTCACAAGAGACAATGTGTGTTTATACAACAGAGACACACACACAATGTTCGAAATATAAAACAGTTCACAAAAAAAGTGTCAATTAAATTCAATAGAGTTAGATGTATTTGTGTGATGTCATTTGTATCTTTTGGACTCCATAAATATGGAATAGTTGAATATGTATTCAAATTATAAAAATAGAAGGCAAAAAAGAGTGTTGTGAGTTCTTTTCTCTTTTATTTTCAGTGTGGGGATTTATGTGTAGGATGAACTCATCTCTTCGCTTAGAATGGTGTTACACCAAGTTCTTCTATTTAGTTTCTCAAAAATATATTCATGTTTAATTATTTTAAATTTATTGTCTTTTCAAAGGCTCACAATCTCTCTACTGAATTATGTGTACCTGTTTTTCTTTTTGATTTGGTATGTGCTTTATATTCCCAACAAGGAGTATGATCTCGAACGTGTGATGGTATCTCATACGTCATACTTCAACATCAAAATTAAATGTTTTCTAAAAAAGTCATACAAGAACATTAATATAATAATAAGTACAATGTTTCATAAATTTGACCCTTAGAAGTAATTTTTAATTTAAAGGACGTATAAGAAGTTTCTCAGTCTCGAATGGTAGTTCGGATCGGTAGGTCATTTTTTCATTGTCTTATACATATATCGGTAACTTATGATCAGTAGGTTTGTCGATCAAAAGTTGTTGTTTTAGTAACTCAGATATTGTTATCTTATACTTAGAAAAAAAATTGAGTGTCGGTCAGTCACTCTATTGAAAGGTCATGCTGTCAGTCATTCATGCCATCAATAACTCGGACTTCATTAGTGACTCATGCTTAGAAAAAAAATCTGAGAGGCTATCGGTAACTCGATGCAATTGTGTCTCATCTATCGGTAAGTCAAGAATCAGTGAATTATACTTATCAAAGTTTTCTTAACCTTTATTATGAGTTAAACACTAACATGTTATATTATGTTTATATGTAAACATGATTAAATAAGATATAACTTAATAAAACATAATTAAGAATTATTTGCGAGCATTAGAACAAGATGAGGCCAAAAATCACCCCTTTATGATGATCACAAATCATGGCATTATATACAACCAAAGTTAAATTATAATGATCAAAGTAAGGTATTATAAACATATTATATAGATCATAAGAGATTAAATTTTAAGATAAACACAAATATTATAAAAATAACTTAGTAAGTTTTCTGTTAATCTCATGATGAATATTTCTTTTAATCTTATGCTCTCCCAAAGATATATACCATTATATATTCCATACACATTCTCCCCCTTTTGGGATTATCAAAAAGGAGACAAAAAATAATATAAATAACATAAAATTAGATAAAAAGATAGAGTATATGTCATTAAACAAACATTACAAGAGATAACAAAACAAAGTTACAGCAGATCCCTATCAAGGACCCACCAATGACAGCTTCTCTATAGTAGAATCCATGTCACGAACCAAATTTGGTTTCCAATAAAATTGACACCTGAATTGGCCCATGGTAAGTCCCTAAGGGATTTCCCTATCCCCATGGGTTGTAACAAGTGCTCGGGTATCTTGTATTATAGTTTTGGAGCGATTTACCTAAGTTTTGAATCATTTTACAACTAAAAACAATCAACAAACCAAATATGAAAATTTATGCCAAACATGCCTTAAATAAAATACAAAACTGAAAAAATAGGTTTAAACATGACATAAGAGATCTAAAAATACATAAAAGTATCAGAAAAACATCCCAAGGGAATCCACGCAACAAGGGGTTATCACCCACAAGTCATCACCACAACACTGCAATAAGGGATGAAACTAGAAACCCGAACAACTATCACCCAAGGCCTTGCCTTTACCTACATCAAACATGATCAATTCTACTTACACCAAAGGGGTGTAAGTATGTTTTTAACCTAATAACAATAGGATACCACCCAATTGATTTCATATAGTAAGCAATACAAGATGAAAAGCATGTATATTTTCGATATACAAGAAATGGTGGCAATAAATACTAAAGAATGAAACTTTTAATGGTAAACAATTTTCAAATGGAAATTTTAAAGAGTGAACACATTTCATTAAGAAATTTAAGGTACTTAACTTTTTCATACAAATGCACCCTAAGTCAATGATAAATACAAAATATCCAATGAGCATTAATCTAAGGAACACCCATAGGCACTAGTTAGTTTCGGGCCCCATATACCACGTATCTCAGTGTAAAGTAACCATAGTAACATTTTTCCCCATGAATGAGCCACTAGTAGGGAAAATAACCCTAACCTAGTGGTCTCCCACCATCATAAATATAATTTTTTTAGTGTTTTAAATTTCCAACATTCTATGTGAAATAGGGATAAACCCACTCTAGATCACTAGCGTACTAGCACCCGTCTGCCCACCCAGATACCCAGGTTTCCCCCTTGTTCTCAAATAATTTTTGCATGTTTCCAAAATCCATTTTCACATAAAACTCTCATTTATGGTCATACACACTCACAATAGTATCTCGACAGGCTTTTCACCATTTACACAACTCAAAAAATGATGAAATGTTTTAATTAAATAGCTTCATGGTATACCACCAAACATTGCACATGAAATCTATTCAAAATAACTCTTTGAAAAAAAATTGCACACCAATATTACCCCAAAAAATAATTAAAATCACAAAAACATTTTAATAAAACCATTACATGAGTTATAAAATAGCCTAATTGGTATAACATTGAATGGACATGTAAAACACTCATTTTAACACAAAATTGGCACTTAAAAATCCATTTCTTAACAAATTCCATAAAAACAAATTTTCACAGAAAGAAAAATGAAGGAGGATTATTGTAAAAATAGAAATCAAGCAATGATAACTCATTTAGTAGTGCTTACACGTGGAACCACCTACAACAAGTGTCAAAACACCAAATCCTTGTGCGAAAGTTCACCTACACCACCTCTGCACCACAAGGGAGTTCAAACAAACCTAAAACCACAATATTATACAAAGAAACACAAGATAAACCCCAAGATTCAAAGCCCTACATTCTTTACATTAGGAACATCATGAAAAGTGGAAGAAACCCTAAGAATATGGGAGGAACATGAGAGGAAACTATATTAATTGAGAAACAATTAAGAAATCTCCCAAAATACACAAGTAGATGAATCTCCAAATAAAAAAATGAAATTGAGGTTCTGATAAGGTTTATGAGGTCATGTAAGAACTGAAATGGGGGAAAAGAGTGAAAAATGAAAGAGTTATGAAGGAAACAAATTAACTTTTCAAATCTGTATGATTTGAGAAAGCGTGAGAAGTTTTTCCCTAATCCTAGATTAATATGAGCTTCAAATAGAGATAAATGAACATGGGGGTGTTCCTAGGTTCATTGGTCTTGGGGTAGAGTTGTAATAAATAAAAATTAGTATAAAATTAATAATATATTAAAGAATTAAAAAATAGGAAATGGGCTTATGGGTTGTCCCAATGCCTAAATAAATCACCCAAATACAAAATTATAATGATTTAATAAGGGTTACAAATGGATATGCTGGTTTGAATAGGTCATAAGAGGTAATTGGTAAGTGGAATGGGTTAAAAATATTGAAAAATGATGGATTTATTAAGGAAACAATTTTTTTTTAATCTGGAAATGGGCTTGCAGTTTTCCCAAAATCTTGAAAACCCACCCTTTCCTCCAAAAATGCATCGGATACCCACTAAAAAATAAATAATGGAAATTAAATGAAAAATACCTTTAATATAATTCATGGATGTGATAATTCTCCCCACAATTAAAGACTTTCCACCCTAGAAAGTCAACCAAAATCTTGATTGGAAAATACGAATGGGAACTCTTCCTCAATCCCTGACTTTGGCTCCCATGTATCATGGGTATCATTACCATGCTGCCAAAGAATCAAAACAAATGGAATCAAATTTCTCTAAATAACCTTCTCTTGGGAATCAACTATTCACATCGGTCGTTCAAAAATAGACAAATCGGGCTCTATCTCCAGTTCTTCCCGATTTAGCATATAGGAAAGATCTAGGATGCACTTTTTCTAATAGTAGACATGGAAGACATCATGAATGGGAGTCAACTGAGAAGGAAAGTCCAACCTATATGCCACCACACCAATGTGCTCAATGATCACAAAAGGATTGACATATCATGGCATCATCTTCCCTTGCTTTCCCAGTCGATGATGTCCTAGAAGAGGGGCCACATTCAAGAATACCCTATCACCCACAAAAAAACTCTAGTTCTCAACCCTTCTAGTCAAAATAAGATTTATGATGACTCTGAGATATCAACAAGCACTGGTTGATCAGTTTGAGCTTCTCAGACATCTCCTTCAAAAGGCACAGCCCCAATAGTGAAGTCTCGCCTACCTCAGCCCAACATAGGGGGGGCCGACAAGGCCGACCATAGAGTTCCTCAAAATGATCCATTCTAATTTAGGATTGGTAACTATTATTATAGGAAAAATTCAATCAGTACCAAATGTCTATCCCATGAACCTCCAAAGTCCAAAACACATGCATGGAGCATGTCCTCCATGATTTGATTTTCCCACTCTGCCTGACCATCCGATTGAGGATGGAAAGTCATGAACATCTTAATCTATGACCCCAAGTCCTATTGAAGGCCTTCCAAAAACTAAGAATTGAAATGAGGGCCTCTATCTAAGACAACTTTTAATGAAACACCATGAATCCTTACCACCTCTTGGAGATACAAATGGGCCAACTCATCCAATTTAGTAGTATCTTTGATCACAATGAAGTGGGATGATTTGGTCAGATGATCAATCACTACCCAAATGGAATTATTACCTCAAGGTTTATGAGGTAAGCCAATAATGAAGTCCATGGTGACCTCGTCCCACTTCCAGGTAGGAATGGGTAATGAGTGGAGCAAAACAGAGGGCCTTTGGTGCTCCCATTTCACCTATGGGAAAGTGCAGCATCTTGACATGAAGTTAGTTATGTCCCATCACATACCTGGCCACCAGAACTATCATCTCACATCATAATAAAGCTTGGTGGAACCCAAATGTACAGCCCACTGATACTGGTGGCTATCCAACATAACCACCTTATATAGAGATGAAAGCACTACTGAGCAGCCCTTGAAGCACAAGATGCCCTTAGGAGACAATGACCAATCATAAGACATCTCTACACCTGGAAGAAACAGCCTCAACCAATGAAAAATATAATCACTGGGATATTCTCACTGAATCAACTCCAAGAGATCAGGATTCAACTAAATTATCGCCAATAAAACACCTCCACAGTGCTCCTTGGTCGCCACTTGCATCTGAGTAAAGAGACCCATCAAATTCCACTCATCACAAAACTTCCTCAAGGCCTGCACTGGAAATTTTCTACTCAAATCATATGCCACCACATTACCCTTTCCTGGGGTACAGACAATGTCAAAGTCAAACACCTGCAAGTGCTTGATCCAGTGGCGTTTTCTTAGATTAATATCCTACTACGAGAAGATGTAGTCTAAGATTTTGTGATCAGAGTAGACCACAAACTTCTCCCTAAAGAGTTAGTGACACTAAGTATTCAAAGTATGCATCAAAACTACTAACTCTAATTCCTGGGTCGGATAATTATTTTTGTGTGGGCAGAGATGGCAAGAACCGTAATCCACCATCTGATCACCCTGCATAAGCATCGACCTGAGACCCATACCTAAAGTGTCTCAATACACCACATAACCCATTCCAACCTCTGGAAAAATCAGCACGAGGTCAGCAGTCAATCACCTCTTCATCTCCTAGAAGGATGTCCAACATTTTGGGGCCCATACAAACTTCACCCCTTTTCGGGTGAGTGCTGTAATGGGTGAATAAATATGAGAGAAATCGCAAACAATCGCCTATAGTAACTAAAAAAGATAAGGAATCTATTAATCTTGAACATGTTCTTTAGATTCTCACATGACGTAATTGAAATGATCTTGTCGAGGTCCACCAAAACCCCATGATCTGAGATCACATGCCCTAGAAACTTCAACTCCCTAATCCAGAAAGTGATCTAGGACAACTTTTCATAAAGGCGGTGATCTCGCAAAGTTCCCAACACGATCCGAAAATGATGCTCATGTTTCTCCTCGGATTGAGAGTAAACCTGGATTTCATCCATGAATACCATAAAAAAAGAGTCAAGATATTAGTGGAACACCCTATTCATGAGTTTCATAATTTGTGCTAGAGAATTGGTCAATCTGAAGGGCATGACCAAGTACTCAAAATGGTCATACCTTCTTTGGAAGGCTATCTTCAGGATATCTGCTTCTTTCACCCTAAGTTGGTGGTAACCTGAACACAAGTATATTTTAGAAAACCACTTTCCCCCATTAAAATAATCAAATAATTCATCTATTTAGGGAAAAGTAAATTTTTTCTTGATGGTTACCTTGTTCAGATTCTAGTAATCAATACACAACCAGAGGGATCCTTCATCCTTCTTCTTAAATAGAACAGGAGCGGCCCAAGGAGAGACACTCGGGTGAATGAATCCTTTGGAGTCTAAATAATCCAGATATATATTTAATTCCATCATCTCTTTTGGGTACATATGATAGGTGGGAAGAGATATTTACTATGTTCATAACACCAAATCAATCGAGAACTCCACAAACCACTTTGGAGGTGAGACTGAAAAAAACATTTGGGAATACCTCTAGAAACTCATCCACTATGCAAGGTAGTCCAACTATATGAGTATAACCATATTCCTATAGTACGAGTGATGATAATTGGATGGAAATATTCCCTAACTCTAGGAGTGTAGGTCCTATATGACTCGACTAAGGATCCCAATCCCCAAGGAAAACCCGACGACTCACATCTGGTGCTGTGAAACTAACTCGTCGCCTATGGAATCGATGTGCTCTTGAAAGTGTACCAGTAAATACATTACAAGTATCACATCAAATAGATCTATATCTAAGACTAGGAGGTACAACTCTATCTAAACCCCTGACACAGAAAGTTAACATGATGGGAACCTGAGACCCTGCTTCTTCTTCATTCCGAGAGGCTTCACCAACTCAATCGCAAAAGAAAAAAGCTCATTTAGAAAATTCATCATTTTCAAAAAACTGGTAGATATGAATGAAACAGAGGAAATAGTATAAAAAATAGAAGCATATATAGAAGATGCAATCAAAATAGTACCTTGAACTATCAATGGTCCTACCTCTGATTCTGCGGGTGCATGATCCACCATATAAAGATGATTAGTCTCTGACTGAGAATGACCACTAGTCTATGGATGTGCCCTGAACTGGCTCTACCTAGAGAATGATCCGGACCTGCCGCCACATCCACCAAACCGATATCCCTCTTTCCTTGAATTCTTAGTCTGAGTTGGAACTCCCTTGGAAGCCACTGATCTTTCCCCACTTTGGAGTAGACGTGCCATCCTGCAAAAGAATCACAAGTGTCCCATACCACCACACTGATAACAAGGATTCTTAAGAAAATTTCAAGCTTTTCGAATGTTTCCTCACCTCCCACGCTGGTGGAATATGACAGACCTCACATTAGAGTCCATTGAAGAAAACTACCTGGAATGTTGGCCTGAGCTGCCACCACCATACATTCCCTGCTCCTCCTGCTTCCTTTTCTTCTGAGGAGAGAATCCATTTCCTAGAACTGATATCATCCCAGAAAAACCATACCTCCCCTTGTTTTCAATCTCCACTATACACACCCACTCAACCACTTCTGAATATATTTTCATCTTGAACAGTAATACCAGGGAATAGATCTCTCGTCGGAGACCAATCTCGAACTTCTGGGCCTTCATCTACTCATTGGAGACCATTTTGGGAGCGTACCAAACCAAATTAGTAAAACTATTGGCATAAACCATCACAAAAATATCCCCTTGAATAGGCTATGTAAAATCTTGAGATCGAGCATATTCCAAAACTCCAGGGCAGTACTGGTCGTTGGAGATATCCTTGAAGTCCTTCCATCTCATCTGCTCGTGTTTCCCAACTTGAAGCACTGATTCCCACCACCTTCGGATGGGGCCCTCTAATAAAAAATAGGCACATTTCACCCTAACCTACTTAGGTGTTTCCAAGAACTCAAAAAATCACTCGATCGTTTCGAGCCACTCCTCTGCTTCCTCAGGTTCTGTGCTACCTTAGAAAGTTGGATGATTGTTTTTGAGAAACTCGTGGGCTTTTTCCTTCTTATGATTAGTATCATCTTCCCTAACTGGTGCTAGAATAGTATCCAGTCCCTATCCTAGAGCTTGGAAATCCTGAAACACATCCTATATTATCCTCTAATCAATTTTTGTGGGAGAACTCTCTTCGACTTCTACCCATGGGTGCATTTGATCATTCTGGGGAGGCATGTTGATAAAAAAGACAACTACCACAAGAAAAAAAATCAGTACAAAAATTATTAAAATTTCATCAATAACATCAAATATAAATAATCTAAACACATTAGAAAAATAAAATAAACAACTACTTCACCCCCACCCAATGTCCACGTGCAATCTGCATCCCACACATCTCACCTAGAAGTGAAACCAAACAAACAATTCCAACATCCCATGGTGACTTGAGGTCTATCATGAGAGGTGTGGGCCAGGCACCCTACTTGTGACCAAAACTCCAAGACCTGACATTCCTAGCTCCTTTCTATCCCCAATCATCCCAAAATAATAATATAACCCAAAAACATTAACATGCCTTTGATACCATTTTGTCACCAACCGAATCTGGTCTCCATTAAAACCAGCACCCGACATAGCCCATGGAAAGAGAAAAATATCACTCATAATCCTCACAGGTATGAAAAAGTTTCTAGGTATCTTTTATTATGGTTTTAGAATGATTTACCTAATTTTAGAATCATTTAACAACCAAAAACAATCAATAAACCAAATATGAATATTTATGCAAAACATGCCTTAAATAAAATCTAGAACAGAACACATAGGTTTAAACATGACACAAGAGGACCAAAGATACATAAAAGTAATATAAAAATAAAACAAGGAACTCCACATGACACGGGGTTATCACCCACAAGCTATCTCCACAACACTGCACCAAGGGAAGGAACTATCAACCCAAACCCCAATCACCCAAGGCCTTGCATGTATCTACGTCAAACATGATCAAGTCTAATTTAACCCAAGAGGTGTAATTAGGGTGATATCCTAATAAAAATAGGATACCACCCAAAGGATTCCATATATTAATCAATAAAAATGAAAATCATGCATGTTTTTGATAAACAAGAAATGGTGGAAATAAATTCTAAAGAATGAAACATTTAAAAGTATACAATTTTCAGAGGAAAATTTCGAATAGTGAACTCATTTAATTAAAAAATTTAATCTACTGAATTTTCCCATCCAAACTCATCCTAATTAAAAGATAAATATAAAATATACAATGATCACTATTCTCAGAAACACCCCTGGGCACTAGTTAGTTTGAGGCCCTATGTACCTCGTATCTCGGTGTAATTTAACCACAGTAATATATGTTCTTATAAACGATACACTAGTAGGGAACATACCAAGAACCTAGTGGTCCCCAATCATCATCAATATAGTTTTTTAATGTTTTCAATGTCTAACTTGTTATGTGAAACATGGATAAAACTGCGCCAAATCACTTGCATACTAGTACATATCAGCCCACCTAGATACTCAGGTTTCCCCTATTTTGCTCAAATAATATCCACATGTTTCCAAAAGACATTTGAACATAAAAACCCCATTTTTGGTCATACACACTCAAAATAGTATCTAAACATGCAATTCACCATTTACAAAACTAAATAAACAATGAAATTTTTTCATTAAATAGCTTCAAGGTATACCACCAAACTTTTCACATAAAATATATTTAAAATACCTCTTTAAAAACTAATTGCACACCAATATTACCCCAAAATTGAATTGGAAGAACTAAAATATTTTAATAATACCATTACATGAGTTATAAAATATCCTAAATCAGTATAACATTGAATGGACATGTAAAACACCGATTTTCCCCCCAAATTGGAACTTAAAAACCAATTTCTTAACAAATGCCACCAAAACTAACCTTTTCAGCAAGAAAAATGAATGAGGACTATGATAAAAATATAAATCAAGCAAGTCTTACTCATATATTAGTGATTACACATGGAACCACCTACCACAAGGGTCAAATCACCAAATCATTGTGTGAAAGTTCACCTGCACCACTGCCGCACCACGAGGGAGTTCAATAAAACCTAAAACCACAATATTAGATGAAGAAACCCAAGATGAAACCCTGAATCCTAATACCTACTTTCTGGACATTAGGATCTTCAAGAAAAGTGGAATAAACCCTAAGAATATAGGAGGAACATGAGAGGAAACTCAATTAATTGAGAAACATTGAAGAAATATCCCCCAAATACATAGGTAGTTGAATCTACAAAAAGATAAATATGAAATTAAGGTTAGAATAATGCTAAGGAGGTCATTTATAAACTGAAAAGGGGTAAAAGAGTGAAAAATTAATGAGTTATGAAAGAAACAAATTACCATTTCGAATATGGACGATTTGAGATATCCTGTAAAGTTTTTCCTTAATCTGTAATGAAGATGATATCCAAAGAGGGATAAATGAGCATGGGGTTGCGTCTAGGTTCAATGATCTTAGGTGAGATGCGAAATCCCCAAATAAGTGTAAAAATGAATAAGATATTAATGATTAAAAAAATAAATAAAACCAGAAATGGGATTACATGTTGGCCTAATTCCTAAATAAATAACCCAAATCCAAAATTATAATGAGTTCATAAGTGTTAAAAATGGATATGGTGGTTTGAATAGGTCAGGGGAGGCCAAGTGGGAAGTAAAATGGGTGAAAAATGTTGAAAAACGAAGGAGTTATTAAAGAAACAATTTTTTTAAAATGTAGAAACGAGTTCATAATTTGGCCCAAATCTATAAAATTCACCATTTCCTCTAAAAATGTATGGAAAATCCCCGAAAAAATATAACAGAAATTAAATGAATATACCTTTAAAATAAATCATGGTCGTGATAATCCATCACACCTTTTCCCTTCTCAGGAATACTAGCGGTTGGAATAGTAGGTGTAGAAGAGGTAGTGATTGGAGTTACAGGTGGGATACTGGTGGATGGAAGAGGAAAACCAGTAAACACAAAAGAAGAAAGGATTGTCCTAGAATGATGTATGAAGTCATGTATGTTTTTGAATAGAGATAGGTATGATATTAATAAGTGCATAAGAAAGAGTCTTGGAAAAAGGTTTAAAGGGTGATGAAGAACAAGGAGAAGGATGATGGACAGGTCTATGAGGAAAATCATTTAGAATAACAATTATAGAACTCTAATGATGTAGGTAGGGATTCAAAATATTGATAAACTACATTATTATCAAGATACCATGGTCCATATCCTTGGTATAATACACCTTATTTCCCATAAAATTATGAAGAGTATTAGTGAATTTTTTAAGCTGCTTGACTTGTTCTTTGAAAGATTGAGTTATTAGAGGTAGTCTCAAATTCTTAACCAAATACTTGAAATGACTATCCATTTGATGCTTAATATAAATCCTCTTAAAGAAGAATTATAATTTCTTGGTTATCCCTTCATGAGAATTAGTAGAACCCTTAGTGTAGAATCTTACCATATCTTGCACATGATCACTGTTTTTCTTAATTTTGGCTAGGTTTTACTGATCTAATCTACCCATCATAGTCTAAAGATCTTATCTTATCACATATCTGATCATATAAACATTAAAAGTCTGAAAAATAGGATAATCCAAGGTTGAGGTACCTTCAATTACATCTTGAACTATTGATCTCAGCTAATTCAAATAAAGGGATAATGGCGAAGGAGTAGTATCCTTAGAAGTCTCATAAGTGGGGTCTCTAAGAGATTTAATAACCTTGTATGAGGGTTATCTATATTCAATGGCCCGAATATTAATGGTAGAAACCATAGAAACTAGTTCATTATACATATATTTATTATATGTTACAATTTCTTCAACCATTATAATCATACAAGGTTTAATTTTAGAAACAATTCTTTCTATTTACATTGTAGAATTACTTTCATTAACGCTCACCACACAAGCTGGTAGATGTGGAAGGATAGATCTAAATATTGAGCACAAATATTCTATAAAAATATTGAGGTCAGGCTTAGTTACATAATCTATAAGATCTGGTACATCCACATAAGAAGAAGCGTTATCTATTACTTGATCAATTTCAATAAGAGTTGTTCCTTCTACCAGAGATCCCTTAGGATCAGTTTTCTCATCCCCTGAATCGGGGTACTCCATACCCAAAGTCTCATAGCCTGGATCCATTACCCATTCAGAAACAACTATATCATCATAGGGAGTAATAATATCAATTATAACCCTTTTTGGATATTTCTCCCCCTCAACAAGTGCTCTACTCTCAATAGAAGCTTTCTTCCTATCATAAACAAGTGACTGTACAGGAGCTACTAGAAATTATTTTTCAACATGAACTTCTTCATTAATATGAAAATCTTGATCTCCTTCCCCAAACACAACTCACTCAGGAGTTTAATTGGATTCCAAAATTGATGCATGTTTCACTAAAGTAGTATCAATTGGATTTTCAGGCTCAACAAGCTCTAGAGTAAGGTCAATAGGTTCTGCAACATGAAATCAATCATCATCAGGATGGTCTGATCCACTATCAGATTCACCACTTCCTTATTCTTCAAGATAATTTTCATCACCTTCATTCTCTTCACCCAATACTTCATCAAATTTTTCATTCTCTTCCTCATCTCCATCACCATCGTCCTCTTCTTCTTCCTCATTATTTTTTTCATTTTCACCATTTGACTCATTATCTTCCTCACTACCACATTGACTGATATATTATACATTTATTGATTCTTCAATATCCTCACCATCATCTTAAACTAGGAGAGTTACCTTTAAAGGAAGAGGCTTATGAGCGATAGAAGGTCCATAGGTCATACCTTCTAGACATCCAACTATATCTGGGTCACTTCTATCATCAATAGGTGATTCATTTCCTTGTTTTTGCTTAGTTTTATTCTCCACATTTGAATTCTCAACAACCTCATCAGGTCCTAGACTAGGTTCAACCATGTCTTTTAGCCTTGTGGGATATTCAACAAGATCAAATTCTTCATAAATATTATCATTTTACTCAACCCAAAGTTTCTTCGTTGGATTCCAATTTACCTTCATCCTATTAAAAATGAGTTTTTTGATGTAGAACCCATCATAGTCATTTACTGATTCTTCACCCTTATTCACCAAACCTTTAACTTCCGTCATTATAGAAATAATCTTGGAATAAAACAAAAAAAATCATGTAGTATGGTTTTATAATATCATTCATATACACCATTAAATACCTATAGAAATTAATATTATGTCCCTTTTACAAAAAATATAGAAAATAAAAATCTTGGTATTTCAGGGAGGCATAGTTCTCTTTTCTTGGGCATAACTGATGTTGAATAAACTTGAACAACATGTCGAATTCACCATCAAGATCTATTATTACTGGCCGTTTATGAGCTCCATTACCAGTAATCTTATCTAAAGCTTCCTCATAACTAAAACTATCACTTGGTGGAGGTGCACTTACTTGACGATCATCAAAAACACCCTCATGGGGTAATTACAAGCATTCATCCAACTACATGGATGAAAAATAATTTATTCTTCAATTTACTATTAAATTAATCCAAAATACCTCTAAGACTTCGAGAATAAATTCCACATATAGATAGAACTCATGAACTAGCCTTGGGTAAAAATGTATTTTTTTAGAGAACCACTCCTACCATCCTTTCGTTAGAAACACATTCAACAAGAGAGACTTACTTGGAAGTAACCACTTTTCATCCACTTCTTTATCTGGAGTGATGATTCATCTCATGAGTCCATGATTGATAGGTTTTGGTTTAGGTTCACTAAATTCACTTTTCTACTACTTAGAAGGATGAGACTCATCCATAGCGTTCTTAGTGACACACTTAACTAAATCCATTGGTGAGATTCGAAGGATTCAAGGGAAGTAGTTTGGGAGAGAAAGGTTCAAAGGAAAGAGTGAGAGATCACGAGTGTGAGAGTAATTAAATGAGTTAGATTGACTATAATTTTATCATTTAGGGATTTCAAATCATAAAATAATAAATGTGGATTAAAATAAAATGTAACAAAATAAACAATGAAATTTTAACTTCTAGATAGATAAATGAAAAATTAGATCCGTGAGACACATAGGTGAGTCCAATTGGTGAGTTATTGACAGTTGATCATTCCTAACTCATGTCTTATGTAGCTCATTCATTCATAATTTAATGGATTAGTAAAAATTTCATCATGATGATACTCTATTCCAATAAATTTAATAGTTGTATCCCATTTTTGATAATGATCATTCAAAAAGTGATTTCTTACAGCAATATTATTTGTTCTTGAATGATAAAATGGATTCTTAAAAATGTAAATAGAACTTGTATTATCAGAGTTTATAGGGACATTCCTAAATTGAAAACCATAGTATAGTAAAGTGTGTTTCATACACAAAATTTGATCACAATAACTACCAATAGCTATGTATTCATATATGGAAGTAGATAATGTAAAATAATTTTGTGTCTTACTACACCATGAAACTAGAGACATTCCAAAAAAAATGATATGTTTTAGAGGTGATTTTTCTATCTAACATGCAACCACCAAATTTAGCATCCGAATAACTAGCTAAGTCATGTTTTTTTCTTCTAGGAAATAGAAATCCTATGTTGGCAGTCTATTTTTAGATTAGGTGCTCGGGGGTACAATTACATCCAACACACACACACACCACACACATACATCCCTAAAAGGTAGGTCATAGACCCCCCCAAGTGATAACCCACCAAACTACCTGCTTCATTACATCCTATATTTTTTCCGAATGACTAGTGGGAAGGTATCCTATTACATTCCCCGTAAGCCCAAATTTTTTTACCCAATGCCTATTATATGAATAGTACTCCTACAGTACCTGTCGCTAAAACATTCCCCATTGTTGCTACAGTTATAGTGCCTACTACCGTTATAGTGTCATTGTTGCTACAGTACCTCCACTACTATAGTGTTCCTACATCCCCTACTCTCAATGGGTTTGGAACCCCCATTTTCATGTAGGATTATGGGGTGATTACCACTAATCCAAACCCCAACTACAACATAATTTGATAGTATACATGAGGTTTTTAAAAATTATTTTAAAAACAAGAAGGTGTGACTTTCAAAAATAGAAAATTGGGATATTTCCATGGACGTATAGCCACGGTTTTAAAATTGTGGTTATAGGTAGGCTATATCCAGGGTTATGTGTGATATAGCCATGGTTTTCAAAATCATGGTTATATCCCACACCTATATCCACGGTTATGTTTCCTATAGACACAGTTTTGGAAACCATGGAAATAGGACATTTTTTTCAAGGATTATAGCCATGGTTTTCAAAACCGTGGATATAGGACTCCTATCCAAATGTAGGAGAAAACGTTTCCCATGAAAAATAGAGTGGTAAGCCTTATTTCCATGGTTTTTATATCATCACCATGTTTTTTAATAATATATATAATATATTAGATATATATATATATATATTTACACCCAAACCATGGTGTGGTGTAGTGGTTATATGGTTGAATACTATGGGTGAGGTGCAGAGATTGAATCCAGTTGGGAAAAAATTATTTTTGGGCTGTTGCAATGATTTTTTAGAGTTATAGCCATGGTTTTAGGTTCAAGATATGACAAAAAAACTTGACGTTAAACCTGGTGTCTTTGAGAATCACTAGTTTATGTCCCTTTTCTATGTCTCTAACCACCACATCTAAAGGATGATTCTTAATGGTTCTAATAGATCTAGAAAAATACGGGCTACTTGATTCAGGATCATCTATAGGTTTTGGTTCCCTTTGTTCAAAATCTAGATATTTTCTAGAACTAGAAGATTTTTTTTCTTGATTAACAATAGATTCAGAAGGTTTATAATTGAAGAAGTGATTTTACAAATCAACTTCAATATTCTCTAGGGAGGTATTAGGTTCATGTAGATCTTTTTCATAAAATTTGACGTGTACAAATATTCCACATACTTAGTTCTCTTATTTAATACTCTATAGGTCTTTCCAGAGGTTAAATAACCTAGGAAAATTCCTTCATCACTCTTGGATGCAAATTTTTCAAGATTATATTTTTTTAATGATGTAGAGTTTTCAACCAAAAAAATAAACTAATTAACCTTAGGCTTTCTATTACTCCCCAACACATAGAGAGTAATATTATGGATAGGTCTAATTAAAATTTTATTAATTACATAACAATATGTATTGATATATTATACCCAAAAATAAACAAGTAAATCATATTAAATAATCATAGTTCGAGCTATTTCTTGTCGAGTTTTATTTCTTATTTATATAACATCATTCTATTGGGGTGTCCAAGGAGTAGAGAAGTTATCCCTATAGCCTTTTTTGAGAAAAAAGATTCAAGTTCATGGTTTCCAAACTCACAACCACAATTACTTTTTAATTGTTGGATTCTAATTCAACTTACATTTTCTATAGAACTCGCATACTTGGTAAAATAAGAGAAAGATTCACTTTTTTAAGATAAAAATAAAGTCCAAGTATTCCTAGAAATTTCATCAACCAAAACACAGAAAGAGTGCTTCCCATTTAAACTTGAAACTCTAGAAGGTCCAAAAAATCCATGTGAACAAACTCAATAGGTTGATAATTCGAAACTTATTTATTTGGTTTGAAAGATATTTTATGCTTATTTTCTTTTGGAAAAGGATTACAAAATTTATCATTTGGGAACTCAAGTTTAGGTAGATCCTTGACTAGTCCTTTTCTAGTAATATTTATAAGAGTGTGAGTGTTATATTGGCCTAGTCACCTATGCCAAATCCAAGACACTTTATGAAAGGCACTTAAGAAAGAAAAATTTTGAGAAACTAATGAATCTAAATTAATATCATAATAATTTTCATTTCTAAAATCAGTAAATACTAAATCATTTTTAGAATTGAATACATTGAAAGTATAATTTTAAAATTTATCTTGAAAATCATCATCACATAATTGTGAAATGGTAAGAAGATTCTACTTAAGACCGTATAAAAAACAAACTTTAGAAATTAAAACTGAGTTAGTGTTACTGATTTGACCAAGGCCAATTGTTTTCCCTTTTTCATTATCACCAAAGGTGACATGACCACTAATAATCTTGATAAGGTTCTTGCAGTAGGAATAGTCCCCTATCATATGTATTGAACACCCACAGCCCAAGTACCATAATCTCTTATAGAAACTCTTCAAACATTTTTCCTACAAAAATATATCAAAAAAGAAAAGACTTTGGTGCCCAGGTTTTCTTGGGTTCAGTAACATTAGTAATTAAAGCTTTGGGAACCCACATTTTTTCAGGGGTTTCATATAAGTAGTTTTTAAATTTTTATAAAAACACTCTATTTGATCTAGAGAAAATAGAAGTAGTAAAATAATTTTTAGTGCCATAACTTGTAGAAAATTTTACAATTCTATTCACAAAACCAAATTTTCCAGATTTGGATATGTAGTTGTTTTTAATACATTTTTGTTTCCTTAGTTGATAACATATACTAGTAGTTTATTTTAAAGAAAAATGAATACCAATAATTTTATTTAGAGTATTATTACAAATTTTATATTCCTATATATCCTTATTTAATTCCTTATTAGACAGGTTCAGTTCACTTTTCACATTGAGAAACTGATAATTCTTTTCCTTTTCAATAGCATGTTCAGACTTAATAAAAACAAAAAGAGCACGTTTCTTATTGAGATATTTATAATTATCCTTTAGTTAATTAAATGTATCCTCAATAATATTATAGTATTTAAACATTTCTTAATTATTTATATTTTCATAATCAGATTCATCTCTAGAATAATAATAATTGTTTACAAGAGATGTTAGTGTTACCTCATATATGTTTTTCACAAAACACATGTTGGCTTTGTCATCCTTCTCATCATGTGATGATTTTGATTCACTAGATCTATCCTCAAAAGCACTCTGTGTGTCCTTCACTAACTTCATATATTTTATATTATTTTACTCATACTTCTTTTTGTAATTTAGTTTTGGATAGTTTATTTTACATGTCATATTCTCTTTCACTCATAGTTGACTATCTCGTTAGTATTATCACTTCTCTTCTTGTCCATTTTTCAATTTCCTTTGTTGACATACTTCCATTTTTTAACTAGTATTTCTAAATAATTTCTTATTTCTTTAAAACTTCTTAAATATCCTTGCTAGTTATTCTATTTCCTCATCACTATCACTTGATGCATCTTCACTGCTGGAACTTTTAGCATGCACGTGAATTTTTTCCTTTTCTTTTTGTTTAAAAGTAGTAGTTTTGAAATACAATTAATTTATCTTTGGTTCATCATCTCCTTCTCTATTAACCATCGATTATTACTCATACATCATTAATTTAACTATCATATCCTTTAATGGAAGAGTCTTTATGTCACAAGATTCCCTTATTAACACTGAGGTTCCTCTCCATCTTTCAGGTAAGCATATGAGGATTCACATGACTTGTTCCTTGGATGGAATATCCTTTCCTAGAAAGTTAATAGTATTTAAAATACCATTGAACCTGAGATACATGTCAGATATAGGTTTATCAAGATTCATTTTGAAGTTATCATATTTAATAATATATGTATTAAGTCTCATTTCCATAATATTTTTGGTTCCTTTATGTGAAATAGCTAAAGTAACCAAAATCTCATAGGCAATTTTACATGAATAAATCCTATTGATTTATCTATCACCTAAAGAATAGTATACATTATTCATATATTTGAAATTTTTATTTTATTCTCTCTTGGTGGAATCATCCCAAGTATTTTTAGTAGTAGCAAAAATTTTATATTCATTAACTATAGCAGTCAATATTTCAAAACAAATAATTTCTAAATATATTTTCGTTTTAATTTTCCATTGGTCATAATTTGTTCCATTAAAAAAAGATTCTTGTTGATAGAATCACCTTCCTATCTATTTTCCATTTAAAATAAATTTTAAAGAGCTTAAAAAACTATAAATTTTAAACTGATAGAAATTTATAGATCTTCAAAACATAACTAAAATCATAGTTGAAAATATTTAAAAACATTGAAAACATGAAACCTCGATAACAAATGTTGGTTGGAGTAAGATACTCAATAGGGGGTTAATAGAGTTCCCATAAAAATTTCTTTCTTAAAATATTTATTTAAAAGTTCCCCAATTTAAAATCAAATACGGCCCAGTTAACCAAAGTAACATATTTATAAAAGATTTGATATTTTGAAATATTTGTCAATTATTAATTAGTTCTTAGTTAAAACAATATGGATTGTCATTATAGCTTTTGAAATCAATATACTAAACCAAATTACAATATAAACACTATATAAGATTAAATATAAAAGTGAATAAATCTTTTCAAGGAATAAATAAAATAGTGAAAGTAGAACTTTGAAAACCACATCAAATTTTAAAATAAGAGGTTTCATCTCAAGAAAAGACTTAGTCATCTCCACTTTGTGATCACCTTCCGCCAAGAAATTTATATAAATAAACTTGATTTTCATCCTGGATCTTGGTACACAACATCATACACAACCATCCAGGTAAACTAGACCTATTCCACAGTTTTCATGGGAGTGAAAATAAAAAATAGGCCATGTAGGGACCACTTCCACTATTATTCATGGGATTCTAAGGTGTAAGAAGATTGGTTTTTTAAGATATCAATTTATCTTCCAGTTATGCATAGGATACAATGTCTGTTTATAAAACAGAGAGACACATACTGCACAAAATATAAAATAGTTCACAAACAGAGCATAAATTAAATAGAATAGAGTTAGAAGGCACTATGTGATGTGGTTTGGAGCTTTTGGACTCCATAAAAATGGAAAAAGAGAAGATGGTGTCGAATTCTAGAAATAGACAGTAAAACAGAGTGTCGTGAGTACTTCTGTATTCTATTTCCAATAAGGTGGTTAATGTGTAGGATGATCTATTATATTCTGTTAGAATTTTTCTGATAAAAGTTATTCTATTTATGTTCTTAACAATATCTTTGTGTAACTTCAGTTTGAAGGTCTTGAGTTTTCACAAGATCATAAGATCTCTAATGAACCGTGTGGATATGCTATTCTTTTTTTATCAATTATGCGCTTTATACACCTAAAAAGGAGTATGATCTTGAAAGTGTGTTGGTACCTCTTACCTAATACTATGAAATAAATATTAAATATTTTTTATAAAATATAGACAAGATCATTAATATAATAAGTAGTACTAAGTTTTATAAATATGACTGTTAGAAGTACTTTTGAATTTAAATGACAGATATGAAATTTTTCTAAGTCTTAAATGGTAGCTTGGATCGGTAGGTCATTCTATCAGTGTCTCAGACTTGTATCTTTAACTCAGGATTGATAGGTCTGTCAGTTGGTAGGTTATGCATCAGTAACTCAGCTATCGGTAGATTATACTTAGCGAAAGTTTTGAGTATCAGTCAATCACTTTTTCAGTATGTCATGCTATGAGTGACTCATTCCATATATAACTCAGACCACATCGACAACTCATCAATTGAAAAACTTTTGAGATGCTATCAGTAACTCGATGTAATGGTGTCCCATCTATCGGTAGGTCAATAATCAGTGACTAAAATGTATCCAAAAAATAACCTTTCGTTTGAGGTAAAAACTAACATAAGAGATTAAGTTTATATGTAAACATTATTAAACAAGATGTAACTTAATAAAATATAATTAAGCATGATTTATGAGAATTAAAACTAGAGGATGCCAACAATGGTATTTTAACATCAACATCAATCTTTCCCTTTCTATTTCTATTTTTTTTAAATATTTTTTCTTAAACCGCAATGGATTTTTCATCTCAATTTTACTTTTGTGAGACATATATCATATTCACCACTTATTTATTTTGGGGGGTTTATATAATATCCATTTTAATGTTATATAATGAATATTTTTATCTTAATGGTATTTAATGTTTCATTTTAAGTTACTTATTTCATGGGGGTTATGCTTTAAAAGTTACCAAAGTGGTAGGGGTTTATTTCATAATCTCATAATAATTTGGGATTTTTTATGTTTAAGTCCCCCTTGGAGGAATTGTTCGATATTTGTATCTTAAACAAAATATATTTTATTTTCCTATAGTTATTTACAAACATTTAAAGTAATGGTACCATTTTCATCTATTTGGTACTAAATATTATTGAGAAAATGATTTTAATAAAAGCTGACTTTCTTTCACTCTTTGTTCAAAAGTCATTTTTCTTCTATTTCAATGTTTAAAAAAATATTTAATGGAATTTTTTTTAACATTCTCTAAATGGTTAATTAAAAAATTGTTACCCTTGATTGAAATTTTACAAAATAGTTTGGAATGAATATTCTTCTCATTTTACAAATTAGGTTCTTTTTAACCATTTTGAAATAGTGTTAAAGAAAATTTTTTTAACTTATAAATCATGTATATAATTACCCACTATCATGAACACTCAATTTTTTGAAGCTTAATTTATAATTTTATAAGTTTATTTTTAAAGAAAATTTTTTCAATAATGTTTTAAAATATATATATTTTGAAGAGGTGATTTCAAAGTGAAAAGGGTATTTACAGTCAGAAATATTCCACATAATATTTTAAAGACATTATCATCAATTAAGACCACCTTTAATATTATAAATATATTATAAATTATGTGTATATATATATAACTTATATACCTAGATTACTAGACCTTATTTTTATGTGGTAATACATGCCTTGATTTTATTTATCTAAATACATCATTAGGAAATTTACTTTGATTATGATATGAGGAATTAATATAGAACCCATTTTCTTTCCATGGGTAATTATTATTTTATGAATTATGATTTATTTCATTTATATGGAACACATAAATCATGAAAATTTTATGATGGTTGTTCCTAGATGGAGCATTAATTTATTTTTTAATACTTTAGTCATGTGTGGCATCATTTTCGGTATTGTGGAGTAAACCTAATACATTTTTTGACTTTGTTCACCATGTGATATTTCCTAGGAAGTTTTCCTTCACTCATGTTTATGCGATGTTTTATGTTTCTTCCATGTATCCTAGGATACTATGATATTATAAGGTCTTTTTCTATATGTTATTCATTCATGTTATTACTAGTGATCCTTATCATTTTTATATCATATTTAAACTTTGACTCACATGTTATGTTTCCTTATCATGTTTATTTTCTTACTGGGATTTTTAGCTCAACCATTTATTTTATGTATTTACTATGTTATATAGTATAATTTTAAGGTCTTAAATATATTTTGAAGCTCATTAAGGAAAATATAAAAAATAAGATGTTATGTTTATGTTTCTTTTGATGTATTATACACCGAGTCTTCCAAATACACTAGACCTCGTAGTATTTTCATTGTAAAAAATGGATGTTTATATTAAAAACATGTAATAATATGTGTAAAAGTCTTGGTTTACAATATTTGGTATCAGATAAAGATATTTTTATTTATGGTGATTAGAACCAAAATGACTTTTGAGAACCCTATGGGCAATAAATTCTTCTAAGACCTATGGTTCATGTAATACTTACGCCTACAGGCCTTGTAAGAGTTCCACCTCACCCCTTGAAATGTGGATTATCAAAAATCAATAAAAAATGAAGGCCTTTGGGACATTGGGGCAGAACCCTATGGATAACTATAATTATAATACTAAGTATATAAAAATATCCTAAGATTGTGGTAATGTATAGAGTGAGGGGGTTATAATCAATTACATCCATGACTATATACTACAATTTGATGTGGCTCAAGAATAGTTGTACCTAGGTGTAATTACTCTAAAAGGGAGCATTAGGATTTCACTTGCTCATCCCTAGGTGCACAACAATGGGATTTATTACACACCTGGTTTGACACACCTAATGGATATGTTTTGGAAATTTAGAAATTATTTATGAACCATTATAAAGGACCTAATTTTTTTTAGAAAAACTAATAAGAAATATTACTATAGATAAAATATATTAAAACCCATAGACTTATAAGTTTGGTTATACTTATCATTTATAAGTTCTTCCATTTAGGTTTATAGGTTTACCCTTCTTTATGTTAATGTTCCCTCGTTTTATTTCTTTTATTATTATTTTAATTGTATGAAATAATAAAAAGCTTGTCGATAACCAATGTGATGATAAATGTAATGAATTACATAATGAGATACCTAACCCAATAGAAATGGTAGTAAGACATCTTTTGATCATTTAATATTATATATCTCTAATTATGATTAACAAATGAAACATAGTGGAATTTACAGAAACATAAAAAAGAAGAGAAGGATGGATTCACATGGAAGTTCATTTTTAAATATGATAAAGAAAATAAGATTTAGTTTCCTACATGTCTAAATTGTGGGAAGTGGCACTATGGAAATGCCTTAAAGGAACTAGAAAAATCTTCATGTGGGTAAATGGAGGGAATAAATTAGCTAATTATTGAAGAAAAATGAGTAATTTGATTAACAAGAGACACAGAAATAAATTTCATCCAAGGAAACTAGTAAAATTTCACTATCATAGATGTGGGGATATTTCTCATTATCAAATTCAATGACCTAATAGAGGTATTAATGTAACTTCCCGAGTCCGGAGCCCCTCCACTAGCGCCCCGTACTCGGTTCTCCACACAACCTCAAGCGCGTTTCCCTGAACGCCAGAGGCTACTGACTAGCAGTGAGGGCCTTGGTGAGTCGGTGGAGAAACTATGCCCTCATTTAGTAAGGTATACAAGGTAAGAAAACAAAAATAAACAGCGGAAGCAGTAAACAACATGCATAAAAGCGGAAACCAAACAACGGAAGCAATGTAGATATATAACTATGATGATGATGATGCAACAGGTACACGTATCTAAGGAAAACAACAAACACAACAACGTGCTGAAATACAACTGAAACCAAGTGCAAAAGAAAACAAAGTAAGCTCCTCAGCATCGCGAGCCATGGCTCGGTCCCATGATCCCCAGCTCCTGGTGCAATTAAGATCCTGAAGTAGAAGGGTGCTTGCACGTGTCTATACCTGCAGCAACATAGTCTGCTTGGGCCCAAAAGAATGGCCCAAATAGGGTGTGAGATACAATCCCAATAGGAAATCACCCCAATATTTGTGCCAAACAGTCAATGAATACATGGCAGAAATAAAACAAGAAGAAGTAAACAGAAAAGTACAAGCAGATACAATCTACAGTTCTAGCAAACAAAGTACTCAAGTAAACAACCAACAACAAAAGAAGAAACAGGTAACCCTCTGGGTAGCTCTCATAGTCTAACCCCTATGGTTCAACCCATCAGTACAAGCAACCCTCTAGGAAGAACACACAGTCTCACCCCTCTGGTTCAGCTACGTAATTAAGAAGACTCTCTGGGGAAGCACTCACTGTCAATTCCCCATATAGTCTCGTATCATGCTAAAGGCTCTCTGGGAAAGCACTCAATGTCAATTCCCCCTATGGCCCATTTCATGGATCTACAGAATCTCTAGGGAAGCACAAAACATCAATTCCCCCTATAGTCTCATGTCGTAATTAAAAGACACTCTATAAAAGCCCTTCCATCAATTCTCCCTTTGGTCTACTACTCTAGGTTCTCACTATCCTGAGTATAAATAAACATGATCAGTGTGTGTATATCTTCCATGTAAACCTCATGAACTACTTGGCTATCATTCTACGGCTCAATAGCAATAAAAAGACAATAGTTCTGCTATCCTACAACTAGGCATGGCAATTGGAAAACGCCCAACAGGAAAAACAAGCATGGAAAAGCAATCTGAGCACAAAATAAATTACTCTACTCACAAGAAATAACCTCTACTAAAGAAAACAAGAAAAGCAGGAAAACAATAGGGGAAAAACAGGAAACACGCAATACCCCATTCAAGGGTATTGGTGTAATTTGCACATAATATTAATCAAATTTCTATAAAAAGGCACAAACCACCTACCTCGATCCGAGGAGTTCGATATACGTGAACCATGAAAATAGATTCCTTTTAGAACAAATTAGATCTGAGAAAACGTGCTAACCGTTCATTCCACGATAACTTGGAAACGAGGAGGAGTCAAGAAACAAGGCATAAGCAGAAGGAAGAACTCACCTCTGCGATTCCAATGCAATCGATCGTGCTCAAATCGGAGAACGGATGGCAGGGTGGGAGCTCGGAGAAGATTTGGTCATACGGTCTCTTCCGAGCGGACGAAATCTGAGAAGATGATGATTTTGGGGCTTATCCATGAACCCGGTCCATTTAATGAAAAAAAAGAAAGTACACGGCGTGTACTTCAATTTTCTGTACTACTAAATAACCGGCCTCCACCTCATCCTTATACATCGTGTGTGTGGCCTGGAAACGGCTAGCACACGGCTTTGAGCCGGGAAGAGTACACGGCGTGTACTCAGAAAGTACAGAGCATGTACTTCTGAAATTTCCAGAAAATTTATTTTCCTTATAAACACAAGAAAAAGGGAAAAAATGCCTAAAAAGAGATCCGGGTTCTTACAAACTTCCCCCCTTAAATAAATTCGTCCCCAAATTTCCCTAATGAGGTGGAGAAGGAGAAACACTGAACAGCTCCGGCCACTGTGATCGTACATCGGTCTCCCTCTCCCAGGTTTCGTCCTGTACTCGCCCGTGCTTCCATAGCACTCATACCAGAGGAATAGACCGCCCACAGAGAACCTTCGTACTGTGATCAACAATCCGGATAGGATGCTCCTCGAACGATGCATCTGCTTCAACCTCAAATTCCTCGGACTGAAAGACGTGAGATGGGTCTGAAAAGTAACGTCAGAGTTGAGAGATGTGGAAGACGTCGTGCATGGCCCGATACCTCTGAGGTAGCTACAACCGATAGGCGACCGACCCAACTCTCTCCAAGACCTCAAACGGCCCGACGTACCTCGGTAATAGCTTACCCTGTCTCCGAATACTCTTGTGTCCCAACCTCGGTGCGACACGTAGGAAAACCTGATCACGGACCTCGAACTCCAGAGGTCGTCTCTGCTGATCAGCATAAGACTTCTGTCGAGACTGTGACGTAGTCATCCTCTTCCAAATCATCTCTATCTGTTCTAAGGTCTCTTGAACAAGACGAGGTCCCAGTAAAGCTGCCTCTCCTGCCTCCATCTAGCAAAAGGGTGATCGGCATGGCCTACCATAAAAATCCTTGTATGGCGCCATCTAAAAGGTCGCCTGGAAACTGTTTTTGTAGGAGAACTTCAAAAAAGGGATATACTTCTCCTAAGAACCGCCAAAGTCTAGAATGCATGCCCGAAGCATATCCTCAAGCACCTGGATTGTGCGCTCGGACTGGCCATCAGTCTGGGGATGTTATGTTGTACTCAAAAGTACATGTGTACCAAAAGCCTTCTGAAGTCCCTGCCAGAACCGAGAGGTGAAGCGCGCATCTCTGTCTGAAACAATAGTGCACAGAACTCCATGCAGACGAACGATCTCTATGATGTAAAGTTTTCCCAGATCATTGACACTGAAGGTCTCCTTGATCGGAAAAAAGTGAGAAACCTACGTAAGCCTGTCGACGACAACCCAAACAACATCGTTTCCCCTCAGTGACCTCGGCAACCTGGTCATGAAGTCCATCGCAACATCGTTACACTTCCACTCCAGAATGGGTAGCTGTTGTAAAAGCCCCGCTGGTCGCTGATTCTCTGCTTTCACCTGCTGACAAGTAGAACATCTCATGACAAAACCAGCAACATACTAATTCATACCTGGCCACCAGTATTGGCGATGAAGGTCCTGATACATCTTGGTGACGCCAGGATGAACTTCCCAAACAGAGGAATGTAAATCCCGCATCAGCTCCTCACGTATGTCTGCTGGCACCCATATGCATCCTTGGAAACTCAAGATCTCATCCTCGCCCACTGTCCATCCAGGAAGAGACTCCTCTCCTAACACACTCTCCCGCAAGACTAAGCCTTCTGAGTCTGATAGCTTCCTCATCCGTACCCGATCAAGTAGCGTGGAGGTAACAACTATAGAAGATAGAAAATTGTGTCCCTGTCTGTCGTGCACCTCCAGATGCATCTCAGAGAACAGAGCCATCAGCTGCCACTCACTACTGGTATCCTGAACTGCCTGAATCTGATCTCTCTTACTCAACGCATCTACCACTGCGTTGCCTTTTCCTGGCGTATAGGCAAGCTCAAAATCAAAAGACTGAATATACTCGACCCACCTACGCTGCCTCAGATTCAGATCATGCTGATTGAAGATATACTTGAGACTCTTGTGGTCAATGAAGACCACAAAGTGCTCTCCTAAAAGATAGTGTCTCCAACAGCGCAAGACATGAACAAGAGCAGTTAACTCCAAATCATGCGTAGGGTAGTTCCTCTCATGTGTCCTCAACTGCCGAGACCCGTAGGCAACGACTTCATCCCCCTGCATAAGCACAGAACCCAGCCAGATACCTAAAGAATCATAGTAAACAGTGTAGTTCTTGCCAGGCTCTGGAAAGACAAGTATCGGTGCTGACATCAAACTCCCTTTTAGCTCCTGAAATACTAACTCACAAGAATCTGACCATGAGAACTTCAACCCCTTCTTGGTCAGTCCTGTCAAAGGTGATGCTAGGCGCAAAAAGTCCTGAATGAATCATCTGTAGTATCCAGCCAACCCTAGGAAGCTTCGTACCTCAAAAACATTCTTCGGATGCTCCCAGGAAACTACTGCTCTCACTTTCTTTGGGTCCATAGATACTTCTCCCTCTGAGATGAAGTGACCCAAGAAGTGAATATGATCCATCCAGAAATGGCACTTCGAGAGTTTAGCATAAAGTCGATGCTCTCGCAGTGTACTCAGAACGATCTCAAGATGTGTGGCATGGTCGTGTCGAGTGTGAGAGTACACCAAGATATCTTCCACTAAGACCACGAAAAAGGAGTCCAAGTAAGGATGGAACACTCGGTTCATCAGTGCCATGAAAACTACAGGCGCGTTCGTGAGACCGAATGGCATGACTGTATACTCATATAGACCATATCTGCTCCTGAAGGCTATCAGAGGTATATCTGATGGTCTAACGCGCAACTGATGATAACTGGACCTCAAGTAGATCTTCGAGAATTCCTGAGCTCCTCGAATCTGATCGAAAAGGTCATAAATTCTCAGCAAGGTATATCGGTTCTTGACCGTCAACTGGTTCAGCTTCCGATAATCCACACAAAGCCGTAGGGTACCATCTTCCTTCTTTGCAAATAGAACAGGCGAACCCCAGGGAGAAGTACTGGGTCGAATGAAACCCTTAGCCTGTATCTCCTCCAACTGCTTCTTGAGCTCCTACAACTCAGGTGTGGCCATCCTATAGGGAGAAATGGACACCGGTGCCGCTCCTGGCACGAGATCAATAGAGAATTCTACCTCACGTTCTAGATTCAAACCTGAAAATTCTTCTGGAAAGACGTCCCTGAAGCAATCCACCACTAGAGGAAAGTCCAACTGTAGAGTCCCCTGATCATCCAGATAATGACTAGCGATCTGGGTTGTCACTCCTCCTAGCCCAAGAAGCTCAAGTCCTGCCCGACTCGCCCAAACGTCCCACTCACCTTTATGAAGAAAGGACTCACCCTCTAGTGAAACGAAACTCACTCTGCAACGATAACAGTCGACGACTGCCTGAAATGGAATCAACCAATCCATGCCAAGGATGACATCATAGCTTGTCATCTCTAGGACATAGAGATCCCATAAGAAGCGATATCATACAACCTTGATAGGGAACTCTCTACACTGACGTACACTAGATGTCCTCATTCCCAAAGGTGTGTCTAGTGTCAGCGAGTCGGCAGAAGAAAAGACGCAGAGTCCAAGGCTCTCCACAACAGCAAAAGAGATAAAGCTATGCGTAGAACAAGTATCGAAAAGGGCTGAAGATAAAACTAAGGATACTAAAATCATACCACGAACAGTAGAAGGGTCGGGATCTTGCTCCTGATAAGTCTTCTCCACTACGAAAGACAAGCCTGTACCGCGGCCCTGCACCACTGGCTGACCACTCTGATCTGAACCACCCTGCTGGTACTAAGTAACTGGTGGATGACTGCCATGTCCTCGACCTCTACCTCGGCCCGAACGTCTGGAAGAACTCCAGTTCCCTGACTGGTGAGAAACTAGCGGTGCTTCTTCTGAACGAGGAGTCATGGAAGAACCCCAGTCACCAGCTGTTAGTGAGAAAACCTAGCAGAAATACTGATGGTGACCCATCTTGCCGCAAGATCGGAACTCCAAGGGGTCTCTCTGGCACTGCGTCCTCATGTTCCCTATCCGGCCACACTGATAGAATGTCACCTGGATACCTGATGATGCTTCTCGCTTCCTCGAATCACCGCGCGTAGGCTCCCTAGGGCGCTTCTTGCAGTCATCTGGAGGATGGCTAACTCTGGAAGAAAAACCGCCCTGGGTTGCAGCTCTAGAGTCTCTCAGATTGTGCTCTGCAATCAATGCCTGATTGACGATGGAAGTAATGGAAGTCAACTAGAAGATGTTCACCTGCATGCGGATCTCCCTCCTGAGTCCATCCTCAAACTACCTCGCCAAGAACACCCCACTCCCATCCCGAAGGGGTGTAAAACGTTGCAGCTCAGTGAAACGAGAGGAATACTCCATGACAGATAGAGTACCCTGCTCTAAGATCATGAACTCTTGGGCTCGATCAGCCCTCAGGGTCTCCGGGTAGAAGTAGTCGTAGAACACGTGCTGGCACTCCTCCCAAACCATAGCCTGCTGCTGACCTGCCTGTGAGATCACGTCCCACCACCTCTTGGCGGAGTCTCGGAGCATGTAGGTGGAGAGCTTAACCCACATCTCTAGAGTCGTTTCCAGATGCTCGAAGATAGTTAGCATGGCTTCCAGCCATGACTCTATAGCCTGAGGTCCTCCCTCCCCCGTGAACATGGGAGGATGATGCTGCTGAAAGACCCGCGTCAAGTATTCCATAGACGTGGAAGGAAGCATAGCTCCCTGGAAGGCCTACATCATCCTCATGAAACCTTCCCAGAACTGTGCATCAGCACCTACAACCGGTATAACAGCCGGTGCCAAGGTTGGCCCGACTGGAGGATCGGAAGGAAGTCCCTGATCAGCCCTATCTGGCGTCTAATCACTGCCCGACGACAGACGTACGACCGGAGGACGTCTCATAGGAATAGCTATAAAAGGTCAAAAGCACACCTTAGATCAGGAAAACAAGGATAGAGAACACAAGAGCACAAAATGGGAACAGGGGAAGAAAACCCACAAGTTCTCAAAACACGACTACACGGCGTGTATACAACTACACGGCGTGTCTTCTTAACCCACTAACATGGGCGTGTACTCCTTCCCTACAAGTCATGTACACTTCAAACTACACGACATGTTGCACCCACTCACGGCTTGTACTTGAAAACGGTTCCCCTGCCCGAGTATACTTACATGGATAACCCACACAGTCCGACTTAACCTGAGACTACACGGCGTGTTCTCAACACACACGGTGTGTACAAGACAAGGCTTCGGCGCCCCGTGTTTTTGAAATACACTGACGTCTACATGACTGAACCTTACACGGTGTCCTCCGAACAAACACGACGTACATAGGCAAGGTGACCCCATCCCGGGTTGATCATGACACGGCCGGGTACCTGGAAAAGACTACACGGCATGTTCCGAGCAAACACGACATGTGGAAAAGAAGGTGACACTATCCCATGTTGTCCATGACACGGCTGAGTACCTGCATAGGACTACACGGCGTGTTCCGAACAAACACGGTGTGTGGAAAATAAGGTAACGTCGGCCCGTGTTGTTCGTGACACGGTTGGGTACCTGGACAGGACTACACGACGTGTTCCCTAAGGACACGTTGTGTTCTACCCGAGCTTCCCCAGACCGTGTTGTTAGTGGCACAGCCGAGTACACGGCTCTGAACTTACACGGCATGTACCAATCTTACACAGCATGTTCCCGAAGTTACTCCCACAACACCGTGTTCTTCTCACACAGTCAGTGACACGACCTGAAAACTACACAGCATGTATCCAAAAAGTACACAACGTGTATTCTGGGTTTTTCTGGGTAGTAGCTCAGAAACTGTTCAGACTCCCAGAAACACTAAAACAAGGGAAATATGTGCCAAATTTCGATTCATAAGGGCACATGCTCCCCGCGAATCAAAGCCCAGCATCTCCTGTAGTCAAATACAAGGGAAAACAACATCTCTCTAACATAAAAGCAGAGATTTTATCAAGAATCTATCACAACAGCATGCATAATCTACACGAAGTCTATCACAACAGCGTGCAATCGCTAATGCACCCTAGATGGAATGGCACGAATTCATGGAATGTGATTCTACAAGCGCCTATATGATGCACGAGATGACATACCCTCATCTCATCGGGTTGAAATAGAAATTTAACCGAAATATTAAAACAATCACCGCACAAGTCATGAGAATAACTCTAGGTGAAAACATATCAACTATAAAACCCAAAACCAGCAAACTACAATTAACGAGGTAGTATGGCCTTTCCCTGTACATGGGTTAGTTACTCCTGAGCACAGCTTAATACCAAGTACCGAAACCTTTCTATCCCTGGATAGAGTCTCCAAACAGTAAAGCAAGAGAAAATAACTCCTCTGATACCACTTTGTAACGTCCCGAGTCCATATCCCCTCCACTGGTGCCCCGTACCCGGTTCACCACACGACCTCAGGCACGTTTCCCTGAACGCCAGAGGCTGCCGACTAGCAGCGAGGGCCTTGGTGATTCGGTGGAGAAACTATGCCCTCATTCGGTAAGGTATAAAAGGTAATAAAACAACAATAAACAGCCGAAGCAGTAAACAACATGCATAACAGCAGAAACCAAATAGCAGAAGCAATGTAGATATATAACTATGATGACGATGATGCAGCAGGTACAAGTATCTAAGGAAAACAACAAACACAACAACGTGATGAAATACAACTGAAACCAAGTGCAAAAGAAAACAAATTAATCTCCTCAGCATCGCGATCCACAGCTCGGTCCCATGCTCCCCAGCTCCTGGTTCAATTAAGATCCTGAAGTAGAAGGGCACATGCCCTTGTCTATACCTACAGCAACATAGTCTACTTGGGCCCAAAAGCATGGCCCAAACAGGGTGTGAGATACAATCCCAATAGGAAATCACCCCAATATTTGTGCCCAACAGTCAATGAATATATGGCAGTAATAAAACAAGAAGCAGAAAACAGAAAAGCACAAGCAGCTACAATACACAGTTATAACAAACAAAGTACACAAGTAAACAGCCAGCAACAAAAGAAGAAACAGGTAACCCTCTAGGTAGCTCTCACAGTCTAACCCCTATGGTTCAACCTATCATTACTAGAAACCCTCTGGGAAGCACACATAGTCTCACCCCTCTGGTTCAGCTATGTAATTAAGCAGACTCTCAGGGGAAGCACTCACCGTCAATTCCCCCTATAGTCTCGTATCGTGCTAAAGGCTCTTTGGGGAAGCACTCAACGTCAATTCCCCCCATGGCCCACGTTGTGGATCTACAGACTCTCTAGGGAAGCACTCAACTTCCATTCCCCCTATAGTCTCGCATCGTAATTAAAAGACACTCTGGGGAAGCCCTTCCATAAATTCTCCCTTTGGTCTACTACTCTAGGTTCTCATTGTCCTGAGTATAAATAAACATGCTCAGCGCGTGTATATCATCCAAGTAAACCTCAAGAACTACTTGGATATCATTCTATGGCTCAACAACAATAACAAAACAACAGTTCCGCTATCCTACAACTAGGCATGATAACTCGCAAACTCCCAACAGGAAAAACAAGCATGGTAAAGCAATCTGAGCACAAAATAAATTACTCTACTAACAAGCAATAACCTATAGTAAAGAAAACAAGCAAAGAAGGAAAACAGCAGGGGAAAAACAGAAAACATGCATTACCCCATTCAAGGGTATTGGTGGAATTTGCACATAATATTCATCAACTTTCTACAGAAAGCCACAAACCACCTACCTCGATCTAAGGAGTTCGATATACATGAACCACGACGATAGATTCCTCTTAGAACAATGTAGATCTGAGAAAATTCACTAACTGTTCATCCCACGATAACTTGGAAACGAGGAGTAATCAAAAAACAATGTTAAAGCAGAAAGAAGAACTCACCGATGCGATTCCAACAAAATTGATTGTGCTCAAATCGGAGAGCGGACGACGGGGCAGAAGCTCGGAGATGATTCGGCCGTACGGTCGCTTCCGGGCGGACGAAATCTGGAGAAGAATATGATTTTGTTGGTTATCCGCAACCCCGGTCCATTTAATGAAAAAAAAAAGTACACGGCTTGTACTTCTTGAGTACCCGGCATGTACTTCATTTTTACGTACTCCGAAATAACTGGCCTCCACCTCAGCCTTACACACCGTGTGTGTGGCCCGAACATGGCCAACACATAGCTTCATGCCGGTAAGATTACACGGCATGTACTCAGAAAGTACACGGTGTGTACT
Organism: Viscum album; assembly: GCA_963277665.1. Taxonomy (NCBI): domain Eukaryota; kingdom Viridiplantae; phylum Streptophyta; class Magnoliopsida; order Santalales; family Viscaceae; genus Viscum; species Viscum album. Next base: position 239,066,373 of record OY728120.1, read on the forward strand.
TCTGAAATTTCCAGAAAATTTATTTTCCTTAAAAACTCTAGAAAAGGGAAAACATATTTGAAAAGAGACCCAAGTTCTTACAATTAGTTCCTAATTTCATATGATTGAAGTGTAATAATTGACGTGTTTATATGTTGTAACTCAATAATCATGTTGTTGAGGTATTTTTATCAATGGTATTTAGGATATAATAATCATAAAACCTTTATGGATTATTCGACAATAGTTTTTCTTTCTGGATTTGAAAAAAAATTGCATGGTACTAGTTAACTAGAATGGTTATATAATAGTAAGGAGATATTTTATATAAAAATATATGATTATGGAAAATATAAATATATGTTATTTGTTGAGGTATTTCTAGTTAATTAAAATTATTTTATCTTGAATAAAAGCATGAGTGGGATGAAAAACATTTGAGATAAAAAAAAGTTGATTTTATGACGGATTTTGTTTTTGAAGATGTTAATCATATTCTTGATAATGTAATACAATCAAGGTGAATTGTGAATATGATTATCTCTTTTGTTTATATATAGTTTTATAAAAATGGAAATCGTAAGTTGAGTGATAACTCATCACATATGGCAAGGTCATGGGGCTAGAACCCATAACTATAGGGTGATAAGGGTGTTGTGCCTACCAATGAACAACATGATATAGTGGTTAGTATGATCTTTTTTACTTAAATTATTTATTAGATAAATATTAAGTTTATTTTTTGAAATATATTTTATGATCAAATATTTTGAAATTTTTTAGGATTTTTATATGATTAATGGTATTTTAGGAAATGTTTTATTAGGTTGAGGTATATATAAACATCAGTTCTAGAATGTGATTTAACATGAAATATTATTTTGGAAGAACATAATTAAACCCCTAAATATTGAGGTTATTTGGGATGTAGGGTTATTTAGTTATGGAATAATTTAAGTTGAACTTTGGATTTTTATATTAATATGAAGGTGTATTCATTTTAGGAATTATCTTACCTTATGATAACCATTTATGTTGTTTTTTAATTCCTAAAGACAAGATTAATGAATTTATTTCTTTTTTTATTCATGTGACCCATTAAAATTTAATTTTAGTGCTTCTGACATAAAAAACCTCTTGAATACTCATCATTTAGAGAAACATATGTGATTGTGGTGAAAAATGATAGAAGGATTACATTATACATTTAATTTAATAATATTTCCATATGTTCTTAAATATATATGGTAAAATAATACCATAACTTTAGTAAAATGATCTTGAAATAAAAAATTTATTCTTATTCAGAAAACTGATAACCTCTTCTCTCTAAAAAAAGGTATAATGGTATCTCTTAAAATGATCTTATTTCCAAATCCATGTTTTCACTTCCCACCAATTATGTCCTACATGTAAACCTAGAAATGTGATGACATTTTTATTCCCCTTTCATTCTTTTTAAGAGAATTTTTTATTAACCATTTTTACGATGTGGGTTTTCCATAAAATAATTTTCGAACATCAAACCCTTGATTACTAAGAACTATTTCAAATTGATTGGATTAAATTTATTTAATGGGGGTATAATTTAGAACCCTAATATTTTAAAATTACATTATGTTCGATATTGTATTCAACACTCAACATGGAGTTTAAACGAAATGTGAAATAATATTAAAATATTATTATATAAACATAAACAATTTTACCTAATCAATAAATTGGTGGGTATGAATAGTATTAAAAATATTTTTAAATATGCATAAAATTCATATATAAATTTATCGACAAATTCTTTAAAATAACTCATATTTTAATAAATATAATTTATTCAACAAAAAATATGTTTCTTCACAAATTAGTTTTATTGCTTTTTATGAGAAAATATTATAATTAATTAATGGACCATTTAAAAATTTAATTTATCAAATTAAAATAACTTTTTAAATCATAATATATATATTTATTTAGGGTTATGTTTTAGTATTTTTTAGAAAATATTGATTTTTAGTGAATAGTAAAAAATACCGATTTTTATAAAACTGACATTTATTTTTAATAAGTTAAGTAATTTAAAATACATTTTATTATTTAAATATGATTTTAAAGTAACATAAGTGTTATTTATATGTATTTAATTCAATTAATTACATTTGAATCTTCTTTTTTCTGGATTTTAGTACAAGTTTATTCTTAGGCATAATATGCATTTTTCTGAAAATTGTTCTAATGTTAATAATGTTCTTCTACTATAAATAATTAAAATAAACACAAAAAAGGAATTATTTAAATTAAATATATATATTATACATATAAATTTATGAAATTAAATTCATATAATGAATATTACTAATCATAGAGTTATAGTAAAATCATTTTTTCCATAGAAAATGCATTTTTCTAAAAAATACTTTTTAATCATGCTTACAGGTTTTATTTTAAATTAAACTATATCTATTATTTGAATTAAAATTTATAAAATGTATTTAATATTTTTATTCATCATAATTTATATCATATAATAAAGTTAATTTAATTTTTTTTCATAATGAATAGTAAAAAAATTAAAAAATCTATTTACCATGGTAAAAAAAATTAGAGGGTAAAAGTGATTAACCTTTGAGGTAAATGTGATAAAATGTTTAAATGGTTATTTTTAGTTTTTTATTTTTGTCTTATACTTATCACTCCTCCACTCCTTTTTTTTTAATTTTGTACGCACTTGTATTGATAGTGAGTTCCAGTTATTGAATAGTTTTTGGTATTTACTAAAAAGTCACTCCTCCTCAATTAAAAAAGGAACCCCCTACACTAACGTAATCATATCTAAGAAGCCAATTTTCTCAAAAAACCTAAAAATATCAATCCAAAACATTTTTATACACATTATAGAGCTTCTTTTATTCCCAAAATACCAACCTTAGGATCCTTGATAAGAGATCCAAATGAGGTTCTTCTAAGAGAAGGTTATCATCTCTACCAAGATTTTTCTCTTTATTTCTTCTTTTTTCACCTAAAATCATGTCATAAAAACTCTAATATAATAACACAATTATATAATATATAATGATATTTTATTATGTTAATTTAATAATATTTATCCATCTCCACTTCCATCAAATGGGAAATGAAACCACTATTCGTGTCTATGGCATACTAGCACCATGCAAACCGATGTAATTTGTTTTCCATGATAAGCAATCACATATTTTCATGATAATAGATTTAATTTTTAAATATTATATTAATTAAATATTAATAATTATTTAAAATTTACATATCATATACTATCTTACCTTACAATCCATTGAAAAATGATAACATTGTTCACATGTACAACAGACTATTGCCTCCCAAAGCGATGAGACTCAGTTTTTTAATTATGTATCACATGGATGCTATATTTAAGAGTGTTTAAAGAAATAATATTATATTTATGATATAATTATAATTATTTTAATATAAATTAACACTTATCCTATTTTCATCATGATTGTTGAAAAATGGAAATGTTACTCATGTGTCTGTACAACCTATCGTATCCATTATTATAACATGGTTCATTTTTCATAACCACGTTTCATAGTTAGTTTTAAAATAATAATTTAGGTATAAAAAATATAATTATTTCATTATTATTATTCTTTATATTATGGAATAATGGCCCCTTTTACCAAATTCAATATGTCGATTCAGTTTTGATATTATGAACTAAGTGTCTTCAAAACACCTAACATAGACATAACTACATAAGTAATTGATATGTCATTAAAATAAATAAATAAAATGGATAATGTATAATTTAACAAAACTATATTTTTTTTAACTAAAAACAATAATTTATATAAGTTTATTATATAGGATATAATGGATATACATGATAATTCTGGACTCGTGGTAAGGGTTTTTGTCTCAAAACTTCCTTCTTTAAGACACGTTTTCTTTTATGCACCGAATATATTTTAAAAAGTTTATATAAAAAAATTTAATATTTAAAATCATTTGTTATTTTTTAAATGGTATTTAAACTTAAATATAAATCTCTCTCTCTCTCAAGTGGTTTTTATTAAGGCGTTTCTTAGACAGTAAGTGATTTCTCAACTCAATTTTATCTCTGTGAGACATATATCATATACACCACTTATTTATTTTGTGGGGTGTATATACCAAAAATTTTAATGTTATATCATTAATATATTTATCATCATGGTATTTAATGTTTCATTTTAAGTTACTAATATCATGTGGGTTATGATTTAGAAGTTTTCAAAGTGGTATTGGTTAATTTCCCAATCTCATCACTGTTTGGGATTGTTTATGCTTATGTCTACCTTATAAGAATTATTTCATATTTATATCTAAAACCCAATATATTTTCTTATCCTATTTCTATTCATGAAATTTTTATGTAATATTACCATTTTCCTCTCTTTGATACTTAAAATGATTGAAAAAATGTTTTTAAGAGAAGCTGGATTTATTTCCCTCTTTAGTAGAAAATCATTTTTCTTTCATATCCATGTTTTTTAAATAAAATTCAATAATGTTTTTAAAATTATATAAATAATTTATTGAATAAAAGTTTACCCATGATTTTATTTTTTCAAAATTATTTGGAAGGAATCTTCTTTTTATTTGTTTAATCAGGTTCTTTTTAACCTTTTTATAATAGTGTTAATGGAATGTTTTTTAACTTATATGACATGTATATAATTACTTGTAGTCATGAACAACAAATTATTTGACGATTACAATATAATTTTCCATATTTATTTTTAAAGAAATTTTTTATATAATGTTTTGGAAATTTTATAATTTGAAGAGGTTATTTTGAAGTGTAAAGTGTATTTACCTAAAGAAATATTCCATATAATATTTTAAAGATATTTTCATTAATTATGAAAACCTTTGATATTATAGATTGATTATAAATTATGTATATATTTCTCTCACATATATACCTAGGTTATTCTACCTCAATTTTATAGGTCAATGCATACATTATGTTCATTCCTCAAATACCTTCATTATGAAATTTCCTTTAATTTTGATATGCGGCAAGATTATTTATCCCATTTCCTTTCATGGGTAATTAAAATGTTATGAATTTTGATTGATTTCCTTGATTTTTAACACATAAATCATTAACCTGTTATTATGGGTGCACCCAGATAGTGCTCTAATTCATTAGGTAAATATTTAGTCTCGTGACGCATTGTGTATGGCATTAGGGAGTAAAGCTAATACATTATGGTACTTTTTACACCATGTGATATTGTATATGTATTTTTCCTTTAATAATGTATATTTCATGTTATATGTTTCTTCCATATATACTATAATACCATAATCTTATGAATTCATTTTCATTATATTACGTTTCCATTTGATTACTCATGGTCATTCCCTTTTATGATATAATATTATGACTGCATAATCATGGTTATTCCCTTACTCTGATTTTTATCTCACCCCTTTATTTTATTTATTCCTAAAGATATCCTATACAGTTTTTGGATCTCATATAGATTTATGATTTCACTAGGGAAAATAAAAAAAATAAGATTTTATGTTTTAGTTTATTTTGATGTATTATATATGTATTCATCCAAACACATTATGCCTCATGATATTTGAGTTTTAATTAATGAATTTTTATGTTAAAAATCATGTAATAATTTTTGTAAAAGGTTTGGATCACAACATAAATCCCTTTTAGCTCCAAAAAATACATAGGATAACCTGGGGAATACATAGAAAAAAGGGGTAAACTAAAAATACAATGGAACAAACATGATTATGAATCATAACATGTGAGTCAAATGACAAAACATGATATCATAAAATATAATTAGAATTAATAATAACATGGTATAATAATATAGAGAACATGGTATCATATTATCATGATAACATAGGAAAGTGATAGCAACATAAAACATGACATAAGTATAAGTCAATGCCAACTGCCAAGAGAACATCACAAGGTGGTAAGAGTCCCATCATGGATTAGGTTTAATCCATAATCCCATGAATTTCACATCATTAGATTAAAACATTAAAAAATAAAATGGATCACAATCAATAAATAACCATTATAACATATACATGATTACGTGTTCTATAAAAGGAAGCCATTGATAATACATAAACATAAGAATTAATCATGGGAAAGAAATGTGTTATATAATATTTCCTCATATAATAATGAAATAATATTTCCTGAATATTTAAAATAGATGAAGGAATTATATATTTTTGTCATTCACATATGAGTAAATTAGAATATTTCTCAAAATATGGTGTTCATTTGTAAAAAAATCATGAGAAGGTGTATAGAAATGGGTATAGAAATGAACTTTCAAAATGGTGTTTTAATGAATTGGTTAAAGGATGTTTTAGAAGAAATAAGTATAGAATTTTATTTTAAGACCTGGGTTAAACCAAAATAGTTATACAGAAAATATTACTTTAATTAATTAAATCATGAATGGTAATAAATACTTTAAATGAGCACTATATAAAAGAATTAAGGGATAGAAAAGTTCCCCTTTATCATGTTTAATTTTAAAGAAGGAATTTTTGAAATGAACATAAAGAATATATTAACCCATCAAAGGAAGGAAGAATAATCTATGTATATATGTAAGATAAATATATAAAAATATTATAATCATTATATAACATAAAATAGATAGATAATTTTATTTATATAGAGAAAGGTTATAACCCAAAGAAAAATGTTGGTTCAAAGATATCACTTACCTTAGGTTTTAAAAACATTTTGTACTTGTACTTTATTACTAGAATAATAAAATTAGATTAGTTAATTAATTAATTCAGAAACATTTACATATATATTTTATTTAATATAATTTTAATATTTTTTTATCACCATTTGAATGATATATAAAGGTTAATTTCATTGTTTTGTGAGTGTTTATTTCATGGTTCCAAGGTCAGATCACTTGTGGATACTTATTTATGTTCTTTGAAAAAGATACTACAACTGCAAAAGTGAAATGAAATAGTTTAAATGTTATTATATAAATTTAAATAGTCCCAAATATCATTTTCCTCAAATATATGGGTCATTCATTTAGTAAAAACATTAATTTTATATAGTCACTTCATTTAGAGGGGTTTTCCGGCCATCACAAAATAGTTTCATTAAATTTAATACTATGTATATATATTCATTATTGAATAAGAAATAATTTATAATATAATTATTATCATCTTATTTAACCATAATAATATTTTTATTACCAGTATTAAAAGTGGGGATAAAAACAAAGTATTTTGTTCATGGATACTATGAACCAACCATATTGTAAACAATGTTTTTATAATTTAATATAAATAATGGAGGGTATAGTATGGATATTTTATAATAATAATAACATATTAGTATTTTTAGTATAATTATGTTACTATATCTAGTTGTATGGAAAACATAAGGAGATGTTAGAAGAATAATAAAATTAAAATAAATGTAGTTTAGGGTTTACCTCACCATTTGGTTGTCTCCTTTTAAGCTACTCCATAAGGCTCCCAAGAATGGTTTTTGGATGAGACCGTCAGAACATGGAAATGGATGATATGATTGGTAAATGAATTGGTTAGAAATATTTCATGATCCAAATATTATAATTTGTGAGGATAAGGGGTGGGGAGGGGTGGTATTTATAGGGGAGGAGAAGGGTTTTTTTAATATTATATTCATTAGTTTATTATTTTCGATCAATATTATAAATATTGATAAATATTGTGACCATATATTGTAAATGGTGAATTTGAGTTTGAAATAGTTGGTTCTTACATTAGTAATGACTCAAAAATTCATGTATTTAGCTTTTGATGTTAAATATTGTATTTTTTCATAATTCACTATCCACCAAAAATTAAATTGTTATAGAAAAATACCAAAAATTCACCATAACCCTTATTTATGTATAGATTCCAAAAATGAAATAATTTTTATGAAAACTGTTTTATAAATATGAAAATTTTAATTTTTAATTAAAATTCTAATTTATTTTAAGAATATTAATTTTATCTTTATGGTCAACTTTTAGACCCATTAAAAAATTACTTGTGGTATCAAAAAATTAAATTATCATTATAATAAAACTTAATATTAATTTATAAGACCGTTTAAGAAAAATAATATTTCTTTTAAATATTTATATTTTTTTAAAAATGAAAATAAAACATATATGTTTTAAAAAATATGAACATTTATTTTATCATTTTAAAAAAATTATCTTGTATCATGAAATAAATATATAATTTTATAATTTTATAAGATACCTAAAAATCATTTTATATTTCCATAAGTGAACTAACTATTCTAATGGTCAGGTTACTATTCTTAATGGTTAGGTAGTTATTCCATCAATCAGAATAATATTCCAATAGTTTTATTTATTACAGTCATATGGGTTCCCTAATTTCTTTAAATACCTCATATCTTATTCATTCTTTATTCACTTATATATTATCCAAAAGTCTATTTTTGATTTTCCAAAATTCATATTTCAATATTAATATTCAGTTTCATTTCTATAGTGTTGTTCGTGAGTGCGATTATTATAAAGGATTGAGTATTTCCAAATTTTCCAATTATTATTATGTTATTTTCTATTTTTTGTACTATTATAATACATTTGATTCTTATAAACAAATTTATTATTTAAATAAAATGTTTAAACTAATATAACACAAATTCTTTTGGTTTTATCATGTGGTGTGTGTGTATTATATAATATTATATTATAAAATATGGAACCATTATATATTCAAAAAGAAAATTAGATTGAAAAAATTATGAGTCATTATATTCTTCCCCCTTAAGAAATTTTTCCATTTAATTTTAGTTTTACATACTAAGGTAAAAATGGTGAGGGCAATTGTATATCAAGGATTTCATTGGTTCACCTATTGAATCCTCAAACTTATGGTTTCACAATAGTACTTTGACTATGTGAGGTGTCTTATTGTGTATAACATTATCTCTACTGTACAAGATCTTTCATGTCTTCTCCTCATAAGAGATATCATTTTTTAGATGTACGACCTCTAAATTCAGTACCTATGAGGGATATTGTATGTACTTCTTCAAGAAGGATATGTGGAATACATTTTGTAATTTAGAAATGGTTATAGGGAGTTCTAGTTGATAATTCGCGACTCTAATGCGACCAAGAATATCAAAGGGAATGGCATGCCTGTGACTTAGCTTACCCTTCTTATAAGGCCCCAGCCTTAAATATTACTTAATCTTGAGATATTTCAAGAATACACCTTGATGGTCTTTTCAGGTTTAGAATTTTAGATAATTAGACCATAAAACATGCATTACATCCCATCTTTAAACAAAGTGGTTACAATAAAAGATAGTATTCATTTTTCCCATCAACGGAAACATATTTAAAATAAAAAATGGATTCTTTCTTGACACTTCCTTGACACTATCATCACATCATGTACGTTTCCCTTGACCTGTGAAATACATTTCAAAAACTTGGGATGAGCATAAAAAGCTCAGTAAGGGATATAAAAGTACGAAATGAAAACATTAGTCCATGAATGAAATCATACTTTACTCATAAAACATAATCACTCTAACATACCTCATCAAATAAGGAATAAATCATAGAAATCATAAGACATAAAGGTAACTTCAGGCATTCATAACATTCTTACATAGGGAGTAACCCTCTTGGTTACATTTGGAATACCCATCACAGTATATTCCCTAAATATCTTCAGAGAAACCTTAACATTTAACTCCTTCGCATTACCCAATGCATTGGAGAGATATATCGGGCTCACCCACCCTTAGTTTATCATGGAACCACCCGTCTTCATAATAATTCCCAAGAACCATAACATAATCGTATCACATAAAACATGCATACAGGAATCATAACATTTCCACATTTCAATCACAAGATATCAATACAACACATTGATATAATAAAAACATTATGAAAACCATTTTTAATACCAAAATCAAAGAAAAGAAAAACATGGTATTTATTTTTCATTTAAAAAAATCGTATGGCTTGTAGAGGAAGCCGAAACTCAAATAATGGTCACGGCGGTGGAGAAGTCCTTGTCGTCGCATACATATGACAAAAACATTCACTTTTTTTCATTTAGTAAAATTCTTCATATAAAAAAATTCCATTTGGATAAACGTGAAAGTCAAAGGGGTTTATACACCATATAAAATAAGGTTGTGTATAAAACAAAATATACCTCAATGAAAGGATATTGAGACGAAGTCCCATACCTCGGGCCCGACTTGACTCGATCGTTCTTTAAAGTCTTGAATAATAAACTTGAGTTAATTTATACTTTCTTACAAACCTTTTTCAAGTTCATTATTTCTTTTATATAAATTAATACCATGTTATGAACACTATGTAATTATTTAAGTTAATAATGGTCGTTTTGTCGATCATTGGTACTTGAGTCAAAAATAAACTCTTTATAATTACAAGTTGTTCATGTGGTAAAATATCCATCATATCAAGAATTATATTCATGATGTAGATATCATATATATCATATATATCCAGTATATACATGCATTTATAATATTACGTAATCATTTAGAGGTAAGAAATGAAATGCACCGTTCATGGAGACGGTAAGCTGTACGTACGCATGAACGCTACATTCATTTCTATTTCTTACTTATTGGAGTTAAATCATAATGATATAAAGGTATATCATAATTCCAGTATAATATCATATATAATATCATTAAATTTATCCTTTATACATACCACATATGGTGTTAATGAATCAAATCACTTTGAGGGGGCGGTAGTCAGCACTTCCTAAAATGAAGATATCGCGTTTACCCATAATGGAAACCATAAAGGTATGCCATAAATGAAAAATACAGAATCTTAAGTAAAAAATAAACATATTATATATCATATATAAATATAGTTTCATCTTAATGGCCACTTTTTAAGGTGTTAGAATAATATTTAACAGTCACCGTTTCGTGAGGCATAAATTCGCCATCCACGGAAATAGTATGCTCTTTAACCATTAGATGAAGGTGTGTATAATTGTAGCTAGAATGATTATTATAAAAACATCCTAGTATATTTAATATACTGGTTATTTTACAAAAGAAATGAATAAAAAGATTTTAGGGGGTTGGAGAATCAAAATAAAACATAAGAACACAAGAGAAAACACTACCTTTAAAACGGGTAACTCTTTTTGATTTGAGCTCAAAGGCTTCCTTGGGAAGACTTGTACCCAAAGTTAGGCTTCTAGGAGTAATAGAAGGATATGGATAGACAAAATGGGCAGGGGTCGGCGGAGCCAAAGGCTGTAGAGTTGTGGGTAAGGTGGTAGAGGTGGGGGCCTTTTATAAGAGGAGAGGAGGGGCACTCTTGGAAAGTTATAAAAGGTTACTTTATTATAAAATGATTTTCGGATTTAAAAGGTCCCAAAATTATATATTTCGAGGATAAGGTGATAAGAGTTAGAAATACACCCATCCAATAGGTTTATGACATGTTTAGGTCTTAGATTCTACATTCTATTTTCATTTTATTTAAATCGTTAAATAATGAGGTAATCGCTGCATCATCACGGTGTCATAAATAATTTAATTTATTTAATGTCTAAAAATTATAAAAAAAATATCAGGATGTATGAAATAATTTTATCTTTCTAATGAATATTTATAGTCAAAAATATTACTTGTATAACCCCATTTAAAAATTGTTTTAGTAAAACAACTCATGTTTGTGACATTTTCATTTTAACTTCAAATAAAAAGTTATTAATGTCATTTTCCTACCAAAGTGGCTCCATGGGGTCCCCACATCGCCCCATGGATTTTATTAGTCGGGCATGACACATCCAATAAGTGTAGGACATGTGTCTAGGTCATTTCATATTATTAAAACATTATTTTTACCTTAAACTACATTAATTACCTCTAATTACGATTAAAACATAAAAGTTACTATTCACCAAAAAATTATTTTAATCCCATTGAACCACATTTTACATCTTAATGACAACCATGAATGTCGTATTTTTGAAATTCAAAACACAGAGGTGGTAAAATTTCACTTAAACGAAAAATCGGTTTTTTTAAGTACCACATAGTGGTTTCACTATTCATCAATAATTGAAGTTTTTCAGAAAAATACCAAAACTTCACCCTAAGCTATATTTGATATTCTGAATTCAACAATGAAGTCTATTTTACAAAATTCAAAACATATAAGTTACAATAATTAATTTAATAATTAATTCCCACAGTCAGAACAAATAGCGTGTTTTTATGAAACAATATATATCAAAAGATTGACCCTAGTTTAAGTCCAATTTCAAAGTGAAATTAATTCCAACGACCAATATTGAATTAAATGGTAAAAATATATTCTAATTTCACTTTAAAACCAATTCAAAAGATAATCTAATCATATAAATAAATTATATTAAAAAGAGGTTTTGAATTAAAATACAACATTTTTCACTATTCGTTAAAAAATGAACATTATCGGAAAAATACAAAAAATTTACACAAAGTAAATTTTGATGTCCCGATTCTAAAGAAGAATTTTATTTGGTCCAATAGAACGTATAAGAGTGACCAAAACTATATTTAAATAGGTTTCTTCATCAAAAGGCAATAGTTCGGCCTTTTAGTTAATATTAGAGTATCTATGCCTAAAATTGAATTCTTTTCGTATTTTAAGCCTTTGTCCTTTATTGGATAAATGTAAAAACATTTAAAAAACATATATAATCATATTTTAGTTATTTATATTCATTCCTGTCAATACAATGGCTACGTGTTAACTACCATTTAAAATAATATTATTTTATTACTAGTGTGCAACGTAAGATTTCAAAAAAACTCTTTGTTGCGTATCGGGTACGCTATCAAACATTGAAACCCCTTTATAGTAAAATTAATATTTAATTATCAAATATTAATAAATATGAAAATTTTTTATTCTTTATTTACCTGGGATGTTACATCCTTCCCCCCTTTTGGGAATTGAGTCCTCGCAATTTTATTCACTTATCAAAATAAGTGGGGGTATTTATCCATCATTGAATTTTCAGAGTCCCACGTTGCCTCTTCAAGCATATGGTTTTTCCACAAAACCTTTACCTGGTAAATTACCTTATTTCGCAACACCTGCTCTCTTCGGTCAATAATCTGGACTGGGTGTTCTTCATAAGAGAGATTCTCTTCCAACTGAACTACCTCTGGGCTCAAAACATGAGATGGATCTGGCATATACTTTCTCAACATCGAAACATGAAAAACATTGTGTACCTGAGATAAACTCGGAGGTAAAGCCACTCAGTAAGAAACTGATCCAACTCTCTCCAGAATTTCATATGGTCCAATAAACCTTGGACTCATCTTTCCTTTCCTAACAAATCGCATCATACTTTTCCATGGTGAAACTTTGAGAAAAACATGATCACCTACCTCGAAAGATAGATCATTCCTCTGGTTATCCGCATAACTCTTCTGCCTGCTCTTTTTTGTTCTCATGTGTTTCTGAATCAACTGAAATTTTTCTGCCATCTCTTCCACCAATTCTGGTCCCATCATCTTCCTGTCACCCACTTCTTCCCAAAAAGCTGGAGTTCGACACTATTTACCATATAATGCCTCAAATGGATCCATCTGTATACTGGAATGAAAACTGTTATTATAAGAAAACTCAACCAATGAAAGACGTTGGTCCCAACTTCCTTGATAATCCATCGAAAAAGCACATAGCATATCCTCCAAATTCTGAATTGTTCATTCTGACTGCCCATCTGATTGATGATGAAAAGATGTACTAAATTTTAATTCAGTACCCAATGACTTCTGAAGGCCTTTCCAAAAGTTAGAAGTAAACCTGAGATCACGATTGGATATAATGGATAGGGTAACTCCATGCAACCTGACTATCTCTTTAATATACAATCGAGAAAGTTGATCTAGAGAGAAAGTATCTCGAATAGGAAGGAAATGAGCAGATTTAGTCAAGTGATCAACAATAACCCAGATTTCATTATTACCTCGAGATGTCCTCAGTAATCCCACAACAAAGTCCATGGATACATTTTCCAATTTCAACTCTTGGACTGGTAAAGGCTGAAGAATTCCTTTCAGTAACTACTGCTCTTCTTTAACCTGTTGAAAATTCAAACACTTCACAGTAAAATCAGCAATATCTCTTTTCATTCCATCCCACTAGTAATACTCTCGCAGATCTCTATACATCTTAGTATATCCAGGATGAACTAAAAATAGGGAACTATGAGCTTCACATAACAACTCTCTCTTCAAACGTGAATCACAAGGCACACAAAATCTCTTCCCAAATCTTAAAACACAATCATTATCAATGTTGAATTTATGAAACTTACCCTTCTGAACCATCTCTACCTTTTTCTACTACTCACTGTCTTGCTTCTTTTCTTGCTTGATTCTGTCTGATAGAGAAGATTTCACTGATACCTGAAACAAAACAGAAGGAAATCCTGTACCAACAACTTTTATGCCAAATTTCATCAAATCTTTATCCAAAAGATCACGTTCCAAACGCAACATTGTTAATGGAGCATTACTTTTTCAACTCAAAGCGTCAGCCACATTATTTGATTTTCCTGGATGGTAATGAATTGTACAATCATAATCCTTGATTAATTCTATCCATATCCTCTGTCTCATGTTCAGTTCTTTCTGAGTGAATATATACTTTAAACTTTTGTGATCAGTATATATTTCACACATTACACTATACAAATGATTCCTCCAAATTTTTAAAGTGAAAACAACAGCAGCTAATTCTAAATCATGTGTAGGATAATTTACTTCATGAGTTTTCAACTGTCGTGAAGCATAATCAATGACCTGATCATTCTGCATAAGGAAACAACCAAGTCCCTTCAACAAAGCATCACTATATATAAAAAACTCACCATTACTGGAAGGAAGTTCTAAAACTGGAGCATTCACCAATCTTCTTTTCAACTCCTGAAAACAATCATCACATTCTTTTCTCCAGATAAACTTAACACCCCTCCAAGTTAGCTTATTCATTGGACTAGAAAACCATGAAAAATTTTCAACAAACCATCGGTAGTAACCTGCCAAACCAATAAAACTATGGATCTCGGTTACATTTGTGGGTCTTTGACATTCTTCAACAACTTTTGTTTTAGCTGGATCAACATTTATGCCATTTTTTGAAACAATGTTACCAAGGAAATAAATTTTTTGCAACCAAAACTCACACTTGCTGAATTTCCCACATAATTTCTTTTCTTTTAAGTTGTGCAAAATAACCCTTAAATGTCTTTCATTCTTCTTTTTACTTTTAGAAAACATGAAAATATCATCCATAAAAACAACCAACATTTTTCACCGGAGTCAACTGAGCCATCACTACCACATGTTGTTTAGTTCTGATTCTGTCCATCTTAGGATACTGATTTGAAAGGTCATTTCCCTCTGTATGGATTCCCAAAAAAGCTATTTTTTTACTATATGAAAAACCATTCTTAACACAGAAATATCTTAGCCGAAGCAACATGGTAATCTTCAAATGCTATATCATTTCGATTTGACCATTAAAAAATATTTTTTGATAATCATTTAATAGAATCCTAACTCCTAAAGTTATCTAAACCGACCTTTGATACCAACTATAAGGCCCCAGCCTTAAATATTACTTAATCTTGAGATATTTCAAGAATACACCTTGAGGATCTTTTCAGGTTTAGATTTTTAGAGAATTAGACCATAAAACATGCATTGAATCTCACCTTTAAACAAAGTGGTTACAATAAAAGATAGAATTAATTTTTCCCATAAATGGAAACATATTTAAAATAAAACATGGATTCTTTCTTGACACTTCCTTGACACAATCATCACATCATGTACCTTTCCCTTGACCTGTGAAAAACATTTCAAAAACTTGGGATGAGCATAAAAAGCTCAGTAAGGGATATAAAAGTACGAAATGAAAACATTAGTCCATGTATGAAATCATACTTTACTCATAAAACATAATCACTTTAACATACCTCATAAAATCATGAATAAATCATAGAAATCATAAGACATAAAGGTAACTTTAGGCATTCATAACATTCTTACATAGGAAGTAACCCTCTTGGTTATGTTTGGAATACCCATCACATTATATTCCCTAAATCTATTTGGAGAAACCGTAACATTTAACTCCTTCACGTTACCCAATGCATTGGTGAGCTATATCGAGCTCACCCACCCTTAGTTTATCACGGAACCACCCGTCTTCATAACAATTCCCAAGAACCATAACATAATCGTATCACATAAAACATGCATAAAGGAAACATAACATTTCCACATTTCAATCATAAGATATCAATAAAACACATTGATATAATAAAAACATTATGAAAACCATTTTCAATACCAAAATAAAAGAAAATTAAAACAGGGTATTTATTTTTCATTTAAAAAAATGGTATGGATTGTAGAGGACGCCGAAAATCAAATAATGGTCACGGCGGCGGAGAAGTCCTTGTCGCTGCATACATATGACAAAAACATTCCCTTTTGTCATTTAGTAAAATGCTTCGTATAAAAAAGATTCCCTTTGGATAAACGTAAAAGTCAAAGGGGTTTATACACCATATAAAAGAAGGTAGTGTATAAAACAAAATATGCCTCAATTAAAGGAGATTGAGACGAAGTCCCATACCTCAGGTCCGACTTGACTCTATCGTTATTTAATGTCCTGAATAATAAACTTGAGTTAATTTCTACTTGATTAAGAACCTTTTTCAAGTTCATTATTCCTTTTATATCACTTATTACTATGTTATGAACACTATGTAATTATTTAAGTTAATAATGGTTGTTTTATCGATCATTGGTACTTGAGTCAAAAATAAACTCTTTATAATTACAAGTTGTTCATGTGGTAAAATATCCATTATATCAAAAATTATATTCATGATTTAGATATCATATATATCATATATATCCAGTATATACATGCATTTATAATATTACATAATCATTTAGAGGTATGAAATGAAATGCACCGTTCAGGGAGATGGTAAGCCGTACGTACGCATGAACACTACATTCATCTCTATTTGTTAATTAATGGAGTGAAATCATAATGATATAAAGGTATATCATAATTCCAGTATAATATCATATATAATATCATTAAATTTGTCCTTTATACATACCACATATGGTGTTAACGAATCAAATCACTTTGAGGGGGTGGTAGTCCGCACTTCCTAAAATGAAGATATCGTGTTTACCCATAATGGAAACCATAAAGGTATGCCATAAATGAAAAATACAGAAGATTAAGTAAAACATAAACATATTATATATCATATATAAATATAGTTTCATCTTAATGGCCACCTTTGAAGGTGTTTGAAGAATATTGAACAATCATCGTTTCGTGAGGCAGAAATTCACCATCCACGGAAACAGTATTCTCTTTAACCATTAGATGAAGGTGTGTGTGAGTGTAGCTCTAATCCTTCTTATAAAAACATTATAGTATATTTAAGATACTGTTTTTGTTACAAAAGAAAAGAAAAAAAAGATTTTAGGGGGTTGGATAGTAAAATAAAACATAAGAACACAAGAGAAAATACTACCTTTAAAACAAGTAACTCTTTTTTATTTGAGCTCAAAGGCTTCCTTGGGAAGAATTATGCCCAAAGTGAGGCTTATGGGAGTAAGAGAGGGATTTGGAGAGACAAAATGGGCAGGGTTTGGCTGAGCCAAAGGCTTGAAAGGTGTGGGTAAGGTGGTAGAGGTGGGGGCATTTTATAAGAGGAGAGGAGGGGCACTCTTGGAAAGTTATAAAAGGTTACTTAATTATAAAATGTTTTTCGGATTTAAAAGGTCCCAAAATTATAAATTTCGAGTATAAGGTTATAAGAGTTCGAAATCCACCCATTCAAAAGGTTTTTGACATGTGTAGGTCTTAGAGATTACATTATATTTTCATTTTATTTAAATCATTAAATAATGAGGTAATCGATGCATCATCATGGTTTCATAAATAATTTAATTTATTTAATGTCTAAAAATTAAACAAAAACTATCATGATGTAGGAAATATTTTTATCTTTATAATTAATATTTATAGTCAAAAATATGACTTGTATAACCCCATTTAAAAAAAAAATTAGTAAAACAACTCATGTTTGTGACATATTCATTTTAACTTTAAATAAAAAGTTATTATTGTCATTTTCCTACCAAAGTGGCTCCATGGGGTCCCCAAGTCGACCCATGGATTGGCTTAGTCGGCCATGACACATCCAATAATGGTAGGACATGTCTCTAGGTCATTTCATATTATTAAAACATTATTTTTACCTTAAACTACACTATTTCCCTCTAATTGCGATTAAAACTTAAAAGTTACTATTCACCAAAAAATTATTTTAATCCCATTGAACCACATTTTACTTCTTAATGAAAAACATGTATGTCGGATTTTTGAAATTCAAAACACATAGGTGGTAAAATTTAATTTAAACGAAAAATCGGTTTTTTAAGTACCACTTAGTGGTTTCACTATTTATTAAAAATTGAAGTTTTTCAGAAAAATACCAAAACTTCACCCTAAGCTATATTTGATATTCTGAATTCAAAAATGATTTCTATTTTAAAAAATTCAAAACATATAAGTTACAATAATTAATTTAATAATTAATTCCCACTGTCAGAACAAATAGCATGTTTTTATGAAACAATATATATCAAAAGATTGACCCTAGTTTAAGTCCAATTTCAAAGTGAAATTAATTCCAACGACCAATATTGAATTAAATGGTAAAAATATATTCTAATTTCACTTTAAAACCAATTCAAAATATAATCTAATCATAAAAATAAATTATATTAAAATGAGATTTTGAATTAAAATACAACATTTTTCACTATTCATTAAAAAATGAACTTTATCGGAAAAATACAAAAAATTTACACAAAGTAAATTTTAATGTCCCGATTTTAAAGAAGAATTTTATTTGGTCCAGTAGAATGTATAAGTGTGACCAAAACTATATTTAAGTATGTTTCACCATCAAGAGGCAATAGTTCGACCTTTTAGTGAATATTAGAGTATCTATGCCTAAAATTGAATTCTTTTCGTATTTTAGGCCTTTTTCCTTTATTGGATAAATGTAAAAACATTTAAAAAACATATATAATCATATTTTAGTTATTTATATTCATTCATGTCAATATAATGGCTACGTGTTAACTACCATTTAAAATAATATTATTTTATTACTAGTGTGCAACGTAAGATTTCAAAGAAACTCTTTGTTGCGTATCGGGTATGCTATCGAACATAGCAACCAATTTAAAGCAAAATTAATATTTAATTATCAAATTTTAGTAAATATGAAAATTTTTTATTCTTTATTTACCTAGGATGTTACACTTCTTCCCTGTTGGGACCACTTTGTGTGTGAAGATTGTATTTGTTGTCAACAGTTGTCATTGCTGGTCAAAATGAAGAAGGAGATAAAGAAGGACTCCAAAGTTAATGGAGATTGGCTTAAGTGAGGATGCTTGGAGAATTATTATTAAATCATAGCATTGGATGTCATACTTGAGTAATTCTCTAAGAATATAATTTCATATGATTGTTGAACTGATCCTAAGTTCAAAGAACTTGTTTCAAAGGTGACACATTGTTTACAACAATGATGAATGGAGAAGTATCATCCATTTGAGGATTATTGGAGAATAATGGTGAAGTATCATCTATCTATGGATGGTTTAAGAAGAATTGAGGATTTGAAGTGAGGATGAAAGAAGTACTTTGGAATTCATATTCCAAAAAGAATGGAGAAACTATGATGATTCTTTGTTTTTTATTTCACAAATATCATAAGTTTAGAGAACTTGTGATGCAAACATTATGAAGTATAGAGAGAGTAAAGAAGTGATTTTTCCAAAGGAAAGAAAGTGGTGATTTTGGAAAATTAAAGAAAGTGGCGTGCAAGTCAAAAATGGGCGCGCAACTGTTCCGCACAAGTATATATGGAGCACAAGTGCATGTTACACACAAGTAAAATTTCAAATTGCATGATTTCAGAAATATGGAAAAGGAATGAAAGTGGAAATAAAGTGTTGGTGCGCAAGTGGTGGTGCGCAAGTGTTGTCGCGCTAGTGTAAGTGGCGCGCAAGTCCTATTTCAAAGATCATCCAATCAAAATATGAAAAAGGAAATAAAGTGGAGTGCAAGTTTGAATGTTTCGCGCAAGTCAAGAGTGTCGAACAAGTATTGGTGCGCAAGTCTTGGCGCGCAAGTGTATGGGTGCGCAAGTCACCAAATTGCCTATAAATAGATGACTCGCCTCCTCATTTGTCAAGGCTCAACACTTAAGAGAAAAATTTGAGCTCTGAATGCGCAAGTGTAGAAAACGGCGTGAAAGATGAAGTGGAGTGCAAACTGAGGGTTATTTATATGATACGCAAGTGTTGGCGCGCAAATCTTCCGTGAAAGTCTTTTGTGAAGGTCTTGCCATGCAAGTTGTGGAACGCAAGTAGCAGGGTGCAAGAAGAGGCACGCAAGTTGTACGTGCTCAAGTATAGGGCACGCAAGTGGAAGTGGGCGCGCAAGTGGTTTTTATTCCAGGAGTTCTTTCCATCTTCTGGAGAGGAAAAAAGAAGAATGAAAAGAGTTCAACTACAATCCATATGTATGATCACATGAATTATGAACAATAGGAGAACTCACTCTGATGATGCCAAGTAAGCTGGTCTTTGTTGCCTAATTAATCACATTTGTATATGTGATTCTTGCTAAGAAAGAAGAAGGAGTCCTTGTGAATTCTGTTATTGCACTAAAGAAGAAGAATAAGTCCTAGTGCAGCTAGTTTTGCACTAGTGAAGAATAAAAGAAGAAGACATGAATAATTTCTTGCTACTGCTTTGTAAGTAATCAAGTGAAGAGCACTGAAGAAGATCAAGATCAAAACCTACCTTTTGAAGAAGGAAAAAGACTGTCTCTATAGGCTGTATAATGAACCAGCTAGAAGCTGCAAGTTGGGCTAGGTCATCACCAGTCTAGGGAAGAGGATTATTTCCCACCCCACTCTAAAGTGTAGGGACTCACACGGGCTAGAGGATTGCTTTCCAAGCCACTCCATTGTAAAATCATATCACATTATAATGGAGAATCCATGCAGTTGTCATACCCATGCATGGAAAGGACGTAGCTACTCTTATTGAGTGGTGAACCTTGTAAAAATATCTTGTGCATATTTTTACTGATTTCTATTATTATATGCGACAGGAAAATGAGAATAAGAGAATCAAGATCCTAATAGGTCATGAGGTACAGGGATAAAAGTAGGAATTGGTCTAAAAACTCCCCAACACTGATTCACCCCCCCCCCCCTCTCAGTGTTAGACATATCCCAAACTGGTCCTTTCAATTGGTATCAGAGGCAGGTTAACCACTTTTGGATTCTCTAAAGTGAAGTTATAATCTTTTGAAAACTTGAGTTCTGTTCCTGAGTCAACAATGAAGAGCAGTGTTGGTGAAGATTTAGTTATATCTACCAAGACCATGATGAGGAGGAAAAAGAAAGAGAAGAGAAAGTTGAAGAAGAATTCACACTTATCTACAGAAGAGGAAGAATCTGGTTCTCCATATCTAGCTGACATTGAAGAAACACCAGATTTGGAAAGTAATGAGAAGGTGGCTCAAGTTCCCACCAAGAAGATGGACAACCTTCCTACCTCAACTGATCAAGAGGTATGTGTTAGTACATTTTTAAATTAACCTCATGATGAAAATTCTTGCACAAGTGGTGATGAACAATCTACAACATCTCAAGAGATATCATTTGATAGAATAATAATGATTTTGCATGGTATTCCTGAAGAGAGTGCATCCCTAGTTGGCGGGGTATTTCAATGCATGCATGAAAATATCACTCAGTTGGAAGAAGAAACTGATGTTTTGGATAAAGGATTACAAGAAAAAATTGTCGAATATTTAAAGCTCTCTAGACAGGTTGAAGCCTTGGAAGCAACAAAGATGGAATTTGAAGAAAGTTCTTCAAAGTGGCTCAAAGATGTTGAAGAAAAGGATGGAGTCAATAGGACTCTAGAATAGAAGATCCATGCATTAGAAGAAAATCTGAAAAGGGGAAATGAAGTCATAAAGTTATATTTGGAAGATAACTCCAAGAAGATCAATGAACTTGACTCTTTGTTACAAAACAAAGTAAAGATTCATGAAGATGAAGTTGAAAGATTAAAGAAGGATTGTGAAGAGAAGATGACTATGATTGAAAACCAGGAAGTCATCCTCAATATGAGATGTCTAGAATTGGAAGATGAACTAACCAATCTTGACAAGACACATATTGAGTCACCACAGAAGAAGGAAATAGTTGCTGCCAGTACTCAATGCTCACTAGAGGATTCTACTTCCAAAAGACCTCCAACATGTGATAAGAAGATCATGGATTCACTCATTGATCTATCAAAAGAAGCTAAGAAAGTAAAGGTATCATCCATGCCAACTTGTATTAATGTTTCTAAAATTTCTCCTACAAAAAGTGCAGGTAGGAAGAAAAATTCTAAACACGTTTGAATGAAGAAAAGTGAGATGAAACCTATCACCATGTATTGGGTGGATAGGGGAAAGAGTGTAGAAGAGAGATCCCCACATAAATCACAACATACCAAGAAGAAGAAGACTCAACAAACTTATCAAGAAGATGACAAGAAGTTAAGGTTTGTTGGTCAATGCTGGTGTTGTAATAGGTTTGGGAATTGTGCACTAGATTGTTGGTACAATCCCTTAAATGTAAAAGCACAGAGAAAGCCCGTCTCAAGGGGGAGAAATCCAGAGAAGAAGAAGAAACATCCACAGATCCAGAAACATCTGTATACTGCAAATAGATTTGAAATTATGGAAAATATCTATCATGTATGCAATGGGAGTGGTCAAAAGAATGGTGGATTCCTATCTCAGAATGTATTAAAAGCTAATAAGAACAAAAGACCACAAAAGCTGGGGAAGAATGAAGAATCTATCTTGGGATGTAATCATAAGTATGTTGCAAAACAAAATGATCCCAAGAATATTACAATGAGGAAAACTGAGAAGTCCTTGGATTCCATGTCAAAGAAGGTGAAGGTTGGTGCATCTAAAAGAACTAATATGAAGGAATCTACTCAAAAGAATCCCTGTAGAAGATCCAATCTTGATGCCTCAGTACCTAATGATATTTTGGTGATTTGGCCAGAAGATTTGGAAAGAATGAGAAAGATGGAAGTTGCACAAGCTAAGGCTAGTGCTAAAAACAAAAAAGAAGATTCCACATGAAGACAAAGAAGTTCTATGTGTGAGGTGAAACAAGGCTAGTCACACTGTCAGAAAGTGCTTTGAATTTATTCCATCCCAACAAGAATTCATGAAGAGGATGAATGTTGCACTGAGAGATTCTAGTGCTTGGAATTCTCCTGAAGATAGAAGATTCACACACAAAGAGATAGAAGAAGTATTGAGATCCACACAGCTACATTCAAAATTAAAGATCAAATGTGAAAGTGTGAGGAGTGGAGAAAATGGAGCATCCTGGTTGAGAAAATCATCTCAGCCCTCCTGCTCACATTGAAGAAGCATAGAGGATACACCTTATTCCCTTAAATCTTTGTGTATTGTATTTGTTCTTTAAATTCTGGGAATTGAAGGTGATGCAAGATATCAGGGAGAGAACCTGAGATTCCATGATTAGAAGTGTTCTCTATAGAGGGATACACATGAAGAAGCCTCCAAAGTCATTATCTCAATATGTATCAATTCCAGTTGGTACTAAATTCAACTACTCTGAAGGTTTTTTGAAGATCATGTCATTGGAAATTTTAGGTTATTTCTAAATCTGTCATCCTTGGTTACTCAAAACAAATATCATTCTTCCACATATCCTTCTAATTACACATGAATGTTTTTGATCCATTTGTTGAAGTGAGTGCAGGAATTTCAGGTTGATTATTTCTTCCACACTCAATATCTTCGCCCTGCAATGAAAGTGAAAAACCCTTAAAGACAAGTGTATGAGTTCTCATCTCATGAGGTGTCATTTTATGTGGGTAATGGATAGCTTTGTTGTCTAAATCAAATCCTATTGTTTTCTACGCCGATCATTGCTCAAGTAGACTTAGAGTGAAATGATTGATGGTACAATGCTTAAGTATAGAACGATACCCTCTTTACCATGAACTTTGTATTTCTTGTCAATAAGGGGGAGAGAAATTAAATGAATGTCTATGGGAGATACATTAGTTAAAGTAAGAGATAAGATTCTCATTTTGACATTAACACATTCATTTGAGAAGACGTTGTGGTATTGACAACAAAATACAAAGGGGGAGATTGTTGGGACCACTTTGTGTGTGAAGATTGTATTTGTTGTCAACAGTTGTCAATGGTGGTCAAAATAAAGAAGGAGATAAAGAAGGACTTCAAAGTTAATGGATATCGTCTGAAGTGTGGATTCTTGGAGAATTATTATGAAATCATAGCATTGGATGTCATACTTGAGTAATTCTCTAAGAAGATAAATTCAGACGATTGTGGAACTGATCCTAAGTTCAATGAACTTGTGTCAAAGGTGACAGATTGTTTACAACAATAAAGAATGGAGAAGTATCATCCATTTGAGGATGATTGGAGAATAATGGTGAATTATCATCTATCTAAGGATGGTTGAAGAAGAATTGATGATTTTAAGTGAGGATGAAAGAAGTAATTTGGAATTCATATTCCAAAAATAATGGAGAAACTATGACGATGCTTTGCTATTTTGTATTTCACAAATATCATAAGCTTAGAGAACAAGTGATGCAAGCCTTATGAAGGATAGAGAGAGTAAATAAGTGATTTTTCCAAAGGAAATAAAGTGGGGATTTTGGCAAAGTAAAGAAAGTGGCGCACAAGTCAAAAATGGGTGTGCAAGTGTTCTGTGCAAGTATATGTGGTGCACAAGTGCATGTTGCGGTCAAGTCATTTTTCAAATTGCATGATTTTAGAAATTTGGAAAAGGAAAGAAAGTGGCATGCAAGTGGTGGCGTTCAACTGTTCTCGTGCAAGTGTAAGTGGCGCTCAAGTCCTATTTCAAAGATCATCCAATCAAAATATGACAATGGAAATAAAGTGGAGCACAAGTTTGAAAGTGTCGTGCAAGTCAAGAGTGTTGTGCAAGTATTGGCGCGCAAGTATTGGCACGCAAGTGTATGGGCGCGAAAGTCACCAAATTTCCTATAAATAGACGACTCACCTCCTCATTTGTTAAGGCTCAACACTTAAGAGAAAAATTTGAGCTCTGAATGCACAAGTGTAGAAAACGGCATGCAAGCTTAAGTGGCACGCAAGATGAGGATTATTTATATGACGCGCAAGTGTTTCCACGCAAGTCTGTTGCGCAAGTTTTGTCACACAAATCTGCCACGAAAGTGTTGTCACGCAAGTATTTTGGAAGAAGTCTTTCCACGCAAGTTGTGGCACGCAAGTAGTAGCGTACAAGATGAGGCGCACAAGTTGTAGGAGCGCAAGTATAGGGCGCACAAGTGGAAGTGGGCGCACAATCTATTTTTGTTCCTGGATTTCCTGCCATCTTCTGGAGAAGAAAGAAGAAGAAGGAAAAGAGTTCAACTACATTCCATATGCATGATCACATGAATTTATAAACAAGAGGAGAACTCACTCTGATGATTCAAAGTAAGCTAGTTTTCATTGCCTAATTAATCCCATTGGTATATGTGATTCTTTCTAAGAAAGAAGAAGGAGTCCTAGCACATTCTGTTATTGCACTAAAGAAGAAGGAGAAGTCCTAGTTCAGGTGGTTTTTCACTAGTGAAGAAGACACGAAGAATTTATTGCCTACTTCTTTGCAAGTAATCAAGTGAAGAGCACAGAAGAAGATCAAGAGCAGAACCTACCTTTTGAAGAAGGAAAAAGACTGTCTCCATAGGCAGTATAAAGAACCAGCTAGACGCTGCAAGTTGGGCAAGGTCATCACCAGTCCAGGGAAAAGGATTGTTTCCCACCCCCCACTAAAGTGTAGGGACTCACACGGGCTAGAGGATTTCTTTCCTAGCCACTCCATTGTAAAATCATATCACATTACAATGGAGAATCCATGCAGTGGGAATACCCATGCATGGCAAGGACATAGCTACTCTTATTGAGTGGTGAACCCTGTAAAAATATCTTGTGCATATTTTTACTGCTTTCTATTATTTCATGTGACAGGGAAAAGAGAATAAGAGAATCAAGATCCTAACAGGTCACGAGGTACAGGGACAAAAGTTGGAATTGGTTTAAAAAGTCCCCAACACTGATTCACCCCCCCCCCCCCCTCTCAGTGTTAGACATATCCCAATCTTGTCCTTTCAGTTGGTATCAGAGGCAGGTTAACCTCTGTTGGATTCTCTAAAGTGAAGTTATACTCTTTTGAAAACTTGAGTTATGTACCTGAGTCAACAATGAATGGCATTGCTGGTGAATATTTAGTTATATCTACCAAGACCATGATGAACAGTAAAAAGAAAGAGAAGAGAAAGTTGAAGAAGAATTCCCAATTATCTACAAAAGAGGAAGCATATGTTTCTCCATATCTGGCTGACATTGAAGACACACCAGATTTAGAAATTAATGAGAAGGTGGATCAAGTACCCACCAAGAAGATGGACAACCTTCCTACCTCAACTGATCAAGAGTTATGTGTTAGTACATTTTGAAATTACCCTCATGATGAAAATGCTAGCACAAGTGGCGATGAACAATTTATAACATCTCAAGAAATATCAGTTGATATATTAAGAATGATTCTACATGGTATTCCTGAAGAGAGTGCATCCCTGGTTTGTGGGGTATTTCAATGCATACAAGAAAATATCACTCAACTGGAAGAAGAAACTGATGTTTTGGAGAAAGGCTTACAAGAAAAAATTGTCGAATGTTTAAAGCTCTCTAGATAGGTTGAATCCTTTGAAGCAACAAAGAGGGTATTTGAAGAAATTTATTCAAAGTGGCTCAAAGATGTTGAAGAAAAGGAGGGAGTCAACAAGAATCTAAAAGAGAAGATCCATGCACTAGAAGATGAGCTGAATATGGGCAATGAAGTCAAGAAGTTATATTTGGATGATAACTCCAAGAAGATCAATGAACTTGACTCTTTGTTACAAAACAAAGTAAATATGCATGAAGATGAAGTTGAAAGATTAAAAGAGGCTTGTGAAGAGAAGATTACTATGATTGAAAACCAGGAAGTCATCCTCAATATGAGATGTCTAGAATTGGAAGCTGAACTAACCAATCTTGAGAAGACACATATTGAGTCTCCACAAAAGAAGGAAATAGTTGCTGCCAGTACTCAATGATCACTGGAGGATTCTACTATCAAAAGACATCCAACATGTGATAAGAAGATCATGGCTTCACTCATTGATCTATCACAAGCAGTTGAGAAAGTAAAGGTATCATCCATACCAACTTGTATTAATGTTTCTAAAATTGCTCCTACAAAAAGTGCAGGTAGGAAGAAAAATTATAAACAAGTTTGGATGAAGAAAAGTGATATCAAACCTATCACCATGGATAGGGTGGCTAGGGGAATGAGTGTGGAAGATAGATCCCCACAGAAATCACAACATACCAAGAAGAAGAAGACTTAGCAAACTTATCAAGAAGATGACAAGAAGTTAAGGTTTGTTGGTCAATGTAGGTGCTGCAAGAGGTTTGGGCATTGTGCACTGGATTGTTGGTAGAATCCCTTAAATGTAAAAGCACAGAGAAAGCCCATCTCAAGGGGGGGAAATCCAAAGAAGAAGAAGCAACATCCACAGATCCAAAAACATTTGTATACTGCAAATAGATTTGGAATGCTAGACAACATCTATGATGTATTCAATGGGAGTGGTAACAAGAATAGAGGATGCCTATCTCAGAATGTATTCAAAGCTAATAAGAACAAAAGACCACAAAATCTAGAGAATAATGAAGAATCTATATTGGGATGTAATCATAAGTATGTTGCAAAAGAAAATGATCCCAAGAATATTACAATGAGGAAAACTGAGAAGTCCTTGGATTCCATGTCCAAGAAGGTGAACGGTGGTGCACCCAAAAGAACTAATACGAAGGAATCCACTCAGAAGAATCTGTGTAGAATATCCAATCTTGATGCTTCATTCCCTAATGATATTTTGGTGATTTGGCAAGAAGATTTGGAAAGAATGTGAAATATGGAAGATGCACAAGCTAAGGATAGTGCTAAAAACCAAAAGAAGATTCTACATGAAGACAAAGAAGTTCTGTGTGTGAGGTGCAATAAGGCAGGTCACACTATCAGAAAGTGCTTTGAATTTATTCAATCCCAACAAGAATTCATAAAGAGGATGAATGTTGCACTGAGAGATTCTAGTGCTTGGAATTCTCCTGAAGAAATAAGATTCACACACAAAGACATAGAAGAAGTATTGAGATCCACACAGCTACATTCAAAATTAAAGATCAAATGTGAAAGTGTGAGGAGTGGAAAAAATGGAGCATCCTGGTTGAGAAAATCATCTCAGCCCTCCTGCTCACATTGAAGAAGCATGGAGGATCTACCCTATTCCCTTAAATCTTTGTGTATTGTATTTGTTCTTTAAATACAGGGAATTGAAGGTGATGCAAGATCTCAGGGGGAGAACCTGAGATTCAGTGATGAGAAGTTTTCCCTATAGAGGGATACACATGAAGAAGCTTCCAGAGTCATTATCTCAATAAGCATCAATTTCAGTTGGTACTAAATTCAACTACTCTGAAGATTGTTTGAAGATCATGTCATTGGAAATGGTATGTTATTTCTAAATCCTTCATCTTTGGTTACTCAAAATAAATATCATTCTACAAAGGGGGAGTAACAAAGATAATCAATGACATAAGAAGAGTGAATGTGATCCGAGGCTACTTATCATGCCAATTGCACATGAATGTTTTTGATCCATTTGTTTAAGTGAGTGCAGGAATTTCAGGTTGATTATTTCTTTCACACTCAATATCTTCGGCCTAGAATGAAAGTGAAAAACCCTTGAAGACAAGTGTATGAGTTCTCATCTCATGAGTTGTCATATTATGTGGGTAATGGACAGCTTTGTTGTCTAAATCAAATCCTCTTGTTTTCTACGCCGAGCATTGCTCAGGTAGACTTAGAGTGAAATGATTGATGGTACATTTCTTAAGTATATAAGGATACCCTCTCTACCATGAACATTGTATTTCTTGTCAATAAGGGGGAGAGAAATGAAATGAATGTCTAGGGGAGAGACATAAGTAAAAGGGAGAGATAATATTCTCATTTTGACATTGACACATTCATTTGAGAAGACTTTGTGGTATTGACAACAAAATACAAAGGGGGATATTGTTGGGACCACTTTGTGTGTAAAGATTGTATTTGTTGTCGACAGTTGTCAATGCTGGTCAAAATGAAGAAGGAGATAAATAAGGAATCCAATGTTAATGGAGATCGGCTGAAGTGAGGATTCTTGGAGAATTATTATGAAATCATAGCATTGGTTGTCATACTTGAGTAATTCTCTATGAAAATAAATTCAGACGATTGTTGAACTAATCCTAAGTTCAATGAACTTGTGTCAAAGGTGACACATTGTTTACAACAATGAAGAATGGAGAAGTATCATCCATTTGAGTATGATTGGAGCATAATGGTGAAGTATAATCTATCTAAGGATGGTTGAAGAAGAATTGAGGATTTTAAGTGAGGATGAAAGAAGTACTTTAAAATTCATATTCCAAAAAGAATGGAGAAACTATGATGATGCTTTGCTGCTTTTTATTTCAAAAATATCATAAGTTTGGGGAACTTGTGATGTAAGCCTTATGAAGGATGGAGAGAGTAAATAAGTGATTTTTCCAAAGGAAAGAAAGTGGTGATTTTGGAAAAGTAAAGAAAGTGGCACGCAAGTCAGAAATAGAAGCACAAGTGTTCCACGCAAGTATATGTAGTGCACAAGTGCATGTTATGTACAAGTCATATTTCAAATTGTATGATTTCAAAAATATGGAAAAGGAAAGAAAGTGGCACGCATGTGGTGGCGCACAAGTGGTGGCACGCAAGTGGTGGCACGCAAGTGTTGTTGTGCAAGTGTAAGTGGCTCTCAAGTCCTATTTCAAAGATCATCCAATCGAAATATGACAAAAGAAATAAAGTGGAGCGCAAATTTGAAAGTGTCACGTAAGTCAAGAGTGTCGCGCAAGTATTGGCATGCAAGTCTTGTCGCGCAAGTGTATGGGTGCTCAAGTCACAAAATTTCCTATAAATAGACGACTCACCTCCTCATTTGTTAAGGATCAACACTTAAGAGAAATATTTGATCTCTGAACATGCAAGTGTAGCAAACGGCGCGTAGGCTGAAGGGGCGTGCAAGCTGAGGGTTACTTATACGACGCGCAAGTGTTGTCGGGCAAGTCTTCCGCACAAGTGTTGTTGCGCAAATCTGCCGCACAAGTGTTTCCACTGAAGTCTGTCGTGCAAGTATTTTGGTAATGTCTTGTCGTGAAAGTTGTGGCATGCAAGTAGAAGTGTGCAAGAAGAGGCACGCAAGTTGTAGGTGCGCAAGTATAGGGCGCGCAAGTGGAAGTGGGCGCGCAAGCTGTTTTTGTTCCAGGAGTTCCTACCATCTTCTGGAGAGGAAATAAGAAGAAGGAAAAGAGTTCAACTACATTCCATATGCATGATCACATGAATTTATGAACAAGAGGAGAACTCACTCTGATGATGCCAAGTATGCTGGTCTTGATTGCCTAATTAATCACATTGGTATATGTGATTCTTTCTATGAAAGAAGAAGGATTCCTAGTGCATTCTGTTATTGCACTAAAGAAGAGGAAGAAGTCCTAGTGCAGCTGGTTTTTCACTAGTGAAGAAGAAAAGAAGAAGACACGAAGAATTGCTTGCCTACTGCTTTGCAAGTAATCAAGTGAAGAGTGCTGAAGAAGATCAAGAGCAGAACCTACCTTTTGAAAAAGGAAAAAGACTGTCTTCATAGGCAGTATAAGGAACTAGCTAGACGCTGCAAGTTGGACTAGGTCATCACCAGTCCAGGGAAGAGTATTGTTTCCCACCCCACTCTAAAGTGTAGGGACTCACACGGGCTAGAGGATTGCTTTCCTAGACACTCCATTGTAAAATCATATCACATTATAATGGAGAATCCATGCAGTGGTCATACCCATGCATGGCAATGACGTAGATACTCCTATTGAGTGGTGAACCTTGTAAAAATATATTGTGCATATTATTACTTCTTTCTATTATTACATGCGGCAGGGAAAAGAGAATAAAAGAATCAAGATCCTAACAGGTCACGAGGTA
The DNA here is from genome assembly GCA_963277665.1 of Viscum album. Taxonomy (NCBI): domain Eukaryota; kingdom Viridiplantae; phylum Streptophyta; class Magnoliopsida; order Santalales; family Viscaceae; genus Viscum; species Viscum album. The sequence goes on from OY728120.1 coordinate 239,097,819, forward strand.
CAGGGATAAAAGTTGGAATTGGTTTAAAAAGTCCCCAACACTGATTCACCCCCCTCTCAGTGTTAGACATATCCCAAACTGGTCCTTTCATTCCCAAATATCATGACTCTATTCCATATTGATATGTGGAGGAAAATTTTATCTCTAACCTCAAACTCTATGTCTCATCGATGATTGAAAAAATATCTCTTCTGTCAACTCTGGGAATCCTTGATGTGTTGTTGAATATTCATGGACTTTACTACCATTTCCTCAACGATTTTAGGACCTAGAATCTGGTTTTTTTAAACTTCATCCTAGAATGTGGGTGTTCTACATCACTTTCTATAAAGGGATTCATATAGATCCATTTGGATTTTTGAGTTAAATTTATTATTGTATGATAACATGACCAGAGGAGGATATTGATCCCATCATCCTTTGAAGTCCATTGAGAATGTTCTCAATAAGTCTTCTAGTGATTGGATAGTCCACTCAGATTGGCTATCATTTTAGGGGTGATAAGTTGTATTAAAGTTCAAATCATTTTAAATATAATGTTGAAAAATTTTCTAGAAATTAGAGTTAAATATTGGATTTGAGTTTGGTACAATCAATATTGGTGTTCCATATATACTTCCCAATTATCTGATGTATATCCTTGCAAGTTGATCGAGTGATAATTCCTCTTGAATTTTAATAAAATGTGCATTCTTTGTAAGATTATACACTACAACCCATATAAAATTATTTCCTATTTATGACTTCAAATGACTGGAGAAAAATTTTATGGTGATGTTTTTCAATTTTCGTATATGTATGTGTAATGGTCACATCATCCCCTTAGACTTATTCCTTTAAGTAGTCACCTATTTACATACCAAGAATTTTTATTTACATTTTTTATCACCGTCTTCATATTTTCCCACTAATAGTGCTCTCAGAAATCTCAATATATCTTTATACTACAAAAGTATAAGGATAAGGTTGATCTATGAGAATCATTCAACAATTAATTCTTTATCTCGAGATTTTATGGTACACATAGTAATGACCCAAATCCTAAAATTCCTCCTTTATCAATTTTTAACTCTAAGGATTTCCTTTTTCTTATATCTTACACCTCCTTCTATATCTCCACATCATCTTTATGAAAATCTCTTATCTTCTCTAGAAGGGATGGTTAAGCAATAATTTAAGAAAGGAATGATGATGTTACTTCCTTTATAATCTTTATATATATCCTTTTCAAGTATAAGAATATTGGATCCTTCTTAGTAATCATCATCAATAAGGTTTTTCGATCCTTTCTAATTTAAAGATCTTCCAATTTATATTTTCATTCCCAAGATATTAGTGGATTGAGTAGTCAGAGTCCTTGATCATCTCTAGGCATCTTAATTGGCACATATTGAGCTTCTTCAATATGAATATATACTTACGTCTCTTATGATCCATATATATCTCACACTTCTCCCCTTATAGATAATGTCGATATATTTTCAATGAAAAGATCATTTAAACTAACTCTAGATCATGTGTTGGATATATTTTATCATGAAATTTAAAATACCTTGAGGTGTAATATTCCACTTTATCATTTTTAATTAGTAAACATCCCAATATCTTCTTTGAAGAATCATTGTATGATAAAAAATGCTACCCTATTATAGAAAGTATAAGTACTAGTGCAGTGATAAGCCACATTTTTAATTCCTTGAAGCTCCCTTCTCATTCAATATTGCATAAAAACATTACTCCCGTCTAATTCATCATGGTTAATGGGTTTGAAAATCACAAAAAGTTTCTCAAAAATCATTAGTAATACCCAGCTAGTCTTTGGAAAATATGGGTATCCATTACAGATGTTGGTATAGTTCACTCCTCAATTTTTTTTGACATATAAGTGTCCATATATATATCTTTTTTGATGATACCATGCCCCAAGAATGATTTTTCTCCCATCCATAACACACATTTATATTACTTTCCATATAGATTCACCATTTTTAATGTATTTAGAACAATATTTAATGCTCCTATTTTATTTTGGAGTATACCAAAATATCATCTATAAAGGCTATAAAAAATCAATTTAAACTCTAAAGAATCTATTAATTAAATCCATAAATATTTTTGGAGCATTGGGGAGTCTAAAGGGCATCACTATGAACTTATAGTGTCCTCACCTTGTTTCAAAGGTAGTTTTAATAATATCTTCATTATTCACCTTTAATTGGTGATATCCTAACCAAAAGTTCAACCTTAGATAAATATTGGGTCCCACATAGTTGATCAATCATGTCATCTATTAGTGATTGGTGATACTTTATCTTTTTCATGATTTTGTTGATTTCATGATAATCAATGAAGTGGTTCCTTGAGACATCATACTTCTTGATGAAGAGGACTGACATGCCTTATGGTGACGCACTTAGTCATAAAAAAATATTTTATATATTCTATTTTAAATTCTTCTTTAGTTCTTCTAACTCAATGGTGTCCATTCAATAATATGTCTTAGATATAGAAGAGATCCAATTATAAGTTCAATTATGAACTAAAACTCTTGATCATGAGGAAGACAAATAAACTCTTTAAGTAATATATTGATGTAGTCCCTCACAGTGGGCATGTCTTTGAGCATGATTCTATCCTTGGTATCAATCATTTATGTTAGATATTTTTTCTCCTAAAGAAATAATATCCACACATGAGAAGAAAATTACAAATGATATTCCTCCTCATCCTCACACTTGTAAAAAACTAAAGGATGACTTGGGATATGAAGAGAAATCTCCCTATACCAAAAATTGAATTTGGATTTATATATGGATAGCCAATCCATTACCAATATAGCATCAAACTCTACTAAAGTGATTAAGATAATATTTTTTGGAAGGTTCAGTCCACAAAAATTGACTGGGGAGGAGTCGTATACTTGTTATGAAATAACTAATCTACTTTATAATCTCATAGATACCCCAAACCCCATGTTTTTAGGTGTTTTTTTAATAGTTATACTAAACTAGAACGATATGAAATAATGTGTATGAAAAAAATCAAATAGTACATTTTTTATTCTTGGATGAATAACCAGTGTGTCTGTCATCACATCATTATCAAGATCCACCTCAATAGTAGTGGTATTATATACCCTTCCTTAATCTCTATTACTTAGAGGTTTTTATCAGTTATTGTCTCCAAAAACCCCCCAACTTATGACATTATATTGCATAATTCTTGTGTTACATGAGGTAGAATCATTGTACCATAGGTTAATGTTTCATTTAAACCTTATATTCTTGTGTTTCATTAGTGGGCTTCTTCACATGCCTCTAGAATTTATTGGCTTAGTGCCCTTCTTTTCAACACTTGAAGAATCTCTAAATTCACTTTATAAAATTTCCAAGATTGGTCTTCCCATACTTTTGATACATGGTTAGTTTGGTTTTCTTTCCTCATTGAGATTAATATTTTGATCCTTCTAAAGAAAACTCCATTTTATGCTTCTTATCTCAAGGTCCATGAGACTAATGAGAGTATCCAATCTCTATATTAGCCTTTATAGTACAATTTAATATCTCCTCATAGTTTTAAAATACTTGAATCCCTATATATTTTCATAGAATTATCTTTAAACCACAAAACAAACAAATCACCAAATTTTTTATGTTGATGAAAAGGCCAGAGGCATACTATGAAATCCTTCTAGTTTTTGCTTCATATTCCCTGATAGACTCATATAACATTTGCATCAGTCTTAATAACTCCCTCACTATTTTAATATAGATCATTTGGGGCCAATAATTATTGAACATATTTTCTTGAATCATTTCAATTACTTTGAATTAATTTCCTCTTTGGACTTCATTTTCTTGATCAATTTCCACCACTGATTAGTTTCTCCTTCAAGACAATATACAACTAGAATTCATCTATCTTTTTCTGAGTATTGTAATTTAGAAAATAATTTTTCAATATAGTTAACTAAATTATCTATGATGAGGTTGTTATAATATCCACTAAAGTTAGGAGGCCTTTTCATATAAAGGACTATACCATAACATTCATTTTATTTGGATAAGGGTGAAATTCAACTCGATTAAAGTTTTTATTCATAACATGACTCAGTTGATCTAGTAATTCCCTGAAGTTCTCATATCCTAGTCCCATAAGGTTAGGTATCTCATTAGGTTAGTCATCACATTGCATGTAACATTGGTTATTGGAACATTTCCTCCTATTTCCCACCATTAATAAAAACAAGGTAAATAAAAATTAGGGATAATAATAATTAAAGTAAAAACACATAAAAAGGGATACTATTAATATAAAATAAATAACTAAAAAATGACACATTAATCCTAAATTTTGAGTCTCTATGTTTCAATCTTGGTTATCCATGTTAATTTCTATATAAATTTTTATAACCTAACAATCTATTTGAGACTTTCATAATTGTTCATAAAGAGTTCTTGAGTCTTCCAAAACATATCCCCCAGGAGTCTCAAACTAGGTATGTAGAAAAGCCTATTTATCATGTACTTGGTGAGGATAAATTTAATAATCAATCTATCCTTTTTTTGTTAATACCCCTTTTAATAATAGTACCATAGTCACATCCACTTTTAATTTCCATGCAGAGATGTAATTTCTTGAAAACCACTCACTCTATACTTCCCCAAAATTTTAGTATATTTTACTATACCTATACTTATACTTACGGTTACTATGACATTATTCTATTCTTAATACCTAAAAATAACTAGAACTTCCTATGATATCAACTATAGTGACCTAATCCTTTTACACATATTATTATGTGATTTTTTAACAAAAATATCAAATAAATGCAAACTAAGGACGAAAAGGCCTAGTGTTTTTTGAGGAATAAGTATATAAATCATAAAAATGAAACTAAAATAAAACAATTTTTTTCAATATCCATAATTATATCTTAAATCCATTTGAATTTATAATGTTTTATAGGATAACCTCATGAATACATAGACAAAAGTGGAGAGAGAGAAAACTCAGTAAGGGGATAAACATGATAGCGAAGCATAACATGCGAGTCAAAAAGAAAAACATGATATCATAAAAGATAATTCCCATGAATATTAACATGGTATGATGAAATAAATAAAATTGTATTATAAGATCATGGAAACATAAGAAATTTTCAATAATATAAAACATGACATAAGGGTAAGTCAAGGATAACTAGCAAGGCAACATCACGTGGTGGATAGAGTCTCATTGTGTATTAGGTTTACTCCTTAATCTCATACATAACATATTACGAGAAAAAAACATTACCAAATAAATTGGAGCTCTATATAGGTTCACCCATAATAAAATGTATATTCTTATTTGTTCCATAAAAGTTAATCAATCATAAGGCACAAACATAACAATTACCAATGGAAAGAAATGGGTTTTATAATCTTACCTCATATAATAATCAAAATATATTTAATAATGATTCCAAATATTAGAAGGAATTAAATATTTTAGATATTCATAAATAATTACATAATCATAGTTCTACAAATATTGTGTTTATTGGGAAAAAACATCATGATAAAACATGGAGAAATGGGTAAAAAATGTACTTTCAAAACAGTGTTTTAAAAAATCGATTAAAGACATTTTGAAAATGAATAAGTATGGAATTTTATTTATAAAACATTGGTGATAATGGTTATAAATAAAATATTCCATTAATTAAATAAATCATAAATTGTAATAAATAATTTAAATGATTTTTTTATAAAAGGATTAAGGGATATAAAAGTTCCCCTTTGTCGGATTTGATTTTAAGGAAGGAATTTGAGAAATGAACATAAGACATGTATTACCCCATAAAAGGAAGGGAAAATAACTTATTTATATATGTAAGAGTAATATATATATAAATATAATTTAAAAAAATTTCATAATATCAAATAGAGGGAGATAATTAGTTATATAGAGAAAGGTCATAACCCAAAGTAAAAGGGTTTAGAGAGATCTCTTACCTTAGGTTCGAGAATGGATCTCTAATTGCACTTAATATCCTGAATAATCAAATTAGATTCATTGATTAATTAATTTATAAATTTTTACAAATATTTTTTTTCTATAATTATATTATATTCATTTATGACCATTTCAATGATATATAAATTTTTATTCCTTATTCTATGGGTGTTCATTTCAAGGTTACAAGGTTAGATCACTTGTGGCTAATTATTAATATTTTATAAAATGGGACTATAAATACATAAGTGAAATAAAATGGTATTAATATATTTCCATAAATTGAAATTTTTCCAATTATCCTTTTTTTATGATATAGGTATGATTCATTTAGTTAAAATGTTAATGTTATACATTTAGTTTATTTAGGCGATTTTACCAACTATCATGGATTGGTGTCATTTTATTTCATATTATGTGTATATATTAATTAAATATCATGAAATATGTTATAATATACTTATTATAATCTTATTTAATCATAATAATATTTTTATTTCTATCCTTTAAGGTGGTAAAGAAAAATTATGTGTGTTCTTCATAGAGGCGATGAACTGACAATATTGTTAACAATATTTTCATTTTACAATTAAAAGAATGGTGGTTAGTAGATGGATATTACACCATAATAATAAAATATTAGTATATTTAGTATTAATATTTTTATATTTCTATGTTAATGGAAAACCTAAATTGGTGTTATAATAAAAATAAATTTACAAGAAATTTAGTTTAGAGTATACCTCTCCCTTTGGTTGTATCCTTTAAATTTACTCTTTAAGGTTCCTTGGAATGGAATTTGGATGAACCATTAGAACTAAGACATGGGGGAAATGATTTTCAAGTGTATTGGGAATAAATATTTCAAGATACATGGCTTAGAGGTTGTGAGGATAAGGGATGGTTATCGGTTGTATTTATAAGGGGAGGAGATGGGTGTTTTTAAATATTATATTCATTAGTTTATTATTTAGAATCAAGACTACCAATAGTGATTAATATTATGACCACATATAGTAAATAATGGGTTATAGTTACAAATAATGGGTTATTACATTATCCATGGATAAAAATTTAGTATATTTAGCTTTTATTGTTAAAAATTGTGTTTTGTTCTATTTTACTATTCACCAGAAAAATCAACTATTTTATACAAATACCATAAACTCACTAAAAGAATTTTTAGATGTTTAGATTAAAAAAATGAAATAAATTTTTTGAAAATAATTATCAAAAATGTTATAAATTTAATTTTTGAATAAAATCCTTATTTATTCGAAAAATACAAATTTTAATATTATGATTAATTTTCAGACCCTTTGAAAAATTACTTATGGTATCATAAAATTGTATTATCATTATAATAAAAATAAATATTAATTTATAAACCCATTTTAAGAAAATAAATTTCCTAATAATTTTTTATAATTATTATAATAATGAAAATAAATCATATATGTTTTATAAAAGTACAAACACATATTTTATCATTTTTAAAACATTTATTTACTTATATCAATACATAAATATGTAATATTATAGTTTTATAAAATACCTAAATATTATTTTACATTCCCATAGGTTAGGGTGTTATTCTAATAGTTAGGTTACTATTCCTAACATCCATATTGATATTACAATGGTTATATTTCAATTCCGATGATCATATTTGTAATGGTCATATGGTTCCCTACTTTTTATAAATGCCTCATATTTCATTCATTATTTATTCAATTATATTTTCTATAAATTATATCTATATATATATACATATTCATTTTCAAAATTCATATTATATTACTAATATTCTACATCATTTCAGTAGTGTTTTTCATGAGTGTGATTATTCTAGGGGATCAAGCATATCCAATTTTTTCTATTATTATTTTCTTGTTTTATATTTTTTTCCTTATTTAAATACATCCAATTCTTATGGACATATTTATTTTCTAAATTTAATTCTTAAATTAATACAAAAAAATGTAGTTGGTTTTATCATGTGGTGTGTGTGCATTATATAATATTATTTTACTAAATATGGCACAATTATATATTTAAAAGATAAATTTGATTGATAAAAATATAGGTCATTATAGTAGGAATGTGTAGAGATGCGGTATATGTGCATTATATTTTAAAATTATTTTATCACCTTGAAATAGTTTCAAATTGTTTGGAAATATTTTTTAACACTAGAAAATAATTTCTTTAATATTTATTATCATTTCTTTTTGTAAACATGAAGGTAATGAGTTATAGGAATATGAATATTTCTACTTAATTTTTTACAGAAATCCTTTATTTTTGTTTTTAGAACTTGTGTGATATATACATATGGTATTTCTATATAGATTCTCATTTGATTAATGGATATTTGGCATTATGGTAACTACTCCGCAAAGAGACAATGTATGTTATCATGAGATAAGAACATTGAAAGTGATTCTAAATAATTCTATTTTTTATTCCAATTAATTCATGTGTGTAGAGTGGGAATGATTCATTAATGTCCTAGGGAAGTGAATCAATATTAAAAATTATAGAAGCATATCACTTATATTTTTAAAGAAGATAATGGGATGTAGTTAGAAAAATATTAGTTCGAATGAATCGATTGAAACTTTCAATTTTCATATACTCTTGATAAATTAAAGGTACAATTTTCTATATAAATTCTAGATGGAACATCTCATAAGTAATGGGTAATAGTTATGGAAGTGATGTTTCAACAGTATCTGGAATGTGATGGCTTTCATTAGATGTTTAATTAGTAGTTTTACCCAAATACATTGAAGATATGAAAATAAAAGGAATTTCTAGAATTGAAAAAATGTAACTTTATAAAACTATAATAAACATCATGTTTTGAAAATCTAATACCATTTTAATTATATTTTATTACAAATGATAATTATAAGGCTAGAATATTCGAGATGTTTCTTCGAACTAGTATTGGGTTAAATATTATCTTGTTAAACCTATAGGAACCTGAGTGTTGTGGAATCATGAAATACCTATATTTTTTGAAAAAAATATACCAATTTTCTATTGTAACATATAATTTATAATATAGGTTCTTGGATTCTCATGTGGAGTGTGTATAATTTAATTTAATCATAAATAATAAAAATTAAATAAAACTATAAATAGTGCCTTGTTTGCTCATAAAATTCAATGTAATACACATATTATTCATATTCCATGACTTTAATTCACTAATAGATGCATCCTATAGATCATATGAACACGATCCATGGCTCTTGGAACATTTTCCCTTGATTCTTAGATGCTAAGAGGAAATCAAAGCTTATTATGACAACCATTTTATCACCATAAGATTTCAAGTTTGATACAAAATCATGGATTGATGAAACCTTTATATTCACTTTGGGTTTCTATATCTATAGATTTAGAGAGCTTTGGAGGAGGGTGAGGGGCTGAAAATTTAATCCATGAATATTACTTAGATATAAATAGTTGAAAACCATATATATAATATGTTTTACTTTATCAATTTTCACTTAATCCATTTAAGAAACTAAACATTAAATATTTTACCCTAAATAAATTAAATTAATTAATTAAAATTTTAATTACCACTATATTATTTCATAATTTACATGTAACATAAAAATTATTCCACATGACTAAACATAGTTTAATAACTTGACTCATCCCTCCCATATTTTCTTAACAAACCTTGAATAAATTATATTCATTTGAAAAAAAAATTCCTCACATAAAATTATTTTAAATTAAATAATTCTTTAATAAAATTAAAAATAAATTCAATTAATATTATTCTAAATATGAATAAATAAATTTAACTGATTAACTTGAAATCATTCACACTCAGATGTTTACAGACCCCAATATGTGGGCCACCTTCATCCAAATTTTTTATTCATCTGAATAGGTGGAACTTGTGAATACACTTTTTGTGTGACCCTCTAGAACCATATATTGATTTTAGTGATTCATACCCATAGACCCAGATCATTATCTATAAACACATTATGGGACAGAAATAGATAAGGATAATTCATAACTATGACAACCTCTTACGAACATGTTTTTTTAAGATAATCTAATTGTCTCATGATATGTCATAGGGAAAAATTCACACTTTGTGTCATCAACATTACATGATTTATTTATTCCTTTAATTACTATTAAAGATATAATTTTCATCTTCTACCAAGGATATGGATATAATAAAGGTTCTACCATCATGGTCAATTACTCATAAGATATCTCTTCCTTTTAGAAGCAACGAATCATGTCTTGATCATTCAATAAAAATCATACAACCAATTATACACCCAATGAAATATACCTTGTAAAAATATAATTTTAATTGTATCTTTCTTTCATCAATTTATGAAATCAAATGATATGCTCTAAAAAGGATCTCAATTTGAGAGACCAATACACATGCTCATAAATAAGAACTGCCAATGACACTTGTTATATGTGGTATTTCTATTGGTGGGTCAATCCTCATGATCAATTCTACTAGAGATCACCAAGTGTGAACATTATAAGAAAAAATCTCAATTATTATAATCCATTGACACCTGATAGTCAAACATCATCTATCTTCTATTGGAATGATGTATCTAGACCATATACATCTATTTTAAGATTATTGTCATAGTTTCTTGTGGTTCTAATTATATTTTGGAACTAATATAACCTTTTTATATGAAAAATATGACATTACAATATAAATAGTATATGCAGAAATATTAACACTATTATAATAAGAATACATCATACATAACTCAATGTATTCATGATATGGTAATAAAAAAATAATACTCAAGTTGGTTCTATACGGAGTTAGAGTGAGTGCCCTAAAACCAAATAATTTTTACATAAAATTACATATATATTAAAATAATTCAATATTAATTTAAATATCTTATCACATTTTTATTTTTATTTTTCATAAAATTGAGGTGTTAATGTCCTAGAGTACTTATCTCATTGTTAAGGTCATAGAATTTTCCTACTATGATGAGAACATTGAAGTTCATTGATGATATTCTTAAAATAAGTTCAATAATAAGATAATATTCTATGATAGGGAAAATATCATATTGAATGTCAGGTGATAGTACTTGTAAGTAAATGAGACTTTATCTCCTAATGTTCACACATTGAAATCTCAAAGATAAGATATTTTGAGACCAGACCCATTGGTAGGAATTCTGCATGATTTGTGCCAATGGATATTCCTATGTGTAGTCATGTGTAATGGTCCTTATAATTTAATATTACTATTAATGAACATTACAACTCATGTTCTTAGATTTATTTATAAAACATTTATGATACATTTCATGGTGAAGTTGGATATGTGGGGTGTGTCATGAGTAATGTTATTTTAATGAATAAGTTAAGGATTTTCCCCTTCCATATTTATGGAAGATAATATCTCAAACCATTGATTGAAATGGATTCATCGTATTAAATTCCATGGACATGGTGTAAAAATGTGTTTATTTCATATATTAAAATAAATACATATCAAACATATAGATTAAAGACAAAAATATAAAATCTTCTTGATGAGATATTGTGACAAAGAGACTATATAAACTAGTGAGTGTTCATATATTGTTGTTGACGTTGTGAAATTATGTACTTTCTCTTGAGTGAATTAACCCAATTCTAGATATTAATCATGGACTTTATGCAATCCAACCAAATTCCAAGGAGAAATAATCTAAGAGGGTCATATACTAAGTGTTTCTTTTGATCTTGATTAATTTATATTTTAATTTAATTAATGGAATAAATATTATTCTCAAGACCTGGGAATAATTTTAATCATGTCTTATCGATCATAAACATTTATTGATGAATTAAATATTTAATTAAATATTTATGTGTATATTCAATAAATATAATGAAGTTGTACGTGACTAAGATCGTGTCCAATGATAAATATTAATTTACAAGCTATTAAAATAACATCATTATTTCCTGAGTTAGTGAATTCTATAAATTATTATTATTGTAATTATTATATTTCATGGGGTTTGATAATGATTATTATATTTTTTAAGGGATGATACATAATTGAATAATATTTTAACCTAAACCATATCTCTATAAATATATAGTTATGTCTATTGTGTATGGTTAATTGAAAAAATGAGAATTGAGAATCATTGTGCACAATGGTCTTATCTCTAGAATTCATCATCTCCTCCTATCAAGAATGATAAAAACAAGAGATAATCTTTCAAGGCCTAAATAACTATAAGTGGTTAAGATGAAAAAAAACAAGATGATAGATCCACAACCCAAAAACCCAATGATCTATCAGTGTTTCTTGAAGATCAATGAAGCATCTTTGGATCACATTTGAAGGGATTTTTTGCTTAGATCCTACCTGCACAACAAAGGTAATCCAAAAAAAGGTACTTGATGATCAACATCTTTAAAAAATAAAGATCCTGGATGAGGTATTCTTACTTATAGTCATATCAATATTAATTATAGATTTAATGTGAAAAGAACCTTTTCAGGTTCTAGGTTATCTAATGATAATATTTAGAGGAAAAAAATTAATTGGTCATGAAATTTATGTCTTTTACACTTTTTTATTGATCCATTGAATGTGAAAAAATAGTTATGGTTATTTCACCCACTATGTGCTTCTTCTACACTTGGAACCATCAAGTGGTATCAAAGTGGTTACATTTTAAATTTATAATAATTTCTTTGATTATTGATCTAATATGTGAAATAGTGGATAGATCATTCATTTCATAATATTTAGTCTTTAAATAGATGTTTAATTAACATGAGTTCAACATTTTAATTTTATCATTTAGGATTTATATTTTATTAAAGGTTTAAGAACACATAAAAATGAATAGAGATTCTATAAGGATGTGAAAAGATATTTTGGCCAGTAAGACAAGGTTACTTGCTGTGTAGATAGAGTATACACTATGTACCCAAGTGTGATGCATCTAGTAATGTTGTGGGATTCACAACACACCAAGCAGCAATTATGCATTGTGTATTTATTAGACATCTTTTGTATACAAGGAAAACCTTGAACATGGCTTGTCAGATTACATGAAATGTAGCTGGAATACCCATCATGTAGTCTAGATGGTTTAGTAATGAAATTCCCACAAATCATGTGGTAAAATACATGATCAATCCTCACATGAGACTAACATCTTGGATCATTAATGAAATATACAAAATGTATCTAGTGTACGCAACATGTAGTTTGTTATTTCCTATATCTGAAATACATATCGATCCATTTAGTGATTCAAGCGTACACAAAACTAAGCAAAAAAATGGCATGTAGCTGGAGTACACATCATGTGGTCTTGCAACTGAATAACTCATTGAACCATTTAGTGAGTCAGTAGATACATGGCTAGTGAAACACATGACTTTTAGTTGGATCACACATCATGTGATACTACATATAAAGAACATATTGATTCCTTCAGTGAGATGTGTGGACACCTTGAAAATATGATACACTACATGTAGCTAGCTACTACATGTTGTGTAGTCCAACCGAGGTAGATGACTAAGCCCTAAAAATTTAACTCAGGTACACAAAAATTGATGTACATAGAGTGTAGCACAAAAGTGAATGCCATGTTGTCTCCCAATAAAGGGAATAATTAAATTACATTAAATTACTAACTGTGTCATTTAAACCTTATTACATTTATAGGCACTTGATGTGTTTGAATATTTAATAAAGGTTTCATAGAATTAAAAATTCACACTTAATTTATTGTAATAATCCATAATTATTGGTTATGGCATTTATTTTTCATTAATGAATTTACGATGGTTATCTCCAAGAGAATTTTGAAGGTCATTAAGATAAAATGGAATTAATTAATTAATTAAGGTAATAAAATTTTTCTAAATAATAATGAATGAATATAAATTAATGTTACCCAATTTACTTTTTCATAACTATTGCATGTGTATGAACAATCACGATCTTGACCAAGAACTGTGTATGTGTTAGTTTTATAATTATAATTTATTGAATGTTTTTTCATTTATTAATTATTAAATTAAATATGATGGTATGTGATTCATTCATCCATACTTTATTATGGAGGACCTGAATTTCTATGGTTATTTATGTAATTATCCTTAAAATCATTTAGTTTCCCTCACCTACATGTGAGTTATAAATACATGTAACAAATGGTGCATCCTAAGGCGCATGGATATAGTTCAATACATAACCAAGCTGATACCAACCCAAGTGATACATAAGTGTATAGGTGGAATGTTTTAAATCATTTAAAGACCATCATAATGAGTTTTATCCTAGTTAATAGGCTGATTTATTATCCTATCAATAAATCAACTATTAGATAAGCTCATGATCAGGATATTTATTTATTTATTCATTTATTTATTATGTGTTATTTATTTCATGGATTCAAGTTCGTGATCACATAAATAAAAGAAACAATGTGAAAAGATGGAATATAAATAAATTGATTACGAATTGATATATTATCAAAACATGGTTAATCACTTAAGTAAAATCCACTTAATTTTAACAATATATGAAAATTAAAAAAAATATTTATGAATATTAAAACAAACTCCAGAAAGTTAATATTATTTCATTAAGCCTTCCATCATCTTAATTAAGATAAATCCATAGTTAATGTTTCAGTTTGTCCAACATTAGGGGAAATTTTAATAATCAATAAATATTAACAAATATAGTGCATCAAACTAACCAAATATATAATGGGATTAATAGCATATGTCTATCAGAAAATATTTGAAGGAAAGTGTTAAGGAAATCCCAATTAGTATTTATGGATTGGGGAGTCTACTCAAGGGATCAAAGAACTTCAAATTTTCAATTGTAAATACTACCTAATAAATACTTTCTTGCAATTTTCATGGCCTACATCAAGATTATAAGAAAATAAATTTGGATCCTTACCACTAAAATGTCTACAATGAAGGGATGTTCTAAGTTTAATGGTGAGGTACTTTGAGACTTTATAAAATAGTGCAACAATTAATAAAATAAAATGTATTATTATATAATATAAACTTTAACCAAGTAAATTCTAATCACAAGATCCTTATCCCAGTTGTTGAGGACCCAAAAAGTGCATCCAAGAGACCTGAGTTCAAATCTAGGAGGAGATATAATTTCCATGTATTGTAGTAGTATTGTAGCAGATACTATAGCATATATTATAGCAGGTACTATAGCAGGTATTATTCGGTACTGTAGTTGCTATAACTATTAATTTTTTTGAGATTTTGGGAAACCTCAAGGCATTCAGGTCACCTTAAGGCTTTCGGGCCACCTGAAATTGTGCATAATGGACTGGGAAAACTCTACAAGGAGTAGAATTTAGACGATGATTCTGAACAGGTGCATTCACTAGAGAAAAAACTAACAGATTTTGGACGAAAGAGAGGGTATGGAATTTCCATCAAGGACCATCCTTTGAATGCATGGGAAGCCAAACAGAACATCCATGTGATTGTGGAGATATGACATCATGATGTAGAAGCTGGGGAGGATTAGTTCATAGTAGTTATAGTTTTGATATTTCCTCTAAAACCTACAGGTCAAGAAATCTCTAATCCTACAGGCCTTTTAAGGGTTCCACCTCATCCCATTAAAGGGGTATTATAAAAAAAAGGCATTTGGTCCATTCAGGATAAGTAAATACTAATAATCTATTTTAATTATTATATAAGAATGTAAAGTAAAACCATGAAACCAATAAAATAATTCTTTAACTTAGGGTATGTCTATAAAAAAATAAATTGCTAGATATGATATAATCATTTATATAATTCATTATTATCTAAAAAATATATTGCATATTGGAATCCCAAATTCAAGTTCTACCACCATAGATGGTGAGCGAAGGTGGCATGGATTCCTACTAGATATATATAGATGATACTTCATTTGTACATTGTATAATATTATAAACTATATATAAAGAGTTGTTGATACAACAAAATTAAATGGATTCTTACACTATCATATTTCATCATTTTTTTATTGAGAAATAGAATCAAAGGCTTGAAATAAACATGATTTTCAATGCACTATATTAGTTTAAATTTGAATAAGGTAATATAGCTATTGATCATGATTTAAAAATGGTGGGGTATATAAATAATTTGGAAAATTTAATCTTCTAGTTGGATAGGAAATTATCCATTAATATTATCTCAATTTCCTCACCACTAAGATTATCATTATTTTTCCAAGATCAGATAAAAAATAGATAAATATCTCAGGAATCTTTTTCCCATACTTTTTCAAGAGGATAATAATTGGTTGAAACATATTTATCCACCCCTTATGGTGAAAATTTTGGAAAAAATTGTTGAAGATCCCATGGATAATATAAATATAAAATATTATTAACCATTTACTTCAAATAGACAAAGGATTTAGGGGAATAAGAATGAATAGGAGTCTATTTGAATCTTATATGGAAATATTGGACACTAGATAAGAAATTTCAATGAATTAAAGAAGAAATTAGTTTCACCTACTTTATGTATATTCATCATATTTTTATTCAGCACTTATGTATTGAATAAAATATTCTTCAAATATGAACATTTTTGAATACAATGAATTAAAAATAATAAAAAGGTTATAGAGTGAACTCAAAAGGTACTGAGAATATTATGTCATCTAATGGGAGATTTCTACTTCTCATTAACAATATGGATTGATTCAAGATTTTATTTAATATAACCAAAAAAATTATCTTAGTGTCGAAATTGACACAATGAGAGAATATTTCACATTTTTGAATTAACGTTATTATGGTACTTAAATACTAAACTATTGGTTCAGTATCTCTTGAATCACAAATATCTATTACAATTAATGATGAATATAAAATATAATACTCTTACCTGATTTTGGAAATATAATTATTTGTTAAATTAAATTAAAAGTAGTCAACTTTTTTATACCCATAAAAAATTTTGTAGTCACTATTTAACTAAGGTACTGGATATAATAACAAAATACTTATCGTGTTTTAAATAAAGGTATGTCACAAAAATTTAGAGTTTGATTCAACATTTTAATGTGAGATATTAAAAAGATAAAGGTAACTTTAAATACTTCATGATTTTTCTTTAATAAATTTTATAAATGCTCTGTGAAATTAATGAGTGCACCTGGTAAACATTATAGAATATTTGATATGGATTTTCAGAGAAAATATTATCCATGTAATCATTGATCGTACATATGTAGTGAAGGTAATCCCAAACTCTCATTTTCTTGTACATGTTAATGTCATGATATCAATAAAATGAAGATCAATGATAAGTCTAAATATATTGAATATCTTCCATTATTTTTTCCAAGACATGTTTTGAAAATATAAGTGAAATAACTAACCATATGCTAACTTTATTGTCTAATGGATATCATATCATTTACAATATGATAAGAAACTATTAGGACACTACCAAAAGTGTTTATTTAAAATAATTTTTTAAAAGTTGGTTTTAACTATAAATTAATATCAAACACTAAGGTCCATCTAAGTTAATAATCCAATATCCACTAGTGATATTAATTTATAGTCAAGACTAACTATATTTCAATGAAGGAATCCAATATCTATAAATATTGTGGGATAAGACTTAACTTCTTTGGTTTAAGGCTCTAGATGCACATGATTTGGCATTGGAATACTGAACACCACTGAGCTTAGTGGGAGAACTAGTTCCAAAGACACATACTATATAAGAATTCAAAACCAAAGAGGTAGTTTATGTTTACCATAAAGGGTGATACATATATTATAATTTCAAAATAAATATTCCTAAAAATAAATAGTAAATAAAAATATGTTAAGTTTCAAATATATATATATATATATATATTCAAGTAATGGATACTATGTATCTGTATTTTGGGTTTCCTTATTTTGATTTTATTCCTAAGAATTGATATTTCTATTGAGTATTCAAGATAAATCTGAAATCAATGGCGCAAAATGGTGCCAATAAAGCATGATTAATTATTGAAAATTTAATTCTATGAAAAAAACTATACACTAATCATCATGTATAAAAATATTTAATTATACTTGTCAAAGCATTCTTCTATGATCATCATATTTGGAAATTGGTAGTTAAGGATACCTAATTAAGAGAAATACTAATAGTATATGTCTATATGATGTGACCAAAAGGAGACCCTGTGATATATGTCCACAATGAATAACTATAAATTTTCAGTGAGATAAATAAATTCTAATAATATATATAGATTACATAAAATCATTTATGAATAAATCTTGCATAGTGGTTTTAGAATATTCAGTTGGAAAAAAATTAGTGACATGATTCTCTATTTGGTTAGTTGGAGTAATACAAGTATTCAAGATAGATATGTTGATAACATATGGAAAAAAATATTATGTCTTACCAATTTTTTATGTCTAAGCAATAAAATTTCTCATAGTGTGACTTAATGTAGCAACCATGTTCTGGGAAACAATATCTACAAGATAAATCCATAGGTTTTCAAAAAATATTAAAATTATATACATATATATATTTATATATATATTAATAAATATTGAAAAAAAATTAAAACAATTCAAGACCTAATTTTTATTGGAATATAATCCTTCCAGTGAAACATGCATGGGTATATAAAGATATTATTGAGATTAAAATAATTTCACAATCTTAAGCGCTATGAATTTAACTTTTGTGTCATGATATGTATTCATGTTTGATATTACTGAATCATGATACAAAGTATGTGAATATAAAACATATCCAATATAATGGCATCAACTTTCAGTTATATCTATCTAATATTTCTTTGAAGAGTAGAACTATATGGGTTCCTGGTGCATGAAAAAATAGGAATTCTTGGGATAAAGGGAATTCAACTCTTTTCCTCATTAATTTAAATTTGATATAGTTTCATAAAAAACGTTTTGTTGATATTCATGAAAAACTTATTAAAGCTAGTGGTTTCAATATCTATAATAATTGAGTATATATTATCTTCTGATGTAGCTATAGGAGAGGTTTAACAACATATTATTATGATTTTTGGATATACCAAAAGTAATAGTTTTATCAATATCATGAAAATATTTGACTATATACATGGTTAGAATGTCAATAATTTTACATAGGAACAAAATTTGGATATAAGGATTTATCAATACTTGAGTGATTTTATCAATGTAGTAATGTTTGATTAAATAGATTCACTAAATAGATATGTGGCTTTATGAATCCTAATCATGGAAATGTGGCACATGCAATAATTATATCTATACCCAGTACAAGCATGTTTAATATGTGATAATTTCCCAGCCATTAGTAGTTGTCTCTAGTGAAAGTGGGATTATTTTGTAGTTGGTAAACTATAACCAACTACTGTTTACTTCAGATTACATGTATATTCAAAGAAGTGAATATTACTTTAAATATATTATCACATATTGATTTTTCTTCTACATAACATTGATGTGACAATGTCCAAGAGTATTTTTCAAATTGATAAGGTCATAGAATTTTCCAACTATGATGAAAAACATGAAGTGCCATGACTATATTCTCAAAATTGGTTCTATGTTCAGATAACATTCTATAATAGGGAATAAATTATGTTGAATTTTTAGTGTGAGTACTCATAAGTATATAAGACTTCATCTCATGAAGTTTTCACTTGGTAACCTCTAGTATGGGATTTTATGATTTCAAACATGTCAGTAAAAAATTTATATGTTTTTTTAATTTCGATATTTCTATATCTAAGTGTGTGAAATGGTCCATATACTTTAAGATTGTTATTAAAGCACAATAAAACTCACAGACTTAGATTTATTTTTTAGACTTTGATGATGTGTTTCATAGAAAATTTGGATACATTAGGTGTGTCATAAGTAATGTTTTATTAATGAATATGTTAAGGAAGGATTTTCCCCTTCTATATTTATAGAAGATTATATCCTCACCCTTTGATTGAAATAGAATTTTCCCATTAAATTTAATTTCCATTATTTAAATAAGAATGTATTTCATATAGTAAAATAAATACAAATCAAACATATAAGATAATGAAACTTATGGGAATTCTTCTTAATGATATATTATGATAAAGAGATTATATTACACAACAATCATTCATATGTGGTTTTTAAAATTGAGATATTAATTTATTTCTTTTGGGTGACTTTACTAATTTATATATATTAATCTAGGAATTTAGGTAGTCCTTACAAATTCCAATGAGAAATAATCCTAGAGGTATTCACACTAAGTGTTTTTATTTATTTTGATTAAATTCTATTTGAATATAATTATTGGAATATATATTATTCTCAAGTATGAGTGATAATTTTATTCATGTTTTATTAAATATAAATATTTATTAATAAACGAAATATTTAGTAAAATATTCATTAGGGTATTCAGTAAATGTTGAGGTGTTGGAGCAGACAAAGATTGTGTCTGATGAATAATATTAATTTACAAGATAGTAAAATAATATCATCAATGTCTGAGTTATCACACACCATAAAATAATAATAATAATAATAATATGATTATTATTATATGACATGTGGTTTGATGAGGATTATTATATTATTTAAAGGCCAGTATGCAATTAAATAATATTTTAACCTAAACCCTAACTCTATAAATAGATGGTTATGTATATTGTGTAGGGTTAATAAAAGATCATGAATTGGGAATTGTTGCACAAAATGAATTTATATCTTAAATTCATTATTCTCTCCTCCTATTAAGAATTAAAAATAATAATTCTTTAAGACCAAAGAAAATCGAAGAAATCAAGACAAAAAAAATAAGATGATAGATCCATCTTGCTAGAACTCGACATTATATCGGTGTTTCTTGAAGATCAAGTGATCATGTATGGATCAATTCTAGATGTATTATACACTTGGATCATACTAGAACAATGAAGTTAATCCCAAAAGGGTTTTTGGATGATCATTATCTTCATCAAAGAAAGATCCTTAGAAAAGATATTCTTTCTTCCGATCATATCTAAATTATTTATAAATTTAACATGAAAAGTTCCTTTCTCGGTTTTGGGTTATCTTATGTCAATATTTGGTGTAATAAATTCCATTGGTAATGATTTTTATGTCTTTTTATAATTTTGGAATGATCCACTGAATCCAAAAAAACCATTATGGTTATTTCTGATATGCTCGGAACCTTTATAGAGAACCCACTTTAACAACACTCCCACTTATATTAGAGCCAACTTGTTAACTATAAACTTATTAGCTTTCACATTATATAAACCTGATTCTCCTGATATATGAATTCAATTATTATTCCTTCCATGTTTTCTAAGATAGAAACCCTATTATCCTCGACTTCACCCCTATGGGTAAAACAACTCAAAAGATGATATCTATGAGTATATATATTTTTCTGCTGTCTTACCATAACATCATTGCTAGTACCATTATCATAATATTATTATAATTTATGTTATGATAATACTTTACCCTCTAGTAATGATTCCAAGAAATGGAACAAATCATTACATATTTATACATTTTCTTTTGTTGCATCATAATCTGCAACATACATGGTTTTTCTAGATAAGGATACCATTGGATTCAATGAGCTTATATTTCTCATTTAATTACTCTATCTATGATATTAAATAATATGATTCATAGGAAAAAAATATGATTTTAAGAGTTTGTAACTAGATATAAGAGGGGGTGGATTTTATTTTATGAAACAAAATATAAAATTTCCTTAAACTCCCTTTTTAATATATCATATGAACTTTCTACTTGATGTATAAAGTTTTTATTGGATATTATTTCTTATTATACTTTATATAAATAGAGTAATAATAAAAGCTTTCAACAAAGATAAACATTATTTATATATGAATAACAAAAATAAAACTTTTAAAAACAAGAAAAGTAAAACTTTATAATGTTATAAAGAAATACTTATAAAAACATTATAAAAGAATATCACACATTGACCTTCAGTGTAAATTGACTAAATAACCTTGAATTATGTTATCTATGGTTTAACATAAATATAAATTTATATCTCTATTTAGCAATAAAGACCTTGACAAAAAATATTATAATTATTATTACTTTATAGTTATGGATTATATCAATCAAAAAGATCAGATACATCATCCTTCTTATCCTAAGAAGCACTCGATTAAACCCAATTGGACATAGAAAATAAAATCACAAAAAAATGTTTTAATGTATTTATAATCCTCACATGGATGCATTAAATCATAAAACTCTATAACAAATACGATGAGTGTACTAGTAACAATATGTTACAAAAGGATATAAAGAATCTCCCGGTTGATTGAGTTGAAAAATTATTATCTCCCTCCTCCATGAATGTATCTCTACTTATATGAAAATATACAACAACCATATTATATGATTGTTATAGTTGGTTGCAATAGCATCATATGAACTCTCCCTTATTTGGAATATTCTATACAGGCTTTGTCTGATGGTTTCTTTTATAGCATCATCATACTACTATAGAGTCTTTTTCTGGTTGAGGAAAAACTATTTATTTGATAGGATAGATTTTAATCGACCAGTGTAATTAAAATAATCATTCTATATTTTTTACAAAGTTTTATCCTAAAAGTATTTCTACCTTCTTATAATGAATGTATGTCTGGTTAACAAAGTGGAACTTCATCCAGTGATACTTAGTTACACTTTTTAATTTTATACATTATAAAAACTTCATTTGATGAACTATAAAATCATATGTATGATGTATAATGTAAATTTTTTATATTATATTAATAAATATTGTATTATTAACAAATATTTTCTGATTAAAAAAGTTTTCTACATCTGGTAAAAATATGTGTTTTCTGTGAAAACATTCTAAAAACTTTGGGGAAAGTATAAAGTTAGTAAAACATAGTATTTAGGAATGTCTATTTTGGTTTTCAAAAAAAACGTTAGAAAGTTTAAATGTAGAAATTTTAACATAATAATCTCCCCCTTTTAGAAAAAACATAAAATAAAACTCTTAAAAACTATATATAACCTACATTTCCTTTTTTTAATTATGCATTTAAGAACTTTAAACTTCATTTATTATTCTTAGAAAATTATTCTTGATTTATTATTTTATCCCCTATCTATATTTATCCCCCTTTCTTTAAATATATTTTAAATAAATATTTTTTTAGAGCATTAGGTTTTCTCAAAAATATTAAGATAATTTCATTTTCTCAATTTATCCCCATTTGTATTATTAAAAAACATTTGTAGAAAGAAAGTGCACCTAATAATTTTGAAAGAAACATTTCTATGAAAAAATTTAGTAAAAATGAATATTTATCTAAATAAATATAGAAAGAAAATACATCCAAAGAAATTATAAATTATTCATTCAGAAAGATATGGTGACACATTCATTAAAACATTTCATTCAAAATAAGTGTTAATATTATAAAATCATCAAGAGTTCAGTAAGAAATATTCTTTCTTTTATAATTTCTTTATGATTACTTTCATCTTTATAAATTCATCCTTAAATTTATATGACTCGGTAGCAGAAGACTCCATATGGGAAATATTTTCCTCCAACACTTGAAACTTCGGGTTTTCCTGCTTTAATCATAGCACTTATTATTCAATAAATTCATCTTTTATATTCTCAACTTTCATATTTAACACTTATTATTTTAGATAATGAATTGTATTCCTAGATTTTGAGTTATCTTCTTCTTCAATCAGTGGAATATTCTTAATATTTTCTACATCCTTTGTACATTTTGAAAATTTGGAAGACAAATCTCTAAAAGTCTTTGTAATAAGCAAATTGGGTTACTTAACACATTTTATTTTCTCACCATGAAACTTTATCTCATATTCTTTTGTTTAATCCATAATAAAACTTTCTTAAATCTTATTTTTTCTGATTTGAAGCTATCTATGATGGATTTAAAATATTATTCATTTTGAACAACTGTCTCTGAAAGTTATTTTAAATCATTTTGATTTTCAAAATCATCCATCATTAAATGGAAACAATGTGTTTATCATTAAATTCATTTGAAAATTCTACTACTTCAACATTCTTAAAAGACATGGGTTTATCCAAAACGTTCATGTGTGATTGTAGATCCTGTTATTCTAAATATTATTATATATTTTCTTCTCTTTCTGAAAATTCCAAATCTATATCCTTTTGAGATAAGAATAAAAATAAGTAGACCCAGAGGAACTTTCTTCTATTTCATCTTATTTTAACTCTTCTTATAAATATTTGGATAATTTCTCATCACTTCTCAACTTTTCTTTTCCATAATTATTTAGAACTTTGAAAACTGGTTCTTCTGCATCCTATTTGGAAGGGGATTTTTCTATAACCACTTATTTATTTCCTTTATCAATATATAGTGTAACTTTATAACTTCCTACATGTTATCCTTCAAGATTATAAAATTTAGGAATGGACATAGGAGTTACCCATTAAACAATGTAAAAAGGAGAAACTATTAAAAGATCTTCTTGAGTTAAAACTTGAACATTGGAATGATCTTTCTCTACACCAAGCATAATAAATTTCATAACTTTATCCTCATCTATTATTTTCTTCATCTTCTTCTTATTTTTTTATTCCCTTAGATTTTTTTGTGTTTTTTCTTTTAAAGATATAGAATATTCCTTATCAATACTAAAACATAGATCTCCCAGATTATATTTTTTTAGCATCATCAATTATTTTAAAACCTTATATTAAATTGTTTTTACTTTATTTTATGGACATATAAGAGTAGATCCAATTTTACTATTTTCTTAAAAATTCTCATTAAAATTTTGAGTATCAATTTCGGATGTGGCCTTGTCAGATTTATCCACAAATGTTTTCAAATTCAGAACATAAACCAACTTCATTCTATTTATATTTTATTATCTAATAAAAGAAACTATATCTCTAACTATTCTTTCCCCATTCTCAATCTTCTTAACATTCATAAAATTTACCAACATCCTATTAATGAAATACTAAAACAAATGAATTTTCAATTTTATAGATCTGTTCATCATAACATGTAATGATAAAAATATGAATTTCACCAAATTGAATTATTGCATGTTATAGAGACAATCAAGAAAATATAAATCATGCACCTTGAAAGTATCTTTATCCCCATTTCTTAGGATAAGATAATTTTAAACCAAAAAATAAACTACTCTTTCATCAGGTTATAAATAATAAACCTTCATTACTTTCTCATAATAAGTAAATAAATATACTTCTTCCTTTGTTTTTTTAAAATATTCCAACTTATTAGACAATTTTTGGGTTACGAGATTCACTTATCCCTAAATTGGAACTCCAACCAAGTCTCTAACTTATTAAATAGTTACAGTGTAAAAATATTTTAATAATATAAAATATATAACGTTTGTACCTTCTTCTTCACAAAACTCCATATTATATTATAATTCACTTAAATAGTTGGACAGTGAAGATCAAAATCTTCCTCTTAAACACAAATATCTTCCCAAACTTGGAAAATAATCAGACTCTTTAGTAGTGAATCAACCTTGTAAAACCATTTAGTATCTAATATCCTCTCCCTCATAGAATTTATGTATTATAAGTGTTTTGATGTTACTATTATTCGAAATCAGATAAAAGGTTATTTAATTTGATGAATCTGAAATAATGAAATAGATAAGAACTCGGGTAGCGAAATCAGGGTGTATAAGTGAAATGATGAAGAGGAGTGGTGACCCACACATCTATTTATAGGTATTAGAGGGATAACCCTTTAACTACTATTGATCCGGTAACTCAAAGTGAAACCCATTTCTAGATCCAATGTCCTAGAAAATTCTTTAAAATATTCAATATTTATACAAACCACTTAGAGTTTTTTTAAAAAAATATAGGATATAAATCTAATCTAGAAAGGAAATAATAATGTTTGAAAGATTTTTAGAAAATTATAAAACTGAAAAGTTGTAAATTTAATAAATTATAAAGATAAAAAATGTAGTAAAGACTTAATACTTATAAATTACCTGGAAGAGTATAAAATTAACTTTCTATGATAAAGTTTATCAATTATATGTCATTATTTTCAAAAAATAATTATGAAACTTTTTATAACGCCAACTTTGTCTGGAACGTTTGTTAGACAATTTAAAAAAATAACATTTTAAAAATAAAAGTATTTAGAAAACTAAATATTATAGAAAATCAAAAATTTAAGAAAACTAAAAAATTTAAGAAAACTAATTTTTTTTTTACAACTTAAAAATTAAAAAAACTAAAAATATTAAAAAATGTACATAAACAAAAAAAATTAAGAAAATTTAAAATTTAAGAAAAATAAATATTTAAGAAAAAAAAAATTAGAAAATTAAAAATTTAAGTGAACTAAAAATATTTTATACTCCACCTTTAAAAAAGGATTTTATTAAGTTAAATAGATTGGTAAAAAATAATTATATATGTGTGATCATTTTAAATTGATAATTCATAAGTTATTTTTTATGTATTCAAATATATCGGAATTTATGCGGTTTTTTAAAAACATCATCAAGTTGTTCTTACATTCTAATAAATTTTAAAATGATACCTAAGTTTTGTGTGTGGTATTGAATTAAATGGTGTATTATATCTATGTTATTATATTATGATTAGTATTGTAGGTTTTTACTTTAATCTATGGAACTTGTGTTATCACTCAGAATTCATGTTTTACTAAAACTCAATCTAAAATAAATGAGTGTGTGTGTTGCATCCACCACATAGGAGCGCAACAACTTCTAGATACCAAATTTTCTATTTTAGTAGTGGAAAGTGAAGAAAGATGTTTTTTTTATACAAGACCAAGAAGATAAATCTTCACCTAAGAAATTAAAAGTCCTAGATGTACTTTTTCTATCCATTTTACATCCACAAAAATCAGTATTTAAAAACAATTTATGTTAAAAATAATTTATTAGAGAATAAAATAATCCAAGATCTATAATTTTCTTAAGATAATGTAAATTTTGTTTTAAATCCTTAATATGGGACTCTTTTGTATTTTATTGATATATTATACATAATTATGTAGAAAAAATTAAATTTGGTCAACTTTTTGTAAGGTAAATTGAACTACCAATCATTTCTATAAATATGTTTTGATCAACTGGTTTCCCAGATTCATCAAGATCTAAATTATTTGAGGTTCCAATAGTATAACTTATACTTTTAGTATTTTCATATAAAAATTTATTAAGAAGATATTTTATATACTTATGTTGAGATATAAAAGTTCCTTCTAGTTTTTAAGAAATTTGAAAACTATAAAAATAAGTAAGTTCACCCATCATGCTCATCTCAAACTCAGATTTCATAAGATCCACAATGGAATCTAAAATATATTTTTAAGTTGATCTGAATATATTTTCATTTACATAAATTTAACAATTATAGTATCCTTAAAAACCTTTTTTTAATAAAAATATTTGGATTTGTGACTCCCTTAAAAATTTGTAACAAAAAACTAGTAAAATTATCATACTGGGATATGGTAGATTTTTTATGTTCCAAAAGGGCCTTAGTAAGTCTAAATAAATTATTGGGATATTTTGGGTTTTCAAAATGAGGTGGTTGTTCAAAATTCCTATGATACATATTTGTTAATAAAAGAACACTTCACATCCATTTTAAAAGAAGTGAAATATGTAAATTCTATATATGCTATAACAATAATAATAACTTCAATTCAAGCTACTAGATCTTAATTTTAGCCATATTATATAACTTCTTGTTGATTATATCCCTTTTCAAAAATTATATATTTATTTCTAACTATGAATCTATTTTCATCACATTTATTTCATAAATCCAATTTAAAACCAATTACAGGTGAATCTTTAGGATGCTCAACTAAATTCGAAACATGATTCCTATCAAATTCATTAAGTTCATCCTATATATATTTTTTATAATCTTTATCACCGAAATCTTTGTTAGAAGTCTTTGATTCGAATAGTGATAATAATAAACAATGTTCAATTTCATTTCTTAAGAAACTTCTAGTTCAAACTAGTTGATTTACATCACCAATGATATTATCACTAGATTGATTGCTAAGGAATGACTAATTTCATGGGTTTGTAAAAAAAATTATTCAAAAACAGGTTCAATTTCTTCTTTATGTATTAATTTAGAAGAAAAAAATATTTTAGTTATTCTCTCATGAGAATAAATTTCCAAAAAGGTTTGAAAATCAATTTTTAAAATAACATTTGAACAAATTTTTTGAGGTTGTTTAAAAACAAAAGGATCAGTTTCATCAAAATTAATATGTACTTATTACTTAATAGTAATTGTTTTTTATTAAAGACTATATAAGCCTTACTTGTAGTGGAATGACCTAGAAAAAATAATTTTCCAAATTTTGGAGTTAATTTATATAAATTATCTTGAGTATTCATAATGAATACTTTTTATCCAAAACATTGATGTAAGAATGTTTGGGATTTATTTTACTCCAAAAATCATAAGGATTTTTATTAATTAAGGATCTTAATAAAACGTTATATATTTTATATTAGGTGGTAATAAATACTTCAAACAAAAAAATGTTTATCAATTGAGTATTCAATCGACATGGTTATTTTAATTTTTTGAATAATTCTATTTTTTTTATTTTAACTAAACCATTTTCTCTATTGATTTCTAGGTGCTTAGAAGTTATATATTATACTATTTTTACTAAAAAAGATTCAAAATTTTAATTTACAAACTCTCCACCATCATTAATATGAATAGTTACCAATGGTATATTTTTCCCAATTTGAACATGGTCTATAAAAGTTTTAAAAAAATAGTTTCTGAATTTTTTCTAGAAAATAGACCCAAGTATATCTAGTGTAGTCATCAACTAAAACATATACATATTATTTTCCACAAATAACCCATGTTTTTGTAGGGCCAAATAATTAAATGTGCATTAACTGTAATGTAACATAATTTGAAACTACACTAATATATTAAAAACTTTACTTAGGTCTATTTACATGCTAACAATGATCACATGCTCTAAAATAATTAAACTTAAACTCTAGTAGATATCTAACAACTCCTTTCATATAAAGTTTAGCTAAATATATGACATTATAATATCCAAAACTTCTATTCCATAACCAATATTGATCTTCCATTATACCGAGGCAATGTAGATCATGGATCTAAGGAATTTTATATTAATATTGTAAACATTCTCATGCCTTTTAGCATAAAGACTAAATTTATCTTATGAACAATGAATTATGAATTTATAATTCCTAAAGTTAACATAATAACCCTCATTACTTAATTAAATTATTCTAATAAGTTTTTTCATATGTTCCACCATAGACAAAAAAATGAAATTGAGGATTTTCCAAAAAGAAAAATACTTCCCATGGTAATAATTTAGCGTTTATCACTGTCTCAAAAAGTGACTTTTCCATATTTTATCTTAATAATATTCTAGAATAATTAATTATTTCCAGTCATATGATAATAATATATACTATTAATGTACCAAGTGTTATCTTTTTAACTCTTCTTATTTACTTGAAATTAAGAAAATTAGTATTATTTAACCCAAACATTATTTGGTCCAGCACTGTTAGAAAAAAGTATTTTAGGAATCCACATTTTTATAAAAAAAATTGTGATAAATTTTTGTTAATTATTTATAAAAAATAGTATTTATAAAATCCAAAATATTGAATATTATTTAAATAACACTTGCTCTTCTAATGTCCACCACTTTGGCACTTCATAAAAAAGGGTTCACTCATTGTAACAAAATAGATATTTATAAAATGTGGTTTTGAACTAGTAAAACATATTCCAAAAACATTCTTATGAGTTTTTAGTTTTCTATATATATTATGAAAATTTTCCTTTAAAGAAGTAAATTTTGATAGTAATTTCATTAGACTCAAAATTTTATAGTTTAGTTAAAAAAACTAAGTCTCTATTCTCATTTTATATAGTGGATTTTGACTTTTCCAATTATTTTGAAAGATTTTATTTTTCTAAATTAGTTTCTTCTAATTCTTTAGAAATATTTGAAATCTTACTAGTAATTTTTTAAATTTTTATATTTTATTATGATAAGTCTACTTTATCATTTTTTTGTTTTTTAGAAACTTCACTATTTTGTTCTTATAATAAAGTTGAAAACCTAGAAACTTCGTCAAATATATTTCATCTTCTGATGAATTAGATTATTTATCTAAATATGTATAATTATTTTTATTTTCTGAATTGGGATGATTATAATTTAAATTAAGGTTTTCTAAAGTTCTATCAGATACCATGTCCATGAAACAATTGTTGTTATTTGGAATTTAAACTAGAAAACTAATATTATTTTCATTATCACATTCATAGTATAAATAATTGTCCACAGAACTATATCCTTCAATTTCACCCCAGGTTTCACCATTTTTTATACTTTTCTTACACTTGTTCTTGCAGAACTTCTTATAATTTCTATCTAAAATTATATCCTTCTTGTATTTTCATTTCAAACTTGGAAAATAAGGTGTAATGTGATTGGGTTTATTACACTCATAAATAATATTTTCAAAATAGTCTTTTTTTATCATTTTAGTATTTTTAATTGTTTTTATACTTGTATTTAAAATCTTTCTTACCAAAAATATTATTCATTCCTTTATCTAGTATGTAAATATCATTCTGACATTCTTCAGAAGAACTACTTTCAGTCTGAACTATAACCTTCTTATTTTTTTAAAATTTAGAAAACAATTAGATATAATTTTCTTAGAAACATATGATTTAGAAGAAATCGCTACTCCACATTTTTTATTTTTTATTTTTTCATCATCTCTCTTCAATATATCCTCATACTACATGAGAGTTACAATTATATTATCTATGATAAAATGTTTAACTTTATTAGAATCATTAAGAGATGTTATTATGGAGTCCCACTCTCTAACTAGTAATAATATCAATGATCTTCTCAACCAAAATCTCATCACTAATATCTTTATCACCGACTGATTCTAATGTAACATCATGTTACTATACTAACTGGTATGCCTTAAATCTTTTCATGGTTTTCCTTTTCATTGTTTGGGAAATGGTTGAGTTTGAATGGAGAGGATACCTTTAATGGTGAATTTAGAGATATATTGGTTTTTCAGCATTAATAGATATTTTATGAAAAATATCAGATAATTACACACCATGTAACAAAATTACACATCATTTATTGATACTATATACAAGTTATGAACTACTTCACGTTGTGATGGTTACATATTGTGAGTGGTCACTACACATCGTAATGAATGTAATGAATGATTGTTAACTCGGAGTGTCGGGTTTTAATGAAAAATGCTCCATGTTTTGATGGTTATGAAAACTAAATGGTTCATGATGTGTATTGGAATTATAATTCATGTAATACTTGACTTTAAAGGGGAATTACAATTTTGGCGTATCTTCACTGTTATGGTAATTAAGTCTTTCAGGGCATGTAACTGGAGTACACTTTATGTAATGCCTAGATAGCATCGTATAAAAGCATCAGTGTGATTGGTTATTTCCCATCCACTCCTCTTGAATTATCCTTCTCTCTACCCAAAGCTTTCCCCATGAATTTTTGGTGCCTTCTAACCCTACCAAATCTATTCCTTTAGTGATCAATCTCCATTACTTTGGAGGGTGATATCCGGGTAAGCGTTCTTCATTTCTCTTTGTCTATCTATCTTTATACTCTTTTAGGATTTCAATGGATTATCCTAAAATTGATGGATCTTCCCCCCATGATGTTAGATCTTTATTTTAGGTTGAGTTTCTAGATCTTCTACACCTTTGTTCTCATTCATGGGTGTTATTGCAAGTGTTGGGTTTCGGGAAAGAGGTAGGGGGTTTTATCTCAGTTAGACAAAGTGATTATCCTAGTATTACTTGATTTATTTAAATTGATGATTTAACTTTAATTGCTAACATTTTCATTCAATAAAATGGATAAAAACCAAATTCTTATGAATTGGTATTTTTGAATTTTTTTTTGGAATTTTTTTTGGAAAACCCCCAATTCCATTGAATTGGGTGTGTGATTAAGGAAACTGGGTGATTTAAATTTTTGAATTTAAAATGTGAATTTGATGGAAATTTTTTCAATTTATTTGTTCAATTTAATTTTTTAAATTAATTTTGAAAAGGATGGAATTGGTTTTGAATTGATTTTGAAACTTGTGAAAGTGGCTTAAAAATGATTTGATAGAAACTCATTTGTTTTATCTTGTGGAAAGGGAATGTTTTTTACTAAAAGTTATTTTTTTAAATGGAAATTAATTGGAAATTTTGAAATAGAATAATGGGATTTATTGTATTTTAAGAATCCCTAAAATAAATCTTTTCATCTTATAAGAGTTCATGAAAGCCTTAGGAAGTTGGTAAGTTATTTGGATACACTCTACACTATTATCATGTTCTAAAACATAACTACGGAGGGTCACACCCCCGATGGGAGGGCGATGAATCACCTCTAGCAAGTGTTAGGGGGACGTGTGTATACTCATTTTTCATGGATCACTTAGAGAGTGTGGAATCTTAAATCTGGTTAATACTACCATACATTTGGGCAGACGATCATGTTTCTTGCTTGTTTATTTATATTTGAGATATAAATGTATGACAATGTTTTAAAACTATGTTACATTATTTTTATGGATTTACATAAAATATTTTATGTAAATATTTTATTTAATCCATTGTTTTAGAAATATTCCATCTCTTGTAAAGTAAATCATGTGCTCTAAAAGTATTTTACATCATTTTGAAATTGTATAGCATGTTTAGTTTAAATATTCTATTGAAATTTCCAAACCTATTTATTTTAAAAATTAAACTCTTTTTTTAGATAACCTATATTTTGAATATATTATGGAAACTTTGGTGGTATCCTAATGGGATTAGGCTCACACCCTACCTTTTCCTTTGGGCATTTGTAGACTTTCTTCTTCCAAGTTAAAGCAAAGGGAAGCGATCTCTTAGAGGTGGATCCTGCTATTGAGCTTTGGACTTGGTGAGTTGTGTCCTTGGGGACCTTGGGGATGTTTTCCTTGTTTTTAGTACTTGGTTTGTAGTACTTTGGGATTTTTATTACTCCTTGTATTCTGTTACTTTACTCACAATGGAGTTTCATTTATATGCATATTGACTTTCTTATCTTTCTGATGCAATGTTTTGTGGAAAATTGGTTTCCACATGCATGTTCCATGGTGCCAGGTGTTATTCAACAACCCATGTGGATCAGTAACGCCCTTAGGGAAATGTCAGGGTTGGGTTGATTGTCATATTACAAGGGTACCCAGGCTGGTTTGTGACAAAGTGGTATCATAGGGAGGTTGTTCATCTTTTTTCTTGAAGGTAGTTTTCATTTTTGTATTCATTTCGGGACATAAGAGGTAGTTTTGATTGAGTTCCTGAGTAGCTCTCACTACAATGAACCTTACATCTTCCGGGGTAGTTAGAGAAATATATCTTTTGAACCTGTTCTAGTTTTTTTCCCTATTATTTATTTGGATGGAGTGAAATCCAAACCATTTTATCCTATCTATTGGGATTTATGTTTCCCTCATTTCTCTGTTTTAGCATTTTCTAGCGGTTATCTGATGATCTTTTCTAGTATCATAACTTAGAGAATATTTGAAAATCATATCCAGGATGAAGCTACTACTGAACCATAGCAAGTGAATCCTCTAGTGGACCCAAATATAGTTGAGGAAATCATGTGCACTGTCCAAGATCTGGGATAGGCACCACCTCTAGTCCCCATTTAGGCTCCAGCTATGGACCCTCAAGGGGATGTTCTTTAGAATCATTCTCAAGATTTGCTTCGCTAGAAGCTACCAGTTTTCAAGTGCTCCACTAATACTCAACATGATGAAGAATGTTTGAGCAAGAGATAATGTATGTTTGAGTTCTTGGAGACACCAGAAGTGATCAAGGTGAAGTGTTCCACCATTGTGATTGAGGTACTAAATTGGAGATGATGGTAAATAATGGTGATAGAAAGGAAGAATGAGGGATTAAAGAGGAAGTAATTCAAGGTTCTTTTAACTGATCCTTTCTATCCAGATACAATAGTGTTGGCTAAGGCTATGGAGTTTTTAAATCTTAAGAAGACCAAAAAAAATCGTGACTAAATACTCAAATTGCATTGCTGATCTGGTGTATTTTTTACCTAATATAGTATCTAACAAAAGGATGAAGGCTCGATAATATGATATGGGGATTTAAGTAGAAATTTTTTCACAAGATTTCTTGAGGAAGCTTCCCACTTATGCTAATGTTCTAGATAGGGGGATGATGGTTGAGATGGACTTATCTGGAAAGTTAGGGTTATTAGGAGCTCCTTTTTCTCAAAGTGGAAGTGTTAGTTCCTTCAAAGGAAAATAGAATTCTGATGATTCTCACAGTACTTCTCAATGGAAGATTCATTCCAGACCTCCTATAATTAGAAGAGGAAGTTATTTTGACTTGCTATTAGTGTGGAAAGCCAATACATTCTAAGAGGTATTGCACTGAGGAACCAAGGAACTGTAACTCTTGCGGCTGTTCAAGGCACTTAAAGAGATTCTTCCATAACATTTATACTCCATTCGGTGGAATATGATCATCAAATCCTCCTAAAAATACATGGAAATAAAATGCTTCACTTACAAAAGGGTTCCAACCACATGTATCTAGAACGAAGCTTCTTCATATAGTGGAAGAGTCTCCAAAGGAAGTAGAAATGGGTCCAATGAATATGAGAGGTAACATTACTATTGAATCATTATTTGAGACTGCTCTATTTGATACTATTGTATCTCATTAATTTATTTAAACATGTATTGTTAATATTATTAATATTCATATGGAGTAGTTATCTTGTGCAATGGATATTACTACACCCCTTGGTATGAAGAGAGAGCATAGTCTCTGTAGCCCTACTTGTGCCTTCTATCTTTCAGATGTTGAGCTTGATTTTAGTTTTCTAGTTCTCAACATTAAATATCTTGATGTCATATTCAGGATGTATTGGCTCATTTACAATAAATAATGGATTTATTTTTATCTTCAACAGGTCTACTTTACTACACCTAGTGGTGCGTCTCTTTTCTTTCAAGGAGATTGGGACCCAAGGTCGAACAGAGATTAACATTCTTATCTAAAATTGGGGAAATTGATATCAATTTTTTCTTTTCATCTAGAGAAGGATTCAATGAGTGGTGATCTCCCTCTAGTCGTCATTTATTTTCTGGACGTGTTTCCTTTGGATTTCTCTTGTTTTCCACCAGTCAGGGAAGTTGAGATATCCATTGAATTAATGCATGGTACTCAACCAGTTTCAATTATATCAAACCAAATTGATCCATCTGAAATAAAATAGATGAATTTCTAGTTGGATAATCTTCTTGAGAAAGGACTTATACACCCTAACCTTTCACCATGGGTGGTGCATGTTCTCTTTGCCAAGAAGGTTGATGGTTCTCTTCTCCTATGTGTTGAATATTGAAATTTTAGTGGAGTTATGATAAAGAAAAAGTAAATGTTGCCAATAATTTATTATCTATTTTATTATTTTAAAGTTGATAAGTGGTTTTCAAAGATCGACCTTTGATGTAGTAACCATCTATTATGGATAAAAGAATCTGACATTCAAAAAACAATCTTTTGGAATAGGTATGGTCATTATGAGTACTTGGTTATGACCTTTGGACTAAAAAAATCTGCTACAGTTTTCATATATTTATTAAAAAATATTTTCTATGAGTATCTGGATACTTTTTTGGTTTCATTTATAAATGAAATCCTTATTTATTCTAAATCTGAGAAGAAACATGTGCAACATCTGAGAACAGTTCTAAGTCTGACAAGAAATTACCACCTTTATGCCAATCTTTCAAAGTGTGATTTCTTGATTCAGGAATTAAAATTATTGGGACATTTTGTGTATTAACAATGTATATCATTTGATTATGATAAGGTAAATTCTATTGTGAATTTGGAGAAACCAAAAAATGTCATCTAAATGTGAATCTTCTTGGCTTATCTAGATACTACCATAGGTTCGTGAAGGACTTCTCAGAGTTTTCTTCTTTGATAACTACTCTAAATAATATGGGGTGATGTTTTTTTAGGATGATAAATGTTAGACTTATTTTGTTGAGTGGAAACATATTTTGACTAATACAATGGTGTTGACTCTTCCTGAGGTCAACCATGGATATGTGGTCTTTTTTGATGCATTGGGTTTGGGTTTGGGTTGTGTTCTTATGAAATGTATTCATGTTCTTGCCCATGGATCTCATCATCTTAGGAAACATGAGAAGAATTATCCTACCCATGACCCTCAACTCATAGTTTTTATTCACACGCTTAAAATTTGGTGGTACTACCTTTACGGAGAAAGGTTTATTGTTTATTCAGACCACAAAATCCTAAGTTATATCTTCTCTCAAAAATATTTGAATCTTATCTAAAGATGTTGGGTGGAGTACCTATAGTATTTTGACATTGATGTTGCCTATACCCCAGGGAAATGGAATGTCACTAAAAATTCATTGAGAAGGAAACATATAACTTGGGTAGGAAATTAATCCTCATAGGAGTGGATTTTTTTGGTTCTCTTTGCATAGTTTCATAATTGGAGTTCAGGAGAAAGGGGACGAAGTTTATTTATCCAGTGTTTAGTTGACATATGCTCTTCTCTAGTTGATTATTCATGACCAAGATCTTGATGATGAATTTTTTAGCTTTAGAGACTCTCCTTATTGTGGGGATATAGTGTCCCAGTGGTCATTCTCCATGGAGGTAATTCTGTGTTATCGGAACTGCTATGTTGTGTTGTTAATGGGAAGGAAGGTTTTAATGGATGAATGTCATAATTCCCAATAATTAGTACACTAAGGAACCAAAAAAAATTCTATGATATGTGATGATATTTTTGGTGGCCAAGAATGAGAAAATAAATTACTAAGTTTGTCTCTCATTACTATACATGAAAATGGTTGATATATGAGCACCAGAAACCTTTGGGTTTACTTTAGATACTTTCAGTCCCTACTTGGAAGTGGGATGAGATCTCTATGGATTTTTAAGTTGGTTTTCCACATACCCATATAAGGAATAATCTGATATGGGTTTTGATCAATAGGATAACTAATTTGACTCACTTTATATCCATTCGAGAAACAACCAAAGTTAAGGAGTTAGGGAATCTCTATGTGAAAGAGATTGTTCACTTGCACGGAGTTTCGTTTGCTATAGTCTCTGATAGAGATCCTCGGTTTTCTTATCATTTTTGGAGAGGCCTTCAGGATGCATTGGGATCTCAAGTTCGTTTGAGCATGGCCTAACATCTGCAATCAGAGTGCCAAAGAGAGAGAGCTATACAGATTCTTGAGGATATGCTTTGCCCTTATATTCTTGACTTCAGTGGGGATTGGGATGATCACTTGGGACTAGTTGAGTTACCTTACAAAAATACTTACCATTCTGAGATCAAAATGGAACTGTCTAAGGTGTGGTCTAGCTGACCTTATAAATCTATGCTTTGTTGGTCGGTGGTTGGTGAAAATTTCTTGGTTAGACCAAGCACGGTGCAGGAGATGATAGCAAAGATTCAACTAATTCATCAGAGAATGTTGACAACACATAGATTATATAATTCTTATTCTTATTGACACCATATAATTTTTGAGTTTTCAGTTTAGGATCCAGTTTTCTTGAAATTTTCACCCCAGATGGTTCTTTGAAAGCTTGGGAGGTAAGGGAAGCTTGCTACTCATTTTGTGGGACCTTTCGAGGTTGTTGAGTATGTGGGAAAAGTTGTTTACAATTGTTCACCTCCACCATAGCTAATGTTGATACATAACATGTTCCATGTATTACAACTGTGAAAATATATTTCTATTTCATCTCACATCTTAAGATGGAGTGATCTTGAGATTGAGCCTAATTTATCTTAGACTGAATGGCTACTCCGATTTTTTGATTATGAGACCAAGGTACTTCATGGGATGATGATACCTTTTGTTCATGTGCTATGGAAACATGGTTTTGATAGTAATGGGATGTAGGAACGCGAGGCACTGATGAGAGAGTAGTGTCCTCACCTCTTTGGCATAGAAGATTCTTCTTAGGATTTTTTGGGATAGAATGTTCTTATGGTGAGGAGTTTGTAACATCCTATTACCTTCCTAACATGTATACCTTAAATCATTTCATCGTTTCCCTTTTCATTGTTTGGGAAAGGGTTGAGTTTGAATTGGGAGGATACCTTTAATGGTGAAGTCATGGGATTGATGGTTTTTCAGACTTAAGATAGATTTTCTGTAGACTTCTAGAGTATTACACATCGTTTAATAGCATTACATGTCATATAATGGTTCTACATGAAATTAATGTACTATGTCACACTATAATTAGTACAAGTCATGAGTGGTCTCAACATTTCATGATGAAGTTAATGAATGTTTTTTAATTCAGTTCATCGAGTTTTAATGAAAAATTGTCTTCATTTTTATGGTTACAAAAAATAAATGGTTCAGAACGTGTATTGGGATTACATGTCATGAAATACCCAAATTTAAAAGGCATTACAGTCTTGACGCGTCATTGTCGTTATGGTATTTAAGTATGTCATAGCATGTAACTAGAGTACACATCGTGTAACACCTCGATAGTAGCTTATAAAAGTAGCAGTGTGCTTGAATATTTTTCATTCTCTCCTCTCTAATTCTCCTTCCCTAGACCCAAATCCTACTCTAGTAATTCTTGTTTCCTTTCAACTCTACCACGTCCATTCCTTTGGTGATCAATCATCATTTCATTGGTGGGTGATATCTGGGTAAGCGTTCTTCATCGTTCTTTGTCTATCTCTCTTTCTTCTATTTTATAATTTCAAAGGATCATCCTAAAATTGTTGCATCTTTCCCCCATGATGTTTGATATCACTTCTAGGTTGAATTTTTAGATCTTTTATGCCTTCGTTCTCATTAACGGGTGTCGTTACGAGTGTCAGGATTTAAGAAAGAGGTAGGAGGTTCTGTCTGGATTATCCAAATTGATTATCCTTGTATTGCTTGATTTATTTCAATTGCTGATATAAATTCAATTTCTCACATTTTATTTCAATTAAATTGATAAAAAATTATTCTAGTTAATCATTAGTTTTGAAATTTTTTTGGCATGGAAATTTGGAAAACCCCTAATTCCATTGAATTGGGGTGTGTTTATGGAAATTGGTTGATTTAAATTGTTGAATTTAAATTATGTATTTCCTGGAAATTTTATCAATTAAAATTTTGAATTTAATTGTGGAAATGAATTTTGAAAAGGATGGAATTGGTTTTTAATGGATTTTAAACTTGTAAAATGGATTTAAAATAATTTGATAGAAACCCAATGGTTTTATCTTTTGAAAATGGCATGTTTTTTTATTAAAACCTATTTTGGTTTTATGTGGAAAGAAATTTGAAATCTTGGAATGGAAGATTTTTATTTATTGTATTTTAAGCAGTCTTAAAAAAATTCCCATCATGTAAGAGTTCATGAAATCCTTTGGTAGTTATTGAGTTATTTGGATACACTCTACGCTATTATAATGTTCTAGAATGTGCCTATAGCAGATCACATCCCCGATGGGAGGGTGAAGAATCACATCTATCCAGTGTTAGGGGAACATGAGTATACTCATTTTTCTAAGATCACTTAGAGTGTGTGGAATCCTATATCTGGTAAGTACAATCATAACTTTAGGAAGATGACCATGTTTCTCTTTTTTTGAGATATAAATGTATTCCAATGTTGTAAATCTATTTTACATACCTTTGATGGATTTACATAAACTATGTTATGTAACTATTTTATTCAATCCATTATCTAATAAATATTCCATATCTTATGAAGTAAATAATGTTCATTAAAAGTATTTTCCATCATTTTGAAACTATATAGCATCTTTTGTTTAAAGATTCTCTTATAATTTCCAAACCATTTTATTTTGAAAACTGAAAGATTTTATTTAGATAATCTATATTTGGAATCTTTTATAGAATATTTGCTGGTATCCTACTGGGCTTAGGATCGCACCCAAATTTTTCCTTTGGGTGTTTTTATACTTTCTTATTCCAGGTTCGAGTAAAGGGAAGGGATCTCTTAGAGGTGGATCCAGCTATTGAGCTTTGGACTTGGTGAGTTGTGTCATTAGGGACCTCGGGGTTGTTTTCACTATTTTTAGTACTTGGGTTTTAGTACTTTGGGATTTTTATTTCTATTTATGTTCTGGTACTTTACTCCCAATGGAGTTTTATTTATATTCATATAGACTTTCATGTCTTTCTTCTTCTATGTTTTGTGGAAAATCCATTCCTACTTGCATGTTCCATGGTTCCAAGTGATAATTTCCAACCCATAGGGATCGAGAACTCCCTTCGGTATGTGTTAGGGTTGGTTTGGTTATTAGGTTACCAGGGTACCCGGGCTAGTTTGTGACATGTAAGATACTAACAATAATCATGAACCTATAATGTATTTTTTTAATAGATTCTCCAAGTGAGAAATAAAAATATTGGTAGTAAGCTGTTAGCATAACTCTCCTGATCTCAATAACTTTGAATGTTCCAAAGTGTGTGATCTCAAGATTTTTACCAATATTATTAGTAGCTTCACATGAATATATTTTATTATAGATATTTCTAGTCGTAGATCACATAAAGTATTTCTGACTCTATAATTTAGCATATATTCTAAGTTCTCTTGATTAGTAAAAGTAGAAACTTATTTTTCAAGAATATGTTAACTTATATTCATTATAACAAAATTATATACCCAATATTGAAAACAAAGGTTTTCATGTTGTATCTTCAATATTCATATCAACACAATAAAAAAATAGTGGTCTACTAGGATTTAGATTCTCAAGAGTTTCAACATTTAAGCCTTCCATCATTATAAAAACAAAAATAGTCTTTCTAAAACAACACATCATTGTGAAAACAATTTATAACAAAAGATTGAAATTTAAAGTAGTATAGCATGCTCTGATAACAAATATTGGATCATTATAGTATGTAAATGGATACAAGAAGGGGTAAATTATAGTTTATAAAATAAAACATACAATTTCCTTAAACTCTATTTTCATTAGATCCAGAAAAAAAATTACTAATGAATGATGTTTTTATCAGATAAGATTTCTTCTGATACTTTATATAAATAGAGTAATATGAATTTTTTTTAAAAAAATTAAACTTTCTATACATATGTATAATAGAAATAAAACTTTTAAAATAATAAAATTAAAATATTATAAAGTTCTAAAGAAAAACATATTGAAAACTTATAAAATAATATCAACACTTTGACCTTCATTGTAAAGGAATCCAATAACCTTGATAAAAGGTATCCATGATTTAACCTAACTATAAATTTATTTTTTTA
This sequence comes from Viscum album, assembly GCA_963277665.1. Taxonomy (NCBI): domain Eukaryota; kingdom Viridiplantae; phylum Streptophyta; class Magnoliopsida; order Santalales; family Viscaceae; genus Viscum; species Viscum album. The sequence goes on from OY728120.1 coordinate 239,139,387, forward strand.
TTTACCAATAAATTCCTTGATCACAAATATTGGAATTACTCTACCTTTCTATCCATGGAATCCCATGATAAAAAATATTAGATACAATGTTCTTCCTACCCCTAGAATCCCTCGATCAAAACTGATCAGATATAGTGAATACAGTCGATAAAAAAATTATGGAATTTATAATGCTCACATATATTCTATATAATAAAAAACTCTATAAATATTATAATGAGCGTAGTAGTAATAATATTTTACAAAAATATACAAAAAATCTCTAGATAAATTGTTTTGAAAATATATTAACTCTCACCTAATCTAATGCACATCTATTTATAGTAAAATCTCAATAGTCATATTCTGTGATTAACAAAGTTGGTAACAATATCTACGAATGAACTCTTCCTTATCTTGGAATTATTTATACAAAATTCATCTAATGGCCACATTTGTAGAATCGTCACAATTTTTAAATGTTTTCTATATAATAGAATAAACTTTTTTAACTAATAGGATACATTTTAATCGACCAATGAAATGAAAATAATCTTTCAATAGTTTTTAAAAAAAGTATAACCCAGAGAGTATGCCTTCCTCCATCGGATGAATTTGTGTTAGGTTAATAAATTGAAACTTGATCTGGTTAGACTTAGTTACACATATTATGTTTTGACATTATAAAAAATTATGAACTATGAAATATTTCATTTGTAGTAAAAATTACATGTTTATCTGATTATAAAGTTCCATCTATTTATAAATATCATCTAATTAAAAAATATCATCTGATTAAAAAATATCATCTGATTAATAAATATCAACCTATTAAAAATGTCAACCAATTAACAATATCATATGATTAAAAAATATCTTTCGATTAACAAACTTTTCTACATCTGGTAAAAATATAGGTTTTCTATAAAAACATTATAAAATCTTTGGGAAGTATAACATTAGTAAAACAAGGTATTTAGTAAAGTTTGTTGTTATTTTCAAAACAAAGTTTAGAACATGTTGAAAGTACAACTTTCAACTCAAAAAAATAGCTTGTTTCACCTTATAACTAGAGTTCCTTCCACCTCAAGTGCCAGGTATATATCTCTCATACTTTCTCAAAAACTATTTTATATCTCTGAATGATTCTCATAAAGTTTTCTTGGATTTATTTTATTTTTCCTACCATAATGTATATATTAGAAATATCATATCTAGTATATAGAATGGTACATTTCATAGATCCATCACTAAATTCTATGGAATTATAATAACAATATTAATCTCCTCCAATCTCTCATACATGTCTTATTGGAGAGATTTATTCCATGTAACATTGGAAACAATTCTCTCTTGAATTTGTCTAACTTTTACATTTCAATTCCTCATCAATATATATACTTTGACTTGGTCTAAGTAACCCATTACATCTACCTTGATAGAAAATTTTCCATAGAACTTGGGATACAACTTTAATTCATTATTTTAAGAGTTACTTTCAATTTATTCTTAAATAACTGTAAGTATAAAAACTATTTTCTATATTTCATCAGTATATTTTACATGGAAAGAAATAGTGCTCTCATTTAACTTTTATAGACACCTGACACACTTTCATTCCAAAATAATACTATATAATTGATATGTTTGTTCTAATATTTAAATATATATCTATAAATTTCAATCATTATTGTTATTATATGGTGTTACTAACCCTTTTTTGGTTGTTTCATATAGTCACCTTCCAAAAATGTGCTCTTAAAATCTAATTCCCAATATAATTTTCCTAAAACATTTATATGGAAAGTTCAATTATAATAGATTTAATCAGGTTGACTTGGTATAACCAATCAATACATATTGGTACCACACTTTTACCACCCATTTATAGTTTCTTTTGAATACCCATGACCAATTTTATATAAATCATAGAAACTAATGAAACATATACATGGTTTTGGTATGTGGAATCCATTTTTCTAAATTCATATGGACATTTAAATCATATATTTTTGAAATTTACTAATTACTTGTAGGATTCATTTTTCCTAATGAATAGTATTTCACCTCCCAGGGAGAATATAAAACCATCATTTTGGATATTTTCATCCAAAAAAGTATATATCTCTAGAATAACTCCTCTTCCATGATATCCTATGGAACTTGTTCATGTGACACTATTTATTCATCTCAAGACTTTACTTTATCTAATATAATATTAATCCCATTATCTCTAACAAATATTTTAACCCTTTTATAAAAATATTAATAAACCAATTTACTATAACTTTTTTATCTCAAGGATTTTTGTAATATCCTATAAAATCTTTAAGATAATTATAAAGATGTACTTCAATTTTTTCTTGATGAAGTTTGGTTTATTAACACAACCATAATATAATATTTACATCTAAACACATAGATTTATACATAATATATTTATTTCATACTATAAATCATATGATATCCATGTTGAAACATATTTGTCATATTGTTATGGGTTAACACTGCTATTTTCAAATCATATATTGAAAAGATAATGAAAGACAATTTATAACTTATAAGTATCATCATTGATCCTCATTATAATGATATAATAGTTTTTACGCATATAATAAAAGGTGAGTTTAGGAATAAATTCAATATAAATTTTAATGATCAATGAATTCATATAAGACTCCTAATTTATCCTTATTTTTCTTATATTATAGGTCTGATGTGCATAAGTAAATGGGATTTTAGGAATATATCCACTTTATATTTTACATGATCGATGAAAGATTGGTTAATATATTCTTTCTCTCACATGCCTAAAACAACTCATATCTTCTAATTGTGAATGTTCCTTTCTTCACATTTATATTCCTTAACTTTTTAAAGAATTATTATGAAGTATATAAGGTTACCTCTATCATCTTCTTATAATAGATCATGTGGTCAAGTCAGACTATCTCTGGAATCTTTGTGGATGACCTTTCTTTCAAAAGTTTTTTTGTTTAAAACTTAAGAAGTAAGTATGTCAATAATAGTTAAGGTTTTTATATCCAATTACTCTAAACACCATACTAAGTATATTCTTTACAACTACTTTAAATTTTACTATAAAATGAATTATCTTTCTTAAAAAGGGTATTTCCAAGTTATACATTTATATTCATCATTTATTTTCATTGATTCTAGTATCACTAAATGATTGGTTTAGTATGATACACCACAAACCACATTCATTACATAATGAAATTAATTCTCATTATTTCTAATGGATAAATTATATAAATATTTTGGTAATACTCAACACTATGTAATAGTCCATATAGAATCAATCAACTTGGAAAAATGAAGGTTGTGTTCTTCTCCCAAATGACATAGGAATCATCGTTCCTCATCTACACAGAAGATTCACCCCACATCTTATAATTCTTCAAAACTTACATTATTACTATATTTGGATACAAATGTGTGATAATATAGATTATCAAATTTATAGGAAGTAAATAAAACATCACATGTAATGATAAATATGCATGATGTTGAAGCCTCTTCTTTCTCCTATTTTAATACATTGTATTTTCTCTTCTATTAACTTATCTCACCACATGCGAAGAAAATAGTGTCATGTTTTATGCTCTACCTATTTTCCTTTGCTTTTATAGAAATATGTTATGAAGGTACCTTTTTCAATGTACATTTTTTTGACATATGTTCCATGTATTTCTTCTTGTTCACCATAATAACTAATGATTTAACTTTTTTAAGTTATTATAATCTTGGTATACCTTAGTTGTAGTATATTTAAGTGGTTTCTCTATATTTTAAATTTTATAATGCTCAAAAACACTAGAGTAATTGGGTGACAAGGATGGAAGAATGGGACATATTGAAAGATCATGATCCATATTTCAATTTACTCATGTTCAATGTAATAATCATATTATTCTATTCTTTCTTTACTTTATCCATGAAAAACTTATCAGAGATGAGACAAAATCATATTACCATATTGGTCCTGATATTTCTTTCACAAATCATTGTACATTAATGATATAATTATGATATAAACATAAAATGTGTCATACATGAGTCTCTAGTAAGCTTCATTATCACCCTTAGTACCTTCCTAATGTGTCTCAATGGGTAGTAAAGACTTTATCATACCCAATTTCATTTCATATTATAGTAATATGTGAAAGAACCTATACCACTTTTAGTAATTAGTTTCGGTTAGGACCTATTCATTGTCAAGTATAGATCTTACTGTTTCTATTATATTACTTTTCATTTTCTATAAAAAAATATATATTAGTACTTTTATATTGATTATTGGTTAATTAAAATTATATATTTATTAGTCTTAAAATTCTACATGTAACACCCTAAATCCAGATGCCCAGATCCAATGATTTACTTTATTACTTTATAAAGATTACAAGGAATCAAATCTGGAAGGACTTATTAGTTTATTAGTTTTGGAAAACCAGATACACACATAGAATCCATATTACATTGGGAAATATAAAATAAAATATGATGCATAATAAAATGAAATGAACTTCACATTTTAAATCTCATTCAAATATTTCTTCTTCATATCATAGGGAAAGGGGAAAAATAAGGGTTAGCTAAAATTCTCAGTAAGGGTTAATTATAGAGGAATATATCATGAATTAATAATGAATAATCAATATGTAAAGGTAAATAACTGAACACACATGCCATTAAATCAATAAAATGATAAATAAAATGCATCCATAGATAATGTCAAAGAAAAAAATATCATGGATAATAATAATAACTGAATTGTCAATAAATATTGTGATTAATTATTGTACTTAATGTTTATCAGGCATATAATACATTTATTATCAATATATATCCTCAAAACTATTTAAAACATACTGGGTAAAAATATATCTGATTTGGCCAACTGTTTCATCTGATGAGACTACCAATGCATTGAGGGGGTTGTATTAACTAGTCCCAAACCAATGTAATGCATGTAAAAATAATTCCTCATATATCTAATAATAAATTTAAGTAATTAAAAAAAATTCTTATCATCAAATATCTTTACTAATCAAAAGATATAGATTTATCAATATTTCCCTAATTAATCAAATAACTATCAAAGTGAACACCGTATGTAAAAAATTATATACATTTTAGGAAACAATAATATCCATTGAATGATAATATAGGTATTTAAGATAAATTTAATGTAAAAATGATCATAAGTATGTGATTGTTTCAAGAGAAAGTTAAAAATCACAAAAGAAAGTGATATTGCAAAGATAACTTTTACCACTAGGTAATTTTCAAATCAAAACACCTAGGATAAGATATTTCAAATTGAAATATAAAATACCATGAATTTTGAGTGAATTATGATATCAAATGATAATGGTGTAACATATACATCACACTAAATTGAATTATTTCATAATATTAAATAAGTCTCAAAGGGATATAAATTGAGTTGAAATCACTTACATTATAATTCCTTTTAGTTATGTAGAATTTCACCTTATATATAGTTCTTTAAAAAATGTTAAAAACTTATTATAGAACCATAATCATGTTTATAATATCATATATGATCTTCTTATAATATCTTATTACTCATTTGTTAATAATCCTTCATTATTCTCACTATTTTTGGGTGTTAATTGCCAAGTTATTCAAGTATGTTTTGGAATGTTATTTGTATTAATATTACTTATATCATAATTTCAACATTTAAATAATGTAAAAACTTGATGTAAATATTATATATATTCAGTATATATGTATTTATAGTAATCTATAATTTTTTGAGATAGGAAGTTAAATGCACGGTTCACAAATATGGTAGGTTGTATATATGCATGAATGCTACTTCCATTTCTTTGTCATATTTATAAAATAAGTGATGTGTGTGTGTGTGTTATCATTAAATTATAAAACGTATGTCATATATATCACATATTTTTATTAAAACCATCCTTAATACATTCCATGTATAGTGTGAATGAATCACATCATTTTAAGTAGGTGGTTGTCCACATATCCACAGACGATGTTATCATGTTCCCAAAAAATGGAAATCATGAAGGTATGTGTTAGATAGTAATTAAATAAGATTAAAGTGTTAGAACCATATTCATGTGGTAAGATTGTATTTGTTGTTAATAGTTGTCAATATAGGACAAAATGAAGAAAGCGATGAAGAGGAATTCCAAATTTGATAGAGAATGGAATTCAAACAATCGTGGAACTGATATTATGTTCAAATTACATGTATCAAATTTGATACATTGTCTAAAACAATGAAACCGTATCATAGAGTGTCGAAGGTCTTGAAGTTATAAAGTGATCATGTGACATCTCACTTTTCAAAGAGACAATTCAAGACCCTAATTGAAGAGACGTGCATTATTTCATGAGGGGTCATGTAGAGATTTAAGATTTAAGAATGATAATACAAAGCTAAGAATATAATTCTAGTCATATTCAGTGTTTACTAGAAAGATTGATGTTGTTGGAAGACAAGAAAGTTGGGAAGTTGTAGTACTTTCCTTGGAGAATATTTCAATTCTGAAACTGATCGTTCAAAGAGTATATATCACAGTGGAAGGAGTTCATGATGAAAGCTACTAACTGTTGAAGAATCCATATGATAGTGAAGAAGCATGGGTGTTCCTGCCAAAGTAGATATTTATTATGGTTCTTTTTCCCAGTGTTTGCCAAATTTTTGGACCTCCAAATTGGGATTTTTTTGGCAATGTAAGGATTTCTACTTAGGAGTAAATGAGACGTGAAATGGTGAAAGAAATTAGCAAATGAATAAAACCACATACCTCAGAACATGGACCATGTACCTTGTCCAGGAATGTTTCATCGTTGTGTACCATGTAGCGAGAATGGTATGCTATACGGTCTGCGAAATGGGCCATGACACCAAAAATGGTTTGCAGTAGAAGGAGTGGCGGTACGTGTGATGGCTCGTTGTTGGTGGAAGAGATGCAGTACACAGACTGGAAGTCATATGGTATGAATAAGGTTAAAAGTACATAATAAAGGATCACAATATGCAGTGGAGGGTTATAGTATGCGGATAGAGTTCAATATGTGGTGAATTTTTTCCCATATTGAACATTTGGGTAAAACGGATTAGCAAAATTTTTAGAGTTATTTTCTTATATAAGGAGTGATAATCCCATAATTATGAGAGAGAAAATTAGATGAGAAAATATAATAACTGTGGAAGAACTAAACTAGGTCTAAAAGTGGTATATTAGAGAGATTCCACGTAGGAAGAAGTTGTATGAAAAAGATGAAACAATTTGAAAAATTGGAAGGCGCAGTCTAGGGAAGATATTCTGTATAGGAAAAAGTGGTAAATGGGAGATGAAATAATTTGCATAATTTGAAGAAGAAGTCTGCAGAAGGAAGAAATGGTACACCAAGGTGATATGTAGAGACGGTACACTAAGGTGATACGAAGAGGCAGTATATAGAGGTGATATGTATAATTGGTAAGCGGAGTTGATATGTGGAGGTGGTACATGGGAGAAGTACGCAAAGCAGGTGCGGTATGGAAAGTAGGAATGGTATGCGGAGCAGGCATGGTATGCAGACCAAGCACGGTATGCAGATCAATGATAGTCTATAGAATAAGGGGAAGTTTGTAAAATAAGAAACATCAAAAAGGGTGTTTGTGATTCTAGGGAAAAGAAGAATAATTTTTAGCACATTTAGTAATTTAACTAAAGGAGAAAACTTAATATAAAAGAGAATAAATTCGAGACTTCTATTCAAGCAGTGTCTCATGCTGAATAAAGACAAAGTCTTTCATGACAATATTTTGAAGTGACCTTCATGTCAATAAACTGATTAATGACTTCTCCAATTTAGTTTTCAAGGGAGAGTCAGCAGAAGTGATCTGAGGGAAGTAGTGATCTATCCCTAAACCTTTAGGCAGTGATCCTGGGACAGAGTGATTGTGCTCAAATATTTGTAATCCATAGCTTATTAAGGTTAGTGTAATTAGGTATGACTAGAAACCTGTTGGTGTATGCTCCTTAGACCTAGACCGTAGTGGTGAACCAAGTAAACGTGTTGTGTTTTCCTTCTGCATGTGAATGTTTTAATTAATACACATATCCATCATACAATTTTAAACAAGTTCGTACCAATATGTGAATAAGATCCAGTAAGGAAGAGAAAAATTTGACACCCTGAGTTACCCCACCCCCCCCCCCTCTAGGAGGTCTAGGGTCCTTCAATTGGTATCAGAGCTAAATGTTTACGTATGTTGGATACACATTATTAATTATATTCAAAAGAGGATTTGAGTTTTATTTCCAGAGTAAATAATGAAGAGTAGGCTTGATAAAAGTTTATTTATCTCTGATCAGAAGTCTATACCCAGAAATACCATCACTAATAGAAAAAAGAAAGATAAGATATAGTTAAAGAAGTCCCTATTACCTAAATAAGAGGTAATATGTGGTTTTCCATTCCATTCGTAAAGTGATGATGTTTCATTCTTGAAAATAAAAAATAAAGGAGATCGGGAGGTATATGTTTTCACCGTTGATCAATCTTCAGCCTTAGATGAAATTGATAGAGTACAAAAATACCTTTATGATAACTCCAAATATAGATTCATTGGTATTTTCAGAATATTTCAATGTATGCAGGAGGAAATCACCCAACTAATAAAATAAGAAGATTCTATGGAATAAGTCTTATTAAAAAAAATTATAATGTTATAATCTCTCCAGATAGATTGAATCCTTTGAAGAAACAAGGTGGAAACCTGAAATAAATATATAAAAATGGTTCAAATAAGTTGAAGAGGAAGAGAGAGTCATAAAGGATCTTGAAGTAAATATCCATGTGCTTGAAGGGAAACTAAAAAATTACATAGATGACAAGGGTCTACAATTGGAAGAGATATCCAAGAAGATCAATAAACATAACTCTTTGATTCAGAATAAAATGGTGTTGCATAAGGAATAAGTTGATAGAATGAAGAATGATTATGAAGAGAAGAGGACAATGATTGAAGATCAGAATGTTATTCTCAATAGTAAATGTTTAGAATTGGATGCTTAGTTGACCAATCTTTAGAAGACACATATTGAGACTTAAAAAAAGAATGAAATAGTTGATGTTGTACTCAATGCTCATTAGATGATTCTAAAGCTGAAATACCTCCAACATGTGACAAGAATATTATGATAACTCTTGATTATCTATCTCAAGAAATAGTGTATGTTTCTACTCAATGCTCATTGGAGGATTCTACTGTCAAAATACCTCCATCATATAATAATAATATCATGGATTCACTCATTGATCTATCATAAGTAGTTGAGAAGAATAAGGTACCATCCAAAACATCTTGTAATCATGTTTCTAAATATTTTTCCATAATTAGTGCAGTTTGGAAGAGAAATTAAAAAAAATGTATGGATGAGGAAAGGTGAGGAGTTACTTATTACAATGTCTAGGGTGAATAGAAATAAAAATGTGGATTGTGGTTCTCCACAAAGATCACAAAAAGTGAAGAAGATGGCCCAACAACCTAATAAAAATAAATCAAGATTTGTGGTTCAATGTTGGTGCTACAACATATTTGGGAATTGTACAATAAACCGTTGGTACAATCCTTATAATGTAAAATCACAAAATAATCCTACCTCATTGGGAAGAAAGCTAGAGAAAAAGAAGCAACATTCGTATGTCCAGAGGCGTCTATTTACTGTAAACATATTTTGAATGCTTGATAAAATTTGTGATGTATGCAATGTAAGTGGTCACAAGGTAGGTACATGTCCATATCAACATGCATTCATCGATGATAAGAAAAGAAGACATCTAATGTAAGATAAGTATGAAGCACCTTCCTTGGGATGTAGACAGAAGAATATTGTGAAAATAAATTCACCAAGAGGATCTCAAGTAGGGAAACTAAGAAGACCCTATATTTTAGATCCATTAAATTTAAGGGCTATTCATCCAAAATAGCAACTAAGAAGGATGACAATTAGATGAACCTATGTTGAAGATCCAAACCTACTGCAACACTTCCAAATGACATATTGGTCATCTAGCCAAAACATTTGGAAATAATGAGGAAAATTAAAGATGAAAAGGCCAATATTTGTACTAATGGAAAAGGAAAGCTTTCATGTGATGAAGATAAACTGTATGAGAGAGTGTGAACTAAAGGAAACACACGTGTTAAAGAAGTTTTTTGTGAGAGATGTATGAAATATGGTCACATTTCAAAAGTTTGTCTAACCATAATACCTGAGCAAGTAGAAGTCTTTAAAAGGAGTAAGAATGTATCTTTCATGATGGATATTAAGAAGAAAAACTCTATACACAAAGCAGAAGAAAAATTAAAGAGATCCATGTCACATCATCATGGATCATAAAAGATGTTCAGATATAAGAGGATGAAGACAGGAGAAAATATAGCATCTTGGTTGAGGAAACTATCTCAGCCTTCCAGATCACATTGAAGAAGCAAGGAGGAGCCACCTTATTCCCTTAATCATTTGTGTATTCTATCTGTGCTAATAATATATGAAATTTAAGTTGAATCATTCTCTTAGGGGGAGAACCTGAGAAGTAGTGAATGTTATCAACTCTTGATATCTAAGATGAATAATTTGACATCCTTGAAAGATTCTTCAATTGATATTAAATGATTAAAATGATGAAGGATCACCCTTAATGAAGATGATAAGGAGTGTTTCCCTTGAGGGGGAGACAAATAAAGAAACTTCCAGGGTTATTATCTTAATCAGTATCAACATTAGTTGGTATCAAATTCAATTACTCCCGAAATTTCTTGAAGAACATGTCATTGAAAAAGGTATGTCATTTCCCAATCTCTCATCCTTGTTTACCCAGTATGAAGATCATTTGACAAAGATGGAGTAACTGAATTAATTAGTGACATAAAAAGAATAGAAGTTACCCAAGGTCACTTATCCTGACAACTGGACTTGAATGTTTTTGATCAGTTTGTTGAAGTGAGTGTATGAGTGTTGGGTTTATTGTTTCCTATCACATTAAATATCTTCATCTTTAAACATAACTGGAAATCCTTCAAAGATAATAATATAAGTTCTCAACTAATGAGCTATCGTGATCTATGGATAATGGACATCTTTGTGGTCTAAATCAAATCCTCTTGTTTTCTACACCATGAATTTCTCAAGGAGACTTAGAGTGAAACGATTTATGGCACATTTTTTAATAAAGGACTAATACCCTTTTCCCATTTACTTTGTATTTATTTTGAACAAGGGGGAGAGAAAGTGAAATGAAAGTTCAAAAGGTGGATAGAAAAAAGAAGAAAAAAAGGGAGAGATAAGTTTCTTATTTTGACATTGAAACATTCATTTGAGGAGAAATTTAATGTATTGACAAAAAAATACAAAGGGGGGAATTTTGGAACCATATTCATGTATGAAGATTGTATATGTTGTTAATAGTTGTCAATATAGGTCAAAATAGATAAGGAGACGAAGAGGAACTCTAAAGTTGATGGAGAATGTAATTAAGAAGATTGATCGATAATATTAAGTTCAAAGTACAAGTATCAAAGGTGATACATTGTGTATAACTATGAAATAATCTCAGAGAGTTTTGAAGGGCTCGAAGTTATAAAGTGATCATGCAACATCTCACTATTCAAAGAGACCATGCAAGAGCCTACTTGAAGAGACACAGATTTTTTCATGAGGGATCATGTCAAGATTAGAAGATTTAAGAATGATCATACCAAATTGAGAAGATGATCCTTGTCATATTTCGTAAAGACTCGTAAATTTCAAGGAAATTTTTTTTTCTTAAATACTATAGAATTTTATGAGTATGCAGTTTCTGACGGCACCTGAATCTGAGGCCCGGTGTGCCCAGAATCATTTTTTGAATTTTTTTCGGGTACGTTTAGTAAATGTACGAGCGAGTTTTTCTATCTTTTGAACCAATTCTCGAAATTGAAATCTGAGGACACCGATGAACTCACAGCGCCGGGGAACTTTATTGCAGTTGCGTTTTCTCGGGAGGAGAAGTTAATTTTTTTGGATTAATAAAAAAGTTAAATAAAATTATTGTGCACAATTTTATTAATCTTGGGTGGTTTTTTTCATACAAGGAGAAGTTAGATGTGGGGCCCACACCCCACATAACCTCCCCTAATAGTATTTAGTGTGGTGGGCCCACACGAACCTAAACCCTTTCACCTCCTCTCAACTCCCCCTTAATTCCATACTGTTTAATTTGACAACTTCTCATTAATGGTGGAGCCTCTCCACCTCCCACTTCCCATAAATTGTGCCAACTCATATAATTAATGTCTACATTATTTATTTGGCACCTCTTTTGATTTGAATTGCGTGGAAATTCTATTAAAATGGGAGCCTTTTATTTCTTTTGTGTTGGAAAGTTGCTATTGGGGAGGCTCTAGAGAATTAGGAGAGAGGTGATCCCTTTTCGATGAAGAACACTGTTATTCAATGAAGAACATCCCCGATGAAGAACGCGAAGGACTTCTTCCAACGACGCTTCTTCCTCGAACGCACCCCGACGTCAAGGAATCTACGTCGTCTTCGGATTCTCTTCCCGCAACACGACGACAACTCTTCCTCCCATGTTAATGGGATGACACCGTTCTCCATGACGTCATCTTCTGCTATGCCCGACTACCACGACGCTCGTCTTCCGTGGCTCGTCGACGTGCGACGTCAATTACGACGTGTGACGTCAATTACAACGTGCGACGTCAATTACGAGGTAGGTGATTTCAGATTCCATGGGACAAAGCCATCTACCGTGACTCTCATCTTCCATGGCTCGTTGACGTGTGAACCATTAGTCGGGTTGGTCCTGCCGAGCCAGGAGGAGCTGACCCGCCAGCCCACCGGGCTTGACGGTCCGGGCCCATTTCACTTAAATGTCAATAACTTCACGACCATGCGTCTGATCGACGTGCCGTCTGCGGAACTGGGATCCTTGTGATGAGGCAGTTCTTTTGCGATACTCTAATTGAGTTTTGGATGACCTTGGAAAACAGCGGGGTTTGGAATGATCGTAATTCCAACTGGGCCCTTGGAACGGAAAAGCTAATAACTCTCGGACTGGGTGTCCGATTGACACGTCATCTGTTGCGTTCTGTTCCTTTTGACGAGACAGAGCTTCGGGATACATCAACTCTGGACTTCGTGATAGTTGATGTATCGACCCCTTGGCTCGAGGATTGGACCCTCCCGGAATCAAGCGTGATGTGTGCAGGAACCCTAGAGCTGGTTGCGACTGCGTCGACTACTATACTGGAATCCTCCATGGGTTCGACAGCGATGAAAACCATACTGTAATCCTCCGTGGGTTTGACAGCAATGACTACCATACTGGAATCCTCTGTGGGTTCGACGGTGATGACTAATGTTCTTGTATCCTGTGTGGGTCTGGTAGTTTGACCTCTGTACTTGTATCCTGTGTGGTTCTAGAAGAGTAGTTGGTCTTTTATCCTATGTGGGTCTGACAGCTTAGCCATTCTTGTATCTTTTGTGTGTCTGATATATTAGATGAATTAGTAACTACATATGATCATCTCTATTTCTATACGAAAGATGTATACCTATGTGAGATGAGTCTTGACTTTCAATCATTATCATTGATGTGATTTACTTCTTTCCTGTGTTGACTGGTTTGTACTTGGGCTCGAGAGTTGGAGTCGTACTATGGATGATAACTTAGGTACATGTATGGGCATATACCTAAGTAGGGTTTGTTGATACTTCATGTTTTTATCTCTCTTCTGTGGTTTATCCTTTCTGGATTCTGGGAGACCCTTGGGGGTCTCGGGGTCCCTACTAAGTATCGTATACTCACCCCTACACGGTCTTTTCCCACACTACATTGTGTTGGATGCAGACGGCGGACAACACTGATCGAGGTAGGGACTTATAGAGCTGGATAGTACCTGGAGGTGGACCACTTGGCGAGACGCTCACGGAGCGGATGGACGTATTTGAGATGCTGAGGAGGCCATCTATACCCACCCTTTAGGTGGGATTCCCAGAGGATGACTCAGTGGTGGCTGTTTTACTTTACTAGAGTTGTACTAGATTTTCAGTTGTACTGTACCATATAGTTGGGTTTGTATACTGGCCCATTTACTTTTCCGCACTTACTTTTGTAATTAGTTTACTTAGTGTTTACTTCATTGTGTACTCTGTTGTGTTTGTTTACTTTTATAAAGGCAATGCCTTCCTTGCTTAGGGATTTACTCCATTGGTGGTAGTTTCCAGCCCCTGGCCTATGGAAGGCGGGCTTTGGGTAGTCACGGCATGGGCCCCGAGGACGGGTCGTGAAAAATTGGTATCAAAGGAGTCAATTCTACCGCAGAACTTAGGACTCTGATCATTCATTTTTGTGAATCAATATTGTTAATAGTACTGAGTGTGGTTTTTAGTCCAGTGTGTCCAGTGTTGGTGCGGCGACTGACATATCCATACATCAGGACCTTGACCTCTGATTTCTGACTCTGTGCCTGAAAACACTGATTGTTTGTGTGTTTCCTTTGAAAAGTTTTCTTTTTGATGACTTTGTGTCAACTCACCAGGTATACTATTTGACCGTGGTGCACCTGTTTCTTTTCAGTATGGCCCCATGAAGGCAGCCAGCTAGGGTTCTGAGTTACGTACGAGATGGAAGCCCACCGAGCGACGAGGCCTCGGGGCAGGGCCCCATCACAGCGGAGGCACCAGTGGTACCATTACTCTCTAGGACACCGATACTACCAGCCCTAGTAGTAGAGAGTGCACGCCGCCTGAGTTCGTTGCACGAGCTCCAGCGATAGAGGCCGCCTAGGATCCGTGGAGAGACGGACCCACAGGCAGCTGAGGATTGGCTGGAGGCTATCGTCAGAGTTTTTAGATTGGTAGGGACACCAGCTGACCTTATGGTGATCCTTGTCGTGAGTCTCCTGTGGGCAGCAATAGGTAGATGGTGGAGCCTGATACTCGAGGTTCATGATGAGGCATCACTACTTTGGACAAACTTCGAGAGTCTCTTCCACTTGGAGTTTGTTCTAGCCACCCTTCATGCGGTGCAGATTCAGGAGTTACTACATCTGCAGCGGGGCATCATGAAAGTATCTCAGTACTCAGAGAGGTTTACTAACCTCTCACGCTACTCCACGGATATGGTACGGGACACATTCTTCAGGGCCCAGACCTTTGAGTAGGGTCTGAGGCATGAGATCAATGATTCGACGATTCCCCTCAGCATCCCAATGCAGGCAAGGGTGCTGGAGCGAGCCCTTCTAGTGGAGAGCTTTCTAGCTGAGTTGTCACCAGAGGCAAGACCCACCGCAGGGTGACACGTAGTAGAGTTTTCTGCATCCGGTAGTAGACAGATGTCACATGGGTCTAAGCAGACCAGGCCATCAGGTGGGCAACCTCAGGATATAGGTTCGGTTGTGCTGGGTACACGAAACAGATTCGTCCTTACGAGGAGTAGGCAGAGTTATGAATGCGGTGGGCAGGGCCACATGTCTCATGACTTCCCGACCCTCTATGCATATGAGCAGCAGATAGTAGAGGGACCTCCCAGGAAGAGGTAGAGGTTTGACCATAGTGGTCCTCCGGGAGCGGGAGGACGTGGCAGAGGAGCTGGCTGAGCAGTGGGTGGTGGATGACGTTTCGAGGCTCTACCACCACCACCACTAGGAGGTCCACCCCAACCACAGGGATCTAGCAGACAGAGGCGGGCTCAGCTCCAGGCAGTTGAGGTCTACGACAAGGGCTCACTTGAGATGTTTCGTGTTACTATCTGTGTCTACTCCACCCATGTTGCAGTACTTAGAGAAATAGGTGCAAGTCATTCTTTTATTTCCACTACCCTTGTTCGGAGCTCGGAGATTCCAACGGAGTCGTTGGCTCGATCCTTACAGCTAGAGACTCCTACGGGAGCAGACTCGATGATTACGCACTGGTTTCGGTAGTGTGAACTTACTCTAGGAGGTGAGAGATTCAGCTGGGATCTTATTGTAGCGGCGTTGAGGCCTTACGACGTCATCTTGGGTATGGACTGGTTATCTATAGTCTATTCTCAGATCGACTGTATTAGGTTCAAAGTGTGGTGTGTCCGCACCGATGGGACTAGGTTCACCTTCATCAGCGAGAAGTGAGCCTTTGCAGTGCAGGATGGACTTATGCAGAGGAGAGGGCATCCAATCACACATTAGTTGGCTAGTCTCATCCTCAGAGTGGTAGATGTGCAGAGTCTGAGTTTTTCTATTGTAGTGGATCAGTACGCGGATGTTTTTCCTGACGAAATTCCAGGACTACCTCCTTGCATAGAGGTATAATTATACATAGACCTATACCCCGGGACAGCACCGATATATACCCCAGCATATCAGATGTCTCCCACCGAGCTTCGTGATCTACGGGTATAGCTGGAGGACTTGCGGGGAAAGGGATTTATCATACCCAGTGTTTCACCCTGGGCTTCTCTGATTTTGTTCGTCAAGAAGGCAGATGGGAGCTTGCGACTGTGTGTCAACTAGCGTATCTTAAATCAGGTGACCGTAAAAAATAAGTACCCACTTTTGAGGATTGACGACCTCTTTGATCTTCTCAAGGGAGCACGATGGTTCTCGAAGATAGACCTCAGGTCAGGCTATCACCAGCTCAGAATTCGAGATGAGGATGTGAAGAAGATGGCCTCCAGGTGTCGGTATGGCCACTACGAGTTCTTGGTTATTCCCTTCAGTGTAAACAATGCTACAACAGTGTTCATGAGTCTCATGAATAGGATCTTCCAGCCTTACCTCAATCGATTTGTCATATTCTTCATCAACGACATACTGATTTACTTGACTATTGAGGAGGAGCACACCTACCATTTGTGGGTAGTACTGGACACACTCCAGGAGAACTAGCTTTATGGTAAGCTCTCGAAGTGCCAGTTCTAGATTCGAGAGGTTCCCTTCTTAGGACACGTCATTTCGGAGGTGTGGGTAGTAGTGGATCCAGTGAATATCGAGGAAGTTCTTTCTTGGGAGCCACCTAGGAGTGTGATAGAGGTTCGGAGTTTCCTGGGCTTGGCTGTATACTATCGGGTATTTGTGCCAGACTTCTCCATATCTGTTGCACCGCTTTCATCTTTGACAAAGAAGGGGAAACCCTTTGTGTGGTCAGATAGATGCCATCAGATCTTTCAGGAGCTGAGGTGGATATTTACCAGTGCGCCCATCTTGAGGCTACTGGAGGAGGGCGTAGTGTATGTAGTTTACTACAATGTATCAAGGACTGGACTCGGGTTCTTCTTGATGCAGGAGTGAGCAGTGATCGATTACGGTTCACAGTAGTTGAGGCAGCATGAGCATAACTACACTACCCATGACCTAGAGTTAGTAGCAGTGGTCTTCGCCTTGAAGATGTGGTGGCACTATCTGATGGGCGAGCGCTTTATAGTCTACTCTAACCACCACAGTCTCTGGTACATCTTCTCGCATAAGGACCTGAACCTGAGATAGCGATGATGGTTTGAGTTCCCCCATGACTATGACTTTGAGATAGTCTATACTCCTAGGACAGAGAACATTGTAGCTAATCCTCTCAATACGAGATCGGGAATTCAACTACTATGAGAGGTGATGGAGCAGCTAGCCGTGTTGTAGATATACTTTTTGGATATAGATGGAGCAGCCTTTCTTCAGTCTCTCACAGTCACTCCTCCACTTCTTTAGCAAGCCAGGGAGGCACAGCGTGGGGATGTTGACTGTGAGACACGACGTGCTCAGATATCCTCAGGGCAGGCACCTGATGGATTTTTTGAAGGAGGAGAGCACGTCATCTTCTTTAGGGGATGTACCATGCTACCAGTTTCACTACAGGATGAGGTGATGAGGGAGTTCTACACTTCCCCTCTGTGGTACATCCAGGAGTGGCGATGATGTATCGGGACCTCAGACGATAGCACTGGTGTCCAGGTATGAAGAAGGTTGTCTCAGAGTTTGTTTCATGATTCCTCACTTGTCAACAAGTCAAGGCGGAGCACCATGTACCAACAGGCTTGGTACAACCCTTAGAGGTCCCAGAGTGGAAGTGGGACGAGATATCTATGGATTTTATGACTGGGATTCCACGTACATCCAGAGGGCACAACTCTATCTGGATGATCGTAGATCGACTCACCAAGTCGGCCCACTTCCTACCAATCAGAGAGAAAGGCTCAGTAGAGAGCTTGGGATGCCTCTACAAACGAGAGATCGTATGGCTTCATGGTGTGCCATCGACTATCGCCTCCGATCGAGACACTCGTTTCACTTCTCGGCTATGGAAGGGGTTGCAGGAGGCTTTTGGCATGCAGCTTCGCTTGAGCATCGCCTTCCATTCTCAGATGGATGGTCAGACTGAGAGGACTATTCAGACTCTCGAGGGCATGCTCTCTGCATGTGTCCTCAACTTTGGTCACAGCTAGGAGGATCGCTTACCCTTGGTGGAGTTTGTGTACAACAATATCTACCACTCCACCATCGGGATGGCCCCTTACAAGGCACTATACGACCGACATTGCAGATCACCTCTGTGCTGGACAGACCCAGTGGAGTTAGCACTAGTAGGGCCAGAGATGGTGTAGGCTATGATGGAGAAGGAGCAGATCGTCCAGGAGAAGATGAAGACTGCACAGAGCAGACATAATTCCTATGCTGATTGGAGATGGAGACCACTAGAGTTTTAGGATGGTGACCAATTTTTTCCTATGGGTCTCACCTCGATGAGGTCTACATAGATTTGGCTGGGGCAGAAAGTTATCTCCATGATTCATCAGACCTTTCTAGGTCCTCAATAGGGAAGGTGAGGTGGATTACTGTCTGGGCCTTCCACCTCAGTTGCATCGGGTGCACGACGTCTTCCACGTATCTCAGCTGAGGAGATATGTGCACGACCTGACCCATATCATCGACCACAGAGAGCTGGATATCAATGAAGGGGAGAACTCCATGAAGGTCCCAGTGGAGATCGAGGATCGACAGGAGTAGGTCCTATGTGGATGGTCGATTCCTCTGGTGCATGTTCGCTAGCAGCACGGGAACCTTCAGAAGATCACTTGGGAGTGGGAGGCTAATATGAATTCTTAGTACCCCCATTTGTTCCCCTAGTGTGTGTTATAGCTTTATGGGGATGTAAATCACTGAGGTGGAGGTAATTTAAAGACCCGTAAATTTCAATTAATTTTTTTTCTTAAATACTTTGGAATTTTATGAATACGCAATTTCTGACGGCACCTGAATCTGAGGCCTGGTGTGCCCGGAATCATTTTTTGAAGTTTTGTTCGGGTACGTTCAGTAAATGTACGAGTGAGTTTTTCTATATTTTGAACCGGTGCTCGGAATTGAAATCTAAGGATACCAAGGAACTCATAGCGTCGGTATTCTCTTAAGGGGACCTTTACCGTAGTTTTGTTTTCTCGGGAGAAGAAGTGAATTTTTGGGGATTAATAAAAAAAGTTAAATAAAATTGTTGTACACAATTTTATTTATCTTTGGTGGTTTTTTCATAAAAAGAGAAGTTAGAGGTGGGTCCCACACCCCAAATAACCTCCCCTGAGAGAATTTACTATGTTGGGGCCCACACAAACCTGAACCCTTTCACTACCCCTCAACTCCCCATTAATTCCCTATTGTTTAATTTGACAACTCCTCATTAATGGTGGAGCATCTCCACCTCCCTCTTCCCATAAATTTTGCCAACTCATATAATTAATTTCTAAATTAATTATTTGGAACCTATTTTGATTTGAATTGTGTGGAAATTCTATTAAAATGGGAGCCTTTTATTTCTTTTGGGTTGGAAACTTTCTATTGGGGAGTTTCTTGATAATTTGAAGAGAGGTGATCCCTTTTCGATGAAGAACATCGTTCTTCAATAAAGAACATCCCCGATGAAGAATGAGAAGGACTTCTTACAACGATGCTTCTTCGTTGGACGCACCTCGACGTCAAGGAATCTACGTCATCTTTAGATTCTCTTCCTGCATCACGGTGGAAACTCTTCCTCCCACGTTGACAGGACGGCACCATTCTCCACGACCCCGTCTTCCGTGAGGCCCGACTACCGCGATGCTCATCTTTCGTGGCTCGTCGACGTGCGACGTCAATTACAAGGTAAGGGTTTGATATAATTTGTAAGAAAATGAAATTATATCCCATCCTTGGTGAATACTTGATTTTTCCTTGGCCAATTGATATCACCTAACGCGAATTGTGCAGGCCGAAAGAACATGGCCCGATGACCCTCCTGTGGTTCTTGAATATTTTGGCGGTGGAAATGGGAGGTAGTGGCGACCGGAGGTGGTGGCGAACGGATGTGGTGGCTGCACACCGACTGCATGGAAGAAACCATGGCCCACATCTTCTGGCCTTTGGAAGAAGATGAACCAGCCGGCTAAAGTCGATCGGGCCAGAAAAACCACAGTGCCACGAGGGCACCACGCTGCGGAGTATCGCGGCCTGCGTTCCGTGGGCCGCTTGGCGGATGAACCGGCTGGCAGGCGGCCGACCGGGCTGGGAAGACCCTGCAATTCAAGGAGGGCGCCATGCTAGGGGAATAGCATCCCGCCCATGCCAGCCGCTCGCACCGAGAAGACCGGCCGGATAAGAGGGTGGGGCCATCGGTTTCTGAAGTCGGGGGGGGCCACCCCCCCCCCCCCCCCCGCACCGTCTTGGCCAGCTGGCCAAGCCGCGGCCTGCCACGGGTCGGGCCATGCCAGCTGGGCTAGGCCGCACCCCGCTAGGCCGGGCCACAAACTATTGGGCTGGGCCGACCCTTTAGTCAGGTCGGACCAGCCGAGCCATGACGGGCCGACCCGCCATCCCACTGGGCTTGACGGGCCGGGCCCATTTTGCTTCAATGAGAATAACTTCACAATTTCACGTCTGATCGACGTGCCATCTATGGCACTAGGACACTTGTGAATAGGCAGTCCTTTTGTGATACTCTATGTTAGATTTGTATGACTTTGGAAAATGGCCAGGTTTGGAACGAGCGTAATTCCAACCAGGACCCTAGAATGGAAAAGCTAATAACTCTCAGACCGGGCATTCGATTAACGCGCAGTCTATTGAGTTGGATTCCTTTTGATGAGGCGGAACATCGGGATACATAAACTATGTACTTAATGATAGTTGATGTATCGACCCCTTGTCTTGAGGAGCGGACCCTCCCGGAATCGAGTGTTTTGTGTGAGGTAACCCTAGAGCTAGCTGCGACTACGTCAACTACTGTACTGGAATCCTCTGTAGGTTCGACAGCGACAACTACTATACCATAATCCTCTGTGGGTTCGACAGTGATGACTACCGTACCGTAATCGTCTGTGGGTTTGACGACGATGACTACTTTTCTTGTATCCTATGTGGTTCTGGTAGTTTGACCTCTGTACTTGTATCGTATGTGGGTCTGGAAGAGTAGCTGTTCTTGTATCTTGTGTGGGTCCGACAACATAGCTAGTCTTGTATCATGTGTGGGTCTGATAGCTTAGATGAATTAGTAACTAAATTTTATCATCTCTATCTCTATACGAAAGATGTAAACCTGTGTGAGCTGAGTCTTGACTTTCAATCATTATCATCGATGTGATTGACTTATTTCCTGTGTGGACTGGGTTGTACTTGGGCTCGAGAGTTGGATCTGTACTGTGGTTGATAACTTAGGTATATGTATGTTCATATACCTAAGTAGGTTTTTTTGATACTTCATGTTTGTATCTCTCTTCGGTGGTTTATCCTTTTTGGATTCTCAGAGACCCTCGGGGGTCTCGGGGTCCCTACTGAGTATCATATACTCACCCATGCATGGGATTTTCCTGTACTATGTTGTGTTGGATGCAGATGGCAGACAGCACTGATCGAGGTAGGGACTTGTATATCTATACGGTACCCAGAGGTGGACCACTTGGCGAGATTTACACGGAGCGGACGGACGAATTTGAGGTGCTGAGGAGGACATTTGTACCCACCCTTCAGGTGGGATTCTCGGAGGATGACTTAGTGGTTGCTATTTTAATTTACTGTAGTTGTACTAGCTTTTCAGTTTTACTGTACCTTACAGTTGGTTTTGTGTACTGGCCCATTTACTTTTCTGCACTTACTTTTTTACTTAGTTTACTTAGTGTTTACTTAAGTTGTGTACTTTGTTGTGTTTGTTAACTTTTATAAAGGCAATGCCTTCCCCGGTTAGGGATTTACACCTTTGGTACCAGTCACCAGCCCCTGGCCTATAGAAGCCGGGCTTGGGGTAGTCACGTCACGGGCTCTGAGGATGGGTTATGACATATTCAATGTATATTGGAAAGACTAATGTTGCTGGAAGACAAGGAAGTTGGGAAGTTGTTGTACTTTCCCTGGAGAATTTGACAATGCTGAAACTGATCATTTAAATGTTATATATCATGGTGGAAGGATTTCTTGATGAAATCCACTGACTATTGAAGAATCCAGATGATAGTAAAAAACAATGTGTGTTCTTTTTGAAGTAGATATTTATGGTGGTGTGGTTTCGTAGAGTTTTCCAATATTTTTGACCTCCAAATTGAGATTTTGTTTTAGGAAATAGAAGGATTTCTACAAAGGATTGAACGAGATATGAAATAGAAAAGGAAATAAGAAAAAGAATCAAACTATGTACCTTGGAACATGGACCGAATACCATGTTTGATAATGGTTCATGGACACGTACCATGTAGTGGTAATGTTATATAGGGTGGTTTGTAGAACATGTCGCGATACCATTAATGGTTTGAGGTGGAGGGAATTGTGGTACATGGGATGGATCGTCATTGGTGGAAGAGATGCAGTACACAAACCAGTAGGCTTATGGTACGCAAAAGTTTAGTAGTATGCAGTAAATTATCATAGTACATGGTGTAGGATTATAGTACATTGATGGAGTTTAGTATGCTGTGAAGTTTGTCACACATTGAAAATTTGGGTAGAACTAATTATCGAAATTTTCAGAGTTATTTTCCTATATAAGGAGTGTTGATCTAATAATTTAGATAGAGAGAATTCGATAAGAAAATATCTTCATTTTGGAATAACATGGCTTGGGTCGAAAGTTGTATATGAGAGAGATTCCGTGTAGGACGAAGCAGTATGCGAAAGACTAAATGATTTTCAAAATTGTAAGGAGAAGTTTGCAGAAGAGATTCTACATAGGAAAAAGGGGTATGCGGGAGAAGAAATAATTCACATAATTTGAAGAAGAAGTCTACATAAGGAAGAAATGGTATGCTAAGGTGATACACATAGGCGGTATGCGGAGGCGATATGTGGAGGAGATACGCAGAGGCAATACGTGGAGGTGATACACAGAGGTAATACGTGGAGGTGACATGTTTAGGTGGTACATGGGTGCGGTATGTGTAGAAATTTTAGTACATGAAGCAGGAATGATACACAGAGTAGGCATGGTACACATATTAGGCGCGGTATGCGGAGCAGGTGCGGTATGCGGAGAAAGTGCAATACATGGAGTAGGTGCAGTATGTGGAGCAAGCGCGGTGTGCAAATCAGTGAAAATCTATAGAATTAGGGATATTTAGTGAAAGAAGAAACATCATATAGGTCGTTTCTGATTCTAGGGAAAAGAATAAGTTTTAGTGCATTCATTACTTTCACTAACGGAGAAAACTCAATATAAAATAGCATCAATTTGGGACTTCGATGCAAGTAGTATCTCATGTTGAACAGAGACAAAGTCCTTCATGACAATCTGTTGAAGTGACCTTTAAGTCGATAAACTGATTGAAGCCCTCTCCATTGCAGTGAGAGAGGGATAGTCAATGGAAGTGATCTAGGGGAAGTAGTGAGCTATCCCTAAACCTTTAGCCAGTGAGCTTGGGACAGATTGATTGTGCCCGAATCTTTGTAATTCACTACTAGTGAATATTAGTGGAATTAGACACGATTAGAAACTTGTTAGCCTATACTCCTTGGACGTATCCCTTAGTGGTGAACCAAGTAAAATTGTTGTGATTTTCATCTATATGTGAATTTTTTTAATTACTGCACATATCCATCATATAGGTTTAAACAAGTTCCTACCAATGCGGGAATAAGATCCAGTAAAGAAGAGAAAAAGTTGACACCCTGATTCACCCCCCCCCCTCATCAGGGTGTTCTAGGTTCCTTCATAAAGACATTATAAATATCTTATATATCATATAAAATAATAAATGCATCTTTATTATCAACCATGAAATGTGGTAATTGAATAATGGATGATATTGGTTCATTAGACGGTAGTCTGTCGTACACATGAATAATGATTGCATATCCTATTTGATGGAAGTGTGTGTAAGTGTATTTCATACCATTAAGGTAAATAATATCATTATATTTAGGATAATGATTTTATTATATAATCAATATATAAAAATAATTCCAAGGGGTGGAGAAATAAATGAAGCCAAAGTGATCATTGAATAATGTTACCTCTTATTCAGGTAACTCTTTTTGGGTTATACCAAAAGACTCCCTTGGTTTGATTTATTCCCAAAGTGAGGCTTATAAGATAATATTATGGATATTTTTAGCTTATTATTTATGGTTTTGGAGTATCCAAAGGGATTTAGTGGTGTGAATATTTGGGAGGGGGATTTCTTTTTTATAGTGGAGGAGGAGTGGCATTCTTTTAAATATAAAATGGTAAACACTATTGGGAGGTATCCCATACATAATGTGCCTCAAATACTGAAAATAAATCTAGAAAAGATGTGTAATTTTTAAATTATATCCATCCAATATTTTAGGGACATGTTTATAAGTCATTTTTCCCTTAATTTTACAGTTTAGTCCCATGTTAGGCATGTTTTTCTCTTAATGGTTTTAATTAATTTTAATTTTTTTAACTAATATGTTGGGTAAAAAAATAATTTGAACTTACTAAAAATTATATATTATGATTATTAAAAATATTTAATCCATTTTTACCAATTATAATCACATAATTGGAATAAATTAATTTAAAATTAATCCTACAGACGTGATGATAAAGCAAGTTTTAAAGTGTAAATATCCGAAAGTTTACTATGTTTTTATATCTAAATTCAATTTAAAAATAATTTTAATGAACTAAATTATATTAATATATTAAATATATATCTAATTAAATGTAAAAATCCTATAAAAATATAGTTTAACCTTATAAATAAATTATATGAAAAAATAGTTTTCAATTAAAATTCAGTATTTTTCACTATTCGCCAAAAAATGAAATATTTCTGAAAAATACCCAAAATTCACACTAAGATAATTTTGATATTCTTATTTCAGAAATTACATTTATTTTGAAAAATAAGTTTTATAAAAGTTTCAAATATTGTATTTAAAATATTTTTTCAATTAAAAGTCAGTAAAACTGCCTTTATAAAAATATAACTTTTTATTCGTAAAATTGGACTTGTTCTGATAATATATATTTCTATAAAATATATTAGAAAATTTTCAAAAAAAATTATTTCATATATATATATATAAATATATTATAAATATCATTCACAAATATTAATTAATTTAATTTTTTAGGATAAAACAGATTTTTGAGCATAAAAACATTTCCTTGATATTCAATTGGTTTTTATATTCATTTCTAATTATTTCATAACTAATTATTTAATTTTATATTTTTTTAAAACATATATTTTTATAAGTTATATAATCCCATTAATAAAATTTAATTTAATTTCTAGTTTATATATTATTATATTAAATAATTATATTTTAATAATATATTATTGTTTGGAAAATCTTGGTCTTACGTGAAACACAAGTCATAAAAGAAAGAAATTGTTGTGTGTGACGCAAGATAACTTTAGCATTTTGTGTATAGTAATATAAAATTTATGATTCATGTAATGCAAGATAATCTAAATGTTTCTTATAATGAAATCTTAACTTGGTATTTATTTTAAAGCAAGCTAGGAACAAAATTAAATTTATTCTAAAAGGGAAATATTGTAAAGTTTTGGGGTGTAACATTCTCTCCGCCTTAAATAAATTGTTTCCTTGAAATTTAAAATTGACCTCAGTAATCAAGATTTTGATATTTGAAAATAAACT
The DNA here is from genome assembly GCA_963277665.1 of Viscum album. Taxonomy (NCBI): domain Eukaryota; kingdom Viridiplantae; phylum Streptophyta; class Magnoliopsida; order Santalales; family Viscaceae; genus Viscum; species Viscum album. The sequence goes on from OY728120.1 coordinate 239,165,503, forward strand.
AATATTTAAAAACCCACATCATAAATAGGGTTTATAACACATCTACACAATGTTAGGGAAAAGGAAGTACAATGGTCACATAAATAGGTTCCCAAGTAGAAGAATATAGGTGGGAAATGGAAATGTGGACATAGAAGAAAAATATAACTATCAAGTTATGTTGGAGAGTGATAAAGAACATATTCATGAAAAATTTATTGACCATAAATCCATAATTTTGAGGTGTGAGAAGGGTCATTCATATCATCAAAAATATGATAATAGGACTACATTTTGGTTTCGTGACTCTTTTCCCAGATATGAGAAATTATTTCACTATATAAGAATGTAAGGAAATATAATTAAATGATATGTTTCTTTTTCATAAACCCAGTATTATCCTTTGATTTTGCCTCAAACTATTTCTAGTCCATCTCTTAACATAAGTTTCATCATACGGTGAAGTAATAAATTAACCTCTAAAACATCATCCATTGGTCAACTTCAACCATTTCATAAATGGTTAACTTTTTTAAAAGATTATGATCCAACACCTTAGAATGAAGGTTTCGGAATTTAGATAATGAACATATCATTAGTCTATAATCAACATGATTTATCTCTTTATTCACCACATACTGAACATGCGAACACCATCATCATGTGTTCTCTTAAAACATGGTAATGACGTGAATTACCATAAAACCTTATTGAAAATGTGCATTATTTATTATTCCTTATATAAAACATAGGATATAGGATGTATTAATTGAATCCAAAATGTTTTAGACTCTATCAATTATAGAATAGCCTCTTTTCCAATAAATCATTAATCAGTTACAAGGTAATTGGTACTATATAATTTACCTTATCTAACAAAATTATCTCTTTATTCCAACATCAGTATCTTAGAATCATGAACATATTAGGGGTTATCATTCCCTCAACCATATGTTCTCCAAGAGTTCAAATTTTTACTAAATCATTTTTCTTTATCAACGGTACCATTCCAAATATGATTTCAAATCCTTAACAAAAAATTATGATTGTACAATACTCATATATTCCATATTTCTTATAACCAGTCATCATTGATAAAATGATAAAATTACATAATTGTTGAATCCAAAAATAATCACATTAATCATTCCTCTTCATATTTGGTAATATCATAATCTTAACAATGATCCATTATATTTTTCTGAGTTATATTCCATTGACAATTGGGGCATTTATTTGTGTAGTTCCCCATTTCACTATAGTTGAAACACTAAAAAACAATCTTTTCTTTCTTCCCTTTGAATTCATTTTCATGGTGACCCATTTTTCCATACTTTTAAAAACACTCAATCCTTTCAAGAATTTCCCAGGGTGATTCCCTCCACAATTATCACACGTGGGAAAATAATTCTTTCCCTTCTTCCATTTATTTATATTTTCCATGGAAATAATACTCTTCTCATGCTTCCCTTAGAAACCATAATACTTTGATAAATCTTTTTTTATCTCTTTATCACATGATACTATGTTCTCATAAGTAGAAAAAAATTTATTCAAGTTTCCTTCGAAATATTGTCTTAAGACTATAGAATATGTGATCCTTCTTACACTTTTGATCATGTGTACTAGTGAGTTTCACATTCCCTCTACTATGTGGAATTTTTAAATGTTTACATACACTAAATTGATCATATAATTATGAAACATAATGTATAATCCCAAAACTAGTAAAATAATTAACACAAATTGAAAAAAAAATTATACATATCTAATTTCATAATAATAAATAGGATTTATTTGGGTTTCTCTTCTATACATATCATCAAATTCTATATTAGGTTTTTATTAACTAATCAATGTTTTCCTAAATCTAGTTTACAAGGTTTCAACTAAACTTCCTTTTATACCAACTATAACACCTCATCCCTATAATCCCAGAGTTGGCGCCTTACTTTATTACATTATCAGGATTAAAAGGAATCAAATCCCAAAGGATTGATCAATTTAGAAATATTATAAAACCATATATATACATGGAACCCTTATTATATTGGTAAATAGAAAATAAAACATGATACCTAATAAAATGAACTGAACAGTATCCTTTAAAGCTCATTCAAAGATTTATTCTTCATATCTTGGGGAAATAAAAACAAAATAAGGGTAAGATCAAATTCTCAGTTAGGGATAAGTATAGCAGAATCTATCATGAATTAATAATGAATAATCAATATAGAAAGGTAAATAACTAAACATGTAGGACATTAAATCAATAAAGTGAGAATGAAAAAACATTTATAGATAATGTCAAAGAAAAAATATCATATAAAATAATAATTAATACATTCTCAATAAATAAAATTCTTAATTATTGTACATCATATTCCCCATGAATATGATACTTTTACCATAAAGATCTATCCTTGAGAAAGTTTAAAACATACTAGGTAAAAACCCATCTCATTTAGCCAACTGATTCATCCCATGAGACTATTGATGCATCAAGCATATTTAATTAACCAGTCCCCAAACCTTATTGTGTATATCCAAATCATTCCTTATATATAGAATAATCAATTTCAGAAATTAAAAAAATTACTTATCATCAAATATCCATATTTAGTAAATGATTTAAATTTATCAATATTTCCCCAATTAATCAAATAACTATCAAGGTGAAAACCATTTGTAAAAAATGGTATACAGTTTAATAAAGAATAATATAGATTTAATTAGAATATTTATATTTAATATAAATGTATTTTACAATAAAAAATATCATAAGTAAGTGATTGTTTTCAAGATAAAGTTAATAATCACAAAAGAAAGTGATGTTGCAAAGATTACTTTTACCACTTTGTAATTTTCAAGTCAAAACACCTTAGATGAGATAGTTCAAAGTGAAACATAAAACACCATGATGTACGAGTTAATAATGATATTAAATTAAAAAAGGGGAAGTATATACACTATATAAAAGTGAATTAAGGAATAATAACAAATAAGTATCAATGAAATATAAATTGAGATGAAATCCCTTACCTTGTGATTCCATTTAGTTTCACGGTTTTTGACCTCATGTATAGTAGTTTAAAACAAGTTACTAATTTATACCAAAACTATACTCATATTTGTAATATTATATATGATATTATCTTCCTACCCGTTTGTTAATAATCATTCGTTATTTTCACTATTTTGGGTATCAATTTCCATGTTATTTGGGAATGTTTTGACTTGTCATTTTTGTTCCTATTACTTAGGTCATGATTTTATCATCTAAGTAATTTAAACCATGATATAAATATTATATATATTCATTATATATTTATTTATAGTAATCCATAAAGTTTTAAGATAGTAAATGAAATGCATCGTTCATGGAGACGGTAGGTCGTACATACACAAGAACGCTACTTCCATTTCTTTGGCATATTTAAAAAGTATGTGATATATATATATTATAATTAAACTATAATATATAAGTCATATATTTCACATATTTTTATTAAAACAATCCTTAATACATTCCATGTATATCGTAAATGAATCACATCATTTTGAGTATGTGATAGTCTATACATCCACAAACGATGTTATTGTGTTCCCATAAAAATGGAAAGCATGAAGGTAAGTGTTATTTGAAAAATTAAGAAGCATAAATACATTATAAATATCATATATATCTTATAAAAACTATAAAACCATCATTATTCCAATCCATGAAAGGTGGTAATAGAATAATGAACGATATCAGTTCGTGAGGTGGTTATCTGACGTACATACGAACAATGATTTTGTGTCCCATTTGATGGAACTATGTGTATGTGTATGTCAAAGCCTTAAGATAAAAAAATATCATTTTCTTTAAGATAATTATTTTATCATATTTTCAAGATATAAAAATAATTTAATTGGTGTATAAGTAAATGAAGAAAAAGTGATCATTGAAGAACGTTACCTCTTATTTGAGTATCTCCTTTTAGTTCATACCAAAATTCATTCTTGGATTAATTTTTTTCCAAAGTGAGGCTTCTATAAAGATGTTATTAATGTTGGGAGATTATTTTGGTAGTTTTTTAAAATCCAAATGGAATGATATGTGTGAATAACTGGGAGGGTGGTGCCTTTTATAGTGGAGGAGGAGTGGCATTCTTGTAAGTATAAAAATGTAAACACTATTGGGAGCTATACCTTAAATCATCTACCAATAATAATGAATAAAATCAATAAAAGTGGATTAAGTTTATAATTATGTGCAACAAATAGGTTTTTTAAATGTTTATATGTCATTTTTACCCTTAAGTTTAAGGTTTAGTCTCTTATTAAGCTTATTTTCCTCTTAATCGTTGTAATTAATTATAATTTATTTCACTAATATTTCTGGTAAAAAAATAATTTTACCTTACTTGAAATTATAAATTATTTTTGATCTAAATATGGAATACATTTTTTAAAATTCTAATCACATAAGTTGTAGAAAATATTTTAAGACTAATCCTACATACAGGATGAGAAAGCGGGTTTTCAAAGAGTAAATATTCAAAAGTTTACCAATTTTTTTATCTAAATTCAATTTAAAAATAATTATAATGACTTAAATTTTATTAATATATATATATATAATTGATCTAATTTAACTTTAAAACCAATAAAGTGATAGTTTAAACTTATAAATAAATTAGATGCAAAATCAGTTTTCAATTAAAATTTAGTATTTTTTTTACTATTCATTGAAAAATGAAATATTTCAGAAAAAAACCAAAAGGTCACCCTATAGTAATTTTGATTCTCCAATTTAAAAAATTATTTTTATTTTTAAAATATGTTTTATAAAAGTGAAAAAAATTATTTAAAATAGGTTCTCTATTAAAAGGCGGCAAAACTACCATTAGAAAAATATAGCTTTTATAGGTAAAATTGGACATGTTCTTATCATATGCCTTTAAAATCTATTTTACAAATGTCAAAAATATTTTATATAAAATATAATATATTTAATTATTTATTTATTTATTTATTTAATATCATTCAATAAGATTATTTTATATTATTTTTTCGGATAAAACACATTTGTGAGTATAAAAACATTTATTTTATATTCAATTAGTTTTTATATTCATTTATAATTAATTCATAACTAATTAATTCCTTTTATATTTTTTGTAAACATTATATTATCATAATTTAGTTAATCATATTCATAACTACTAATTTAACATTTAGGTTATATCTTATTATATTAAATAATAATATGTTATCATTCTGAAATTCTCAGTCTTGTGTGTAACATAAGCCATCCAAGAAATTAAATATTGTGTGTAATGAAAGATAAAATAATCATTATTTTTAGAGAAAGATAAACATTAGGTTGTGTGTAACATAGAATAAACTCAATGTTTCATGTAAAAAATCTTAACATTTGGTTTCACAAAAAGAAAACTTGGAATAAAATTAAATTTATTCTAAAGAGAAAATATTGTAAAGTATTAGGGTGTTATACTTCCACTATTTTATAAACTCCTAGTAGATTTAAACTACTAGATTTAAATTATTCAATATCTTGTGTATTCTAATTTCAAGTATCCTTAAAGCTATCTTCATATCTAGAGCTATATGACCACTAATACTCTAGGAGTCTAAGAGTAGACTTTATTTATCAAGCCACATTAACCCATGACTCTTTGATATGTTGAGTACAGTCTCATCTTCTATAAATCATAACCATGAATTGTTTAATTTTTTTCCTCTAAAGTTAAAATAATCTCATTATGGCTAATTTTTTCATAAATTTTGTGTTACATAGACCCACACATTTCATAAAAATACCCCAGTAGTAAGAAAAATCATCAACTAGGGCTAACAACCACCTCAAATGTAATATTTTGTTCAAAATCAAGTCACAGAATTCATTAATAACATAATGTTTACATTTGAGGGATTTTTATGTATTGATTTTATTTTTTATTGAAATGAAATTTCATTTATCATTCTTATTACTATATGATTACTCTCAAAAATATAACCATGCACAAATTGAATACATTCTATAAGAATATTCATTAATTTTATCATTTCATTCCCATTCACAAATAATTAACCATATATAATAAAATAGATAAACAGTGAATTGATCATAAGTAGTTTCTATTTATTGACCCATCAAGTATATGATGGCTCAAATGAGACCCTAGGGTAACTCCTGGTGCCTTGTACCATCTCGAGTTTTAGTGTCTATCAAAATCCCATGCATTTATCTTCTTGGGTTCTACACCAGCTCTTGACTTGAACCACGTCATCATGAACTCCTCCATTTTAGAATGTATACTTATGTGTAGGTGAGGAGGTACTCAGTATTTAGTAAAAAAAATTTATCACTCAAAATATAGACATTTATCTCTTTATAAATTTAATAATGGAGCGAAAATTCACAAAAAAAAATTAAAAATATATTTAATAAATAATTATTATATTTTTAAAACTAAAAAGAAATAATTATATTAAATAAATAACAACCAAAAATGTATGGGTCAACTTTCAACTCATGATCAACCAAAATATAATAAAATTGAATAAAATAAATAACTAGAAAATAATTCAACTTGAGTTTATTATTTATAAATTAAAATAAATAAAACTAATTTTATTTCACTAAATACAAGTTTCATACTCCCAAAAAATTTATAATATTCCCATTATTTTTTAAACATTATTTATAATTTTTATAAATTTTCAATGTCCTATGATTATTTTTAAACACCCCCCCCCCAACTCATAGGGGTTCCAAGACTAAACTGGGCCCGGTATGGCTGTATGGTTGGGAAGAACAAGACTTGATTATATACCAGGTCACAACAAAATTGTGTGCCCTATTCTGGTTCACACATAGCAGGAGAGGGTTCCCCAATGGGGTTTCACTTGAAAATAACAAAAAAAATATTTTTTAACATTGTAGTGTCTTTTGATGTTGTATCTTGTCAACACCTCCTCCCCAATTGTAGATCCCAAATATTTATGTGGGCTGCTCAGCGGTCTTCCAATTAAAAATATGTTTTTTAATATTTCTCATGCCTACACTTGTAGGTTCAAGGCCTTTTTTGTTTCCTTATATTAACATGAGTACCCCTTCCCAGACTCACTATTCGTGGGAGCCTTTGGTGCCTCCCCTCTTCTGGCCACTGTTTGTGTGTGTGTTTAAGCCCAAAATAATTATATCAAACTCTGGGTGGTCATATCCTAGCCATATAACCTTAGATAAAATCGTATTTCATGGTGTTGGTACCATTACGATGCCCTATTCCTAAATTCATGAAAATTTAATTTAAAATCAAATAAAAAATTATATGACCACTCTGATTTAAATTTTAGGAACCTGAGCATCATGAAAGTAAAAAACGCATATATTTTTGAAAAAAATTATACCAAATTAGTGTTATAAAATCTAATTCGATATAATGGAGCCTAAATTCTCCTATGTATCATGTTTAATTTTATTTAAATGTGTAGAACTAAAATTAAACAAAACTGTAAATGCTACCTTATTCTTCATCAATGCTGATTTGACCCACTCATTTTTTTTGTGCTAGAGCTCAAAGGTTCCATGCGAGGAATCTTATAGATCATACATATATAAACTAAAAACATATATTTTCATACTTAAATTCTCAGGTGCTGATGTGGGAGATCAAATCACTTTATGATGTACCTTTGATCACTAGAAAATCATATGTTCGATCCACAAACTTAGATCGATGAAACCTTGATCTTCCCTTGGGGTTTCTCTCTCTAGATCTTAGGAGATATTGGTAGGAGAAGAATGGGTTACAAATATAAACCATGAATTGTCTCACATTAAAAATTTTGAAAACCATATATATATATGTATGTATGTATGTATGTATGTATGTATGTATGTATGTATGTATGTATGTATGTATGTATGTATGTATGTATGTATGTATGTATGTATGTATGTATGTATGTATGTAGGTATGTACGTATGTATGTATGTATGTATGTATGTATGTATGTATGTACGTACGTACGTATGTAGGTATGTAGGTATGTACGTATGTAGGTATGTATGTAGGTATGTATGTATGTATGTATGTATGTATGTATGTATGTATGTATGTATGTATGTATGTATGTATGTATGTATGTATGTATGTATGTATGTATGTATGTATGTATGTATGTATGTATGTATGTATGTATGTATGTATGTATGTATGTATGTATGTATGTATGTATGTATGTATGTATGTATGTATGTATGTATGTATGTATGTATGTATGTATGTATGTATGTATGTATGTATGTATGTATGTATGTATGTATGTATGTATGTATGTATGTATGTATGTATGTATGTATGTATGTATGTATGTATGTATGTATGTATGTATGTATGTATGTATGTATGTATGTATGTATGTATGTATGTATGTATGTATGTATGTATGTATGTATGTATGTATGTATGTATGTATGTATGTATGTATGTATGTATGTATGTATGTATGTATGTATGTATGTATGTATGTATGTATGTATGTATGTATGTATGTATGTATGTATGTATGTATGTATGTATGTATGTATGTATGTATGTATGTATGTATGTATGTATGTATGTATGTATGTATGTATGTATGTATGTATGTATGTATGTATGTATGTATGTATGTATGTATGTATGTATGTATGTATGTATGTATGTATGTATGTATGTATGTATGTATGTATGTATGTATGTATGTATGTATGTATGTATGTATGTATGTATGTATGTATGTATGTATGTATGTATGTATGTATGTATGTATGTATGTATGTATGTATGTATGTATGTATGTATGTATGTATGTATGTATGTATGTATGTATGTATGTATGTATGTATGTATGTATGTATGTATGTATGTATGTATGTATGTATGTATGTATGTATGTATGTATGTATGTATGTATGTATGTATGTATGTATGTATGTATGTATGTATGTATGTATGTATGTATGTATGTATGTATGTATGTATGTATGTATGTATGTATGTATGTATGTATGTATGTATGTATGTATGTACAGTGTTTTAGTCTCTCAATTTCCACTTAATCCATTTAAGAAACTAAACCTTAAATATTTAACCCCAAATTTGTTTAAAAGACTTACTTAAACTTGTCATTAAAACCATAACATTTAACCACATACTTGTAACAGCAGTAATATTCCATGTGATTACACATGAGTCATTAACTCAACTCATCCCTCCCATGTTTTTTAATAAATCTTCAATAAATAATATTATCTTGAAAAAAATATCATATCCAATTACATTAACAAAAATAATTCGTAAATAATTTTTAAAAAAAAATCAAGTGTTATCATTCTAAACTTGAATAATTTAATTGAATTAATAAACTTGTGATCATTCACAGATGAATGTTTACTATCCCCTACATGTGGGGCCCAATTTTTTCCAAATTCATGTTTGTCTCAATGGGTGGAACATATAAATACACTTATGTGGGTGACCCTATAGGACCTTATATCAGAAGCAATAAGTCATACCCGTAGATCATGAATGGTTTTTAGAAACACATTATGGACCCTAAGGAGATAACGATAAGTCATATCTATTACTACCTCTTACTAACATGCTCTATGTAATATAATCTCTTTCTCTCATGATATCTCATAAAGAGAGATGCATACTTATTGTCATCAGCCTTACATGTTTTACTTATTCTTTCAATGACCATTCCTCATATACTTACCTTCTTCTAGTTTGTCCTTGTACACAATAATGGTACTATTATCCTAATCCACTAGGATTGAGATATATATTCTTTTCAATAGTGAAAAAAATTTCTTGATCATTTAATAAACATCATACCTCTAATGAAACACTAAATTCAAGATACCTATCCACAATATAAATGTCATTCTTTTTATCTTTTAAAAAATTATGTAATAAAATGATACACAATGATAATTATCTCAAGTTGAGAGACCAATACACTTGATTATAAATTAGAACAACCAATGACACATGAAACATGTAATTTTCCTATTAACGGACCAGTCCTCATGATATCCTCTAATTGAGATCACCAAGTGTGAACTTTATGTGAAAAAAGTATCAATTATGATGATCCCATAACACTTGATAGTTTGACATCATCTCTATCCCATCAGTATAATATATTTATACCATAAGGCAAAAGTTTTTATATTACTATCATAGTATCTCTTGGTCATCATGATAGCTTGGAACTTCTATAAACTTTTGATATGATTATTAATATAATAACATTGCCATTTAAATGGTGGATGTAGAAGTACGAAAATTATTATTGTAAGAATACATAACGTATAAATAACTGTATACAGGATATGGTAATCAAAATTTACTACTCAAGATGGGTATAGGGAACCCATATTCACAAAAATATGAAACCACAAATACGTAGGTGCTGAATAAATCAACAATAGAATAAGATGAAATGATAGAAGCTCAAAGTTTAAGTAATTTTCATACTTGACCTACAAAAATAAATTATTTATCTAGTATAAAAAAATAGATAATACAATTACTTCTATCAAGGGATGGGCCATAATAAATATTTTATTTCAAATTCATCTTATAGTAGGAGATGTCTTGCATGTTATTAGTGTGGTGAAATGATGAATTTGAAGTCCGATTATCCTGATTAGAATAAGATGTATCATCAATTTGTGAAACATAGACACTTGAAGAGATTTTTCAGGGAATAAAATAGTTATGCTTCAAATCCTATGTGATTATTGAGGATGTCTTCTAAGAGATTGAAGAAAACAACAATTGGTTCATAGGTGATGAAAAGTAATAATCCTTAGTCGTGAAAGATGCATAAAAATAAAGGTTTGTTTTTTTATTGATCATATTCTTGAATAATCAAAATAAGAGTCTAAAATGGTATGAGGTACCTTTATTATTACATATATTATGATATCTTCAATATTTGATATATTTTTATCTCATTCATCAAATTATTATAAGTAGTGAATAGTTAAGTATTACCTATTGATGTTAAAGAATGAGGATTAAAAATTATCCCACTATTTTATATCACTGATGAATAATATCATTCCTAAATCCCTTGACTCATTTTTCATTGTATTTGTGGATGATATCTTGATTTACTTGGGTTCAAAGGAAGTGAATATAATAGATTTATGGAATTTCAAAAAAATATTTTGGAAACATTGATTTTATACAAAGTTAATTTTAGTTTTTGATTCAAGAGGTAAATTTATTATGAATTTTATCCCTTATATTGAACTAGGGAAGGTGGGAATGGTGATGTATTGGTATAAAATGAAGAATGTTTTTGAAATTCATAATTTTATCAGGTTGGAAGAGAATTATATATACTTAATTCAGGATTTTTTTTAAATTTATAATTACTAATGAATACATTGAATTGGATGTTTATGATGTTTAAGTGGGGAGATAAGTTCCAAGGATTATCCAATGAGATAAAAAGAAATTTGAAAACTGACCCTGTGTAGATATAACTTAAAACATTAAATTGGTATTCAATGTAGTTTGATGCATCAAGAGTAAGTTTGGAATGTATTCTAATGTGATGAGAGAATATATAGGCATAAAGATAAAGATAATTGTGACCATATGAAATGAATTATGAAACCCATGACTTAGAGTTGGCCAAATAGTTTTATAAATTGATGAGTTAGAGGTGTTACTTAATTGGTGATAGATTCATGGAATATTCTATATATAAAAGTTTTAAGTATATTTTCTCCTATAGGGAATTAAAATTCAGGAAAATAATATGCATTGAATATTTATATACTTTGGACATTGATCAATCTTATATGTTAGGAAAGGGTAATTATATATTGGATACCATGAGTAGGAAAACTCAAGAGGTAAATGAATTTAATATCATTGGATGATGACCATACATTTGTAGGATCATGCAGAGTATATAAAATAATTTCTCGAGTTGGGTGGTTCATCTAGGGGTAAAGAAGATACAGTATAATATCATTTGATACTTCTAGGGGTTGGAAAAAATATGGTGTTAAAATTTTTATATATCAATGTTTTATTATTCTTTAAGTAAATGATGAACAACAATTCCATACATGATTTTTGTATATTTGTTTCCAATGTTGATATAGAATTTGGAGAATATCACAGTTTATATTGTAGTTGATTGACTAAAGATACCATAAAATCATAATTATTTTTGGGTTATTTTGGACAGACTTATTAAATTGGATCACTTATCACCTATTTAAGAGACCTTTTTTGTGATGAACTTGAGTATATTATATGTGAAAGAATTAGTGAAGCAACATCGAGTTACTTTATCTATCATTTTGAATAAAGACCCTCAGTTTACTTAAAGATTTTGGAGAGGATTGTTGAAGGATGTGATTAATCAATTAAATATTAGTACATCATATTTTCCTCATATAGATGATAAATCAAAATAGAATATATAGACATTTTTTACATGATTTTTTTTGGATTTTAGGAGATCATTGGAGGATCATATTCCTCTAGTAGAATTTATATATAAAAATATCTATCAAACATCAATTTGGATGGTTTATTTCAAAAACATTTAATGAATGGTCATGTAAATCACCTCTATGATGGGATGAGGTGGGAGAAAAGTCACTTTGGGGACTCATCTATAGTTATGTTGTTGTGATAAGTGTTTATTTAAAAAGGAATTACATATTATATAAGGTTTGTCTCTAGAGAATATATTTTAGAACCGAATAGAGACACAGGTAGTGGAACCTTGAATTTTGAAAGTAAAATTAGTTATTGAATTATAAAAAAATATATCTATATAATTAAGTATGAAAGGATATACTAACTCGTATAGGATTAAATCAGATGGCTATGTGTGTAAGGACCTGGACTTAAACAATACATATTCTAGTTATTTTTAAACTATAAATTACTTTATTTTACAAATGATCTTTTAGGTTAATAGTTTCAGGGAATAAGGAAAAACACTTACATTGTAAACTCATACATTAAAAGTGGAAACTTATACTCTGTATCTATATTTTAAACAAAAGAAACCCTTTTAAAATAAAACTTGTTTTCTTTTCATGAAATATCTTCACAAATTTGATCTTAATGTTATACTTTTCCCTACTCATCTATAAAATCCTAAGAGAAAATTTTTAAAAAAATGGGATGATCACAAAAAGATAAATAATGGAAATAAAAGAAAGAAAACCATTAGTTTAGTGAAAACACATAAAAAGGTTTCCTTAAAAAAACTTTTTACCACAAAAAAGGAGTCATTTTTTCAAAAATATCATTATATTACCTTTTAAAAATCAAAAAAAAATATCAAAACTCATTATCAAACAAATAAAAGTTAAGTAAGTAACTTGTCACATCATTATTAATATCACATTTACAAATGGAGTATCCAATATGGTTGACCACTAACTTTAGAGTACCTAATGCATTGGAGGTTATAATGTAATTAGTTGTCCTTAGTTTGTCGTGGAACCACTAGTCATTATTTAATAACGTAACAACCCATACTTGGTTCATCACATAACAACCTATAATTAGTTTATAAAAGAATATCCTATCATCATAAAAAATTCCCAATAACTATATCACAATCGTAAAACATTAATTATTCTATTATAAAAATATTCTTAAGGAAAATAACATTTTCATTTTTAAATAACATATTTTTTGATAATCTATGAACATAAAAAAGAAAACATTTTATTTTAAAATAAATATGTAAAATATTAAATTAATCCTAAAATAATTAAGGCATCATGAAAGTATTAAAATACTCTAATGCTTTATAAGTTAAAAAACATTCATTTTTTACCATTATAAATAATTAAATAGGATCATTAAAATATTATTTTTAAAATATATTCCCTATATAATACCTTAAAATGATTCATTTTTTAAAACCTTTGAGAGAAAATCAAAAATTATATTTTTTAATAATTAATTTCCATATAAATAATTATATAAAAATATTTTAAAAAACACAAACTGGAAAGATAAAGAGTTTTAAAATAAATCTTTAAAACAATTAAAAAGAGGTTTTTGAGTTAAAGAGTCCCTTACAAATATCATAACTTTGATGTGAGATTTAATAAAAAGATTCTTTAATGTGCATCAGTTGTAAATACACATAAAAAAGTGTAAATACAACGTAATATAATCAAAATTCAATTCACACATAATCTTATCATGACAATATCAATGAAGTAAATGTTTATCTCAATGAATGGAAATTGAGTTTAGAATTCCCTTACCTTGAGTCCTATTTGCCACATAATTTCTTTATATTCTTGAATAATAATCATGTATTAATTATTTACATTCTCAAGAAACTTTTTCAAAGTTTTTATTCCTTTATTTCCATTATTACCATGTTATATACATGTACATAATTAATTATTTTCTCATCTGTAATTTTGAGGATATTCGTTTCGAAAGTCCCAAATGACTTTGGTAAGTTGACAATGGTAAATAGGGTCATTAATAATTCTTATACATAATTATAATAATGAAATAAATATTATTTCTATACATCAATTGTAGTTTTAAATACTTCCATTAAATATGGTTATGAAAAATGAACTTTGTTAAAATCATGGAGATGGTAAGTTGTATGTACGCATGAGTAACGTTTTCATTTTTTAACGATATTTATAGTAATAAGGTAAGTATAATTTTATCATTACAGAATGATCATAATATAATATATATCATTTTATTTATTTAAATATAATTATATATATCATCCAAGTGAAGTGGTGATGAAAAATGTATCACATCGTATTGGGGAGGTGGTAGTCCACACGTACGCATGATCGACGTTATCATTTTTCTGTGCATGGAAAGGTAAGAACATAAATTATATAATATTTTATAATAATGATAAATATATCATGAATATCATATATAAACATTAATTCCAAAATTGTAACCATTATTAATATATGGTTATGGAAAATGAATTTCATCGGTTCGTGAGGCGGTAGTCTGTCATACACACGAATGATGAATTGTTTTCCCATTTTCTGCGAGTGGAGATGGATGTGGGTCATGAAAATAATATAATAACATATAATTATAGGTATTATATAATATTTATTATTTTATCATGGTTTAGGAATATTTTGAGGAGGTTTAAGAATAAATAAAATAGAAACACTCGACTAAAAACAATACCTCTTCTTCAGACAAAATCCCTTGCTTAACACCAAAATACCACCAAGGTTGGACTTATTCATAAAATAAGGACTATAGAATTATTTTAGGGATTATATGAAGGTATTTAGATATATATTTTCAAAAAAAAGGATTTTACGTGTCAATAAATGAGAATAAGAGGTTTTATTTTATTGGAAAGGCTTGGGGCACTCTTCGAATTTCTCAAAATATTAAATTATTATAAATTAATTTTCAATTAAAAATATCTCCAAAGTGATTTATTTAAAATATAAGTTAATTATGGTTATAATTAACCTTATTATATAAAATTTAGATAATTTTTTACTATATTTCTACCCTAATATTTTGGTTTAAAGCCCTATTTAACCACTTTAACTCTAACCGCAACGATGTGGATTTTTACTCTTTGAGGGTTAACATAGTCACTATAAAATAAAAAAACTTATAATAAATAGATAATGTATGATATTTTAAATTTTTAAAAATAATTTTACCTAAAATTATATTTTTATGAATTTTATATCTTTTAATAACATACTATTTACTATAAAATATTCATAATGTCAATTTTATGTACTATTCATTACATTGATTTTAATAATAATGAAAAAAAATATAATTAAATTTTTGTTATTACATCCATAAAATGTAAAGATAATATATAAAATTATTTTATGACTTTAATTATCTCAAATTATATTTATTTTAATATTTTTAATAACATTTATTTGATATTTCCATTAAAAAAATAATTACTCCTTCAATATTGTGTAAACATTTCATGCAATTATTTCTTCACTAAAAATTAAAAATAAATTCAAATTATGAAGATAAATATATTATATTTAAAATAACTATTTATAGTTTAATATATCCTATAGATAACCCCATTTTAAAATGTAATATTTATTAAAAATATGAGTGTGACATCTTTGACTTTTCTTTAAATAAAATATCATAAATATCATAATCACTAAAAAATGGAATAAAATTTCCATATATTTGAAATATGAATTATTAAGGATGAATATTACACTAAAAATAAAATTAGATCAAGTTTTAGGGCCATTTTCTAGTCAATATAATTATATTTCTACCCTTAATTACCTAATTTACCCTTTACCGTGGTAACAAAAACTACTAAGGTTGCTATCCATATTGTTCAAAAATAAATGTGACCTATTTAATAAATTTGTAACTATATATTAAAAATATGGAATCCATTTTTTAAAATTTAAAACATATAATTTCCATCATTTAATTTAAAATTAAATCATAAAAACACAATGAAAAATAGTATTTCAGAAAAATCCCTTTTTAAACATAAAATGTTTTCATACCAAGTTCAAGTATAAAATCCCTTTAAAAGGACATAATTAGACTATTATAATTAAAAATTAACATATTAAGTTTTAAAAATAATCATAAATATATTTTTAATTTTTAAATTCATGAAAAATATAGTTTTTAATAAAAAATGATATTTTTAAATTTTTATTTAAAAATAAAACTCTTCAAAAAATTCTCAAAATTTTATCATAATATAATTTTTATATTCCTATTTTAAGAAATTATATTTATTTCACTAAATAAATTTTTTAAATGTTCTATAAATTAATTATATTTTTCATTCAAAAAACCAATAAAACCCATTCTTGAAGAAAGTGTATTTGAAGTATAAAATGACTTTACTAAAATTAAGTGATTAATTTTCAAAACATTATTTATTAAATTATTAATGAATAGTGAAATTTTATATTTCATAATTTTATTAATACTATTCATTCCCATCAATTTAATAGCTAGTTTATAAAGGAAACATAATAAAAATATTTAGTTGTCCATTTAAGCTCGGTGTTGTATATATTGTATGTTATCTAACATAGTCATTCCATTTAAAATCCGAGGATGTTACATTATTCCCCCTCCCATTGAAAATTAAATCCATTTAGTTTTAAATTTGGGATTGATTAATATGGTTCAACTTTTCAAATGATTTTTATTTAAATCCCATATTTTAAAAATGATTAATAAAACATCCACTTAAAAAGAAAGAAAGGGAAGTTGAAAGTTCATATAAAATAACAAGTAATAGGTTTATATCTAGGAAAAAATGGGCATAGAGGAGAAAATATAACTCCTAAGTACTAATAGAGAGTTACAGAGAACATGGTCATGAGAAAGTGAACAATCACAAAACCATAAATCTACAATGGGTAAAAATGTAATTAATTTACTAGTAAGACAAGTGAATGGATAAAATTTTTATTTTAATATCACTTTCATAGAGTTACAGAATCAAATTAAAAACATATCTAATTACATGAGTAAATATACTTAATTTAAAAGTATATTTTTATCATTTAATCAATTTACACCATAATCTCATATTTTTCCCCAAATTTTGAGTATTTAAGGTGAGTTTTTCATGCCTAGAGCATTATAATAAACTAATATGGATCACTAAATCCAAAAAATGATGAAACTTTATTCCCTTGTCTTTAGAAATTAACAAAAACCAAAAAAAATGGGATAATATAAGATAATTTACAAAAAAATAATAAACCATTTTATGATGAAAAATGAATTTAATATCCAAAATTCAACAGTAAAATGAAAAGTTCAACATATATCATTCTATAAATAATTATCCTTAAAATTCCTCAAAATAGTCTAAACTAATATTTAAACCCAAAACTCATAAGTATTTAATCACATATTCTTATAATATTTTTTTAATATTTATCTCCTAATAACATCAATTACTCTCATACCAAAAATTATATAGAAAAATCATGTAATCTCCATGATATGATAATAATTTTAATATATAATAAAGCCACAAAAAAATAATTCAACCATTATTCCTAAAATAAAATTAGATAGTATTATATTTACCATATTCCTATAATGATTCCCCAAATTATAGCTATATTCTTCCAAAATAAAATTAATCACTTAATCACCAAATAAATTTTCAATCCTATGGTATTCTATAAAATAATACCTATATTCCAAAAAATAAATATATTACTCATCCATAAAATCATTTAACTACAAATAAAAAATTCATAATAACCAAGAAATCATATAGGCCAGTGGTAGGTGATGCACCCTTGTCACCCTTCGGTTTTGGATTCAAACCTCGTAGCCTTGCCAGATGTGATGGGTTGTCACACGATCTACAGGATATCCTTTTCTAAAACTATATAATTCTTCTAACATTCCAAAAAATAAGACACAATCCTCAAAATAACCTTAATATATTCAACATTAATGGGATTTTTTAACCTTAATGTTTGTCTTATACTTTTCATTTTGTATCCCAAAATGTAATGACCCATAATTACCTCAAAAAAATGCCTCCGAAAATATAATTAGTCACCATAAGATTTCATAACTTAATGCCACAAAAGAAATTTCTACGACATTTATCTTATAATCATCCTTAAAATTATAAACTCTTGATTTTATCCATAACTATTAAGATAATCTCACCTGAAATCATTTAATCTAGAAATTTATCTAAACTCTGCTCTAATAGAAACTCTAAGGACCTAACCTTAAACAATACATATTCTAGTTATTTTAAAACTATAAATCACTTTATTTTCCAAGATATCTTTTAGGTTTAGAGTTTTATAAAATTAGTAAAAACTCTTACATTTTAAATCCATACATTACAAGTGGACATGTATACTTAGTATCCATTTTTTCCACCAAAGGAAACCCTTTTAAAATTAAAAAAAAATCTTTTCATGGCATATCTTCAAAATTTTGATCTTGACATCATCCACGTCCCAAATATTCCTTAAACTCCTATGAAAAACATTTTAAAAATATTGTATGAGAATAAAAATAATAGTAAGAGATATAAAATAAATTATATTATTAGTTAAGTGAAAGTCTCTAAAAATATATCCTTAAAAACATGCCTTTTTAACTCAAAAAATGAGTTATATTTTCAAAAATATCATTATCTTACCTTTTGAAAATATTGTGATTTTCATGAGAAATCATTAGAAATGACATAAAAGTTAAGTAGGTAACTTCTGAAATCATTTTCCATATCACTATTAAAAATGGAGTAACCTATATGGTCAACCTACAACTCTTGAGTACCTAATGCACTGGAGGTTATAACATAACCGCCCATCCTTGGTTTATCACAGAACCACCTATCATTGGTTAATAACATAACCACCAATCCTTCATTTATAATGGAACTACATGTCATTGGTTTATAATAAAACCACCCATAATCATAAAAAATTCCCAATAACCATATCACAATCATAAAACATGAATGCTTACATCATAAAAATATTCTTAAAGAAAACATTTTTTTCATTTATAAATCACATATTTTTAGAAAAGCTACACAGATACAAAGGAAAATGTTTTCATTAAAAATAACTATGTAAAACATTAAAGTAATTCAAAAATAATCAATTAATAATTGAAGTGGTAAAATCCCCTCATATAGTATAATTTAAAAAATATTCCTTTTTAAAATTATAAAAAAATTAAAGACAAACTTTAAGAGATGATTTTTAAATGAAATTTATTTATATTAAATCATAAAAAGAACCTTTTTTAAAAAATTAGATAAATTTTAAAATTTCATTTTTAAATAAATAATTTCCATATGAATAAATAAAAAGATATAAATTTAAAAAAATGGGGATGAAAGCTAAATATTTATAAAATAAATCATTAAAACATTTAAAATGAGTTTTTTAGTTAAAGAGTCCCTTAAAATTATCTTAACATTGAAGTGATCATTGATAAAAATAATTGATTATGTATATCAACTATAAATACACATAAAACAAGTTTAAATTTAATATATGATAATAAAATTTCATTTCATACATAATCTTATCATGAAAAAATCAATGATGTAGTATTTTAACTCAACAAAAATAAATTGAGTTAATAATTCTCTTACCTTGAGTATGATTTTCCATGTAATTTCTTTATATTCATGAATAATAAACATTTAATAATTATTTACATGACTAAGAAACTTTTTCAGGTTTTTTATTCATTTTATACCAAATATTACCATGTTATATAAAATTATATAATTTATTAATTTATCGTCAACCGCTTTGAGGATATTCGTTTCGTAAGTCCAAAATGACTATGGAAGGTTGACTATGGTCAATAAGGTCATTAATAAATATTATATAGAATAATAGTCAATACTTAAATATCATTTTATACATCAATTATACTTATAAATACATCCATTAAATATGGTTTTAAAAAATGAACTACACTAAAATCATGAAGATGGTAGGTCGTATGTACGCATGAGTAAAGTTTTTATTTTTCAATGATCATTATGGAAAGAAGTTAAGTATTATTTTATATATACATAATTTTAATAATATAATATAAATCATGTTATTTCATTAAATATAATTAGATATATCATCCATGTGAAGTGGTGATGAAAAACGAATCACATCGCCTCGTGTAGGTGGTAGTCCACAGGTATGCATGAACAACATTGTCATTTTTATGTGCATGGAAAGGTAACAAATTAAATGATATATTATATTTTTATAATGTAAATATTTCATTAATATCATTTAAAACATTAATATTATAATTATAACCATCCTTAAGTGATGATGATGGAAAAATATTTACATCGGTTCGTGAGGCAGTAGTCCATTGTAAAGAGGAATGATGAATTCTTGTCACATTTGATGGAAGTGAAGATGGATATTTTCCATGAAACTAACATAATAAAATTTACATATATTTAGTTTATTTAATTTATTATTTTATCATGGTGGAAGAATATTTTGAGGGGTTGGTTGAAGAAATAAAATACAAACACTTGATTAAAAACAATATTTCTTCTTCGAACAACCCACTTTTCTTAACACCTTAAGACCACTAAGGTTAATTTTATGCCTAAAATTAGGACTCTGGAATGATTTTATGTATTCTAGGAAATTTTTTGGGCTGATATTATCTGAACCAAAAGGTTTTTTATGTGAGAAGAAATGAGAAGAAAGGGTTCTCTTTTATAGGAAAGGGGAGGGGCACTCTTGGAATTTCTCAAAATATTAAATTATTATAAATTAATTTTAAATTTAAAATGGATCCAAAGTTATTTATTTAAAAAATAATATAATTATGAGTTGAAATAACCTAATAAAATTAAATTAAGATAAGTTTTTACTATATTTATACGCTTATCTTTTGGTTTTAACCCTTATTTAACCCCTTTAACTCTTACCATGAAAATATGGATTTTTACTCTTTGAGGATTAGTATAGTTACTATAAAATCTCAAAAGATCCATAAATGGATCGTGAATTAAATTTTATACTCTATCCCAATGATTTGTATTAATATAAAATTTTTTATTAATTTTATACCATTTAATAAAGTATTATTTACTATAAAATATTCATAATATCAATTTTAAGGACTATTCATTGTTATGACTTTAATAATATCATGAAAAAATTTATAATTAGAAAAAAATATTTTATTAAATAAATAAATATAAATTTTATATATAAAGTTTATTTATAACATTAATTATCTCAAAATATATTTATTTTAATATTTGTAAAAACATTTATCTGATATTTCCAATAATAAAATAATTACAACATCAGCGTTGTGTAAGATTTAAAGGTAATTGTTTCCTCACAAAAAATTAATAATAAATTAACATGATGAATATAAATATTTTGGATTTAAAATAAATATTTATAGTTGAATGTATCCTCTGGATAACCCCATATTAAAATTTTGTGGCTATTAAAAATAAGAGTGTGACATCTTTGACTTTTCTTTAAATAAAATTTTATAAATTTCATAATCACATACAAGTGGTATCCAAAGACTATATATTTGAATAATGAATGATTATGGACGAATATTAATCATCCAATAAAACTGGATCAAGTGTTAGGGTTATTTTCTAGTCATTATCATTTTATTTTTACCCTTAATTACCCGATTTACCCTTTACCGTGGAAACAAAAATCACAAATGTTACTATCCATATTGTTAAAAAATAAAAGTAACCTATTTACTAAATATAAAGCTTCAGATTAAAAATATGTAATTTATTTTTTAAAATTTAAAATACAAAAGTTTCTAAATTTAATTTTAAATTAAATTGGTAAAACGCAATGAAAAACAGTTTTTCGGAAAAATTATCTTTTTAAACATAAAATATTTTCCTAATAAATTCAAGTATAAAATGTAATGCCCGGACCCCAGTTACCCAGATCTAGTGCATTATTTTAATACATTAGCTTGATTAAAAGGAATCATGTCTGTAAGGACCGATCCTCTTAGCAGTCTTGGAAAATAGATTACATACATGAATGTTACATTACACTTTCTAACATAAAACACAGCCTAAATAATCCTTTTATAACACAATTATTCACCAATATTAACCCTGCATATCAATCATAATACACTTTTTTGGAATATAGTGTAAATAAAACATAATAAAGGGGTTACCTCAGATGCTCACTAAGGGAAAATAATTCAGCGGAAGCTATAAACTTTTAAGGCAGGATGTATAATAAAAACAGCTGCCTTTTAAACATAAAACATCAACATAATATGGTAAAAATAAGTTAAACATTACCATATAAACATGAACATGGATATTATACTAGTTGAATAATCACATGTAACAAAAAATTTCATAATAAGGGAATGCATAATGTTGAACATAATAACTACTACGTCAAGGCCTTGTGCAAAGACCATTCACAAATATTCTATCAAGGCCATGTGACAAGACATTAGTTTATCTCATGAGACATACCAATGCATCAAGGGGATATAGAGGTCCCCTCCCTTCAATTAATAAGTACAATTCATTCCTCATATGAAAAGGTTGAAACGTAACATAAACATTCATATTAAAACTAGCATACAAAATGTTAATACTTTAACCGTAAACCACGAATGGTATAAAAATATCACATCCATAGCTAAAATTATCAAAAAACATTCAATACAATATGGGAGATTGTATCATAATAAATCAACTTCAAATAGGAATAAAATCCTACAAATTATGTTGACATATATGAAAATAATTTAAAAAATTCATTAAAACTCTTTGAGGAAAATATCATGTTTACATTAAAACATTTAAAATTAGTGTAATTTTAAAGTAAGAATTTATTTTGAAAATAAACTTGTAAGATTAAAAGGTATGTTTAAAAATGTTAAGGTGTCATAATGGCTGAAAATGGCCGCTCATGCCGTATAAGTTAAAAAACATTCTTTCCTTAATTTGTAGAAAGAGCTATAAAGTACCTTATTTGGAAAACGACTGAAAGATTCCATTCAAAAAAATTTATAAAAAGTAAAACATGGGTAAAAATGAATTTAAACAACCATAGTATTATATTAAAACATTTTATGATAACATTTTTAGAAACATATACCTGGATGATAAAGATCTCTTAGTAGATACTTACACATCAACAACCTCGAATAATTATAAGATTGTGATATTAACCCTTACCTTAGGTCTGATACTCTATGTACGTGTCTAAAACTCTTGTATAATTTGTTTTAACATATTATTAACTTATATAATAATCATAATAATATTTATTATATCATATATGATTCTTTTATGACTTTTTATTACCTATTAATTAATAATTCCAGGTTAATGTAACATTTTGGGTAAAAATCGCTTTGTTTATCGTATGTGTTTTGACTTGTTATTCTTGATCATATTACTTAGATAATTATTTAATTAATTACATAATTTATAATATTATTTATATATCATGAATATAAATATAATATATATATATATATATATGAAATGGAATACACCATTCATGGTGACGGTAGGTCGTACATACGCATAAATATTGTTTCCATTTTCGTATCGTATGGAAGTATGTGAATGACGTATATGTGTGTATATATATATATCATCCTAGTAGAATTATTATTTCATATATTTCATAATTATTGATAATATTTATTCTTATAACCATTCTTGGATGGTGAACATGGAAGATGAGTCTCATTGCATCATTGAGATAGTTAGTTGTACGTACACACAAGCGATGATATCATTTCATTAATGGTTAAATGCTATGGAATTGGATGTAATAATAATTTTAAAGAAACAATATCATGTTATATTTATTATTTAAATCCATTATATTCATCTTTATACCCATAGAGATAAATTGTACATGAAAAACAATTTACACCATGGCGTGGAGATGGTAAGATGTACATACGCATCCATGGTGGTATTATTTTTCATAAGATGGGTAAAAGGAGGGATATGGTTCTCCCATAATATTAACAACATATCAGAATATATAATATTCTTGAGGTATTATTTTATTATGGTAACAACTTATTAAGAGGAAGTAGAGGAAGAAATGAACTTTGAAATAAGGAATAAAACGATTATCTCTTCTTCGAGTGTCTTCTTTTGATTTGCACAAAATCATTCCTTAAGTTGGATTTATGCACAAATTTATTTTTCTAAGATAAATATTGGGAAGTTGGGAGGATATTTTGGGAAGTTTTTTCCTGATCCAAAGGGATTTGGAGGTGTGAATTAAATAGAAACGGAGGTTCCCTTTTATAAGAGAGGTGAGGGGAACTTTAGTAAAATCTTGAAATATTAATTTATTATAAAATTATTTTCATATCCTAATAGCTCCAAATTGATTTATTTAAATTATAAGATTATTATGGTTCTGAATCCTCTAAACCAATGGGTTTTATACATGTTTAGGGCATAAAACTAACTGTATCTTTTAGATGTAACCTTTTATAAAATAAGTTAACTCTTACCATGTCCTCTGGTATTTTTATAATAAATGGTTAATATCTTTACTATAAAATGCAAGAGAAGCTAAAGTGGATCATTTATTACATTTGTAACATTATATAAGTCATTTGGTTGAATCTTATATTTTTACAATTTTTATATCCTTTAATAAAATAGTATTTGTTTTAAAAATGCATTTATGTCAATTTTGACGCTATTTAGAAATTGATTTTTGTTAAAGTCATAAAAACTTCATTCCTTAGAAAAAAATGTATTAACTCATACTTCCTATGTCAATTTCATCCCTAAAATTTGTTTATGGAATCAAAAGTTTAAATTTACATTTATTTTAATATTATAATAACATTTATTTTAATCCTTCACTAATAAGGTAATTATTGCATCATCATTGTGTCATAAATAAATTAAATTATTTAATGTATGAAAACTATAAATATAATATAATGATATAGGAAATATTTTTATATTTCTAATTAATATTTATAGTCTAATTTGTCTTATGTATAACCCTATATTAAAAATGTCTTAGTTATTAAAATTTGAATTTAACACTTTTAACTATTCTTTAAATAAAATATAATAAATTTCCTAAATTAACCCAAGTGGATAACAAAGGATCATATTATTTTCCTAAGGTTTATTTTGGTCTAAAAACACTTATCCAATAGAGTTAGGACATGTTTTGGGGTAATTTTATATTATTATAATATTATTTGTACCTTTAATTACCATATTTACTTTTAACAATGTTAAATACAATTCAAAAGTTACTAATTGCCAAAAATTATTTTCATCATATTGAACCACATTTTAATTAATTATTACAATTTTTTTTGTTATATTGTTTAAATTATATTCATAGAAGTATTAAAATTATGTTTTATGCAAATTTGTAAATGTCCCTAGAAGGTGGGTAAAAGTCGTTAAAAAGTTTAATAAAATTTTATATATATAATATTATTATAAAATTACCCCAATTAATTTAATTGTACTAATATAGGTATTATGTATCTACTTTTACTTTAAAATAAATTTAAATTACAAATAATTATTTAAATAAAAAAACGGTTTTAAATAATAACACAGTGTTCTTCACTATTTATCAAAAATTTAAAGTTTTCAAAAAATTACAAAAAAAATCATCCTAAGATAATATTGATATTCTAAATCCAAAAATGAAGTCCAATTTGAAAAATAAAAATTTATAAAATTTCAAAAGGTAGGTATTATTATTCATAATTGCTTTTTAAACAGCTAGTTTGATTTGTCGTGGTGCACTTAAACTCGGTGTTGTGTACATCGCATTCTATTTAATTATTTAAAAATGAAGTGTAATATAGAAGCTTGGGATGTTAAATTATCCCCTAATTCAATAAATTATGTCCTCACAATTTAAACTCAGCATTGAAAAATAGGGGTTTGACATTTCAAAATATCTTAGTTGAAATCCCAAATCAAAAAATGGATTAACGAGTCCTCTATTTTAAAATAAATAAAGGTAAGTATGAATGTTACCATAAATAACACATAATAGGGTTCCATGTAAGAAAATATGAATATGGAATATATAAAAACCATCAAGTTCTTATGGATAGTGATAGAGAATATTATTAGGAGAAAGTTATAACCAGAAAGCTATAAATCTATGATGATCTAAGGGACCATTTGATTCATTAAAAAAGAAGGTACTAGGAAAAAAAATTGGTTTTATGATCTGTCTCATAGTGTTGTAGAATTAATTTAATTCATATAATATGAACACAAGGAGGCATACTTAATTTACATGTAGACTTTCATCCACTACCACAAACTCATATTTCTCTTCAAAAGATAAAACTCAAAAAATATTCTATTTATCTTAATCGTATAAGGTTCCAAATATAAAAGTATACCATTTAAATGAAGAAAAATATTTTATAATAAATAGAGACTTCATGTAGGCTAGTGGTATGTGATAAATCCTTTCCACACTTTGGTTGTGAGTTCGATTCCCACAACTTTTTCCGACACGATGAGTTATCACCCGACCTGTAGGTTGTCCTTTTTCTAAAACTATATTATTATAATATTCCAAAATAATATTAATAAATGTTTTAACCTTAAAATATATTTTCTAAAGTTAAAATTAATATATTCCAACCTTTATATTTATCCAAAATAATCTTGCCCAATCTCTATCTAAAATGTCTCTAAATTTTCAAAATCAATTGTAACATGAGATTCCCCAAACAACATAATGTAGCTATTATTGTCACATAATGAATATATGATTTCCTTCATAATATTAAAACCTTAATGAAAAAATGGACTATCATAAAATCCTTATATATGTCACATTCTTCTTATAACTAGAATATAATTCTTGAATCCCAAAACACAAATACATTAATTATTCCACTTCGATTGTAGTAACAGCATAAGCTTGACCTTGATCCATTTTCTTTTTCTAGGATATATTTTCTTGACACTTTGGAAAATAATTTTCATAATGTTCTATGTCATTTAAATTATAGTGTTGAACATTGATGGCCTCTTTCTTCCCCTTGCAATCACGATCTTGGTGGCCTTTTGCTCCACATTTGTAACAAACTCTCATTCCTTTTAGGAAAATACCATGGTGTTTCTTTACACATTTATCACATAAGGGAAAATCCTTATTTCAGTTTTTCCCTTTATCTATCTCTTAATCCACCATTCCCATATTCTCTTGATTTACTTTAATGTCATAAGACATATATAATTCCTTTTCTATCTTGATAGATCACAAGCCCATATCTTCATACGATGAGAAATATTGTGAGACTAATGCCAATTAGAGGAATGGTTTTAACCCATCAAACAATCGATAAATCTTACATCTTGGGTTAGATTTGTAGTCTATATTGTTCCTTGATAACCTTGTGAATTTATCATAATACATTGTAACATTATCATCCTCATTTTTCCTTAGGATCAGAAATTGTCTTTCCATATTAGCACCTTGTTTACAATGAAATTATATTTTAAAAAAATTATTAAAACTCCCTCTATTCCATATTTCCCATTTCTTCATCCTACTTTGTGTTTTGAATTAATGAACATCATTGATCTGCATATCCTGAGAGATGATAAACTGACATGACAACCTTTTCCCTTTCGATACTTCCCAAAGCAAGAAATATTTTCTCTAAGTAACTTATCTACTACTTAGCTACAAAAGGATTTATAGTCCCATTAAATTTTGGAGGTTTTTTTCTCATTAAGCGGTCTAACATTGATCCTTCTCATTATGGATCAGGATGCTCCATATAGGTAAGGTTATTATTCATAACCTGAGTCAGCTGTCCTAGTATGGTTATAAGTTGCTCAGTACCAATTGTATCACCAACCCCACTATCATTATCTTGAAAAGTAGTTAAATCCCTACAAGGATTTGGGCATTTATACAATTTCCATTTCTACGACTAGGCGTCATTTCTAAATAATGGAATACACTAGATTAGGTTATGAATCATAATAAATAATTCTAAACTAGTAAAATACTGAAAATAAATTGAAAATTTTATGCATATCTAATCCATAATAATAAATATAGTTCCTTTTAGGAAATAATTATACATAAATCCTTCGTAATGGTTAGTAAAGAAAATATGAATTATCCTAAACATGTCCCCTAGGAGTTTCAAACCAAGTGTGCTGTAAGTCCTGTCGTCATGTACCATGATACCATAGGTCAAGACCAAAACACCTTGGTGGAGTTTTCACCCCATGGTACATCTATTATAGAACAACTTTCAAATGTGGTATCTAGAAAGGGATGTACTTATTTGAATATCCATGTAATCCCTACTTTAAAAAAATTTTAAGAGGTTCTTCTATACTTATCCTCAATGTGGGTATTAGGGTTATGATCCATAATCTATGTTTTCTAAATATATTTCTTTGGTTGTTTCTAAACTTCCTCTGATACTAACTGTGACACCCCGACCCCAGTTACCTAGATTCGGTGTATTATTTTAATACATTGGCATGATTACAAGGAATCAAGTCCCAAAGGACCAATCAATTTTGCAGTCTTGTAAAATTGATTACATACATGAATGTCACATTAAACTTTCTAACATAAAACATAGCCTAAATAATCCTTTGAGAATTACATTATTCCCCAAGATTAAGGGAAAATAAAACATAATAAAGGGGTGAGCTTAGATGCTCAGTAAGGGTAAATAATTCAGCAAAAGTTATAAACTTTTAAGGAAAGATGTATAATAAAAACAGTAGCCTTTTACACATAAAAATTGAACATAATATGGTAAAAATAAGTCAAACATTACCATATAAACTTGCACATTGATATTCTACTAGTTGAATAATCACATGTAATAACTAATTTCATGATGAGGGAATGCATAATATTGTGCATAATAACTACTCTATCTTGGCCTTATGCCAAGACCATTCACAAATATTCTGTCAAGGCCTTCTGCCAAGACACTAGTTTCTCTCGTGAGACCCACAGATACATCGAGGGTCTATAGAAAACCCCTCCCGTCACTTACTAAGTATAATTCAATCCTCATATAAAAAGGTCGAAATATAACATAAACATTCATATTAAAACTAGCATAAGAAATGTTAATACTTTAACCGTATACCATGAATAGTATAAAAATAGCACATCCATAGTTAAACATATCACAAAACCTTAAATACAATATGGAAGATTGTATCATAATAAATTAGCTTCAAACAATCATATAATCCAAAAAAGGATGTTGACATAGATGAAAATAATTTAATAAATTCATTAAAAATCTTATAGGGAAATATCCCTTTTACTTTAAAACATTTAAAATCCATGAAATTTTAAAATAAAACATTTCTTTTGAAAATAACCTTGTAAGATTGTAAGGGAAGCATAAAAATGGTAAGGTGACATAATGACAGAAAATAGCCACTCGCACCATATAAGTTAAAAAAACATTCTTTCGTTAATTTTTCGAAAATGTCATAAAGTACCTCGTTTGGAAAATGACGGAAGGATTCTTTTCAAAAAAATTATTAAAATTCAAACATGGGTAAAAATGAATTTAAACATTCATAGGATTATAATAAACCATTTTATGAAAACATTTTTAGAAACATATACATGGATGATAAAGATGTACCAGTAGATACTTACACATCAACAACCTCGAATAATAATAAGATTGTGAGATTAACCCTTACCTTAGGTCTGATACACTCTGTATGTGTCTGAAACTCCTATATAATGTGTCTAAACATATTATTAACTTATATCTGAATCATAATAATATTTATGATATCATATATGATTATTTTATGACTTTATATTACCCATTTATTAACAATTAAAAGTTAATGTAACATTTTGGGTAATAATCTCTTTGATTATCGTACGTGTTTTGACTTGTTATTCTTGATCATATTACTTCAATCATGATTTAATTACTTCCAAAATTTATAATATGATTTACATATCATAAATATAAATATATATAATAAATAGATATATAAAATAGAATACATCGTTCATGGATATGGTAGGTCATACGTATGCATGAACGTTGTTTCCATTTTCATATCATATGGAATTAAGTGAATGACATATATATATATGTATATACATATATCATCCCAGTAGAATTATTATGTCATATATTTCATAATTATTAATAATATTCACTACCACAAAACTGGGCAAGGCCAGCACCAACCTTTATCAGCAATAACGAAAAACTGCTAATAAAGGTACCCCCTTTAACAGCGCTTTTTTTAGTGTTGTTAAAGGGTACCGCTTTATCATCACTTTTTTAATAGCGTTGATAAATGGGGGGTCTTTATCAGTGCTTTTTTTAAAAGCGCTGATAAAGGGTCTACTTCAAAAAAATCATTAAAAAAATATATTAATATTTAAATATATAGATATAGTTATATTGATATAAATATAATATATATTTTTTAAGTATAGTTTTAAATATATTTTAGATAAGTATAAATATACAGTTACACTTAATATATAAGATATTTAGTGAAATGGCTTATAAAAAAATTAAAAAAAATATATTTTTAATTAATAATTTGCTAATTATTATGGATTAATAGTCATTTAATAACAATTAGAATACTTAAAAAATTAAACAAAAATTAAAAAAAGATCCAAAATATGTTGAAAACGCAACTCAAACTTCAAACAGCCATAACTTTTGATCCGGGTGTCTGTTTGAGCTCTATAGTATATCAAATCAAAGCCTGTGACAAGATTTATGCGCTGGTGACCAGTTGAAGCCTTTGTCATATTTTTTGAGGCCAAAAAAGTCCCATAAGGCCTCTAAAACTGGGTTTTTAGTCGTGATACCTGGATTTTTTTAACATTTTGTGGATTTTCAACCTCGTTTAAGGGGGTATTATTGGCTTTTTTGGTGGGGACTGAATTTATTCCAAGGTATTACATTCCTATTGATATTATGTCTTTAAAATTTTATCATTTTTTATAATTAACTCCTGTTTATAATCAAATATATAATAGTATGTACATATTTTTTATATATTCACACATAAAAATTTAATTATAAATATAAATAATAAAATATATTTACATATAAAATATATTAGATTTATCTGAATAATAAATAATATCCATTTAATTTAAAATAAAAATATAGGAATATTTATATACCTATATATTAATCTAACTATATATATATGTTAATATAACTACATATATATATTCATATAACGATAAATATATATATTAATATCACTATAAATATATTTATTAATATAACTATATATATATTAATATAAATATACATTACTATACAAATAAATATAACTAAATCTATATATATATAAATAGAGATATCATGAAATGGAAAAGAAATCAAAATAGAGGAGTGGTCAGGGCTTAGGTGCGCACAGGGGAGGTCACGAGTTCAAAACCTAGTGGAGGCAGGGGTTCATGCATGAGGCTAAATTGTTTTTGGGGGGGATAGCACTGATAAAGGGTGGAGGGGGTGCGTGTGGGCACTAGAGAGGCAGGAAAGTGCTATAAAAAGTGGGGCTCAAGCACTATAAAATCCCCACCGATTGGCAGAATTTCTTTTAATTTTTTTAAATTTTTTTTATTTTTTTTAATTTCCTTTACTTTTATCAACGCAAACAACAAGAACTGACAAAAGGGATCTTTATCATCACTTTTTAGAGCACTGATAAAGGGGACCCCCCTTTATCCTCTCCAGCTTTAACAACACTTTTCTAGCACTATTAAAGGCCATTTTTAGTGCTGATAACAGGAATATTTTTAGTAGTGATTTATTCTTATAATCATTCTTGGATGGTGAACATGGAAGATGAGTCTCATCGTGTAGTGGAGACGGTAAGCCATACATACGCACAAGCGATGGTATCATTTAATTAATGGTTAAATGGTATGGAATTGGATGGAATATGAATTTTAAAGAAACAATGTCATGTTTTATTTATTATTAAAATCCATTATAATCATCATTATACTCATATAAATTAATTGTACATAAAAAACAATTTACACTACGGCATGGAGATGGTAACTCGTACGTATGCACACATGGTGGTATGGTATTTCATGGGATGTGTGAAAGAAAAATATGGTTTTCCCATAATATTAAGAATATCTCAGGATATAGAATATGTTGGAGTTATTATTTTAGTATGGTAAAAATCTAGTAAGAGGAAGTATAACACGAAATAAACTTTGAAAGAAGGGATAAAATGATTACCTCTTCTTTGGGTGTCTTCTTTTGATTTGCACAAAATGACCCTTTAATTTGGATTTATACCAAAATCTTTTCCTCTAAGATGAAGAGAGGGAAGTTAGGATGATATTTGGACAGGGTTTGGCCAAGCCAAAGGGCCTTGTAGGTGTGAATTAAAGAGAAATGGAGGTTCCCTTTTATAAAAGAGGTGATAGGAACTTTAGAAAAATCTTAAAATACTAATTTATTATAAAATGATTTTCTGATTATAATTGCTCCAAACTGACTTATTTCTAGGATAAGATAAGGATGGGTTGAAATAATCTCAACCAATAGGTTTTATACATGTTTAGGTCATAAAATTAACCTTATATTTTACAAGTAACTCTTTGTAAAATAAGTTAACTCTTACCGTGTCCTCTTGTATTTCCATACTACATGGGTAATATTTTTACTATTAAATGGAAAAATAACCTAAAGTGGATTATTTAAGAAATTTGTAACATTATCTATGTCATTTGACAAAATCTTAGATTTTTAGTATTTTTATATCATTTAATAAAAAAGTATTTGTTTTAAAAACTCATTTATGTCAATTTTGACACTATTTATTAATTGATTTTTGTTAAAGTCATTACAACTTGATTCCTTAGAAAAAAAAGTCATTAAATAATATCTCATATGTCAATTTCATCCATCAAATTCATTTATGGAATAAAAAGTTTCAATTTAAATTTATTTTAAAATTTATAATATAATTTATTTTAATCTTTCATTAATAAGGTAATTACTGCATCATCATTGAGTCATAAATAAATTTAATTATTTAATGTCTAAATTTTATAAATAAAATACCATGATGTAGGAAATATTTTTATATTTCTAATGAATATTTATAATTGAATTTATATTATGTATAAACCTATATAAAAAATGGTTTAGTTATTAAAATTTTAATTTAACACATTTAACTCTTCTTTAAATAAAATATAATAAATGTCCTAATCTAACCCAAGTGGATCAAAAAGGATCATATTTTTGTCCTAAGATTTATTTTGGTCGAAAAACACATATCCAATAGAATTAGGACATGTTTTGGGGTAATTTTATATTACTATAATATTATTTTTACCTTTTATTTCCCTATTTACTTTTAACCGTGGTAAATAAAATTCAAAAGTTACTATTCACCAAAAAATATTATTTTCATCCTATTGAACAAAATTTTACATACTGATGACAACTGTGTCGGTCAGATTTTTGAAATTCAATTCACGGAGGTGGTAAAATTATGTTTTATGCAAATTTGCAAATTTGCCTAGAAGGTGGGAAAAAGACGTTAAAAAGTTAAATAAAATTTTATGTATCTAATCTTATTATAAAATGACTACAATGAATTAAATTGGACTAATATAGGTATTATGTATCTATTATGACTTTAAAATAAATTTAAATAAAAAAATTATTTAAATAAAAATCGGTTTTAAACAATAATAGTGTTTGTCACTATTCATCAAAAATTTAAAGTTTTCAAAAAAAAATACCAAAAATTCACCCTAAGATAATTTCAATATTTTGAATCCAAAAATTAATTTCATTTTGAAAAATAAAATTTTAAAAATTTTAAAAATTAGGAATTACTATACATAACTGCTTTTAAAATGGCTAGTTTGATTGGTCGTGGTGCGCTTGAACTTAGTGTTGCGTACATCGCACGCTATTCAATTATTTAAAAAGGAAGTGTACTATGGAAGCTTAGGGTGTTTCATAAAATCCATTTAAACCTATAATTGGATTATTATAAATCAAAATGAACATATTAAATTTTAAAAATAATCAGAAATATAGTTTTAATTTTTAAATTCATGAAAAATACAGTTTTCAATAAAAATCAATATTTTTCACTATTCATTAAAAAAATAAAATTCTTTAAAAAATTATTAAAATTTCACCATAATATATTTTTTATATTATGATTTATAAAATAATGTTTATTTCATTAAATAAAATTTATAAAATTTCTCGAAATTTATTATTTTGTTTTTTCACAAAACCAATAAATATCATTCTTGAAGAAAGTATAATTAATGAATAAAATGAATTTACTAAAATTAAGTGAATAATTTCCTAATAATTGATTAATAAATTTTTAATGATTAGGAAATTTTTATATTTCATAATTCAGTTAATAATATTCATTCCCACCAATTTAATGGCTAAATTATAAGGAACACATAATAACAATATTTAGTTGATTGTTTGAGTTCGGTGTTGTGTATCTTGTATGATATCAAACAAAGTCTTTCCTTTTAAAAAATAAGGATGCTAAAATGTGAGAATAGAACGAAAATTTGAAATTCCATGTAAGAATCATCATAAGTATGTGTAATACTGCCTCACATTATTCACTAGGTTTTGAAAAGTTAAGGTAGGTTATGATCTAGTTACTTTGACTATGTAGAGGGTTTCTTATTTATATTGAAAATGGTGGGAAGAATCTATAGAGATGGCATGGTGGTGTAACAATATCTACTAGTAGATATAGTCAATAAAAGAACTATTGTGATCACTTGTTTTGTAATAAATTATTGCAATATTATAATCCCCATATCCTATTAGAAATAAAGAGAAGAAGTAATTCTCTCCTGTAGTAGGATTACATTTCAAACCATGTTAATACTTTGTGTTGTTTCATGTTATGAGTGAGTTAATTCATTATTCTTCTTGGGAATTTTATGGAACATATACTATTTATTATTTTGATTCTACATGACATATTGGATCATAGTTCCATCATTGGAAATTTGTAATCTGGTGATTCTAAACTCCAAAACTTCTAACCTTTTTTCTTAAGTGAGGATATAGAAGGAATTATGGAATTTGGGTCCTCAACACAAAAGTAATTTATAAAGCTGGAATATCCAAATGTGATCTATGTCCTAAAAAACCAAAAATCAGTAAGCAATATTCCAAATATATCATTCAAAGAAAAATCCATCTATCTCCAACATTAGTGTGGAGGTCAAACCTGCTCCTAAGATATGTGAAACAAATACACAAATGTCCAATGGCTACTGATATAATTTTTAATACATGAAATTTAGTGGGGAAATATTTCATGTCCATTAGGTATCCATGAAATTTGGGAGTATAAATACTTAGTAGGGTGCCACTAATTGTGGATTAACACACATGGTGATATAGAAAGTATATGAATAAATATGAATACACATTTTCTTAAATATTTGAAAATAGATTAATAGATAGTCACAAATTATAGCAGCAATCACTAGATAAATAATTCAATTTAAAATTAAGATCGAACAAGAGAGATTTTTCATGATTTTCCATCAATAAATTTAATAGATATCATATCATAATAGAACACAAATAATTTTTATTTAAATTAGTTAAACCTAATTAAATACAATCCTAGAATCCAAGTATTATACCTATCAATTATAATAAACTTGTAAATTAACAATGTTTTTCTATATCCATCCTCTATAAGTGGAAATATACATGTGTGTGTGTGAATTATCACCCCCCCCATAAGGATATAACATCCTGACCAGAGAACCACAAAAATAGATCCCCAAGCTAATTGGCCAATAGGCCTCAAGCATGCCTCCCTATATTCTAGAGGATTCCAACTAGAAGTGATGGTCTAACAGAGGTACAGTGGGGAGACTATACCCTCTTCATTAGTAATAAAATATAGTGGAATAAATAATAAATTAATAAATTAGAATAGTAATAATTGATCATCAATAATAAATGAATGAGTGATCATGAATGAACATGACATAATGTGAAATAATAGACATACAATAGGTATAGGTAAATAATATACAAGGAAAATATAAAACCAAAAGGGCCATATCCACAGGCATCCTAAGATCTGGCCCTGTCCTATACTCCTAATCTCCCACATACATTCCTAACAGCAAAAACATAAATAGTGAACCTAAACCTAAAACCGAGAGGTTTGTTTGGGCACCCCAGTGCAATGGAATCCCGAAAAGGGTGTGAGATATACTCAGAGGGCCACCACCAATGGTGTCTAAATCTATAGAGCCCATGAATATAAAATAATCAATGTGTAGGTATATCAACTAATGTGGTAAATAATAAATAACATCATATCAAGCTCAGGTTCATCGAAGACACCTATCCAACCATACCTACTTCAGACTTAGTTGGAATGCCTTTTCACACCTTCCATCATGTATATATATGGATACGTAAGATAATAATTTTCACAGATATACATGAACCAGTGTAGAGCTATGGCTTAGTACCCAGGTTGTTCACATGAGAGGATCACATATCAGATAATGGATGTCATGCATAGGGTTCCATACATAGAATCACAATCTAAGGGACTATATGATATAATGGTAATGATAAGGATGAAACCAATGTGTAACTGAGGAATCCTTGACCACAACAGGTCAAGAAAAGTATTATATTAACTCATGTAATATGGATATAGGGGTTTAAGTTTAATTTAATGGGTAAACCCAATGAATTCCACTAGAATAATGTCTATTCTCATCAATAGAGCATGTCCATAGTAAATATTGGACTAAGTGTTATTGGGACCTAAGGGGAGAATCCAAGATTCCTCCTATCTGATAAAATCAACTGAATACAAGGAGTGTATCCAAGGAACTTTAATATTCAGATATATGTCACGTGAATAGTTGGTACTATACTGAGGCATTAACATATAATAAGAAATTTAAAAAATAAAAATGTGGGTATCTCCATATGAAACAAGCCTGATGAATTGGGGCGGCATCCTATGAGCACTCAGGGAATTCCCTTTGGAATCTAAGGCTTTCTCAAGTCTGACCACCACTATAATAAGGAAAGGTCCAAAGTAGTAATATAAAACTAACATATAATAGATCATAACTAATGATATAAAATATCTATTCCATTTTCCCATTTGATTAAATTCACTCTATTTACCATTTTATTTATATAAATATATACATCCATTAACCAGTGGAAGAAAAGTATCCAAGAAATAATAAATAGGAATTAAACAATGACAACTTACCACTTCCAATCAATATAATTCATTTTCTTTCCATTTAAAATTGGAAAAGTTTCAAAGTGGTTTGATGCCTTTAATAACGTGATTTAAAATTAATAATATCCAAGCTAAACACGATTTCCCAAACATAAAGTGTCAAGTCATCCACTTAATTTAATTAAATCATTAGGGAATTTGAACAAAACACACCAACAGGCATTTCGGTTATTAATATAAATATGGTCACATTGGAATATTTATGGAACACACAAATGGGTGGATTAAGTTGATTTCATTGTCCTCTATCTATAATGATAGGGTTTAATGGTGAATTTA
This sequence comes from Viscum album, assembly GCA_963277665.1. Classification (NCBI taxonomy): domain Eukaryota; kingdom Viridiplantae; phylum Streptophyta; class Magnoliopsida; order Santalales; family Viscaceae; genus Viscum; species Viscum album. Next base: position 239,203,699 of record OY728120.1, read on the forward strand.
AATTTAGAATTAAACATCTAATTTAAGCAAATTTGATTTTAGGGTCAAATCATGGGTGAAACCGGTGTGCATTATAATGGAGACAATTATAAATAGATGAGATTTGAGGGAAAAGTCATAGACCACCTACCTCATGATTAGGATGGTCCACTCATCCAATAATAGGATTTGATTCCATTCGGAAAGAGAGAAATTAGAAGAATCATCAAATTCCCTGAAAATAGGGAAAAATATATCATGTATATTTAGAATTACATATGATGGGATATTTAAAAACACTACAACAAAAATAGGCAAGGTAAGTGACACATTTTATCAGCGCTAAGCCAAAAGAGCTGATAAAGGAACCTTGTATCAGTGCTAAAATTTTAGCACTGATAGAGGGGTGCTTTATCAGCACTTTTCTACCACTGATAAAGAATACTTGTATCAATGCTGAAAAAGCACTGATAAAGGCTACCTTTATTAGTTCTAAACATATGAATGGCCCAAAGGCCTTCTTTTTTTATTTTATTATAGATAATCCCCATTTTAAGGGTTGAAGGGGAACCCGTACATGACCCATATTCCCAAGTCACAAGGCCCAACATGACCCATAATACATGACCCAAAGGCCTAAAGGCATACCATGCCCATAACATGACCCGTAGGCCCAGCCCACTAGAACTGCCCCTCCCCAGCTTCTGCATCATTGGTTGCCTTTAGCTCCCCACCTTCATTACTGATCAGCTAGCATTTCCCCAAACAAAGTTGCACAGTGCCTTGTCCCGATGGTGGTTTCCATACCTCCTCATTCTTCCAATCTAGTTAGCTCAAATTCTGTTGACTGCTACTGGTGCTCTGATCCTCTTCTAGGACCTACACTATGTGAAATGGGCTACTTCATGGTCTTCAATGTCATGAAGTCCCTGTGGCCCGTAGGCCTTTGATGGCCCGAAGGCCCTTGAGACCCGTAGGCCCAAACCGATGGCCCGAAAGCCCAAATTGGGTGAATAGTTTTGGTTGTTATATTACTGAACAGTACCTGCTACAGTACTGCTACAGCAATCCAGAAATTCACCTCCACCTGGTTTTGAACCCAGGTCTCTTGGATGCCAAGTTGGAGCCCTTACCACTCGGGTACGGGCTCATTGACTTTCTCGATGCTAAAATTTTAGCGCTTATAAAGGGTATCCTTTATCACCACTTTTTTAGCGCTGATAAAGAGTCCCTTTATCAGTGCTAAAATTTTAGTGCTGACACAGGGAGGATTTATCAGTGCTTTTTTAGCACTGATAAAGGGACTCTTTATCAGCACTTTTTTAGAGCTGATAAAACCTTGGTCCCATATTTTATAAAATTTGGTGCACAGTATCCTCTGTTTATCGCGCCCTCAAGCTCTCATGGTACTATACCCCTGTGAAAACCCCCCTCCCCCACCCCCCGATCTTCTCATTGTCTGACCTTTTTCGCTAGCCCTACTCCTTATCCTCCCCCTCGAACCCCTTTTATGGATCCTCCTCCCCAAAAACCATACTTCTCCCCCTCTCCGCTCAACCCTACTCCATACGAACCCTACTCCTCCATTTCTCAATGGTTGGTGGATCCTCCTATGCACCTCCTCCTCTAGCGGTCACGCCTTCCCCTCCCGACGTAGCATAGAAGGCTCCTTGACTACTCAATGGTTCTTCTCTCCCTCGATCGCGGGTGTGATCTACTCTAGGTAAATCTCCCACTTCTCCTTTTAGGTTTATTTTTGGTGGATAGGTTTTGAAGTGTAATTTTGGTTACTGCATGAAGTAGTTTTTTCATGGTGTAAAGATCACTAGGTTATTCTTATATAGGTATGTCCCTAGATTAATCTGATATACTCCCTTTTTAGTGTGAATTTCTTATATGTTTTCCCTTTCATGCTACTATGTATGGGGTATTTAAAAATATGATTATAAGGGTGATGGTTTATTGTTGTGGTTGAGAGCATGTGGTGTGTTAATTAATACGGTATTGATGGATGGATTATTGTGTGGTTATAATAGAAATGATATGGATATTTAGGTAGGAAATAAGTGGTTTTATGGATTTTAAAATGTGTTTAGTGGTATTTTATGTCATGAAAATTTAGTTGTTATCAGGTGGTGTTATAGTTTCCTTTTGGCATAGAATATGGTTGGAATAAATGAAAAAAGTAATGGGTGATGGGTTGGAAATGATAAATCATGGTTTGTTAAATGATTAATGATAATTATTGGAATAATTATGTTTAAAAATGGTTAAGGATAGAATAAATGTTATTAATGATTAATAAATGGATTATAGTGGGTAGTGATTTAATGACTAGTTTTACATTAAAATGGTTAACAATTGAAATGTATATGGTAATAAAAATACAAGAAATTATAATGTTAAATGAAATGAGAAGTCGGTAATGTTGATATGGATGCTTATGTGATTTGTTGGGGATTATTTTTGGAATTATAATGGATGTGGTTATTAGAGGGTGGTAGTAACAAGGCAATGGTTGTCGTGGGTGTTTGTAGTGTTATTTTGGTTTAAACCATTAGGAAAGATTTATGCGTGACTATATACTTAATATATTTTCTTATTATTTATTACACACCACCACTTGAGTCGAGTAACCTGATTGAAATCCATATGGGTACTTTGGTTCTGAGTGTTTTTTTTAATATCTAGGTTATAGAGGGAACACATATAGAACCACTCCTTCTTCCCTTATCCCCCTTCACATTTAGTATGAGTTGTAATGGATCACAGTGGGTGTATATATATGACCTATAATGATTTTAGGTTTTGGTGTATATATATTCTTGTTGACATGATTATGCGTATTTGGTGTGGATACATAGTGGGGGTTCTGCATTGTAGGAGGAGAGTATGATGTTTATGTCCTTCATGTTCACGATATCATATTGTGATGAGGATGTGATGTGTGTTTGTGATGTGGATATGGGTTTTTATGTGTTTGTGAAATTTGTATGTGTGGATATATGATTATGAGGTTATATAGAAGGGATTGAAGAATAAGAAATATTCCATTAGAGTGTGAGAATGCCCAGATTAGTGGAGAAGTGGATGTGGGGTAATTTATTAATATATATTATTTTGATATTATATTACTATACTTGAATGTGATATTGGGTGAGTGATCCTTGGTGAGGTTGGGTGATATATGACCATATATTGGTGTGTATTAGTTATGTTATTTCTTCACTAAGGCATTAATATATTTCATACACATTTTCATGAGAGGTTTTGGGAAGGATCGTACTAAGTATACTTGTATGCTCACCCCTATTTATATTATTATTTTTATAAGTTTTTTAAGATGGATTTGGTGACCAAGATGGAAATTACTATCTTGAGGCTAGGAGTTACCACCAGAGCCACTAATATAGGATTTTTTTTTTTTGATATTTTATTTTAGATACCTTTTTTATGTATGAAATTCACATGAATTATGGATTGGGTTTTATTTTATATTATATGGAGTTTATTGGTGGTTTATCTCTGTTATTGGGATTTATGAGGGAAACACCTCCCATTTCTTTATTTTATACCCTCAATGCTAGTCTCCAACCTATGCACTATTAGAGGTAGGATTCATGAATTACACTTATTTTCACTACTATTTTAGGATTGGTTCCTAGTGGTGGTGAGTTATGATAGTGTGGTATCAAATCTTTAGTTGAGAGTTAAGATGGAGTTTGGAATTAGACACTCATAAGGATTGAATGGGATGATAGGTCCGTAATATTTGTTAAAATTTTCAAATGGAATAACATGGGAGACCATCTATGACACAAGTGATTATCCCCCCTATGATTTATAGTAACTTGATCTTACCAAAAATATTAGGCATGATGATATTGAATGTAGGGCAGAGAACTAGGAGTGGTAGAGGTGTCATTCTTGATTATTCTTGTATTTGGAAGTCTTTTTTTGTGTATTTGAACAATAAATACTAATATTTTAGATTCAAATAGGATGGAGATGAATAAATATTGGATGGATGCTAATCGTTTGAAAAAAAGAGTATGAGAAAGGAGTGAAATAGTTCATCAAGTTTTAAAAGGATCACACAAAGTATCCTTCTAAAATCCTTTTTCCATGTTTACGTTGTTGTTATTCTATACTAATTACTCTGGAGGAGTTGGAAGAACATTTGATATATCATGGAATAGATTGGAGTTATAAATGTTGGAATAAACATGGATAAGAAGTGAATGTTGCTACTAGCTGGGATAAAACTGTGTTTTATGGATCATCAAATATGAATACAAATATGTATAATGAAGAATACTGTATAGAGGATGTGATTACAGATGTCAATGATGATGAAGATCGTATTGAGGAAATGACAAGGATAGTTGAAGATGAACTCTGTGATTGCCCAAAATAGTTTGAGAAGATAAAGAGTTGTGCAAAGATGTCATTGTATGTTGGTTGCACTATATATATAGCATTGTCATCTCTATGAAAGTTGTATAAATTGAAAGCAGGAAATGGATGGAGTGATGTCTGTTTTACAGAACTACTTTCTCTCTTTAATGACATGCTCCTAGAAGATAATGAGCTCCCAAGCTGGACATATGATGCTAAATGAATGCTACGCTCGATGGGTATGATTTCTGAAAGAATACATGTCTTCCCAAAAGACTGTATATTGTTTTGTAAGGAGAAAAAATAACTTATAGAATGCCCAAAGTTTGGTTCTTCTCAATATAAGAAAGATGAATTCAGTCCTACTAAATTTTTATGGTACTTTACAATCATTCCAAGGTTTATGCGTCTATATGGAAGAGAAAAAACTGCAAGACAATTGTCGTGGAATGCAGATAAAAGAAATAAATATGGGAAATTACATCATCCAGCCGAGTCACCTCAATGGAAGAAAATTGATCATGAGTATCCTGAATTTGGAAAAGAGCTGAGAGACCTTCTTCTTGAATAATCTATAGATGGAGTGAATCCTTTTGGTTTCCAAACTAGCCCTCACAGTATATGGCCTGTTATGTTGGTAAATTATAACTTACCACCCTAGTTATGCATGAATTGGAAATTCATCATGTTATCTATGCTTAAATCAGGACCAAAACAACCAGGTAATGATATAGATGTTTATTTTAATCCTTTTATTGAGAATTTGAAGTTATTATGGGATTCATGTGTTATGTTTTATGATGCTTATAAAAGTGAATACTTCATGTTGATGGTGATTTTTTATGGGAGGATAAATGATTTCCCTGCTTGTGGAAATTTTTTAGGATATAGCAATAAAGTAACTCAAGGGTGTCCTATGTGAAAAGAAGATACGGAATCAATTAGGTTGAAACATTCATCGAAATATGTGTTTCTAGGACATCATATATTTTTACCTCGTCAGTATAAGTACCGATCTTGGACGACATCATTCAATGGAAGTTATGAACAAAGCACATCACCATCTCCACTAATAGGTGATCGGCTATTTGAGAAAGTAAAAGATTTGAACACTATTTTTGGTAAAACATTTTTTAAAAACCTTACAAAAATCGGTTGGAAAAAGAGATCTGTTTATTTTTTGAACTACCATACTAGAATTTTTTGTACATCAGACATTTTCTTGATGTGATGGAGGTGGAAAAAAATGTATGTGACAGTGTTATCGAAACATTGCTAAATTCCCCTAGAAAAAAAGTATGGAATTATGGTAAGGTTGGACATGGTTGACATGGGAATATGGGAAGAGTTGGCTCCCGTGAAGGGTTAAAATTGAATGTTTCTTCCTCCAACTGCTTACACTCTTTCTAGGGAGGAGAGATATCAGTTTTGAAACTTCTTCAATGATATAAAGGTTCAATATGGGTATTCATCAAATATCAAGAACATTGTATCAATGAATGATTTGAAGTTAAAAGGTTTGAAATCACATGAATGCTGTGTTTTGATGCAATATTTAATTTCTATAGCTTTACATTGCATTTTTCCCAATAATGTTCTTCATATGTTAACCAAACTTTGTGTCTTTTTCAAAGCTATATGTTGAAAAGTTTTAGACCCAGGGAAATTTCCAACTATGGAAAAAGAAATTCTCACCATATTATTTGAATTAGAAATATTCTTCTTTCCAACATTCTTTGATATGATGGTTCATTTGATAATTCACTTGGTGAGAGAGATTTTACTTAGTGGTCCTGTGCACTATAGATGGATGTACCCCATTGAACGGTATATGAAGATTTTTAAAGGGTATGTCAAAAATCTAAGTGGGCCAGAGGGTTGTATAGTGGAGCGATATATTGTTGAAGAAGCCATTGAATTTTGTACCGAATACCTATTTGATGTGGAAAGCATTGGCCTCCCGAAATCTCATCACACTGGACACATTGAGGGTGAGGGAATTTCTAGAGGAGATGTTGTGACAATCAGTATTACAGATCGGAAGTAGGACCACCTTTATGTTTTGTATAACAGTTGGGAGGTTGCTCTATATATTGAAACTCACAAAGAAATTATTAGGTAGTTGAATCCATCAAGGGTTGTAAATGGATATCAAATACACTCAATCACCAGTTTATAGGATGGTTTCAGGACCATATTTTTAAGGAGTTAGATGAAGATATGAATTCAATTTCAGAATGACTTCGATGGCTAGCCACCGGACCAAGTGTGTATGTATTATCTTACAATGGTTATGTAATTAATAGTTATAAATTCTATACATATGAACATGATGAAGATAGTACCATGCAAAAAAATGGAGTTACACTTTTGGCTGAAGCAACGCATGTTTCTAGTAGTAAGGAAAGAAATCCAATTTATGAAAATATGTCATACTTTGGCATTATTAAACAAATATGGGAGTTGGATTATACGAAATTCCAATTGCCAATTTTTCAATGCAAATGGGTTGATAACAATAGTGGTGTTAAAATAAATGAATGGGGATTTGTGAACATTGATCTTAGTAAATAAGGGTATAAAGGTGAACAGTTTGTAATGGAATCATAAGAGGTAAAAGTTTTTTATGTTCCCAATCCCGAAAACCAAAAGTGGTCGATTGTTCTGTTATTGTCCAAAACTACTAAAGGGTCTGATGAAAATTCAGTTGAGGATGATCCTTTCAGTGGTATGTCGCAATAATTTCATATAAATCCCAATGTAGATGATGTTATTTATGTCAGAGGATACCACAATGAAGGGATTTGGATAATCGGTAGAGGTGTCAAATTCCTTCAGTCATTGAAATAAAGAAAGAGAGTTCAATAAACATGTTATATTTTCTTTGTAAAATAGATCTTGTTATCTAATGTTATTATCTTATCTTTACTAAATTTATGTAATCTAAATTAATTATTCAACCAATTTTGTAGATAATGACTTTTTCACGATCTGGTGCTCCTAACCTCGAGGCTGAACAAGTCTCTCAAGTTGTTTCTACTGCTGTTATTGCTTCTTCTACTGCAGCTGCTCACAATGCAGAGCAACAACAAGATTATGAACCTGTTGTTGCTCCTCAGGTTGAGGTCCAACAACCATCAGCACATGGTGCTGCTACCATTCCATATGAACATATAGATGATGTTGATATCGATGAAATGGTCAGGGATGAAGGACTAATGTCGCATAAAACACAGGTGTGTCATAGTTTGACAGTGTTATCCAAAGTTCTTAAGGTGAAAATCAAAGGTATCAAATTTGATGTAGGATGGAATGCATGAGGCCAACATGTGAATCCCAACATGGCCCTGTTTAGTAGTTACATTGGAATTTTCACTCAGCAACGCATGTTGATTAACATAGATTCATGGCACCATGTTGTGTCCAGGCTGAAGGCTGTGATCTGGGAAGAAATTATGGTAAAATTATGATATTATTTCATTAATTTACTAAAAAATAAAATAATGAAACAGTGTCTCACTCTTCTAAATCTCTTTCAGAGTACATTTATAGTAGATTATTCACACAATAATTATGTACTAAGGCTTGCAGGAAGGATTCATCGAGGTTTTCGCACTATTTTAAAAAAATGTCACCTGAAAGATTCCAAAGGTAAAATAAACCTCGCACCTACCCCTTGTCTATGCTCACCTGATATCCCAAGAAGCATGGGATTCATTTATTGGCCTCCATGGGGATGAGAAGTTTCAGGTACATTGTGGGTGATAATACGTTGTTTGAGGATACATGTATTCATCACTTTAATTGTCAATATTTCATTTTTTGAAACAGTAACTCAGTACTGAAAATAAGGAATGTGCATCAAAACCAACATACCCCTATCATAAAGCAAGGATTGGGTATGCTTCACTAGAAAAGAAAATGGTACATATTTTAAATTTACAGTAATATTTTTAGGTTACACGAAACAACATCATAATTATCTTTCTATATTTATATATATATTGATGAGTCTAAAACCAAAGACACTTCCATCCCACATCATGTGTTATGGAAGGAGGCACGTGTGAATAAGGAAAGGATTCTAGTAGATGAAAACACACAAAAAGTGTGGGAAATATGTGTAAGTATGAAACATTTATAAAAATATTTGTTTTAAATTTATATTACATGAAAATAATTAGTTATTTTCCTATATCTGATAGTCACAGTAATCAGCTAATCCTATAGCGGATACAGACCTATTATCTACAATTTTGAAGCGGCCAGAACAATACAGAAATTTGACCAAATGCATTAAGATTGTGTTGGACCTTTTGTAGAATTATCCATGGGTAAGTTGGTGACGTTTATGAGTCAACCCCGCTTCAATCTGAGGCATGGTGTGACATGTATCACTGAAAGTGTCTCTCTTTTGTTTAAAATGGACAGAATTTTAAGTGAAAAAAACAATTGACATACGGAAATCTGACCAAAAACATTTTTATTGTGTTTATACTTTATGATAATGATACATGGGTCATTTTTGACATGTATGAGTTAACCACACCTCAATCCTAGGTACGGTTTGGCTTGTATCACTTAAAGTGTCTCTCTTTTGTTTAAAATGGACAAAATTTTAAGTGAAAACAACAACTGACCGATGGAAATATGACGAAATGCATTAGGATTGTGTTGATACTTTAGGGGAATGATCCATGGGTGTGTTGGTGACATGTACCAGTCAACCCCGCCTTAATATGAGGCACGGTGTGACCAGTATCACTCAAAGTGTCTCTCTTTTGTTTAAAATGGACAGATTTTTATGTGAAAACAACAACTAATGTATGGAAATCCAAAAAAACACATTCATATTGTGTTGATATTTTAGGAGAACATTCCATGAATTTGTTGGTGATGTTTAAAAGTCAACCCTGCCTCAATACAAGGCACGGTGTGGCCGGTATCACTCAAAGTGTCCTTTTGTTTAAAATGGAGAAAATTTTAAGTGAAAACAACAACTGACATACGGAAATCTGACCAAAAACATTAGGATTGTGTTGTTCCTTTAGGATAATGATACATGGGTGTGTTAGTGATGCGTACTAGTAATCCCATCCCCAATCTGAGGCACGGTGTGGCCGATATCACTCAAAGTGTCTCTCTTTTGTTTAAAATGCACAGAATTTTAAGTGAAAACAACAACTAATGTACGGAAATCCGACCAAACACATTCAGATTGTTTTGATCCTTTAGTATAAAGATATTTGGGTCATTTTTTATGTTTACAAGTCAACCACGTCACAATATGAGGCATGGTGTGGCCAGTATCACTCAAAGCATCACTCTTTTGTTTAAAATGGGAAAAATTTTAATTAAAAACAACAAATGACCTATGGAAATCTAACCAAAAGAATTAGGATTGTGTTGATCCTTTAAGATAACAATCCACGGGTGCATTGGTGAAGTGTATGAGTCAACCCTGCCTCAATTTGAGGCACGGTGTGGTCGGTATCACTCAAAGTGTCTCTCTTTTGTTTAAAATTGACAGAATTTTAAGGGAAAACAACAACTGACGTACGAAAATCTGACCAAACACATTCATATTATGTTGATACTTTAGGAGAATAATCCATGGGTCCTTTGTGATATTTATGAGTCAACCCTACCTCAATCTACGGCACTATGTGTCTGATATCACTCAAAGTGCCTCTCTTTTGTTTAAAATGGACAAAATTTTATGTGAAAACAATAACAGACCTACACAAATCCAACCAAACGCATTTTTATTGTGTAGATCCTTTAGGATAATGATCCATGGGTATGTTGGTGAAATGTACAAGTCAACCCTGCCTCAATTTGAAGCATGGTGTGACTGGTATCACTCAAAGTGTCTCTCTTTTGTTTAAAATGGACATAATTTTAAGTGAAAACAACAACTAATGTACATAAATCTGACCAAAAACATTCGTATTGTGTTGATCTTTTAGGATAATGATCCATGGGTCATTTTTGATGGGTAAGAGTCAACCAAGCCTCAATATGAGGCACTTTGTGGTCAGTATCACTCAAAGTGTCTCTCTTTTGTTTAAAATGGACAAAACTTTAGGTGAAAACAACAACTCACCTATGGAAATCTAACCAAACACATTTGGATTCTGTTGATCCTTTAGGAGAATGATCCATGGGTGAATTGGTGATGTGTACGAGTCAACCTTGCCTCAATCTGAGGCACGGTGTGACCAGTATCACTCAAAGTGTCTCTCTTTTGTTTAAAATGGACTAAATTTTAAGTGAAAACAACAACTGATGTACATAAATCCAACCAAATGCATTCAGATTGTGTTGATACTTTAGGATAACGATCTATGGTTCATTTTTGTACGATTCAACCCCTCATGGACACCAGCCCACCCCCCCCCCCCCCCCAGACACCCCCATGGACACCCCCGCCCACCCACCCCACCCCCTGGAAACCCACCAACCCCCCTAGACGGCACCCCCTCCCCTCCTAGACACCACGCCACCACCTGGACACCCCCCCACCACCTTGGACAGCCCCCACCCCCCATGGACACCCCCAACCCCTGGACGGACCCCACCCCTTGGACGCCCCCCACCTCTCCTAGACATCACCCCACCACTCGGACACCTCCCCCCCAGACACCCCCACCCCCATGGATAGCCAACCCCACCCCTGGACATCACCCCACCCACCTTGGACAGCCCCACCAACCCCTTGGACCACCCCCACCCCCTGGACACCACCCCACCCCCTGGACAACCCCACCCCCCCCCCCCCACCCCTCTAGACACCCCCCACACCCTAGAAAGCCCCACCAACCCCTTAGACACCCCCACCCCCAGGACACCCCCATGTATAGCCCCCCCCCCACCCTAAACACCCCCCTGACCCCCCCACCCCCCCGGACACACCCCACCCATCATAGACACCACCCCACCACCTGGACCCCTCCCCCACACCCCTAGACACCCCCACCCACATGGACAGCCACCCCCACCATAGGGACACCACCCCCACCCCCATTGGATAGCCCCACCAACCCCCTGAACCCCCCCCCCCACCCCCTTGGACACCACCCCACCCCCTAGACACCCCCACCCATGGAAAGCCCCCCTAACCCCCAAGACATAACCTACCACCCCAGGACACCCCCATGGACAACCCCCCCCCCCCACCCACCCCGGAAAACCCCCCCGACCCCCCCCCCCCCCCGGAAATCCCCCATGGACACCCACCCCCTGGACACCCCCCAACACCACCACCCTGGACACCCCCCCCCCCCCCCACCCCCCTGGATGGCCCCCCAAACCCCTGGAAGGCCCCCACCCACTGGACTCCCCCACCCCTCCTAGACACCACCCCACCACCTAGACACCCCCCCCCCCCCAGACACCCCCCCCCCCTATAGACAGCCACCCCACCCCCCATAGACACCACCCCACCCCACTTGGACATCCCCACCAACCCCCTGGACCTCCCCCACCCCCTGGACACAACCCCACCCTCTAGACACCCCCACCCCTCTAGACACCCCACCCCCTGGAAAGCCCCCCCCCCCAACCCCCTAGACACCCCCACCCCCCATTGACACCCCCATAGATATCCCCCACTGTGGACAGCCCACCTGACCCCCCCCCCCGAACACCCACCCCCCCTGGACCCTCCCCCCCACCACCCTAGACACCCCCCACCCCCCAAGAAGGGCCCCCAACCCCCTGGACGGCCCCCAACCCATGGACGCCCCACCCCTCCTAGACACCACCCCACAACCTGGACACCTCCCCCAACCCACCCCCAGACAACCCCACCCCCATGGGCAGCCACACCCACCCCCTGGACACCACCCCACCCTCTAGACACCCCCAACCCGCTGGACACCCCCATGGACAGCCCCCCCCCCCCCCCCGAACCCCCCCCCCCCCCCCCACACACACACACATCCCCCCCTAGAATCCCACCAACCCCCTGGACGACACACCCACCCCACCACCTGGAAACCCCCCCACCCCCTGGACACCCCCACCCCCACCCATGGATGGAAACCCCCACCCTCCTGGACACCACACCACCCCCCTTGGATATCCCTCCCAACCTCCTGGACCCCCCCTGGACACCCCTATCCACCAGGGCACCCCCCATCCCCCCGGACACCCCCTACCCCCCTGGACAGCCACCCCAAACCCCTGAACAGCCCCCCCCCCCAACCCCCTAAATTCTGAATTGAATTATTTATGTATTTAATTAACTTATGAATTAATGGTTTATGGGTATATTTTTTGTATTTTTATACTTGGTGTAGTTTCCTTATGAATTATGTGTTAATTGTTTATGGGTATACTTGTTGAGATGAGGAATTTTGCAGGTCTTATTTGGGTGTACTGCTGCAGAATTTTATGTCACAGTAGACAGGGCATTTATCAGTTCTTTTTTAGCACTGATAAAGGAAACCTTTATCAGTGCTAAATAAAGGCATTTAAAGGATCACTTTATCAGCGCTAAAAAGTAGTGATAAAAAACATTTTCATTAGTGCTTTTTTAGCACTAATAAAAAACACATTTATCATCACTTTTTTAGTGCTTATAAAGGAGTCCTTTATCAGTGCCTTTTAGCATTGATAAAGTATCCCTTTATCAGCGCTTTTTAAGAGCTGATAAAGGGGACCCCCCCCCCCCCATCAGCACTGAGCTTTACAACGCTTTTTTAGCACTGTTAAAGCCCATTTGAGTGCTGATAAATACCATTTTTATAATAGTGAAAGAAGAAGGAATATGAATCATAAACTTACCTAGAGGCTTCAAATTCACCCGATGGTGATGAAATCCGTCCAAAATGAAGGAAATACACCCATGTAAGAGGGAGGGAGTGGTGACAAGGTGGGGGACCTTCTATTCGTGAATGGAAGAGGAAAAGATGTGTAAACCCTTAAAGGTACAAAGGGAATAATCATCATTTTTTACCCTTCAATTAAGTACACAGCTAGGCCACAGGGTTTGTCTACCCATGCACCAAACATGTGGATCACACTTTCCAAGTGTTTTACATCACATGATTTGGCCACACGATGAAGAAAACTATGTGCCAACCATGCCTTTGGAACTACCCAACTTCACACCCCACACAAGCTAGGTGCAGAGTTAGAGAAACTATGTGTAAGTTGTGTGGTTCACCTATGCAATAAACTGTACTGATATTTCATGCTCGTTTTCCCTACCTTTAATGTTTTAAAAAACCATGTGACACCCATTATAGGGATTAATCGTTTCTCCTGAGGGGGGTGTATAGTTCAAACAAAATGTGTGCCCTATCTATTTCTCTCAGAAAGTGAGGTTTATGATCACGGTAGTCCCAAAACACATATAAACTTATAAGACACCCATTAAACCTTAAAATGTATCCAAAAATAACTCTTTTAAGTATTCTATCTCTTAGTATCAAATTAAAAGACTCCATTTAATATTTGGAACATACACCAAATAAAATGTCCAATTCCCTTCAAAATTCTCCACCCATCTAAAACACAGGATGTTATAATCACCACACCATATAACTTACCATCCCTAAAAAGACTTGGGGAATAATGAAAAAATCAACCAACCTTCTAGTTTTGTAAAGTTTTATCCAATTAGTCACATTGAATTTCCAAATTCCCAATGCACCTCTAGGAATTCCTTCAAACATGTGGTACTAAAGCCACTTAAACTCGATCCAAAGCTAAAAAACTACCATTAAAACCTTAATTTGGTAATAAAATTATCCCATATAACGTAATACATGATCATTTTATCATCTATTGCATCATCCGATATATGGTGGTTCCCACCACAGGTTCTAGTTTTAAACGTCCAATTCAAATTCACGGTACTCCCACCATCATAATTTTCCTACTAAAACATGTTCGTATAATTCTTTTGAAACACCTAGAAAATTTTTTAAATTACACGTAAAGAAACTACCCTCAGTCCTTGAACTTATTGAAATGGAGATACTCTAATTGATAAAGATCAAACTGGTCACACCAACTTTTCCTTAAAGCACCCTGGTCGATCCTTAAAGCTACATCCATCTCATCCCAATGGAGATTACGATGTGATTTCCTCACCAACCACATCCAAATACATACTGACTTCCATTTGACTATTTTAAAGGTTTTATAATACTATTCCTAGTGTATCACCCACCCAAATTTCGTAATCCTTTTCCCAAGGTACACTAAGATCATTCCAAGAATTATCACTAAAGTTTGTACCTGAATTCTAGTGTTATATCCTGATTAAACCATCTCTTACCCAACTTTTTATTCAATAACATTAGAACCAACATAAGTCTAATCTAGTATCCATGGATTTTCATAAGGTACTCTAGTCTTAATGACCGTACCTATATTTCACCCAAATCGATCATCGAACTATACTTGTAATTTATTGAGAATTTCAAAAGTACTTTGATTCATCTATTTATCAACATACGAATTCCAAAATTACTTTCACATGAAAAGTATTGAGTTCCCATGACATTTCTCCTATAGTTTTTTTCATTGGAGACCGAAATCCCACTCTTCATCTAAAGAGCATCCTCATCACCACATAAATGTAACAAAAACTTATTACCTCGATTCATTCCCCATCCATATTGGATATATGACTGGAATGGCCAAGATCCCTCTCACACCCGAGAAATAATTAATATCTCCCATCACCCCTTCCCACTTTTTAATAAAGTTATTTATGAATTATTTCAAAAAAATAAACACATCGATGGCCATCACCTTCCAATAGTTGGGGTTTTACTAGGTACCATTTGTATTATCTTAAAACCTCTCCTTGATCACAGCTTATAAGTAATCCTTTTGTAAAATCATAACAACTATTTAAGAAAGTAACTCACCATATAGTCAAAATTCACTCAATTTACTCAGGGCGATGTCAAGATAAGGGTCATGATCTCCTATTTTCCATTATTATATTGATATTTTATTGATTGGAATTTACAGATTCCTGTAACCCACTCTCTCATCAACTAGGTTTCACATTCATTTTTAAATTCCAGAAACCATGTCTCCCAACCATACTTGTCTAGGCTCATTCTATTTTAGCCCTTATCACGAGCTATTATTTTAAATTTTCAATAAAATATAGGTCTTTTTTCCCACAATAATCACATTAGAAACACTCGATCCTCAACCCTTACTCAGCTTCCCAATGTTGCTAAATTTTTTAATAGTTATCATATGAAATAGGTCTAAGATGAACTTTCCATATGTAATGGGTGTAAATCCCATAACACCTAGTTTAAATACCCAACTCACTTCTGAGAGTCATCTATCAAAAATTAAAACTGAGCATTCTATATGGCACAATATTCTTAATTATGGTCAGAGTTACCTTGGAACTCTTTTTCAAAATTGGGCATCTTACTTGTTCCACAATTTACAATATAAGCACCATCCTTATGGATTTGTTTCCTAAAATAAATCATCTACCTCACAACTACTACTGGTGAACTAGTTTAGGAACATGAAAAGTTCTACCCAATAAAACTAGTTTCAATAAAGAATAACTTAGGGTGATTTCTAGAAGAAAATGTGTCACCATGACTAAGTCGAAAGTATCGATCACCTACCATGCATCAATCTAGAACAATGGATAAAAAACTTACCAAAAAAGGAAAATTGTAGTCCTAGACAAACCTATACCACAAGTTTTCCTTAAAAGTGCAATGTCAATGACCTACTAGGGTCTGAGTCAAATTGAGGGCATCTAGGTTCATCCACATGGTCCTAAGGTGTCTAAAATTAGAACCACATCCCATTTATGGGAATTAGTTACATGACATAAAATGCACCTATAAACACACTTTTATAAGAGTTCAAACTAAATTAGGTAAGAACGCATCGACATACAAGAGTTAGAATCTATCTTCATAGGTGTAACAGCATCACCTGTTAATATCAGGCTATCAAGACCTAATCATCATCGAGAATTAGAATAAGGGATTTCTCATTGAAAGTTCACAACACTAACGTAAAAGATAAAAAGATGGTACATACCGATATTTATATACCCCATGGAAGTCAAAGTTACTAGAAAACCACCCATCTACCTGGGGTGTCATTTCATTATTTAAGAGTCCTACTTAACTCATCTAGATCATACAATAATCACTTACCATTATTAGAAACTCATCTCAGGGATCTACTAATTTCTCATGTACAAAGGAGCTACTACATGGAAAAACCTTCATTTTAATACAAGGTGTCAAATTTTTAAATTATATTCATTTCTAAATAGATAAATAGTTTCTAGCACATATCATTTAGGTTTAATCAACAATAGGTCAGAAGGTAAATGTTCCCTATGGAAAATTCTCATGATCCTACTCAAAGATATTCTAAAGATAACCCTTACACAACGGTTCACACTGGAAACTCTTATACAATGATTCATTTTAAGGAATTTAAATTGATTTATTTCAACGTTTAAATAGATGAAATATATGGGATGTCAAGTACTGGTATTAAAAACAATTGTACTAATCAATTTATTTAGATTATATCACACATCATTTAAGGAAAATTATCTTATAATTTCCTCTTCAACCATTTATTTAATTCATGAGTCTTCACAACTGGCTCGGTTAAAGAACATTTCAGTTGAAATCTACAGACGAAAACACTCTTTAGTTTAAATTTTAATTTTAATCAATTGAAACCTCATAATAATAAATCACTAAAGTTTAATAATTACACTTTTATTAGGTAAGGTGGATCGGTTAAGTAAGTTACCCCCTATGTTTATATGTAAAACCATCTAAATGAATGAGGACAATTTAAACAACCATACATTAACATCATAATACCCCCATGGGGTTTAAGTACTAATGAATAAAAGGAATAAAGTGGTATATGAGGGTCCCATCATGTTATTCAAGATTTTTAAGACACCCTTAGTAGGTTCATCTCATAATCAGCATGTCCCAACTAACCTACTTGGGTCTAGTTGTGCATTTATAATTATATTAATACGGTTCTTCATTCCCAAATAATAAGTACTATCCTATATAAGGAAATCATTTTCTCTAAGAAATTTAGTTTATCATATACATATAAGCATCATGGTTCAATTTTATGAATTATCATTACCAAGTGATAAAGTTACTTGCTTTTATAAGTTATAATAGGAACTCATGTAACTGCAACCAAGTTTTTATATGTGGTCTTGGATTATAAAATTCTATATATAGTGGTTTAATTACATGGGTCACCATTCTCCAATTTATAAAGGCACATACACTTTATAAATTGTAAATATAACACCCATTTAATCAAAACAATTTTTGTTCCAAATCATGAAACTAATGTTCATGACTCAAATATATCCATGTTGGTTGGTTAAATATAATTCCACATACAATCTATGTGGGAAAAACTATTTAAGTTTATTCCAATTATTTATTTAATCATTTATATTTCATAATTATAACTAGGCATAACATTAGAGGGAAATAAATAAAGATAATCAACCAAGAAATACATAAAATAAAAATGTTCATAAATTATACATCATGGTATACAAGAAATCATGATAAAAAGTGACATAATCAAGATAAATAGGTAAGAATGATAAATAAATTCCTAAATAGGGCATACAAATAATCATGCAACAGGGGATATACGATGCAACCTATATGGCATGGAATATTCCTGGAATGTGAATTCTATGTGCCCATGATGATGCATGTATAAACACATTATTTATATACCAAGCCAAGGGTAAATTTGATAAATCATAAATCAATAACCAGTATAATTACAATAGTCACCCAAGGTGAAATAATAACCAACTATAATATAGAATAACATGAACAATAATCTCATCCCTCACAACTTGATCTTTCCCTTATGCGTGGGATACCCAGACCCAGACACTAGCTAATTACTAAGTGCTAACACATCCTAGTCTCCTATATACCATTCACAAAACAATAATAAAAAAGGAAAAGAATCTCTTAAATGCCACTTGTAGCATCCTGTCCCTAGAGCCATTAAAATGATGCCCTGAGCTGGTTGGTCACTAGGCCTCAAGAATGCCTCCCCATATACCAGAGGTTTCCCACTAAGAGTGAGGTTCAAATAAAGGTACAGTGGGATACTACACCATCTATATTACTTATAAAATATAGTAGAATCAATAATAAATAAATTTAGTGGAATAAAAATAATTGATCATTAATAATAAATGAATGAATGATCATGCATAAACGTTCCATAATCTACAACAACAGACATATAGCAGGTACAAGTATACAATATACAAGTAAAATAAAAATCCTTAAGGTCCATATCCCTGAGAATATTGAGCCCCATCCCTTTTTTCTCCTAAACTCCAATGTACATGTATTATAGAACAAGAATAAATTGTGAACCTAAACGTGAAACCAAGAGGATTGTTCGGGTACCCCATTGAAATGATGGCTCGAACAGGGTGTGAGAAATAGTTAGTAGACCACCACCAATGGTGTATAAATATATCAAGTCTATTAATATAAAATAAATAAGGTAAATGTATATCAAATAAAGTATTCAATAATAAATAATAACACATTTGGATTAGGTTCCTAGAAGACACCCGACCGACCATAACTTCTCTGGATTAAGCTGTAATTTCTCTAAACACCTATCATCATGTATATATATATATATATATATAAGTAAGATAATCATTTTCATAGATATAATTTCACTAGAATGGGCCTAAGGTTTAGTACCAAGGGTGTCTATATGATGGGATCACATATCATATAAGGGACGTCAATCCCAGGGTTCCATACCCATAAGCACAATTTAAGGGACTATATGAAAAAAAAAGTAATAATGAGGGATCAAAGGTGTAATCGAGGCATCCTTAACCATAGATACAATATCCTAATTTTTTTAAAATATAATAAAACCTCTATTTAATGATAAATTATGTTTATTTTTATGTGAAAATTTGGTTTTCCAATAAAAAATCATAATAGATGATTTATAGGCCTTATGTAATTGTAAAATCCAAGAGAACACATTGGAATATTTTATAGAAAAATTTCATAGTTAGGCACCGTGATAGCATTAAATTCTGAGGGTCATAGAGCCTCGACACTAACATAATAAAAATACTAAATATATCACTTTAATCATGCATGAGTTTTTTAAAATAATTGAACATCTTCCAAATGTTGCATTGTATGAGAAATATGAGAGCAACGTTAGATCCAGGATGAGTGGTTCACCCTAGGCATGACATCATATTTATTTTCATCAGGAATTTGGTCAGATCACATGTGAGGATAAATTAATTAGTATTTTTATTATATATCTTTTCAAAAATAATATAATATCCCCCCAAATGGTGTATGTTATGAGAATTTTGAGACCATCGTTAAGTCCTAGATATGCGGTTTACCTTAGGTGGGCCATAAATTTTATGCACGGTAGGTGTTTGGTAACATTAAACGTGATAATAATTTTTTAATTATTATTTATATTATTGTTATGATTTTAATTAATTAAAATTATTTTTTTTCATTTTATTCCTCATGGTGTACCCATGAAATGAAACCGGTAGAATCTAAAATCACCCAAAACAACAAATTTTTCACGATTTCACTAAACAACACATTAATGGGGTGATTTTAAACACTCATTTGGGGATTAAACACAATTTTAAATAGTGTTCTTAAATTCATGACTAAATTCACATGCCTTGGGTATTCCAAATATCCAAACCATTTTACCTATGACATTGATTGATTCTGTTGAAGTCAAATGATGTTTAGACTCTTTGTGCGTTATTGGGAGACCATTAGAGATCTAATTTGATCTTTTGATTCCCCTTACATGCATGATATCTCCTCCCTTTTCCTCCACTATGTGTTGCATGTTACCCATAATAAATATAGGTTTGTTTAGTTTAATTTATTTTTCTTTTTTATTTTCCTCAAATTCTAAAAAAATGATTTTAATATAGAATAAAAATAACTTATAATTATCAAAGGAAAATTCCATTTTTTATGGATAAATTTTAAAAAATTATCAAAACATAATTATGTGTAGTTATCAATGATAATTATAAATAATTATAAAATGATAATTTCATAGAATTTTCCAAAGTAACCCATTGGATTATAAAAATATATATTTTTAGAGAATTATGAAACAATAATTTATAATAAAATATCAAAAGATAATTGTATGGGATTACCAAATAATGATTATCAAAATTATCAAAGAATAATTATACACATTATCAAATGATAATTATCTAGAATTAGTCAAATATATATATTAAGTTATGGAGGTTGATTTGTAAGAAAAATTAGGAGACTATAATTATACAAATCATCTAGGTGTAATTATATGAAAATTATCACGTGATAAAGATATCAAATTATCATAGGGTAATTATATAAATTTTAAAGGATAATTTTATGTTTTTATTAAATAATTATTATAAGGAATAACACTTGTGTTATCAAATTAATTTAGATATATAAATTTTCAAATGTGGTTTTATAATTATTATTGAGGAGAATATTTATCGGGCATGAGTTTTCCTATAATGATAATTTATAAATTATCTAGGAGAGAAAAATATCATCACATCTGATATATTAAATGATAATTTTAAAATTATCTTGGAGAAAAAAATATCATCACATGTAATATTTTAAATGATAATTTGAAAATTATCTCAGAGAGATAAAATATCTTCACTTGTGATATTTTAAATGATAATTTAAAATTTATCATGGGGGATAAAATATAATCACTTGTAATTTTTTAAATTATAATTTAAAGGTTATCTAGTTGAGAGAAAATATCATCACATGTGATATTTTAAATGATAATTTAAAAAATTTCTAGGAGATAAAAAGTATCATTACATGTGATATTTAATTTCCGTTTGAAATAAAATAAAAATTATTGGTTATAGAAACCCTCGATGAACCTCGAGATTTGATGTGTCTATGTTTATGATAATAAGTCCATGAAGAGGTGTTCTGGACTGTTGATGTTTCCACTCTAGCTATCGAACCACCTAGGTTGGTTTATCCTTCCCTTTCATGTTGAAGAATATTGAGGTAGGAAGTTCATTACCTTCTTGGGCTCGTTTTTACACTAATTTCCTTTGGTGATTATATTTATTATCATTTTGATTAATCGTGCTTGATTGTAATCATATATGGGTATGTGTGTATCCCATAAGACTCAGTGTGATTCCATGAGTGATATTAGTGTAGCTTTTATCCATTTTTGGTTATAATCATATGTTGTTGTGTATGTTTCTATATAATCATGTTGATATGCTATGCCTACTTGTGTGGTCGTCTTGTATATATCTTACCATGCCTTGGTGGTTGTTAGAGGTATTTGAGATAGGTAGACCTTCATGAAATATTCATTCTTTAATGGGGGAGTGCACTTGATTATAATGATAGTGATGAAGTACTTGAGCATAGGTGGAGGTACCCAATAGCCATGGTGTCATGTCAAGGGTGTACTCGATGTAGCATTGATTTTCCAAGTTCCATTCTCCATGTGATAGCCTAGTCGATGTGAGTAATGTATATTTTATTCCAAGGGATCCCAGTTACATGGTCATATTAGGGGATAGATGATGTTTAGTATCATATCCATGACACTATGAGGACACTATACAAGGGATGGTTTACTTCATCTGACTCATTCAGTTATAATCTTTAATAGAGCCAAATAAAGTATGGTTAGGGGTTTGTGGTAGCTTGGTTATCTCACTACCTCTCAGTTTTGGATTGTATGTTTATGAATTTATTAATTTATTATTATCATGGAATACACTTGTATACTTGATCGAATCTGGTTAAGTATGCATTGGTGGTTTCCAAATGAGTCTTATACTCACACCTCACTCATTCAATTTGATGATCTTTTAGATTTCATTAGAAAACAAAAAAAAGGGAAAGGTACCTATGGTGGATGGTAGAGTAGGTAGAGCACAACGATGGAGAAAACTAGGATAGGCACTGGAGGACCACATTGTTCTTTTATTTATTGTCTACTTTAATTACTCTTAATATATTTCCACTTTAGAAGCTTTTATTTGTATACCATGAATTCCATGTTTAGTTTTCGAATTTATTCTAATTATTTATTTAATTATCCTATTATTATTATTTATTATCCATCTCCATGAAATTATACAAAGGGTATAGTCTCCCAATGGTTCCACTTGAGACCATTACTACTAGTCAGCAGCCTCTTTCATACAGGGAGGCGTGCATGTGGTTATGTGACACTCCATCTCGAATTTTGTGGTTTGAGTTAGGATGTTACAAAATGGTATCATAGGATCATTATTTACCAATGTTTTATTCTATTTTTTCAATGGGGAAATATATACAAGAGATAGTACAGTTGGGACTCCGGTAGGACAATTATGCCATTGTCTAGCTGGCATTGTATCTTGGACCTCCTAGTTTCCATAATGTGTGGAATTTATATTTTAATTTTACTATTGATTGAACTCACCTAGGGTGATTCACATGATGTTGATATGTGATTTATGGGATTTCAGGTTTGTTTATTCATCATGACAAGGAATATGGGTTCACATGCCATGTGTATACTTCTTATTTTTCTACATAGTAGTTCATTATTAAATTTCAAGATTTTGTACAATCTGTCGAGGATAGTTTCCTTCATTATGCGATATATTTGTGTTTCCTTTATATTATGATATATATTTACTCGTATTTATTAGTTAAACTAAGCATGAGGTTGTGTTTGTATATATATGATGACTATGACTAACATGTATGGAAGGATACTAGGGTTAATACTAGCAGGTGTATACCTTGGGTTATGGGTATAGTACTAGGATAATATTTTTTGATCTCATAAACTGTTTAGAACATTTAATGTTCCTAATGTTTCTTCTATTATAGAATATTACACCACATAAACATTTGGTGGGACTGATAGATGATCTGGATACTCCTGAGCATATCCCCACACTAGCTCCAATGGTGTTGTAAGTGGTTCCTTACTAACTTCCACTGAGATCCATCATTGACTAAACCATGGATTTCCATATCTAGCATTATCCATCCTTCCATGGAACTAGTGGACCATAGGATTCTGAGGATTGGGTGGATATCATAGGGGATATCTTCAATCTCATAGAGACACCATCAGAAATGAAGGTGAACTTGGTAGAATTCATTCAATAGGGACCCATTTGGCATCGATGGGGAGTTATGAGACAGGCTGGATGACATGAGGGTCTCACCTAGGAGGCTTTCAAGACCATTTTTTCATATAGTTTTTCTCTGATGCATTAAGATCAATCAATAATAGGAATTCCTTGAGCTTTATCAAGGCTCCATGATATTATTATCATACTTAAAATGATTTTCCAAGATCCTTCCTTTCAAACAGAGTCTGGCTGGCAATGAGGCCCGAAAGGCTAGGATGTTTAAAATCTGACTTTGAACCGACCTTATACAGTAGGTCTAAAGCATAAAAAAATCTCCATACTTAGATATTCATAGAAAATCCATAACCATTGAGAGGATTTTTGAGGATGGGCAAGCAGCATGTATTTTCCTTCCATTAACTACTCAGATTGGTGGACCTCAAACTTCTATTGTGAATACCTCTTCTAAAGGTTAGATGAGGAAGGACAGGAACATGTAGCATAAAATTAGAATGAAAGTGAATTAGGTTTAATTCTCTTTAGTTCCATTTGGAGTTCATCCATAGTTCTTTAACTATGGGAAGTTAGGACAATACAGTCAGGGGTGAACAGTGCCCCAGAGCTAGTGCTGACAATGGAGTAGTATAGGAAAAATCCAAGAATTTTGTTCTAGAGCTTCAGTGAGGAGATGGAGACTGACATGAACTAGGAGATGGAGGTCTAGTAAGATAACTCAATAGAGGATGAAAACTTCTTAGATAATATATACACATGGATATGTCCATATAGCTAACACAGGATGGGTTTAGGTAGTGGATAAAATTTCAAAAGATGGTGGGGTGGGACCATCCACCATTCAAGGTACGGTTTGGATCACTTTCACTCTATATACATTATTATTTGATATTTTTTCTTCCCATTCTTTCATATCATCACAAGTAGTTAAGGGAATAGAATTTTCAATCAATTTATCCTTAGAGTTACTCTCCCTTGATACATTATTAGGCATGAGAGTGTACCAACTTCATCGATGACTAGATTGTCCACCATTCATTTCTAGGTATGGAAATCTATGGGAATTCATGATTCTATTGATAACGACATTCTATGTGATTCCTAGCATAGACTAGTTAACCAGATTCCAATCTCACATTGATTATTATTATAGATGGGTATCTTTTACCTCGCCAAAGGGAGATATGTTCATGATGACTGGATAGTGGTAACTGGGAGAAAACAAAGTTGGACTAGACTTGAGTCATCTCAAGATGATTACAACATATATGGAAGGCTTTGATATTTTAGGTAGATTAGTGGAAACACCCTAATATTTTTTTCCATGTTTGGATCTCTATCAGGATGTCTTTCTTGATGAATTCACATGACTCCCTCCTAATAGAGGAGTTGACTTTGATTTAGATCTAGTATAAGGTGTGAAACCCATTTTGATACCCCTGTATCATATGCATCTAACCAATATGAAAGAGATCAAGTTATATCTTGAAGACTTAAAGAGGAAAGGTTTTACCATACCCAGTACTTTACCATGGGGAGTACCTAATTTGTTCTCCAAAAAGGTGGGTGGTAGTCTTTGCCTATGTGTTGATTACCAAAATCTAAACCAGGTGATGGTAAAGAACTGATATCCATTAACTAGGCTTGATGATATTTTAGATTAGATATCAGGATATTAGTAGTTCCCCAAGATTGATATTCTATTGGGATACCACAATTTGTTAGTTAGATTGGAGAAAATTGAAAATATTGTGTTTCAGGGTAGGTATGGACTATATGAGTTCTTAGTGATATCGTTCAGATTGATGAATGCACCAGCAGTGTTCATAGACCTCAAAAAAAACATATTCCATCCATACTTATACTTTTTCATTTTAGAGTTCATCTATGATATCCTCATCTGCTCTCCAACACTGGAACAACATTATAGGAACATATAGATAGTCCTGGGTATGTTTTGAGCATATAGGCTTTATGATAAGCTAATTAAGTGTTAATTTAGGATTCGTGAGGGGAAGTTCCTAGTAAAATTGGTGTCTAATATTGGAATATCTATATACCCAAAGAAATTTGAGGTAGTCATGTATTTGAAACATCATCGGAACATGTTTGGGATTATGAGGTTTCTAGGATTAGTTGGATATTACTTATGGTTTATCTTGGAATTATCCCAACTAACATCACCCATGAAAGTGATAAAAAAATAAGGGAGTTAAGTTCTAGTGGTTAGATTAATGTGAAGAGGTGGCCTTGAGTTAAAAATAATTTTAATGAAAGCTCCAGTACTGACACACTCTAAGCCTAGGATTTGTTATGCAGTGTATTTTTATACATCCAGTGTTAGTCTTGGAGTAGTGTGGATGTAAAGAGATCAAGTTGTAAGTAGCCTACAGTTCTCATAATCTATAAAATCATTAGAAGAACTACTCCCACACAATAATTAGAGTTGTAACCCATGTTCCATGATCAAAAATGTTGGAGACACTATCTCTTCAGTGTATTTTGGAAGGTCTTGAAGAAATCCCTAGGTAATCAGCTGAGTTTGAGAACAACATATTATACTTAGACTGATTAATAGTATAAGTGGAATATATTCATATTGGAGCATATGCATTGATCTTATGTACTAGAATTTTGTTGAGCATGGTATGATAACCTAGACTTGATTGTGTTCACATATAATAATAGTTATTGGGATTTGATTCAAATTTCACCCTGTGAGGCTCTTTATGGGAGGTTGTGTCACTAACCACTCTATTGGAATGAGGCGTGTGAGGTAGTAATTGTTACCTATAGTATGGTTCAAAATACCTATGAGAGATTGCAATAGATATAGAAGAGGTTGATCACCACTTCAGGAATATAGAGATCTTATGATGACCATAGAAGGATACCCTTAAAGTTTTCTATGGAAAATTAGGTTTTCTTAATAGTGACTCCTAGGTTAGGGTACAAAAGTTTGGGGTAGCAGGTCAAGATAGAACCATGTTTTTTTAGACCATATGAGATCATAAAGTGGATAAGGGCAGTGGTGTATCATTTGGACCTCCCTTATTTATATTGAGGTATGAACAATGTGTTCCATGTTTCAGGGCATAGGAGGTACATGCCTGACCATGTGCATGTTTTTTTTTGCGATGGCATTGATCTAGAGACCGATGGATCTTATGAGGAGCATTCGGTGTGGATCGCAGACTGAAGTGATATAGTGTTTTGAGGAAATAGAGTATAATTAGTCCATATTTGGTGGAAATATGGATGGGTCCGTGAGGAGATATAGGATATTGAGCCTATTGTTCCAGATCAGTGGCATGTGCTGTTAAAACAAGACTGCTAGAGACACTTATCGGGGATGAGAAGTTGATAGAGGGAGAGAATTGTAATATCCCATTTGTTTAAAGATAATAAAAAACCCTAATTTATGATAAATTCTTATTAATTTCATATGAAAATTTTATTTTTCAATAAAAATAACTTAATAGATGATTTAGAGGGATTTTCATAAGGGTAGAATCCCAGTTAACACATTGGAATATTCAACAGAAAAAATTTCAGAGTTAAGTGTTGAGATAGCATGGGATTATAGTGCCCATAGAGACTCAACATAGACAATATAAAAATATTAAATATATTATATTACTCCTATGTGATTTTTTCAAAATAATAGAATATCTTCTGAATGATTTGTTTTATGATAAATATTAGATCACTATTAGGTCAATGGTGATGGGTTTACCCTAGGCATGACATAAGATTTGTGTGCATTGAGTGTTTGGTCAGATATCATGTGAGGATGATTCATTTAATATTTTTATTGAATATTTTTTCAAAAATAATTGAATATATATCAAACAGTGCATTGTATGAGAATTCAGAGAGCATCGTTAGGTCCGGGATGTGGGGTTTACCCAAGGTAGGACATAAATTTTAGGAAAATTGGGTATTTTGTAACATCACACACAATAATAAATTCTTAATAATTATTTATATTGTTGTTACGATTTTAATTAATTAAAATTTGTTTTTTCATCTTCTTCCTCATAGTGGCCCTATGAAACTCAACCAATTGAATCTAAAATCACCCAAAACCACTAATTTTTTACCATTTCATTCAACAAAGAATTAATGGGATGATTTAAAACACTCATTTGGGGATTAAACACAATTTAAAATAGTGCTCCTAAATTTGGGACAAAACGCATGGGGCTTGGGTATTTTAAATACCCAAACCCTTTCACCTTCATCATTGATTTATTCTGTTGAATTTAAGCATTCTTGATACTCCTTGTGAATGACTGGGAGACCTCTAAAGATCTGATTTTCTATTATAATTACTCTTACAGGAACGTGATCCCATCCCTTTTCCTCCTCTATATGTTTAATTCTAAAAAGAAGAAATATAGATTTTCTTTATTTAATTTGTTTCTCTTTTTATTTTTTGAAAATTATGAAAGAGAAAATAATTTTGATATATAATAATAAAAACTCATAATTATCAAAGGATAATTCCATTATTTTTTTACGTATAGTTTTAAAAAAAATATCAAATGGTAATTATGTGAAGTTATCAAATATAATTATACATATTTATAAAAAAAATATGAATTATCAAAAGTATCCACATAAAATTATAAAAAAACATAATTTCATCAATTTATCAAAGGATAATTTTTAAAACAATTGTCACAAGATAATTGTAAAAGATTACCAAAGAATGATTATCAAAATTATTAAAGGATAATTACCCATATTATTAAAAGATAATTATCCTGAATTATCAAAATATATTTATCGAATTATGGAGGATAATTTGTAAGTAAAATTATTGGAGTATAATTATACAAATTATCCAAGAGTAATTATAAGAAAATTATAAACTAATAAAGACATAAAATTATCATAGGATAATTATACAAATTGTCAAGGATAATGTTATATTTTAATTAAATAACATTATAAGGAATTAATTTAGAGATATAAATTATCAAATTTGGTTTTATAATTATTCTTCGGGATAATATTTCTAGCGCATATGTTAGCCTAAAATGCTAATTTAGAAATTATCCAGGGGAGATTAAATATCATCACATGTGATATTTTAAATGATAATTTTAAAATTATCCTAGAGAGATGAAATATCATCACATGTATTATTTTAAATGATAATTTTAAAATTATCCAGGAGAGATAAAATATCATCGCATGTGATATTTTAGATGATATTTTGAAAATTATCTAGGAGAGATAAAATATTATCACATATAATTTTTTAAATAATAATTTGAAAATTATCTAGGAGAGATCAAATATCATAACATGTGATGTTTTAAATGATGATTTCAAAATTATCCAGGAGATAGAAAGTATAATCACATGAGGTATTTTATTTCATTTTGAAATAAAATAACTGGTTTTGGTTCTACGAACCCTTGGAGAACCTCATGCATTGACGTGTCCACATTAATGATAATAAGGTAGTGAATAGGTATTCTTGACTACTGAGGCTTCCACTCCAGCTATAGAACCATATAGGGTGGATTATCATTGCCTTTCATGTCAATGAATTTTGAGGTAGTAAGTTCTTTACCATCTTGGGCTCACATTTACACTTGTTTCCTAGATGATAATATTTTTTTCGAATTTTGATTAACCGTACTTGATTATGATCGCATGTGGGTGTGTGTGTGTCCCATAATACCCTTTTTGATTCCATGAGTGATATTAGTGTATATTTTATACATTTTTGTTTATGATCACATGTTTTTTTGTATATTTTTATATACTTATATTGATATGGTATGCCTAATTTTTTTCTCTCCCTATATATGTGTTACCATACCTTAGTGGTTGTTAGAAATATTTGAGATAGGTGGACCCTCGTGACATATTCATTCCTTAATGGGTGAGTTCACTTGATTGAAATGATAGAGATGAGGGACCATAGCATAGGGTGGAGATAAAAGGTATCCATGGTTTCATGTTAAGGGTGTGCTTGAGGTAACCTTGATTTCCCATGTTCAATTCACCATGTGATAGCCTAGTCAATGTGAGTACTAGATATTATTATCCCAAGGATCCAGGTGACATGGTCCTCTTAAGTGATAGATGGGGCCCAGTACCATCTCCATTACACCATTAGGATGCCATACAAGGGTTGTTTTGCTTCTTCCATCTCATTTAGTTATCATCCATCATAGTGTCGAAGTAGGTATGGTCGATGGTTTGTTGAATCTTGGTTAGTGCACTACTGCTCATTTTTTGATTTTATATTTTTTACTTTATGCATTTATTATTATTAGAGAATACACTTGTATACTTGAGTACATCAGTTTAAGGATGCATTGGTGGTTTCCTAATAAATCTTTTACTCACACCCTATTTGGGAATTTTGATGTGATTATAGATTTCATGAGAGACCTAGAAAAGGGAAAGTGTTTTGTGGTGAACGATTGAGTAGGTGAAGCATGAATATGGAGCAGACTGGGATAGACATTAGAGGACTACATAGTTATTTTATTTATTATATTATTTCATTACTTTGGAAATCTTTCTACTTTTGGAGATTTTATTTATATACGATGTATTATATCTTTAGTTTCTATATTTACTCTGGTTATTTATTTCATTCTCTTATTATTATTATTATTATTATTTATACTTCTTGATAACATGATATGATGGGTATTGTATCCCCATTGTTCCACTTGAGGCCCTCATGGTTAGTCGACAACCACAAGCATATAGGGAGGCATGTAAGAGGTCATGTGGCATTCTAGATCAGACTTGGGGGGTTCATGTCATGACATTACAGTAGCAATTCAAGACAACTTCTAGTATTAACTCTTGGAGTCTGGCTACTGGGGTATAAGTGTAATATAAGGGGTAAACCTGAGGAATTCCACTAGAAAAATTTTTAAATGAGTTTATAGAGAAATTCCATAGTAAGTCTCAGGATAATCATGATTGGTGACCCAAGGGAGAATACAAGGAGCCTCCTTTTTAAAGACATCAGCAGAATCCAAGGAGTGTATCCAAGGAATTTTTATATCAAGAAATGAGTGGATTGAATCGGTAGTACTAAACTGAGGCATTCACATATAATAAGACATTGAAAAAATTCCAAGGTGGGTACGTCCCTTGTAAATCATCCCAATGAATCGGGGTGGCATCCTCTAATTTCTCTAGGCATTCCCTTGGGAATCCAAGTACAGCTCAAGTTTGACCACTCTTACAATAGTAAAAAGTTCCATAGAAGCAATAGTCACCTTATATATAATAGATAATAATTTTCCATGGAAAAATAATCCATGCAATTTTCTCATTTGATTACATTCATTCCATTTAGAATTTCATTTACTTAAATTTATACTTCTATTAACCAGTGGAAAGAAAGTATCCAAGAAATCTTAAAAAGGAATTATATCATGAAAACATACCACTTCCATTAAATCTAAGTAATTTCATTCATATTTATAATTGTAAATTGTTCTAAGAGGTGTCATACCTTTAATCTCTTTGTTTAAAAATTAATAAGATCCAAGATAAACATGATTTTCTAATCATAAAGTATCAATTCATCCACTTAATTTAATTAAATCATTGAGGATTTATAACCTAACACACTAATGGGAATTTAGGTTATTAATATAAAAGGGGAACATTATAATATTTATGAAATACCCAAATGGGTATCTCAAGTAGAGGTCCCTGGAATCCAACCATAATAAATGGGTATAATGGGGCATTTAAATTCCAAATTAAATAATTAATTTAAGGAAATTTGTTTTTATGTTCAAAGTGTAAGTAAAACTAGTGTGCAACACAGTGGTGATAGTTAAGATGGTCCACTCATCCAATACAAATCTTTTATTTGATCCTAAATGATAGAAATCTGAAGAATCATCAAACACCCTAAAAATATGGTAAAAGAGATAACATAGATTTAGCATTTCATATGGAGATAAATTCAATGAAAATGAGGAGGAGTCATAGACATACTGATATGCTTCCAATGAAACTTATGGTGTTGAAATATAGGAAATAGTGAAGTAAATACACCCATGGAAGAGGGAGGGAGAGGTGAGTGCATGGGGGCCTTCTAGGTGTGAGTGGAGGAGGAAAAGAGGTGTAAACACTTAAACATTCAGAGAGAAGAATCATCATTTTCACCCTTTAATGAGGTACATAGTTAGGCTACATGGTTTCTTTAACCATGAACCGACCATAAAGTTCACATTGTCCAAAGAGATATACCCTTCATGGTATGGACACATTTTCAAGAAAACTACATATAAATCATGCTTTTAGCACTACCCAACTCCACATCCCGCACAGGCTAGGCACACTATAAGATAAACCATGTGCAATACATGTGGTTCAACTCTACAATAAATTATAAATATATTTCACAGTCATGAACCCCACCTTTCATGGTTTAACAAACAATGTTACACCCCTTATAGGGCCACAGGGTTTCTTCTAAGGGGCTCCATGATTTAAACAAACCACATGCCCTATTTGTTTCTACTTAGAAGAAAGGTTTTAGAGCTCAATTCCCCTAAAACTCATCCAAACACATGAGACACCTCTTAATCCTTAAACTATATCTAAAAAACAACACTTTTATGCGTTACAACTCTCAGTATCATGTTTTGATACTTCGTTTAATGTTTTTCCTATCCACTAAACAAAAAAGTTAAATTTTCTTTGGGATTCTCTACCCATCCTAAACATGATACATTACTAATGATTTCATTCTATCCTCTTATGGATGAATGGTATATACATCAATATCATCCTTGTCTAGGAGGCCACTTATCTTTATATACGAAGGAACTATATGTATAACTTCTCATTTATATGGACTCTTATTCTCATAGGAAGGAACATGCATGTGTGTAGATATATATATATATATATATCCATAATCATATAGATATAAAAAATACATCATTTATATGAGGCCTCTCTCCTCATATTTCCAAATTTTATATAAATATAGATATATCTCCTTATATAGTCACTATACAAGTCTCAATATAGAACCTACAAGACAATTTTCACTTACCACATATATAGTACATATAAAAATAAGGGTTATACATGTAAAACATAATTAAATAAAACCTCTAGAGTGAATTCCATATAAATATAAAATGACTGTGGTATATTGTAAGAGCCTTATAGAAAAAAATATATAGGATTTATATCATAATAATAAACATTATAATTAAAATTCAAACATGTCATAAAAATATGTTTAAAATCTGTACATAATATTCAGAATCAAAATAGGCAATTGGCAAGATATTAAAAAATATTTCTGCATAGTCTTGAGAAGCCAAACAGGGCACTATTTGTATATAATACCAAATGAAAATGTGTTAATACTATAAATAAGGCATTTCCAATCAACCAATAAATTTTTCACTTTATGATTATCACTTTATACATTTAATGATTGGTTCAATAATTCCTTTATAAGCATGATTTAGTATAATGGGAATCACATTCCATTACCCAAAAAAAGGTTTTTCTAACTAGTCTTTGGGGATGTCACATACCACAACACATCACAAATTATGTTATTAAAACCTATAAAGTATGTTAAAAATTAATTCCACACTTACCATTTGTTTCAAACAAGTGTACTTCACACTTAGGAGACTAAATATTTAATAGGGGTAAATGATTATATCCAAGTCATGTTATTAGTGAATCATATTTATGAAGGAATAAAGTATACCCACTTACCTTATCAATTTCATTAACAAGTAGGGTTCCCCAAAAATAGATTTTTTTTTAAAGGGATATATATTCCACTCTCTTATCAATTGAAACAATTTGAGTAACTCGCTTTTTTAAAATAGATGTTCATGAGTAAGGTTTTATGTCAAAACATTTTAAAGTAAAGAACAAATCATGAGGAATTGTTTTTGAATAAGGGATAAAAAGTTCCCAAGGGAGTTGATATTAATGGATTTTATAATTTACCAAAAGAGATGTTATAATTAGTAACCTTTACAAATTTTAATCCATTTTCAACCCAATATATGGTGGAGTTCTGGTTTAAAAAAACTTTTAGTAGATTTCATAAAACATCAAGTATAATTTGATAACAGGATAAGTTCTAGTTTCCCATTCTATTTTCCCACTTAACTCACCAAGTCATTATATCATCATCTAAATATTTACTTAATCAGATGTTAAGTATGGTTATTTGGTTTAAAATTAATTTGGGTTATAGTGGGAGAAGGTGATTCTATTATACAACCATTGTGTAAGTCCCAAGAGGTTATGATTTATCTAAAAAAATAAATCCCTAAAGGTTTAGCATAAGAAAAATTCACAACCTCACTAGTAATACTCAAGTGGTTAGGGTAAAAGATATAGTCATCTCTAATAATAAATAGGAATAATCAACCCATTAATGGAGTAATACCTTTTAATGTTTGTTTTTTTTTTGTGTTTTAACATGAGTTTCTTAGTTTATGTAAACACAGTTGATGTTGTAAGTACTTTTTTATCATCAATTATATATACCTACATTGAGATCTTTATTTTGACTAACTTTTAAGGTTTTTGATATTATTTATTTTAAGAATAAATGTTTAATGTCACCTATAACATTGTTTATTTATACAAATAATGTTATAAGTTACTTTCGATATCAATTTTCAAAATAACTTAAATAAAACATTAGGGATTTTTATGATGGTTATTTTGATCACTAAAATTAAAAGTGACTTAAAACATCATTTATATAAATAATAAATGTTAAGGGACACTTTGGATGTTATTTCTCAAGATAAATAACATAAAATATTTTAAATTTTTAAAAAAAAATTTCAAATACACATAACTCCCTTAGAAAAAAATGATAAAATATATATGAAACTATAGAAAATAAATGAAAACAAGAAAAATAAAATAAATGCTTCATATTCTCTTCCTTACTAGTGTAGGTTTCCTTTGAATCTAAAATCATTTATTAATATTAATTTTATTTTCATATAATAAATCATGTGGAATTTTAAACACCATTTGGTAAATTTCATTGGGAATATTTATCATTTCAACTTGATTGGAAGTATTTTTGTTCATAAAAAATCATTAAAAAATTGTATATAAATAAAAAAATTATGAAAAAAACAAAATTATGATTGAATTTTATAAATACCATGTAAAATTGGTGGAATGAAGAAGTGGTGGAATGATAAAGAGTTTCAATAATGAAGGTGTACTAGATTGGAAATGTAGAAAGAGGTAGAATGGAATGTTATAGATGGTATTAGAAAAATTGATCACGTGGTGTGATAAATTTGTAGGTGGAAAAATAAAAATAAAAAGGACACACTATGAAATAAAATGAACCACCATTGGTGAGTGATTTTAAAACTTACCAAACTCATAGAACATATTATTTGCATGAGTCCCTTCATTCCTTTACAAGATATTTCTTCCTTTTCTCAGTTTTCCTACACAAACAAACCAAAATCACTCAAACACTTCTAGTGAAATATATTATGAATATATCAATTTCTTCCTAGTCTTTGAATTCAATCATGGACTTTCAATGATGTGGTATTTCCTGATGATCATCTTTGTTTGAAATTTCATTACTTATAATTGGTGAAAGGATTTATCATAGTTAGGTATT
Organism: Viscum album; assembly: GCA_963277665.1. Taxonomy (NCBI): domain Eukaryota; kingdom Viridiplantae; phylum Streptophyta; class Magnoliopsida; order Santalales; family Viscaceae; genus Viscum; species Viscum album. Next base: position 239,238,966 of record OY728120.1, read on the forward strand.
CAATCATGGAACAATCCAACAATTATTTTTTAATACTCACCAAAGCTTCTTTAGAGGGATTTATCCCACTTCCTCATAGAATATACATGATAGATATTATATTCTTACACCTATATTCATGAAATCTATCTTCTAAATATATCAATATACTAGATCCAAATATAATATTAGATTTTATCATTCCCTTCATTGAAAAACCCAACACTTTATACAAATGTTGACATGGTGAAAAAAATCCAACATACTCTAACTAACTATTTCAAGGTTGACAAAAAATAAAACACATGGAAGCACCAATACTTAATTTAAGACAAAATAATTAATATTATTTTATTTAAACACATAAAAAATGGAACAAATAGTTCTTGACATTTTTTAGACTACTCATATTGAGTGAGAGTAACAATTTTTAATGATATCATTTTTAACCTTTTAAAAAAGGAAATATGATATTTTCTACATATAAAAAATCAATGAATGAATCCTACTAAAAATTATATTTGATAAATAAAATGGGCTATCAAAAATGTAATTTAAGAACTGGGAGAAGTGGTGATCATCCATAAATAGAATAAAGTATATAACAATGAATTTATTTGAGAGGGAAAAAATAGAGTTCTCTGTTATTATGGTTAATATTGAACTTGTAATGGAAAGTGTTTCATAGTCATTTTGATCATATTTAATTGAATAATTTATCAATATCATTTTTTTTGAAATATTACATCATATTATCAAGAGTCATGTTTGAGGTTTGGAACAAGTCCTTTTACAAATAAGACAAATCGAGCTTTCTATAATTAATAAAACATGAGGAGAGAATTTATGAATTTCATATATAGAGGTCATCATCACAATATATATAACACCAAATGAAAACAAATTGTCAAAACTTCGTGTATGAAATAGTAGTGCCATAAATAAAAATATTTCAATCAGAAAAATAGTAAAATCAATTCTTCTTGGTAGAGTGTAGTAGTAGACTAAAACTAACCTCTTCAATGAAAGAATATAGAATAAAACTTGCAAAAGAAAATTGTGTATGTACTTTTCTTTGAAAAAAATAATATTAGGAATATAAAGTGATTAATTATAGTATATAAATGTAAATAAGTATATACCATGTTTATCTCAAGCATAAAAGTTAAAGTTTCATGAACTAACTCATGCTACCCTCGATCCAAGCACCTAATTTGACCCGTGACATGGCATGAGGGGCATTATTAATCCCCACGAGCTAGAAAATAGTGTTGGGAATTATATTATACTCTATTGAAAATGATTTTACCTGATAAACCATTAAATAGAGAAATTAATCCCACGTATTAATAAATTATTTCCATACAAAATAATAAGAAACTTCAATGTAAATACAAGAAAAAACATGTAATAAGAAGGAATAAACATCCCACATAAGAAAATGTTAAACCAAAGATCATAATGAATATATCCCAATAGGAAAAGGATAATATCTAATATAATATATGAAGTTTGAGTTAGACAATGAAAAAGATAGATAAAATAAAAGGAAAAATAATAAACTTTACCCAACTATCACCCTGTGAGAAACCAATGTCACCATTTCTTGGCACCTCCATCATACCGAAACCATAATTTGATGATCAGTGAAAACATTAAGGTAGAACAAGACAAGACCTATAATGTATATGCATGAGTAAAATATTCTAATTAATTACCCAGCCCACACTCTATGCATGGCCTCAAAAAAATCAATTTCATGCTAGTTTGAAATAAATGTATAAAATAAAATTTTTGGTTTCTAATTAAAATAAGTATCAGGTTATCTCCTTAAAACTTTTTATTTAAAAATATAGAGTTGAAACATTTTTATTGAAATAATATTTAAAACATTTTATAAATAAACATTTTTGATACGGTAAGAATCAGTTGAAAATTTCTTTTAAAATGATACTCATAATAGATAACAAGTGAAAAAAACCTTCTTTTTATACAATGAATCAAAGTAATACCACATGTGTGATATCTCAAAAAAAAGGCTTCAATGTAACTCAATCAAAAAACACACATACAATATAATCATGAGCATCATGGGAACCTAGGAGCATCATGAAACAATCTAAGATAAAGCTAACATAACATCAATAAATAAAGATCAGTTCTACATACAAAACAACTTACCATAATACTCAATATTACCACACCTGGTCTAACCAATAGGTGAATCCAATAAGTAAATAAATGTCAAAACTTAGGCTCCACTAATCTGATCATGAAATTAAACTAGTTTATCATGTGTCCCAAAAATTTTAACCTAACTAAATGTGGCTTCCCATGATATACAAATGGAGTTCGGCCTATCAATTACAACATTATAATAATATAATAATATCAATCAATAAAGTGATCTCCCTCATATTTAAACACCCTTTATAGAAACAAACCCATCTTTGAATAATATACAAAGTAGATATATATTCATATATTTACAACTATGGGGTCATCCTAAAGTTTCTATAAAATTTAAATGGTAATCCTCTATGAGATAATCAATTTAATAAAACTATTTTAAAGTTCCAACTAGGAATTTGAAATATCCATTATTAAATAAATTTATTCAAATCTCTTTGGAAAATATATCATTTAAAAAACATCAAGTATCACAAATAAATTTCTGAATAAATGGCCACTTTAGAACCCAAATCACACATATAATTTCAAAAAAATCCTTTAAAATTAGTTTCAAAACCTTTGCATAATCCTTAAATAATAAAATTCATTTAAATTTTCAATCAGGTGCTTTAACAATCATTTGGTGTTCATATTACTTAAAAATATATTTTATCCTAAAATAAGAGGGTAATACCCTTTTCATTCCATTTAAATAAAAATAAAACCATTTTTCTATAAATGTACTATTAATAATACTAGGTAAAGTTCATAAATTACCCAAAAAATGTGTTATAAAAATCTAGAAATCACAGTTATAAAGTTAAAGAGTCATGTATATAGTAACAAAAATTGGATTCATCACTTCAATAACTCGTGGTGTTATTCCACATAAACAAGACAAATGAATCCTTATGAGGCCAAGAAAAAACCCAAAAAATAAGAAATACAAAAATAAAATTTGATTAAGCCTGAACCCTAGGTCACTGAGACCCAAATAGGGTAGGAAACAAAGAAAACAAGGATGAAAATTAAAAATAGAAAAGGTTAGGAGGGATTAACTTAAATAATATCCATAAAATCTTAAACAGATACATTGTTGAAGACCCTAGGAATAATTATAATCAATAGGAGAGGAACTGGTGGTCGAAATATTCAAATGAGGGGGAGGAGAGAACACTAACTAACTTAAATCAATTGAGGGAAAATAGTAAATCATACTTTTTTAATGAATATGGGTAGACTGTATGGTTGCCTCATGGTTTTCCAAATAGTGTGCTAACTGTGTGTACCTCATTGGGAACACCTAGTAACATCGCATGTTTTGGCCTCATGTTTAGGTAAATCATTCACCAACTATGTGATCTGGTCTACAACATGCTGCATGTTTTTCATGGATAAGCCATGGTACTAGAACTAACTATGTTCTAATAGTATACCTTACCCTGAAGCCTCAAAATTTTGTAAAAAAATGAATTATACTTGAAACTAAAGGGTAGGAATTAAAAAAATAAGGAAAATAAAGTTCATGGTGCGATAATTCTCCCCACCATATCACTTTATTCCCTTATGAAGTCTAAATAAAAAATGGTCGATCATAGAGGAGAATGAAATTTTCTATCTTTAATAGAGGCACAACTCTATATATTTTGAGATAAAATCCAAATAATATTTCTATGAAATACTCAATTATAGGTATAAAGTTTTATTGCACCATAGACACCCAAATCATCGAACACATGGGTAAAAACCAAAAATTCTATATTGGATTATAAGAATATTTCTAATCTACGAAGACATAATATAAAGGATGAAAAGGGTAAATAATTAATTCACTAATATGAATCCAAAAACTAAGTAACAACCTACACTAATTATTAAACCTATATAAAATGGTTGGGAACTCTACCAATCATATTTTATTTGGTAGGTTGCGGTTGGTAGAACAAAATAGTAGAATTTGTCACCAAAAATCATTACTCACCAAACATCATTATTCAAAAATGGTTGTATATCCACTATATTAATGGATCCATTTAGGTTCCTACTCTCAAGAATCAAAAACCACTCTAAAACTCAAAAAACTAGACTCATATATTGGTAAAGAGAAACTCGATAATGAAACTAGTAATTGTCAAGAATTAATATTATGATTATATATTAACAAAAAAATACATAATTCATAGGATAAATATAAAGGATAGAAAAATAAATTAGGAAAATTTTAAATGATCGCATCATAAATGTCTTGTTCAGTAGATTATAATAGATATTCTTTTATATGGGTAAATCATGCTCTAATTTTCTTAAAAAACCCCTCTGTAAAAAAAATTCAAGTACCTCAAACATCCATAGGTATGATAGGTATTTTTAAACTTCTAACATGAAGGTTTTATATGCCCTTACTTCCCACACTAATGGTATTCCATAATCATACTTTTATAAGAAGCTGATGTGAAGAAATAGATTGTCCTTTTAATTTCATTCCATACAACATAAGAGTTCCTTCACTTCCCTTTTACTCTATGAAATATTTCTAATCAACCCCCACGAATAGTGGAAATTAAATTTCCGCTAGTATTATGATTATATAAACCTAAAATATGGTAGTGTTCTTAACCACTTCCTCAAAATTATCGAGGCCATGCAAGGACATCACCATCAAAGGCTCTGAACACAAAGCTCTCCCAAAATACTAAGCCTTGAAGGATTCAACCATAGAAAAATTAAAGAGATATGGAAATAGATTTATGAAATTGAAAGCATACTCCAAAAAAATGAATCACCTTAGTGAAAGTTGTACAATTCTATAGCCTTTGATATTTTCACAGCTTTATGGAAATAGATCTGGATAAACTAAACCTTGAAATTATCACATGAATAGTCCTATTATGTCTTATTCTAGATAATGGAATTCCTCCATTTCCTAATCAAGCCCTCAGTATAAATGTTTTGAACTTGATCTTAAGAGTCTAGGGAAGTTCAAGATGAATGAAAATCTTTTCAATATCTGTCAACCATTCTTTTTTTTCTAGGGAATCTTATTGTCCAAGGAAATGATTAGGACTCAAATTTAGGAAAATTCAATCAAAATTTTGATTTTTATCTAGAAGATGAATACTATTATGATCTATATCTAGAGTGGGTAGAATAACTAATTTTTATGGGCCTTGATCAACCAAATGGTATGTCGGTGGGGGTTCACTCATAGATCCCTTACAAGAATTCATAATACCTTATGGGGGAATAATATAAAAGGAAGGAAACTAAAAAAAATTAAAAAACACCCAAGTCTAAAATCCAATGAAATCAAGAATAACTATTAAATTAACCTCAAAAATCCATTATAATAATCTTAAAAACATAAAATATCTTGAAATAAATAATAAAAAATTATCTTATTCCAAATAAACAAATTTAATCCCCCCAATATAAATTATTTTACACAAACACCATCTTAGAATATTTTTTCAAAAACCAATTCTATTTAAAAATTTGGAATATTTAGAAAAAACTCATCGATTTTTAAAAAATACACTTCCTTTTAAAAGAAATCCCAATAATTTCTTAATAATTTTAAATCAACATTTATAAAATAAACAACCCAAATCCTCATATAAATAAATTTTATATTACATTAAACTTAACCATTCCAATATAAAACTAAGAAACACATCATAAAACACCATATTAATTTAATTAAAATATTACAAGTATCATGAAAACATCTTTTAACTCTCCCTTAATCATTATAAAACTAATTAAATCAAAATCATAAGCCAAATGAGGTTAAATAGAAAATTTATAATTGATATATAATTGTGCCTAGTTTGTCTTTGAAACCATGAAGACCATGCCCTAACTATGAAAAAATCTATTGAAAGCCTCAGAAACCATTCCCACAAGATTCACATGATTTTATATACCATGATAACTAACCATTTTCCCAATGTTATCTTTCTATTTTCACAATAACACTAGTAAATTCTTAAATAAATACATATATTTCTTGATACCAAACAAAATTTCACAAATAAAGACTAAAAATATCAAGAACTGGGTTCAGATTCAATACAAGCACATCCTAGATATCCTTGATAACTCAATATTCATCATGAGAAGGTGGTGATGAGGCATCCAATTGTGATCTAATTCTTGTATTCTAATGATCATCTCTCTTATGTACTGTAATTTCTCTAAATAATAATTATGACTTGATATCATTTTTTCATGAACCAACCCATTCTTCTCCTATTCTAGGAACCCAAGATAGCCTATGACATAGCTTAAGGGGTGTCCCTAATCCTCATGGGATGGAAACTAGTGTTGGGAATTAGATTGTACTCTATTGTGAACATTTTTTCTGATAAATCATTAAATAGACAAAGGAATCCCACCCAAAATAATTGGCATGACCATTCCATATGTTTTATATACATACAATAGAATAATAAATTTCAATATAAATACAAGATCAAACATGTCATAAGAAGGAATAAACATCCCATATAATAAAAAACTAAACTAATGAGCATAATGAATATATCCCAATAGAAATATCACAAGATCTGATAAAATATATAAAGTTTGAGGTGGAAGATTCATACTATATATAAAATCAAAGATGAAATAATAAACTCTACCCAATTATATACCCATGACAAGAAAATCTCACCACTTCTTGGTAACTCCATCATACCCAAACCAAAATATGATGATCAGTGTCAAAATCTAGTTAAAACATAGATATGTTTGTAATGTATAGGTGTGAGTAATACATTCCTAATATATATCTTCCCCACACCCTGTGCATAACCTCTGAAAGTAAAATTGTTTTATGCTAGTTTAAAGTATATGAAAAAAATAAACTTTTCATTTATAATTAAAAAAGTATCATGATATTTACATAGAACTACTTCTTCCAAAATACTAAAATCAATACCTTTTTATTAGAATAATATTTTAAAATATTTTAGAAATAAATTCTTTTGATATAGTGATAAAATTTTGATTTTTTTTAAAAAATATACTTATAATGAGTAAGTAATAACAAATCATTTTTTACAAAGAATACAAGTAAAATCCCTAGAATGATATCTCAAATAAATACGCATAAATATAAAAAAATAAAAAAAACATAGGTATAATACAATCATAATAATCATGGAAACATAGGATCATTGGTTAAAAATCTAATATAATGATAACATAACATCAATAAATTAGAATCAGTTCTTGATACTATACAACTTACCCTAACAATTGGTATTACACTACCTGGTCTTACCAATGGAAAAATACCTTAAGAAAATCAAATTATAAACTTATGGGCCACTAGTTTGAGCAATATATTAAATAAGTAAAACATGTGTACCTATATTTTATACCTATATACCCATGGTTTCCCATGAAATACAAATGATGGTGGTTCGACTGGTTAACACATAATAATAATATAATAATATCAAACAATAAATAAATATCCCTCAACTCTAAACATAATTCATAGAACCATCCCCTTTTTCCAATAATAAACAAATGATATATGTATAAACATAAACTTTACACTACAAGGACATCTAAAAGTTCCCATAAATCACAAAGGGGAATGATCTAAGGGATTTTATTTTTTATAAAACCATTTTAAATTGTTAACCAACCCTTCAAGATATCCATTTTGAAAAAAAGTTATTCAATTAACTTTTGAAAAACAATCATTTAAACAACTTATAGAATCTATAATAAATTAAAGAATTCATGTCCAATTTGGGACCACAAGAATGGCTATAATTTCAAAAAAAACCTTTTAAACTAATTTATAAATATTATCATTATCCATAAATTATAAAATCCATTTTAAGGAGACAATCAATTATTTTAAGAAGAATTTTATGTGTATAGTACTTAAAAACATATTTCTATACTAAAATAAATGGTAAAACCCCTTTTTAATTCCATGAAAAATCAAAGAAAACCCATTTTCCTATAATTATATAATTAATAAAACTAGGTAAATTTTATAATTTATCGAAAAGACATGTTAGAAAACTCAAGTAACTGTGTTTTTAAATTTAAATAGTTATGCATGGAGCAACCTACCATAGATTTTTCACTTCAATAGTCTGTAATATTATTCAACATCAACAAGACCAAAGAATCCCTTGGGGACCAATATTAAAACAAAAATCAATAAAGCCGCAAATAAAATTCAATTATTCATTAACCCTATGTTAAATATACCTTATTTGGGAAAGAAAAAAAGAAAATAAATATAAAAATGAAGATTATAAGAGGTTATCAAGCCTTACCTTTAAGAATAGTCCCCAGAACATGAATATAACCATGGTTGAAAACTATATGAATAGGGAGAATATAAAGGTGGAACTAGGGGTTGAACCACTTTAATTAGGGTACAAAATAACCCTAAACACCTTAAATCAATTAAGGGAAAAAATATTTAAAACATTCATTTTAATGAACTAGGGAAGAGTGCATAGCTAATGCACAGTTTACCAAACTGTGGACCAACTGTGTACCCCTAACTAGATACACATGGGAATTTCACATAATTTGTAAGAATAGTTATATAAACTATGTGATAACTATGTGAGCATGTCTATAATATGTTATAGGTTTTTCATGATCTAGTCACACAGTTAGTACTAATCAGGAGTGAGCCATACACCTCACCCTAAAACCTCCAAAAAATTTAAAAATAAGTGGATTTTATCCAAAACTCAAGGAAAATAATAACAATAAATATAAAATAAAATAATAAGTAAAATAAAGTTTGAGTAACATCCCATGTTTTTTGAGTGGGTTGAATTCATAGCATGTTTTGAAATTTTGGAGGTTGGTGGGTAGACTAAATCTTTTCTCGGTTAAGAGAACTTAATTCTGATAGTTTCCTCAACATAAGGAATTTTTTTTGGATGATTTATAATTCTCATTAAGTGTATCTAGGTTTTCATTGGGTTTTGGGTGTGTCAGAGGCTGAAAACCCAAAATTTCAAGGGTGTGCAGATGGAGGCGCACGGTTTGGAAAAACCGTACAGCCTCCGAGGAAAAATTGGGCACCATTCTTTTGTACTAATCATGGTTTGTTAAACCATGGAGGAAGGGGTGAAAGTCCATACAATAACTTTTATAGTTTTTAGAAGAGGGTTATACATTCTTTTTTCATAGTTTCGGAAAACCATGTGCAAGTTTCATGCTTAGTGCCACTTAACTAGTGTCCATGCATGGGATCCGCATGGTCTAGTCTAATGTGTGAGATAATTGTGGATGCTCAGGCTCTTAAAAATAATGATCCACATGTTTGTTTCATAGTTTGGAAAACTCTGTGATCTAACTGTGTGGCCCATTAAATGTGTGAAATTACAATTTTTCCCTTCCTTCTATTAAACACTTTTCCTCCTTCTTCTTCCTCCACTGGTCATGAAAATTAAAGCGCTCCTCTCCTATTTCATCATATGATAGGTGTTGAGGTAACTTTATCATCCATTCTATATTCTTCTATCTATTTACAGTTTTGGATCTATATCAATAAGGCTCTTAATTCCCATTCCTCATTTCTTCTTTTCTCTTTCTATACGGTGCATTAAATCTATGTGAGTAGTTTTACCCTATTTTTACGGTGGTTATATAAAATTTCTATTACTACAAAATATGTTATAGTTAGAGTATAAGATAGATGTGTGGGATTCTATCAACATTAGGTATGTGGTTCTTACCTTTCTTTATGATTTTTTGGTTGTTTTAGGGGCTCATCTTTAAGCGTGTCATTGGGTAGATTGAGCAAGACCTAAATTAGGTAACACCTTTCCATGAAATTAATTACGGGACCATATGGGATTCATCTAGGAATCCCTAATACATTGATTCCATGACTAAGAAGAGTATGGGGATTAATACAACTTAGGTAGTTAGGCTTAGTGTGTTATTTATATTAAATTGAATTATTTTATTTTAATTAAATTAAATTATAAATATATGAATTTCTTTTGATGCACTATTGAGTTCCATGGGAATGTGAAGGGATCTACCAAAGGATTGAGATGGAATTTTCTATATGTTTTAAGGTGATATGATCATCAGGCTAGGCATGTTTGGATAGAGATACATATTCGAGTGATGTTGATCACAGGTTGGGTGTCTCAGACATCGTTTTGAGGTGATAAGACCATCTAGATTGCGAATATATCCTGGGTTACATGAGATGGTGATGACCATCAATTTGTGTGATGTTGTCTTAGGGTCATGAGATGTCAGTCAATGGGAATTAGGTTTTATCGATTGATTTCTACTCACTTGTGTTGTCTAATGCACCATATGGAGTTGTTTTCACATAAGATGACTCTGATGTTGATGTGGTTTTTACCCCTCATGTGGGTAGAGGCCTCTAGTAGTTGAGACTTAGGTAAATATTTAGAGTTGATTTCCATATAAATCAATGAGGATGGTGTGGTTCCATCAGTTGACAGTGATGATATTGTCAGTTGGGGGATGAGGCTCACCTTACTTGAGGATATTGGAATAGGACTTTCTTGGGAGGACCTACATCTTTGTTCCTTGGGATGTCGACTATTGATCCAATGATGATATTATTTGGAAGATATATATCGGTGTTCTTTACACATTGGTCCAGGGGATGACAAGGTATCTTTTAAGATGAGTTCTGAGGGACAAAGATCTTTTTATTTAGGCATGCCTTCAAGAAATCAGTGATTGTACATGGACATGAGGTGTTGGTTGGTACATAGTGTTAGGTGACTTTACTAGAGCTGAAACCTGAGGGTTTTTCTGGATTTATTTTCATCAGATGATTCCTTGAGCTTATTGGTAAGGATCCTCCCACTACAGTTTTTTTGGCATTGGTCGAAGCAGTTGATAGCTTCATAGTGGCTGTTGAGAACCATGGAATATTTTGTTTATTAAAGTTATACACTGCCTCTTTTATTTATTTTAATACAAACATTATTAATCACAAATTTAATATAGGAACACATTGGTGGTTGCCTACTGAGATTTATTCTTACACCCTGCATGGGCCCTTCGGGACATGTATAGACTTTATGCTTTTTCATCAGGTAAATGTTGGGGTTCATGAGTTGGACCATAGTTTTAAGTTATTTATAATGTGATGGATGGAAAGGAACCTTGAGGTTACTACATCTTCTATAGTTTTATTTTTTTCTTCTTTTGTATCATTATGTTAAATATATGTATGTACTAAGGTTGTCCATGGGTGACCCTTCTATTTATTTTATTGTATGAACTGATATGTATGCACATTATGTTGTAGTAGCTACAAATGGTATGTTTGTATTGTTTATTTATCCAGTGACTGTCATTAATTTTGATTCCACGATTGTATGTTATTGTTGTGCTTCCTTCATGGGCTGGTCACTGGTCCAGTGTCTGACATTATTTCATTTCTATTGAATGTTATATATTTAATTGAGCCATTATTATATCATCACTATAGGGTATATTTTCTACTATATCACCTCCTTTACACCCTCTCTTTAAGTTAGAAGCCTTCGGTATATGGAGAGTCCTGCCTAAGGCTAGTTTCACTCTTCCGGAAGCATTGTTTGGGTGGATAAATGGGTTGGGGCACTTCAAATGGTATCAGAGTAGTTCTTGACTGGGAATTAGTAGAAATTTTTGGTAGGCTAAAAATTATATCACCACTTTTTATTTTTCTTGTTTGGTCTTACTATTTATGCTATGGTTGGTCGAATATTAGGATGTTGTAGAAATTGGGTTTACAGATTGTGTTTGGGTGACTGCATCCCCATGCATAGGGGACAGACCAAGTTTTTAGGGCTGGTATTTGTTGTTATGATTTTCTTATTTTACAGTTTATTTTATTTCCACCTTGATTGGAACACTTGGAATGTGATTTTTACCAGTTGTGATATGTGATCCTTGACCTGTTAAGGTAAGGGAGGATATATTGGACCCCTGGCCTGGTATGGAAAGAGAGTGTTCGTTATTTTTATTTTATAATCACATAGGAAATTATTTAATATGAATGTGCATGTGATAAATTTTTTGTGATTATCATTGGGGTACTAGATTTCACTAAGAGGGTTTGGGTTGTCAAAGTTGTCAACAAAGGAAGATAAATGGTTTTTTCCTTCCAAGCCATTCTTTGGTGGAATCTTAATCAACCAATCTAGGAAAGTAAACCCAATGAAATATATTTTTTATATGTGATGTGTGTGTATGGGGGGGATGGATATTATAGAAGCAGGCAAGGATAGTGACATGGGGTGATGTTGATCACTAGGTTGGGTGACGAGGTCATCTGATTGAGTTGACATGGTTTGTTAGGAAGGGCGCGGCCTGAGACGTAATTCATACTTGCCTCTGATATGGGAGGTTAAGGAGGCCATGAGGCCAGGATGTCATGTGAATTGGTTGTGATGGGAAGGGTAAGGGTAGTGATATTACACTAGATTTTACTTCTTTCCCTATATGTGTTATATGTGTGTGTGTGTGTGTTATTTAGGACATCTGACCATGTGTTGGTATTCAGTAGGTTTCCACCTAGACAGCTTCAGATGGAACGTTTGGAGGGCAGTGATAGGGTGTATCTTGAGAAATCATATTTTGAGACCCCTAATGGTTAGGATGGGGCCCCAAAGTGTCAGGAAAGTCATGAGCCATAGGTATAAGCTTTGATACAGGCTCCAGTTTGGGTTGGGAAGCCACTAGATTTAAAAGATTTTGGGTCATGGCATGATAAGAATCTCAGGGTAGTCTGGTACGTGTTATCCAAGGGATTAATAGGGGAGATCAGGAAGAAAAGCCTTCAATGTATTATTTAATGTGGGATTTACAATCATAATGACCACAAATGTTTCAGGGTTAGGGTGGACTATAGGAAGTTGAGAACCAGGTCGAGGAATTTCATATGATCTTCAAGTATCTAGACATGCCTCCAGGGTAGAGGGTGAATATGGATACGTACATTCTTAGAGGACCAGCAACATGATGTTGGTACATGCAGGGACTATCATATAAGTATTTTTATTCCAGGTCCTTTAATCACTTCATCCCAAAGATGATGAGGGTAGAGAGGGCTCGGGATTTCATAAGCCTGTAGTAGGGTAACATGTCCATCATGTACTATGTAGCAATATTCACTAAGTTGTCTTTCTGTTCACGAGGTATGGTGGGTGAAAACACATTGAGGGTGAGGTATTTCATGGATGGATTATGGTATTCCATTCAGGTGTAGGTAAACATCTTCAGGTTATCCTCATTCTCATAGGTGGTCAACCAAGCACTCATAGCCGACAAAAATTTGGCGAATCTGTAAAGACCTAGATTTTCCATGTAAATGTTTTTAATTATATTGAATTATTATGAGTTTGTTAAAATTTATGGCACATGATTCTGAGGCCCGTTGTTCCCGAAATAAATTTATAACCTTTTTTTAAGGTACGTTCAGTAAACGCGCAGGAATCATTTTCCATCTTTTTAACGGGTGTTCGGATTAAAATATTTGAGGGAACCTTTGAATCCAAAGTATCGGGATTCGCTTAAGGGAAGCTTCACTTCAACCGTAGTAGGTTGGGTGAAAAATTTAATTTTGTAGACTTTTGAAAAAAACATTTTATGTTATTTTCTTTTTCTTTTTCTTTTTTCTCCAACGGACAAGCGGTGTGGTGGGACCAATGATGTGTCAAGCCATTAATTGTCTTGAATCATCAATATTTTTAAATCTACAGTTGGAATTAGGAAGGTTCATTATTAAATGAACCTCATAAATTCCCAACGGCATTACCCACCTCTTCCCCCATCTATTTATATAGAGCTTGGGGAGGGATATTGGCACGGCTTCACCAAGCGATGAAGTTTTGGTAAAGTACCACGATGCCAACCACTTGGAGGATGGAACCGGTTCCAGAAATCAGTGGCGAGCACCAACGAATCATGAATCAATGAACACCGACTATTCCTCAAATCCGTAGGTTCTCCTATGATCTTGAGTTAGGGATTTATCTTGTTTGAATTTCACAATATTTTTGAATCATGTATCCTTCCCCCCTTGTTAAGATGCTAACACGAAGGGCACAGGCCAAACAAACAAGGCTCGGACCCCCCCCCCCTATTTTATTAATCTATGAATTCTTCATGGTCCTTTTTATTTGGATTTTATGGAACCTATAATGGAGTGTCGAGCAACAAAGAGGGAATCCAGGGGAGGCTGATAGTACCTATGAACAAAACAAATGGGCCACCGAAGATCACCCAGTGACCCACAGAAGACCACCGGTACGGCACCGGTGACCGGTGCCTGCAGGTGATGGCGACGGCCAGCAATGGCCGGCCACAGAATGGATGGAGTCATGTCGTTGTGTGCCATCAGCGGAGAAGGCTGCAGCTGTAGCCATAGTGGGTGAAGACGGCGGCCAGCTTGGGCTGGCCGTGGAATGTGGAGGTAGAGTGGCATGTCGTGCGCCGTTGGAGATGGTTACGGAACGAAGCCACGACGGTGGAGGAGGGACCCACCCCTGTGGGTCCATAGTGACTAGGTGGCACCACGTGGTGTCGCCACTCCTTTACCCAAATGGCTTAGCCATTCGGGAGTAAAGGGGGGAGCGTAACCCTCCCCCAATGCCAGCTAGCGCGATCCCCAGAGGGTCGTGCCTCCATTGGGTCGTGCCCCTCCGCGGGCCATTCCATACGAGCCCAGCGGGCTGGGCCACGCCCCTCCATGGTCTGGGTTGCACCATCCCAGTGGGTCACGCCGCCCAGGTGGGCCATGCTGGTTCGCGACCCTGCGAGTCGAGCCCGCCATGACCCAGCCCTGCTGGGTCAGACCCAAACCCAACCAGGCCCAGTTCCACCAAAAGGACCATAACATGAAATTTGAGCATCCATTTGATGAACGGTCTATGGAGCTGGGATCCTTGTAGTGAGACGGTCCTCTTGGTAAACTCCACTTTAGTTTTGGAGAAAGTTGGAGTACATCCGGGTTGGATCAAACCCGAATCCAATCGGACTCTCAGTACTAAAACGCTTAACAGTCACAGACCAGGAGTCTTATTGATGCATCGTCTATTGTGTTGTAACCCTTAAGGCAGATCGGTCCTTTTGGATACTTCTTTGTGGAAATTTGTGGAAGTTGATTTATGTATGATGTCTTGAAGAGCGGATCCTCCCAGAATCAAGTGTGCTTAGTGTGGTAATCTCATGGTTGGATTTAACATGAAGAAATAACATAGATCATGTGTGGGTTAGCGCTCATCGATCCTATGTGGGTTAGCATCTATCGATCCTATGTGGGTCAGCGCTTAGTGATCCGGTGTGGGTCAGTATCTACAGATCCTGTGTGGGTTAGCGCCAAACGATCCTGTGTGTGTCAATATCTATCAATCCTGTGTGGGTCAGCAGCATAGCCTCTTGACCGATTAAGATGATCTAGTGATAAATTTAATCATCTGTACTTCTGTACTTGAGTTATATACCTTGTGTGAGTTGAGTCTTTACTTTCATGGTGTTACCTTTTTGGTGTTACCTTTTTGGTACTCTTACCTTTGTGGTGTTACCTTCGTGGTGTTACCTTCGGGGTGTTACCTTTGTGGTGTTACCTTCATGGTGTTACCTTTGTGGTTCTTTTACCTTCGTGGTGTTACCTTTGTGGGGTTACCTCCATGGTGTTACCTTTGTGGTATTCTTCCCTCATGGATAAATTGTGAAAATTTCTTAAAAGTTGGAGCCTTATGATTCCTCATGTATTAGATGAGAATATTTTGATAACTTAGGTATATGTATGGTCATATACCTAAGTATAGTTGAATACTACTTCGTGATTTGTGATTGAGGTCTTACCTTGTGGTTTTCCATTTTTTGAACTCTGGGAGACCTTAAGGGGTCTCGGGGTCCTTACTAATTATTGTTATACTCACCCCAGCATGGTCTACGCCCACACCTTGTTGTGTCCTGTGCAGACAATGGATAGCGTTGATTAAGGCTGAGGGAGCCAGGACTGGATGGTGCTCAGTGCTGGACCATTTGACGTGACGTGACATAGTGACTACTAGTCAGGATTTGTACCTACCCTTCAGGTAGTATCCTTTGTGTACATTCCAATAGTTGTTTTCCCTTTTTAGTTGTACTTGTACTTTCTAGTTGTGTTTTTATTCCGGACACTTTACTTTTAGTACACTTTTTACTACATCAGTTTACATTTGGTTGCTTCCTGTTGTGTTCTCAGTTTTTGTGTTTGTACAAGTTTAAATTCAATGCCTTCCCATTATAGGGATATTCCTTTATGGTGCTAGTCTCCATCCCCTAGCCTATATAAGGCGGGCTTGGGGTAGTCAAGGCATGGGCCCCAGTGTACGGGTCGTGACAAAGTGGTATTAGAGGATTCGGTTCTACTGAATAACTAGAACTCTGATCTATTCTATGTGGAAATAGTGTTAAGTGTTATGAGTGTGGTTTTAAGTTTAGAGAATCTAGTTTTGGTGCGGTGGTCGACGTATCCATACACCAGAACCTTGAATTCTGATTTCTGACTCAGTGCATGAGAACCCTGATTACAGGTGTTTTGGGAGTGTTTTACTTTTGATTTCTTTGAATCAGATCACCAGGTATAACTTATTGACTATGGTACACCTATTTTATTTTATGATTCTACCACATAGATAGCCAGTCAGGATTCCTGAGAGAGTACACAATGACAGACCACTAAGCGATGAGGCTTTAGTGCAGGTCCCTCTTACAGTGTTAGAACCTTTGGGTGGTGTACCAGCAGCACCACTACCCGTTGGATAGTCGTTTCCACTAGCCCCACCAGTAGAGGGTGCACACTGACTGAGAGCATCACACTAGTTTCAGAAGCAGCGGCCTCCAAAGTTCTGAGGGGAGATGGATCAGTAGGCGGTTGAGGACTGGCTGGAGGTTGTGGCTAGAGTTTTTTTCTTAGTTGGGACACCATCTGATCTGATGGTGATCCTAGCTACCAGTCTCTTCTATGGAGCATCTGGGAGATGGTGGAGTATGACACTCTAGTCACACGACGAGGTAACCCTCAACTGGGTGGACTTTGAGGGCCTTTTCAAGGCAGAGTTCATCCCAGCGACCCTACGATCAGTGCGTATATAGGATCTACTACACTTACAGCAGGGCTGCATGACCATGGCCCAGTACTCAGTGAGGTTCACTGATCTCTCCCACTACTCCATCGACATGGTACAGGACCCTTTCTTCAGGGCCTAGACCTTTGATCAGGGTCTCTTATGGGAGATCAAAGCATCGATGATATCGCTCAGCATTATAATGCATGTTGGGGTGTTAGAGTGAGTTCTTTTGGTGGAGATCTTCCTAGCTGAGCAGGAACTGACAATGAGATCCACCACCATACGTCAGGTAGCAGAGTCATCTACAGAAAGAAATAGACAGATGACGTAGTGGCCCAAGCTGGCCAAATCTTCTAGTGGGAAACCTTAGGATACGGGGTCAGTGGTGCGGGGATCTCAGGATAGAGGAGCATAGATGAGGAGTAAGCGGTGCTACTCATACGATGGGCAGGGTCACATGGATCGCAATTTCATGACCCGTTGTACGAATGACCAGCAGACGGTTGAGGGACCACCATGGCAGAGGCAAAGGTTTGAGCAAGGAGGTATGCAGGGCGGTGGACATGGAAGAGGATCAAGCCGTGTAGAAGGCGGTGGGTGGTGATTTGAGGATCTACCACCACCACCTCTAGGTGGTCCACCCCAACCACAGGGGGCAGGAGGATAGGGATGAGCTCAACTCCAGGTAGCTGAGGCCTAAGACCACAGTGCTTCAAAGAGGATTAAAGGTATGATCTGTGTCTACTCCACCCTAGATATATTACTTATAGACATAGGTTCTAGTCACTCTTTTATTTCCACATCCCTCGTTCAGATCTCGGAGATTCTGATGGATTCGTTGGCTCGATCCTTGCAATTAGAGACTCCTATGGATGAAGATTCTATGATTACACACTGGTTCTGGTAGTGTGAGCTTACTCTAGGAGGCGAGAGATTCATCTAGGATCTTCTAGTAGCGGTGTCAAGGCCTTACCACATCATCTTGGGTATGGATTGGTTGTCCACATTCCATGCTTATATTGACTATATTAGGTGTAAAGTGTAGTGTGTCCGTGAGGATGGGACTAGGTTTTCCTTCTCTAGCGAGAAGGGAAACTTTGCAACACATGATGGACTTACCTGAAGGAGGGTGCAGCTGATCACACATCAGTTAGCTAGCCTTACCCTCGGAGTAGTTGATGTTTAGAGTTTGAGCTATCCTATAGTGGTGGACCAGTATGCCAATGTCTTTCCTAATGATGTTTTAGGACTACCTACACACATATAGGTAGACTTTTATATCTACCTATACCTCGGGGTGGCACTGATATCTACACCAGCATATCATATGGATCCCACGGAGCTTTGTGAGTTACGAGTACCGCTAGAGGACTTGCAGAGTAAGGGGTTCATAAGGCCCAATATTTTTCCATGGGTGGCCCTGATTTTGTTTGCTAAGAAAGCATATGTTAGTTTGAGATTCTGTTTGTACTATCGGTGCTTGAACCAGGTGACTGTAAAGAATAAGTATCCACTTCCTAGGATTGATGATATTTTCGATCAGCTGAAGGGAGATTAATGGTTTCCGAAGATAGACCTCAGATCAGGCTATCATCAGCTCAGGGTACGAGATGAGGATGTGCAGAAGACAGCCTTCAGATGTTGGTATGGCCACTTTTAGTTCTTGTTATAACATTCGGCATGAAAAATTCCTCAGAAGAGTTAATGGGACTCATGAACATGATCTTTCATCCATACCTCGATCACTTTTTGGTGGTCTTCATTGACAACATCTTGGTATACTTAGCAACGGGGGAGGAGCATTATTATAATCTACAGATAGTACTGGATATGCTATGAGAGCACCATATTTATGGTAAAATCTCGAAGTGCCAGTTCTGGATACGGGAGGTCCACTTTCTGGTACATGTTATCTCAGAGGCTGGAGTTGCAGTAGATCCGACGAAGATATAGGCAGTGCTTTCTTAGGAGTCACCCATGAGTGTGACTAAGGTGAGAAGTTTCCTGGGATTTTCTGGGTACTATCGGAGATTCATACCTGACTTTTCTAGAGTTCTGGCACCCTTGTCAGCATTGAAAATGAAGGGAAAACCCTTCGTACGGATGGAGAGATGTCATCATAGTTTTTCAGAGATAAGTTAGAGACTGACGAGTGCCCCCATCTTGAGGCTACCAGAAGAGGGAATTGGGTATGTAGTCTACTATGATGCATCAGGGACGATACATGGATGTTTCCTGATGCAAGAGTGAGTATTGGTCGTTTATGTTTCACGAAAACTGAGACAGTATGAGAAGAACTGTTCTACCCATGACCTGGAGTTAGAAGTAGTGGTCTTCACCTTGAAGATATGGCAACACTACTTGATGGTTGAACATTTTATAGTCTACTCTGATAACAAGAGTCTCAGGTATATCTTCTCCTAGAAGAACCTAAACCTAATATAATGGTGATGGATATATTTTCTCTATGAATATGACTTTGAGATATTATATACTCCTAGGAAGGGGAACGTAGTGGAAGATGCACTTAGCAGGTTGTCTAGTTTTTAGATACTGAGTTAGGCAACAGAGCAGCTAGATACATTTTAGATATCCTTTGTGGATAGAGATAGAGAAGTTTACCTCCAGTCTATGACTATCACTCCACAACTTCTTCAATGAGTTTAGGAGGCAAAGCTTGGGGACATTGACTAGGAGGCTCGACGTGCTCAGATATCCTTGGGACATGCACCTTATGTATTTTTATAAGGTGGGGAGCACATCATCCTCTTTAGAGGATACACCATGGTACCAGTAGCGCTATAGGAGGAGGTGTTGAGGGAGTTCCATATGTCCCCTCTTGCAGTACATCATAGTGTGGAGAAGATGTACCAGGACCTCCGGCATCAGCACTGGTGGCCAGGGATGATGAAAGAAGTGGTAGAATTTTTTTGACGATGCCTCACTTATTACAAAGTGAAGGTCGAGCATTAGGTTCCAGTAGGCTTAGCACAACCATTAGTGGTATCTAAGTGGATGTGGGATGGAATCTTCGTATACTTTGTGATAGGGCTTCCATGTATGTATAGGGGACATAATTCCATCAAGGTGATCATTGAACGACTCACCAAGTCTTCCCACTTCCTACCCATCAGAGAGTAGGGATCAGAAGAGGTCTTGGGATACCTCTGCGTACAGTAGATTGTACGGCTTCATGGAGTTCCATTGATGATAATATCTAACTTTGATGCATGTTTTACATCCCGGTTGTGGAAGGGATTACAAGAGGAATTTGGGACTCATCTTTTTCTGAGCACCACCTTTCATCCACAGACGGATGGTCAGATGGAGTGGACCATTCATACACTGGAGGGAAAGCTTCATACTTGCGTCCTAGATTTTGGCCATAGATGGGATGATCACTTTCCCTTGGTGGAGTTTTCATACAATAATTTCTATCACTCCACCACCATTATGGAACCATTTGAGGCCTTTTATGCTTGACCATTCAGATAACCTCTATGCTGGATAGACCCAGGGGAGTCAACACTTATTAGTCCGGAGTTGGTACAAGCTACCACTGAGAAGGTGCAGATCATCCAAAAGTGGATGAAGACTACACAGATCAGATAAAAGTATTATGCTAACAGGAGACATAAACCTCTGGAGTTCCAGGAGGGGGACCACATATTCTTATGAGTCTCCCCTCGATGGGAACTATGGATATTTGGCTGAGGCGGAAAACTCTCACTGAGGTTTATCGGACCATTTCTAAAACTACATAGGATTGGTGAGGTGGTATACCGCTTGGCACTACCACCGTAGTTGGAGAGGGTCCACGACGTCGTCCATGTATCTCAGCTGAGGAGATACGTGCATGACCAATCTCACGTCATTGACTATGGCGAGCTGGAATTTGATGATAGGGTGACGTTTATGGATCTTCCAGTGGAGATTGAGGATCGAAAGGAGTAGGTCCTTCGTGGATGATCGATCCCTCTAGTGCACATTCACTGGCAGCACAGAAACCTCCATGAGAGCACATGGGAGTGGGAGGCTCAGATTCGTGCTCTATACCCCCATTTGTTTCCATAGTCTATGTTGTGGCTTTTTGGGATGAAAATCCCTAAGGTTGATATAATGTAAAGACCTAGATTTTCCATGTAATTTTTTTCTAATTATATGGAATTATTATGAGTCTGTGAAAATTTATGGCACATGATTTTGAGGCCTGGTGTTCCCAAAATAAATTTATAAATTTTTTTAAGGTGCGTTCAGTAAACGTGCAGGCAGTGTTTTCTATCTTTTGAATTGGTGCTCGGATTAAAAAATATGAGGGCACTGTTTAATCCACAACACTGGGATTCACTTAAAGGAGGCTTCAATTAAACCATAGTAGGTCATGTGAAAAAGTTAATTTTGTGGACTTTTGAAAAAAAATTAATAAAATAACATGTTATGTTATGTTATTTTTCTTTTTCTTTTTCCTCCAATGGACAAGCAGTGTGGTGGGGCCAACTACATGTCAAGCCATTAATGGGAATGAATACTCAATATTTGTAACTATACCATTGGAATTAGGAAGTTTCATTATTAAATGAACCTCATAAATTCCCAACAGCATTACCCACCTCTTCCCCCTCCTATTTATATGGAGCTTGGGGAGAGATATTTTCACAGCTTCACCAAGCAATGAAGTTCTGGTAAAGTACCGTGACGCCAACCCCTTGGAGGACAGAACCGATTCTAGTAAGTGGTGACGAGCATCACTAAATCACAAACTGAAAAACACTGACTCTTCCTCAAATGTGGAGATTCTCCAATGATCTTGAGGTAGTTATTTTTTTGTTTTAATTTCAAGAGATTTTTGAATCATGTATCCTTCCCCCATTGTTAAGACGCTAACACAGAGGGCGTAGGCTAAACGAACAAGGCCCAAACCCGCTTCTACATTATTAATATATGTGTTCTTCACAGTAATTTTTATTCATATTAGATGGAACCTAGAATAGAGGGTAGAGCAGTGAAGAGGGCATCCCTAGGAGGCCGATGGTAACTACGGACAGAAAAATGGGCCACCGGAGCTCACCCGGTGACCCGTGGAAGACCATCAGCATGACACCAGCATGGCAGCACCGGCGACCGGTGCCAGAGGGTGACGGAAATGGTCATCCATGGAAGGGATGGTGGCGCACCATCACGCACCCCCAGTAGAGAAGCCTGCAGCCATAGTCGTGGCGGGTGAAAACAGTGGCTGAATCGGGCCGTCTGTGGAAGGTAGGGGTGGAGGTGGAGGTGGTTGACTGGCTCAGGCCACCCCATGTGCGAGATAGCACAAGCCCCAGCAATCCCTGCCTCCAGCAGGTCGCGCCCCTCCATGGGCTGAGCCACATGAGCCCAACAAGCTGGGCAGCACAAGCCCAGCAGGTCGCGCCCCTTCGTGGGTCGGGTCGCGCCAGCCCAGCGGGTTGGGCCAGTTCATGGCCCAGCGGGCTGAGCCCATTGCAACCCAGGATAGCTGGGTTGAACATGAATAGGATTGGGTCAAACCTAATCGTTTCGGGTTAGCCTAGGTCGGGTCGGACTGGACCCGGACCCCACCAAGCCCAATTTCACCTAAAGGACCATATCTTGAAATTCAAGCGTCTGTTTGATGAACCATCAATGGAGTTGGGATACATATAGAGAGATGGTCTTTTTGGTACACTCCACTAGAGTTTTGGAGAAAGTTGGACTATGGCTGGGTTGGATCGAACCTAAATCCAATCGGGCCCTCGGTACTAAAACGCTTATAAGTCACAAATCGGGCTTCTAATTAATGCACTGTCTGTCATGTTAGAAACCTTATAGCTTGTCGGTCCTTTGGGATACTTATTATTGGAACCTCGTGGAGGTTGAGTTATGTCTTATGGCTTGAGGAGAGGATCCTCCCAAAATCAAGAATGCTTAGTGCGGTAATCTCGTGGATGGCTGTAACGTGAAGAAAGAACATTGATCCTGTGTGGTTTAGCGCTCATTGATCTTGTGTGGGTAAGAATCTATCGATCCTGTGTGGGTCAGCTCTTAGTGATCCTATGTGGGTTAGTATCTACAGATCTTGTGTGGGTCAACACCAAATGATCCTATGTGGGTTAGCATATATCAATCTTATATGGGTCATCAGCAGATCCTCTCGACAGAATAAGATGATCCAGCAATACGTCTAATCATCTGTACTTCTGTATGTGATTTATATACCTGGTGTGAGTTGATTCTTTACCTTTGTGGTGTTACCTTCATGGTGTTACATTTTTGGTGATCTTACCTTTGTGTTGTTACCTTTGTGGTACTTTACCTTCGTGGTGTTACCTTCGTTGTGTTACCTTTGTAGTACTTTTACCTTTGTGGTGTTACCTTTGTGGTATTACCTTCGTGGTGTTACCTTTGTAGTATTATTCCCTAGTCGATCAGTTGTGTAAATGGAATAAAAGTTATAGCCTTATGTTTCCTCATGTATGAGATGAGTATATTTTGATAACTTAGGTATATGTATGGGAATATACCTAAGTATAGTTGACTACTGATTTGTGCTTTGTGATTGAGGACTTGCATTGTGGTTTTTCCTTTTTGGAACTATGGGAGACCTTCAGAGGTATCAGGGTCCCTTCTGAGTATTTTTATACTCACCCCTATATGGGTTATGCCCACACCTTGTTGTGG
Source organism: Viscum album (assembly GCA_963277665.1). NCBI lineage: Eukaryota > Viridiplantae > Streptophyta > Magnoliopsida > Santalales > Viscaceae > Viscum > Viscum album. The sequence goes on from OY728120.1 coordinate 239,262,896, forward strand.
ATTGTGCAGAATACGAACAGTATTGATCGAGGCTGAGGGAGCCAGCACTGGATGATGCTCAGAGGTGGACCATTTGACGTGATGTGACATAGTGACTACTGATTGTGAGATGTACCTACCGTTTAGGTAGGATCCTCGGTGGAAATTCTAGGAGTTGTTTTCCCTTTTTAGTTGTACTTATACGTTCCAGTTGGGCTTGTATTCTGGTCCCTTTAATTTTAGTACAGTTTTTGCTATAGGATTTTACATCGTGGTTTCTTCCTTTTGTGTTCTTGGTTTGTGTGTTTGTACAGGTTTAAAGGCAATGCCTTCCTCTTATAGGGATATGCCTTTCCAGTGATAGTCTTCAGCCCCTGACCTATGGAAATTGGGCTTGGGGTAGTCACGGCATGGGCCTTGGGGGATGGATCATGACAGAATCAGTCCTATTCAAACCAGGTGACAACTTTTGGTGATTATAGTGGTGATGCTTCAGATACTAAGAAGTGGGTCCAAGAGGAGTTCTAATAGGGTAGTCAGGACAAGGACTTGGGAAGACCACATTACCCAAGTATCCCTAGAAATACTAAAAACCAGGGACTTCAACAAAGTAGAAAATAAGATAATGGAACAAATTCTTAATTGGAAAAACCATTTCATATCTTTCGAGGGTGGATCACTCTTATGAATGGTGTACTCTAAGAAATATTGGTTCTTTCTCTAGCTTCTACCAGTGTGTCGAAGGGGGTCATTAGGTCCATATATAGAATCCTTTCTCGCTTCATGTGGGATGCATTATCTGAGGGGAAGAGATAGTGGGTGTTGTTGGGTAAGATGGATCAGCCCATTGGTGAAGGAGGAATAAATGTCAATAGTCTGGTGGATACAATTCATGCCATACGTGTGAAGCTTTCATGGGAAATCATTTAAGAATGAACCCTATGGGGGAATCATGTGTATCGAAGATATAGGGCTAGTATTGTAGCCCCATTGGCCAGGGGGTCAACTATGTGGTCCTCGATATGTGACATCATCCCAAGTCTCCTCCTACACTCATAATGGATTATTGAGGAGGGGTGCATCCTCCGCTAGTATCACAATTGGTTGAGTAGTGTGTTGGGATATCCTAGATGCCCGGCTCCCACTATCGCCTTCAAGGAGGCAAGAATGCATCATCGATTTTTCAGATCAGTTCTAGACGCACCTCAACAAGTGGTTTTTGACTCTGTTCTTATTAACTTTGAGCAAGACAGGTGCATTTATACCCCTTCCACCTTGGGTATGTTCAACTAGAATGATTTATGTAGGAGTAACGTTACTCAGGGGCAGCAGGAGGGATGGAAAAGTATGGAGTGGTGCAACAAAATCCCTACTAAACATAACTTCTTCACATGGAGGATCTGAAATGATTCTATAACCTCTGATGTTAAAATAAAATGTTTAGGCATTAACATGGCTTCCTACTGTCATTGATGTGAGAATAAAAATGAAGAGAGCATGAACCACATCTTCTTCGAGGGAGAATGGGATCAACAGGTGTGGAGCTTCTTTGGTGTGTTCACAGGTTACTCTTCCTAAGATGATAATAATGATCAGTTCATGGGGTTCTAGTTTCAGGGGATCAACAGGACTTCAAAGGAGGTAGAGATGTGATCCATCATCTACAATTTGGGTTGTTGGTCTTTATGGAAATCAATGAATTGAGCTAGGTTTGATGGATCTCTTTTATAGGTAGAGTTATTGTGGCTAGAACAAGATGTATCTTGATTAACTTGTTCAATCTTGTTTTAATCGGGAAGGAGGCACCATCCCTTCATTCATTACATGCATCGTAGAGTGACGCTAGTCAGCACGGATCAAGAGCACTGGAGAGATGGATTTGTTGGGTTCCCCCAAAGGGGGGGTCTAAAGCTTAATACAGATGGTTCTTATGTAATGGGTGACATGCGAGGAAGATGAGTTATCTGTGACCTTAGGGTGAGTATGCTTCTAGAATTCACGGCTCATTGTGGAAGTGGAAATTCTATTCAGGTGAAGGATCTTACAACTCTTATAGGGTTGTCCATGTGAAATCAGAAGGACATTATCATTTCGCAACTGGAAACGGACTCCATGATTGTTCATGATTCTTTGCATAGTAAAGGCACCAATCCCTAGTCAATTTCTTATACAATTAGACAATGAAAGGCTCAATTTAACAACAAATATATAGTCACCCATACTTTTCATGAGGGGAACAAAGTGGTGGACTACCTGGACTCTCTTATGGTTCTTGGTACCCCAATTTTTTGCCTTTCAAATGTGCCTCATTTTAAACTGAAGGGGGTGAAATTAATTCGAGGTGATTCCATTGGCCTTCATTATTTCCGGACCCCCTAGGTACGGTTTCCCTCTTATTGTATTGTCCCTATTGGGACTCTTTTTTGAATAAAAATCATAATTTTGGATGGGGAATACCACATCAATGTAGGTTTTTAACGGTGTGCTTCCAATTTCGGCATCCAGGACATGTCTAGACATAGTGTAATTGGATTCCAAAGGAGTTATGGGCATGTGGACAAGTCGAACATCTCAATAGGTTCTATAGGAAACCTTCTCATATAGCCGAAATTCAGGGACTGGGGTAGACTCAGAGTTATGATATCAGACTCGGAGCGGTACCAAGAGATGGTAGCTGAGATTTAGTTGCATACGAAGGTCGTGGCATAGACAGTGGGATCGAGTAGTGGGTTTAGTGTCTAGTGGCTGGTTCAACACTGTAGGGAGGACTGGCTTCAGGTATCTGAGTGTTAGTCTAGGTACATATAGTAGATCTATTGGGTGTTGATCAGGATGGGGAGTTAGTTATAGTTATAGGTGTGTTGTGGGCATGATCAGGGTAATATTTTGTTTTATTTTAGCATTTCCTTTTTAGAGGAATGTATTTTTTGGGTGCATGAGGTGCATGGGATATATCTATGGACTAACCAGATGTTGGTAGGTAGGTTGGTATCGATTTTCATGTGTTATCTATGTGTGTGTGTGTGTGTGTAAGGTGCATGGCACTGAGATTACTTAAGGTTCATTAGAATTGGGGAATCAAGGAGATGTGGGTTACTTGAGGTGTGTTAGCATCTGGGCATCGATTTGATGTGGGATGAGTTGAGATGCGGGGAACCGAGATTGATTTAAGCATATGATGAGATGAGGGACCTCATAGTTGTAATGCGAAACATGAACACAAGGTGGGCATCTGTTGAGATGTGGTACTTGATGGGTGTCGGGTATGAAATATGAGCAACTAATGAGATACATGAGTGAGTATTTTTCATGATAGGACTTTGATTCCCTATATGGTTGATGGACCATCAATTTTATTTGGTCTTTGGTTCAAGAAACAATTAAGGTAGTTGACTCCTATGGAGGGGAGCTCCCTTGAGGCATTTGACCTAATCCCTTTTGAACAGGGTAGTCTGGGTTAATTTTAAAGAGATGGGTATATTTGGTACTATCTCACCTTAATGTTTTATATCTTAGGGATGATCCATTTTTAGGTGGGGAGATTGTAAAATCCTGGTTTTTTGGAGCGGGTCTAATTTCTCACCGATTTTAAAAAATTTGGAGTTTTGTGGGTAGACCAACTCTTTTCTAGATCAACAGAACATAATTTAGAGATCTTCCTTGACCCAAGGAATTACATTTAGATGAGTCTTAATGCTTAGAAAGTGTCTTAGGGTTTTTTTGTGTTTTGGGTGTGTTGAAGGCTGAAAACCCAAAAATTTTGGGGTATGTAGACTAAATCATGCGGTTTGGAAAAACCGTGAATCCTCCAAGGACAAACTATGCACCCTCCTTTTGCACTGATCATGGTTTGGTAAACCATATAGAATGGGGAGCACGGTCATGTGATAACCTCTGTAGTTTTTAGTATAGGTATCAACACATTTTTTTAATGCTTTGGTAAAACCATGTGCAAGTTTCATGCTTAGTTTCATTTAACTAGTGTCCACACATTGGATATGCATGTTTTGACCTAATCGTGTGAGATTAGGATCTTAAGTAGAAGGAGTCGTACAGTTTCCTACTGGTTTGGAAAATCTTGTGAGATAACTATGGGGCCCATTAAAAGTGTGAAATTAATATTCTTTCCTTCCTTTTATTAAACTCTTTTTATCCTTCTTCTTCATCTATTGTTTGCACACAATAGGGATATCCTCTCCCATTTCTTCCTCCTATAAGTTTTGTTGTAACTTACACATCCAAGATTTGTTCTTCATTATGTTTGTGGCATTTCATCCGTATCAGTAAAAATTTGAATCATCATGCCTATTTTCTTCTTTTCCAACTCCATATGGGTTGTTATAATCATGTGAGTGGTTTTACCCTATTTTCTGGGCATTTATCTAAAATGCTAATTTCTACCAAATCAGTCCATGTTAGAGGTTAAGACTATATGTATAGGCATCTACCAACATGAGGTATGTGGTGATTACCTTTCTTTATGCTTTCAAATTTTCTTTGAGGGTGCGGCTTTGATTGTTCCATTGGGTAGATTTATCTATATCCAAATTAAGTAACACCTTGCCTTGAAATTAATTGTGAGACCATATGGGATGCCTCTAAGCATACCCAAGCCATTGCTTCCATGACTGAGCTGGGTATGGGGCTTGAGACCGCTTGAGTAGTTAGGTCGGGTGTGTTATTTATATTAAATTTAATTGTTTTATTTTTATTTAATTTAATTATATATATATATATATATATTTCTTATGATGCGCTATTGAGTTCCATGGGAACATGAGAGGCTTGGCCTGAGGACTAAGATGGAATTGGAAATATGTTTTGAGAAGATATGATCATCAAGTTGGACATGTCCCAATATATATATATATTCATGAGATGTTCATCACTAGTTGGGAGACTCAGTCATCGGTTTGAGGTGGAAAGGCTATCAGGATTGCGGGGATGGCCTGGGTTGCATGAGATGGTGATGACCATTAATTTGAGCGATGTGGTTGTAGGAGCACAAGGTTTCGATAGATGTTTATTAGGTTCTATTTGGTGATTTTAACTCACCCATGTTATCTGATGTGTCATGTGGAGTCATGTATGCATAGGATGACTCATATGTTGAGTTGTTTTTGATCGCTCATATGGGTAGAGGCCTCCAGTAGTTGTGGATTAGAGAAATGGTTGGCATTTCTTTCCATAGAAATAAATGGGGATAGAGAGGAGTTATCGGTTTATAGTGATGAGAATTTTAGTTTGGGGATGAGGCTCACCGTATTTGAGGACATTGGGACAGGACTTTCTTGGGAGGATGGACATCTTCATTCCATGGGACACTGGTTGTTGAGATGACAGTGATATTATTGGGAGGAAAGATATCATTGTGCCTTAGACATTGGGCTAAGGGCCGATGGGGATTTTTTATCTGAGGTCTAAGGGATAAGGATATTATTATTTGGTCATGCCTTTGGGACATCGATGATTGGATATGGACACGAGGTATTAGTTTGCACATAGTTCCATGTGACTTTACTCTAGGTGGAACCTAAGGTTTCACCTTAGTTGATTTTCATTAGAGGATTCCTTGAGATTATTAATAAGGATCCTCCCACTGTATTTATTCTAATTTTTTTCGAAGTAGGTGATAGCTTCCTATTGGCTGTTGAGAACTATGGAATATTGTGATTATTAAATTCATACACTGCCTCTTTTATTTATTTTATTACACACCTTCTTAATAAAAAATGTAATATTGGCACACATTAGGGGTGGCCTACTAAGATTTATTATCACACCCTACACGAGCCCTTTGGGATGCATGTAGACTTTATGCTTTTTCATTTAGGTAAAGGTTCGACTTAGGATTTGGACAATAGTTTTGGTTTGTTTAACATGGGATGGATGTAAAGGGACCTTGAGGTTCCTACATCATTTGTAATTTCCTTTTTATTCTTCTTTTCTATCATCATGCTAAATATATGTTTGTACTAAGGTCATCCATGGGATACCCTTCTATTTATCGTATTTTATGAACAGATATGTATTAATATTATGTTATAGTATTTACAAATGGTATGTTTGTTTTTTATTTATTCTGCCATTTTCATTGATTTTTCCTCACTATTGTATGTTATTTATGTGCTTCCACCATGGTCAGGTCACTAGTCCAGTGTCTGTCATTATTTTCTTTCTGTTGCATGTTATATATTTACATGGAACATTATTATATTATTACCAAAGGTAGTAATATCCCCAATATCACCCCCTTTACACCATTGCTACTAGTCTGTAGCCTTTGGCATATAGGAAGGAGCACTTAAGGCTAGTTGCACCTAGCCCAAAGCATTGTTCGAGTGGCTAAATGGGCAGGGGCGCCACAGGTTGGGTGTGAAATAAAACAATAACAAATTCATTTCATATATATAATTAAATTAATGCCTAAAAAACCAAAATTTCATAGTTTATGCCTCTATAAACCCCCACTCTCAAATAATATTTAATGGTTGACCACTTATTCTCACCAACACAAACAAACCTTGGAAAAAATATAAAAGAGTACCAACACCATTGCTTCTAGACCATAGTCATCCTAATCTTACCAAGTTAGAAACTCAAACCATTACCATGAAAATAACTTATATAAATTCCAAAAAATGGGAATTTATTTGTTCAAGGATCACAATATAGCTTCAAAGAATGAGAGGAAACCTTAATATATAGTTCTTGTTGAATTTAAACATCAAGAGGACATAATTTATTTCATCACCTATTAAAATTCATAGAATTAAATATTATTTTATTTGAGTTCACTAATTAAGATACACTCATGAATGGTAATCTAATCCCCATATTCATTATTTAAATTAATGTTAATCATAAATAGATCCTTTTTTTATTATATTCTTTGATGATACCCAAAAATAAGTTGTTCAAAACATTTATTTATTTTCTAAATGGATCAAAAAAAATTATTCTAGGTTATTCAAGGAGAAAATCATATTCTTTAGTGAAACTATATGTTATGATCATTTTTTAGGGTCTATATAGTTTTCCCCACTTTTTGAATTTGTTAATTCCATAAAATTAAAAACCTCTACATTAATGGAGATAATATTTTTTATATATATCTGTAAATGATACAATTGTTCCATTTTTTATTTTTCTTTAAAACATATCATTTTATTCCTACTATGATGTAGGAATTCTCTTGAAATTTTCTCAACAACATGTTTATGTCATAATTCCCATATATTCTAGTGTATTCTTATTTTTGTTTATTCTATGTTCATAAGACTTTTGAAATCAGGTGGTGGGTATTTTTTTACTTGTACAATGAGTCTATTTGATCTATTTATGATCTTATGAGTAGTTATCCTTATCATATATGTAGCTAAAATTGGTTGAACCATGTAAATTTTACTTTATTTTATAATTTTTTTAGAAGTGTATTTTTTTCTTATTTTAAATTAAAATAAAAAAAACAACACATAATATTAATATAATATTAGGAATATTTATAATGTTCTTTTGAAAAAGATTCCCATACACAAATTGATTCATTCTCCCTCCCCGTATTATTCTTGATTTGGTTCTAATAATTATTCATCCACCGATAACAAAATCTTAATAATTATTGTAGAAAGACAATCTAAATAAATTGTTTACATCATGGTACCTAGAATGAGAACTAGGGATAATGTTGGGTTGGGTATGTTAAATTTTTGGTGCACAAACCCTAACCTTTTTAATTTTTCAAAACTCAAATTCATTTTTTTTTAAATTCATTACTCTACCTATACCTTATTATATTTTAAAATATTCATTTAATTATCCTAACCTATTTAAATACTTGTATATACAACAACAAAAAAGTATTTATAGTTTTAAAAATAAGTTTTTAATAAATTAATAATGTAATGAATTTTTATTTATTGATATAATAATGTCGATTTTTATGAGGACCCCTCATTTCCCAAACCCTTGATAATTTTGGAATTCCAATCTATATATATGTGAATAATAAAATAGTGGGTTTCCCACTTTGTGATATACATTGTGTGTTTATTTTATTCAATTTATTTTATTCCCTTATCAGTGAATTAATTTTTTTATAATAATTCTAAATATTCAATGTTACTTACTATTCATCATCTCTTCACATTTGATCGATGTTTTCATACCATATATGAAAATATTTTTTGTATCAATCAGTGTCTCATCAGTTTCACAACACATAATAAGAATGAATATTATAATAGGGAAAAATTTTAGTCAAATCAATAATAATTTTTTTCCATAGAAAATATTTCAAATAATAGTTTTCTACCTCTTTATATCTTTTGGAAAGAACTATCTGTCATGGATTTTGGATATCGAGATGCATCATGACACACAAGGCCTTGGAGAGATGATTAAATAATTCAATGATTATTTTGCGCAAGACCATGCCAAAGCCTAAATATTCCTTCATCACTACCTCCAGGAAGATCTTATGAATGAGTTCCGAATATTAAAGGAACCTTTGGTGTTATGGAAATACCTCAAGGAGTGGTATGATCACCTTTGATTGTTGATGTTTCCAAGAGAAAGGTACAAGATGAGTCATCTTTGATTCCAAGTATTTAAATCGTTCAGTGAATATAACTATTCCATGTTTAAAATGATATCAAAATTAAAATTATATGGAGATAATATCATAGACATCAATATACTATAAAAGTTAAATCGAATTTTCATGCCTCGAATTTTATTCAGAAAACAAAATATCATGAAAAGGGATTTACAAAATACACTTTGATACTCTCTTTCCATATTATTTCAAAATAAAACAATGAACTTATAGTGACAAATAATAAACCTAGAACAACTAGCATACATCCATTCCCTAAAGATAATGTAACTTCTTATAATCAAGATCATGGAAAGAATAGATGGAGATAATTCCCATGAAATTCATTTTATCAAGGTTATCATACAAAAAATTAAGAGAAGAAAAGGAACCACCATAAGTAGTAAAATAAATAACAATTAAATCCAAATAAAATAAATAATAATAAAAATGAATTTTTTTTTTATTGTGGTGTGAAGGAGTACTAGTCATGTTCTTGTTTTATGTTGAAAAATATTTTTGATCATTATCAACAATCAATCAAATAAAAAGAAAAAAAATTAAAAGAAAATGTTTCTAACCAAACTTTGAAACATAATAATAACATTCTAAATTATTACATCTCTGATTATTTTGTGAATGGAAAAGGTATGGAGTATATTGATAATTCATAAATGATCACAATAGATATGTGTTTTTGTGTAATATTGTTTGATAATTTATTCATGTTTTCTTTTATTTATTATATGTGTTGGAGTTGGTGTTCTAGAAATAACTATTTGTACTTTGGATTAAATGAATATTAATAGAAGTGAATATTAATTTAAATATATAATTACATATCATTCATAGTTATACATGATTTTAATTTAATAATTTCCTAGAGTATCTACACATTAAAAGGTCATAGTAGTTACCCACTGTGATGATAACCTTGAAATTCCATGATGAAATTCTTAAACCTAGTTATATGGTCATATAACATTCTATGATTAGACATATAGCATGTTGATTGTTAGGTGTGATTACTCATAATTATATGAGACTTCTTCTCATGAATATCACACTTGGTAATCTCTAAGATGGGAGATTATGAGAACAGACCCAACAGTAATAATTCCACATGTTTATGTATCATTGGATATTTCTTTTTATGAGTGTGTGTAATGGTTTTTAGAAATTAAGATTATTATTAATGAATTTCATGACTCATGCACTTAGATGTATTGTCCCCAACCATGATGATACCACACTACTTGAATTTGAGTTAATCCCCAAACCTCATCACCAATAGTTTGCAAGAACCATTATTATAGAGTAATTTACAGTAGCTTATACCAATTTTATTTGAAAATCATTGGTAAAGATAATCCTATACCAATGGTTTTTTAAAAACCGATGGTATAGATAATCATATACCAATGGTTTTTTAGAAACTGTTGGTATAGGATATTGACTTTTGATCCATGGATTTCCCTCCTCTTATCCATAATCAAAATTCCTAATCCCCCCTTCCCCAAGAGGCATCCTCCACTCTCTTCTCCCCCAAAGATCTCCCCTCAGTTATTGATTTCTTTATTCTCCTTTACTTCGATGTAAAATTAGTGAATTTCAAATACATTATCTCTTAGATCAAGAATAATTTTCATTTTTATCTATGTATAAAAACATAACCAAGATCCTATTAGGCAATAATTATTCTCGGTTCGTTGAAAAAAGGTTTGTTTAGATTATTTTTCTTATATTATTGCATAAAAAATCTGAGTGTAGTATATATATATTTGTTTTTTTAATTTATTTATTCGCTACTTTTAAATATAACCAATATAATTTTTTGTATAATATATATTAACTTATTATGTAATTAATTATTGTAGTAATTTTTTTTTTCTAAATGTATGAGGGGGTTGTGAATTTATTTATTTAATTATTTTATTTTCATAATTGAATGATCAAAAAATTTTAAAATTAATTTAAATGTAACAGTATGTATTAGTTGTTTCTTATTCCATTTCTTTTACATTAATTAGTTCATTACTAGTATTTATCAATTATATAATATTTCATCTCTTATTCATTGTTTGGATACCTACTAGATTGTTTTTCTGACTTTCATATTAAAATTGGTATTTTTATCATTTTATTAGAAATGATCTACAGATATGTGATACAAAAACATGTCTTGATGCTATTATGAATGTTTCCCTAATAACAAAATTGTTTCAATGACAAGAGTTGTTATGTTAGGTGAGATATTGTTGTAATTATTAAGTAAATTTTTTCCATGATGAAGACAAATATATTTAATTAGATTTACATCATATTCAAAACAAGGAAGTTGTTTTTTAAAAAACATATTTCATAAAGACAAATGTATTTAATTAGAAAATGTAATAGTCTTTCCATATTCCATATCTTATACTTTTTTTGGTTCGTTACTTTCATGCATGAGTAATAACATATATCATTACCTTTATTCATTATTTGGATAGATACTAGTATGCTTTAATGAATTGAAAACTAAAATTGGTTGTAATAAATTTTTTAATTAATTTTTACAATTTTGATATTAATGTAAATATTTTCCCTATAAAAGAATGGATATAAAATGGATGTATCTTTCTATTCAGATGTCAAATGAGTTTCAAAAAAAAATATTTTTTTAGATTTTACATTTAACAATGCTTCATATAGAGGTCTTATATGTTGTCTATGTTATAACTGTGTGGGACAACCTTTCTTACATTGGGAGGAAGTTAGATAACATATAAAAAAAGTTTGATTTCAAACAAACTATTATGTTTGGCATCACAAAGGATATATGAGAAAATATTCTATTTTTCATTAATGAAATAAAAGGAGTGGTATGGAGAATTTGATATTTGATTAGTTTCCATTTGTACAGCATCATGATAAATATAGTATGTCAATACAGGAAGACAATGATATTAATACACATTAGTAAAATATCAAAAATAATGATATTGAGAGAGTGAAAAAAATAATGGATGATGTTAAGACTCCTGTATATCTAGAATGTACTAAAATGAAAAAATTAGAATTTTTAATGTTTTTATATCATGAAAAAACCATATATTGAATTTATAATACCACCATTGATTATATTATTACTATTTTTAAGGACTTGGTTTTTGATAATATAGATATTCCCTCAAATCATTATAACAGTATGGAAGTAAATTAAATGGCTTGGATTTTATATTAATTAAATTTGTGTTTGCCTAAAATATTACAGGTTATTCTAGGAGGAAACATCGTACCTAACTAACCATAAAACAGTGGTATATATTGATGGAATATAAATATAGATGGAAAAACATATCATGTTCTATATAAAGTCTTATGGAACTTTCCATTGATTCCTAGGATTCAAAATATATTCATGTTTGTTGAAATCTATACAAATGTGTAATGGAATGATGTTGAGATAATTAATGATAATGATGATTTTTTATCCTGTAATTGGATTATTATGGTAGTAATTTGATACATCACATCCTGATTTTTCATCTTAGGTATGTAATTTTAGGTTGGGTTTTCCTATGATGGTTTTAATCTGTTTGGTTAAATATTTACTTATCAAAACATGTGGCCAGTTTTTGTTCATGTTTATAATCTTCCTCTATGGATATGTATGAAAAAACCATTCAATTTCTTATATATACTAATATATAGATATTTTGATCCTATAAATGATATATATGTCTACTTTAAACCTTTAATAAAATATTTGAAGAAACTTTGGGATTTGGGTGTGCACACATTCGATGTTTCTTCAAAAAATATATTTAAGATACATGGTGCACATCTCTGGCCTATAAATTATTTCCCTATTTATGAAATATTTTTTGGTTGGGTAATAAATTTAAAAATATCATGTCCTATTTTTATAAAGAATATACTATCTAGAATATTTAAATATCATTGTAGTTTTAGTTTCATGTGGAATAGATGATTCTTGACAATTTATCCTCCATATAGGAAGAATTTTCAGAGGTTTGATAATACTATTAGAACTAAAAACTCACATAAATGTATGTTAGGAACTTATGTGCTTAATTAATTGAAGGATTTAATTTATTCATTAGGGAAAGTTCAGATGAATTATAAAATGAGAAAGAATTCTAGGATTGAATCCACTTCCAATTTGAAAAAGAAAATATATTTTTTGAGTTAGATTATTGTTCAACCTATTTGTTATGTCATTTTTTAGATATAATTCACATTGAGAAAAATATGTGTTTAATAATTATTTCAATTATTATAAATATAAATTCTAATACCAAATATAAATCATGATCTTTTCATAACTTGTTGTATTGTGTCATTTTACAAAAACTGCATCCTATGTATATTAGTGAAAATAAATGGAAAATTCATGGTGTTTCTTCTATGATAACAGCTTAATAGAAAAACAATTTCAAGAAGTATTTGAGAATGTAAAGGTGCCTAATGTATATTCAAAAATTATATCTAAATGATTCAATATAAGAGTATTGAAACTAAAATCCCTAAAAACTCAGGATTATCACATCCTTCATGAATTTATTCCAATGCCAATATAGAATTTACTATCAAATAGTTTAAGGGTGAAATTGATTAAATTTTGATATTTTATATATACCTTTGTTCTAAAAGTATATCCAAGTATTTATTGATAAAAATTCATAAAGAGGTACCATTAATTTTTTTGGGGTTGGAGAAAAAATTTCCTCCATCATTTTTCACTTTTATACTTCATCAAATAGTCTATCATACAACTAAAACACTTTTTAGGTGACCCATTGATTTTTTATTGATGTATCCCAATGAAAGAAATATGTTCAAAATGAATTCTTATATCTGAAATAAGAATAACCTTGAAGGTCCCACTATGATAGGTTATCTGGCTCAACAATATATTGCTTTTTGTTCAATGTATTTTTCAAATGTGAGCACAATACATAACTAGACAATGAGAAATAAAGATGAGTAGTATCATGAAATTTTGGTATCATTTCCTTATATTACCTAAATTGAATTAATTCATGGTTCATATACATTGGCCACATTGGTACTTAAAGAGTGGGATATGACACATCATGTGGTCTTGATTAACTGTGGTTTGTTTGATGACTATATTAAGTAAGTAATTTGAATATATATATACACACATATATATGTTATCTCATACTATGTAATTTCACATGTACCTTAAACATTAATTATAATTTTATATAGGGAACATAAATAAATTGTAAGTAGATTTCATTGTTCTTTTTCCTTTTATAATAAGAGAGGCTTTTCATAGCAAAGAGTTTCCTACTTGGTTGAAATTAAGTGTATTTCCATTACTTTAATCGACTTAAAATATAGATATTCATATAATTATATTGTTCATATATATTTAAGGTACTAATTTTACCTTTTAACTCTATCTATTAAGAATTAATTGCATTGTCTTTTGGTCCCAATTCTTAGGTTCATGAAGTAAAATCTTTAATAATCAATGAGTAAAAACTTTTTACAACTGATCATGTGGTGAACATGATAACAAAAAATGGTGGAATTATGTTAATATCGATAATTTAATGTTATTAAAGTGCATCAGATAGTATTCATCAATATTAAAATGTTTATTATTATGGATTTGTTGAGAAAATATTGTTATTAGATTACTACTCCCGTAGTCAAGTCAATATGATGAAATAAAAATGGATTGATTCAATAAAAAAATCAAGTACATTTATTAATGACTCTGGATTTAGAATTTTTGACGTGAATCACTTCTTAGCTACCGATGATCCATATATTTTTGAATGAATGAAAAAATAAGTTTTTTATGTGAAATATCATATGAGACTAGATTACTAAATCATTATTGAAGTAATCCCAAGAAATATTTTTTATGATGGTGGGGATGAAATTGAAACCATTGATGCCTCCATTTTTGTTGACCAAAATATTTTGTTTGTTGACTCAAATTTTCCAATTGTCAGAATTAATGATTAACATAAAGTTGTGGTGGGTAATATATAGAAGAAATCATATATGTTCATATTTCATTCAGTTTAGTTTGATTTGGTTGTATTAGGTTGGAACTATTGTAATTACTTTAAATTGTTTTTGGTTTATAATTTTATGTATGTTTTAGTTTTGTTTTTTTATTGAATTTAATTAGATTTATTTAAATTTTTAAAATCAGGGTTAACATTATTTCTAAAAACATGTATAACATAGTTTTAAATTATAGTTTCTAAAAAAAGTTCTTAAATAAAAAATCTTTAAAATGGTATTTCAAAACTAGTTTAAAAAAACTCAAAAAAAGGTTTAAATGGGGTTCTTAAAACTATTTTTAATCAGGTGTATAGAAGTGGATTTTATGATATTATTTAGGTTTTTTTACTTCTAATTTGTATGCATAATATTTAAAATCCATTTTTAAAAAATATACTATTCATTCTTATGCAGATAGTAAAATATATCAAAAATATTTGAAGGAAGATAATATTTGATAATGATTGATGACTATGTGACCCAGGTTTCCTCCTATAATTCCCTTAGTGAGAGGAATAAATGAAATATTTTTATTATGCAGTACATTTAATGTCGTGTAGTTATTCTTTATGAAATTTCTTTTAGGTACATTCATCAGTACTAGAGTTAATATCTACTTAGCCTACTAGTTGGGGTTAATAACATGGAAAATAGAGAATGGGTGCTACTAGGGATACGTGGAGCACCTATAATACCTATTTACACCTAGACCCACTAATAAACATCCCATTTACTACACTTTTTCCTTCTCCACTTGAGCCTTTGGGGATGTTCCCACCTATGCATCCATAATCATCTTATTTAGGATTTAATTCTAATATAAACTTTTCATATCCTATGATGTATCCCCATCCCTTCTATATTTATCATACCATCTCTACACTACCCCCCATTTACTACTCCTATCTATCTAGGATCTGATGATTTTTCTCCTTCAGCTTTTACACTACAGAATATAGATGATCTAGAGCATGTTTCGGAACAGGAACATCCTTTAAAAGATACTGATCCAGAATATTCTATAGATCCATAATATCCTAATAATCATCTTGGATCAAGTTTATGTTTATAAGTGTGTAAAATTATCTCACATCAATTTTTTTCAGTTTTACTATGAATTAATTCTATGTTTTTCCTTTTATCTTATTTAATGGGATCTTCTAATATGAGATGTGGGGGAACATATATACATGAAGAATGGAATCTTCAAACACAAATCATAGTATATTATAATGAAGATATACAAATGATATGTAAAAATATTGACAATATAGAAGTTTCATGATTACATTTGGAAAGTATAGTTATATCATTCCAATTCAACCAATCTCATAGAGATATATTAGTAATCAAATTAAGGAGAATGCAAGGGATGAGATATGGGTAAGAAAATTTATTCAATTGAAATATATATTATTATTTTATTTATATTAATTAAAATATTCATCGCATCATGGATTTAACTTTCCCAATGGTCAATCTACGAAGGTGACATATTTCTTTGAACTTAGGGAATTGTGATAATTATATAAACATGAGCTCTATGTTGGTTGGATAGTAGAGTTATAACTTAATTAGAGGGTGTACCAATCTTAAATGACTATCTAAATTCATAATTCCAAGAAATTATTATTTATTGGAAAAGTAATTAGTTTAAGTTATTCTTAAAATTTAATGGTTTGTATTTAAAATATAGTTATTATTAATTTTCTTGAATTTTTTTCAAGATTCATCATAAATAAAAAATAACAAGGATACTATGAAGTACATGCAAGATTTGGGGCACACTACAATGTTGGATCTTAAGTGGAACCATGTACTTTTTATGATCTATTAAGTTTTACTAGGCACTAACACAACTGAACAAAACCAAATATTTATTGAACTAAACTAAATAGAAGTTAATTTGAGTAAATAGAATACAATCAAAACTTGTATAAAAAATTAAACAATCCTATTACTAATAGAATAATACCCACTAAAACCAAATAGGCTCAATCCTAATCAAACTAAATAAACCTTATATAATAAAAATTTAACCAATTATATCCAATTAAACACACCCTAAAATGAGTTGGGATGAACCAAACCAAATAGACCAAAATAATATAGAAAAAAACTAAAAATATCTTAATCAATTTAAAAGGAATAAAACCAAACCAGATATAAAAAACTCTATGATACTTTTCCTGAGAGAATAATACACACTTAAACTAAATGGAACAAATTGAAATGACCCAAATAACAACTATGTCAAACCAATACAGCCCAAACTAGCCTACCCCAAATAGAATCAAACTGACTAAAACTATGTTTATGTAAATTGAATGAAAGTGATATAATGTAAACTATATCTATTAAAACTAAAATAATTTGAAATTAATTTAATTGAATCATTGTGAAATAAACAAAAGGTAAATAAACCAAATCAAACGGACCCAAAGGCATGCAAAACGCAATGGATGGATTTGAAAAATACCAAAAAATATGAACTATATGTAAAAAAAATAACTCAAAACACAAAAAACTATACAAATCAAAATCAATGAGGATCGAATTAAATGAAATTTATTCAAATAAAATCGAATTGAATTTAATATATTTGAACCCAAATAAAACATAAAAAAACAAACCGAAGAAAACCAAATTAAATTGAATTGAATTGAATTGAATTAATATGTAAAAAAACAACCTAAAATTACCTATATTGTATGAAAATAATTATATTTGAACCATTCTTAAATTCATCTGGATATAAATTTGTGAAATCATCCTAAATTTATTTCCATAAACTAAAATAACTCAAACCTAGTAAAATCAATACAAAATAATTAAAGATTATTCAAACTAAATTAAATATCCAATCTAACCTAACTCAATAAAAAATTTAATATAACTAATTTTAATTTTCCTCGACCAAAGTAATAAAATTTCAATGAAATTTATTTTATTTTTTTTGGTTTTAAATAGTAAAATATTTTTTTGAATGCATTTATTTTTTTATCTATTTTATTTTATTCAATAATGTAGTATTATAGAAATCAATGTCATTTTCAATAAGAAACAATGAGAATCGAAGGTTGTGTTCCTTGAGAAAAATTTTATTGCTTGAGTAGGGAGAATAAATATGAAATTGTTGTAAATAAAAAAACATAAGAAAATATTATAAGTCCTTTTATTTTTATTTCAAATTTTGATACATAATCTATAATTATATTTCTTATTTATATTTTCAGTAGTGTTCCTTGGAGGCCCTCGATGAGAAAAAAGATGACAACATTGGTCCAAATGGTCATTTTAGATAGGTATAAGGTGAGGATCACTAGGGGAGAGTCTGATTTCCACTTAAGAAGAGCATTATCCCTACTAGGTAATGGCCCTTATCTAATGAATCTCAATGATCTGGTAGCGTTGAGCTGCAAAACACTCATGAAGAAGTAGCTAATGCTAAAAAATAGCTATATAGAAGCTTTAAATAGGTAAAATTTTCATTGATAAATTCCTAAAATCTATGAAAAAATTATTTCCATAACTTCCATAAGAGGATAAAATGGTTTTTGATTCATGTATTTCAATAATTCTATCTTTATATGTTGCATTATGTGATGTAAATAACGGTCCTATTGATGATTCAGGTGATGAAACTCTTGGTAGTGGTGGTGATGCTGAAGATGATGAGGATAGTGAGGATGTTTGGGATATGGGTGATGAATATTATGGAAGTGGTGGAGATGAAGGATATATTGATCCCCTCCATTTTTTTCATTGAAAGAAATAATACAAATGTGTGGATGGTGTTTAATGATTAAAACTGGTTGATTGTGTTGATTTTTTTGTATGTTATTGTGTTGTAAATGGTTTTAAAATTGTTGATATGCTAATATGTTGGTTAAATTCTAAATATAAAATATATGTATTATATGGAATGTGTGTTATGGTTGGTATTTTGTTTATAGGTTGTGATATTGATTTTTTGGAGCTGTTGGTTAAGCATGTGGTGCTGGCTAGGAAGGGAAACCCATACCAATGGTTTACCTAAACTATAGGTATACATCTATACCAAAGGTTAAATTTAATTAGTTATTCCTCAAAATTACCCATGGTTTATACCAACTGTTTCAATAAAAACTATTTTTATATCCCTATAGTGATGGATTAAGACCCCATGATCCATAGAACCATTGGTATAGGGTATATCAACCGTTTTATATCCTATACCAATGGTTTAAAACCATTTGTATTAAGTATTTTTCTAGTAGTGACTGTTTATAGTGAATTTGGGTACACTTGGTGTGTCAAAAATGATATTTTATTAATGAATAAATTGAGTAGGGACTTTCTCTTCTATATTAATGAATGATGATATCTTGTCCCTTTGATTGAAATAGAATTATCTCATTAAATTTCATGTCCATGGTGTAACGATGAGTTTATTTCAAATAGTAAAAGAAGTTCATATCAATAATATAGGTTGTTGAAATAGATGTGAAACCTTCTTTATGATATATTGTGACAGAGATATTATATTACATGGTGAGTGCTCATATGTGTTTGTTGACGTTGTAACATTAAGTTCTTTCTCTTGGGTGCCTTGACCCATTACTCGATAGTAATCTTGGACTTTAGGAAAGACCGCCTAATTGCAATGAGAAATAAGAATAAAGGGTTGCATACTAAGTATTTCCATTTATCTCAATTAAAATATATTTGAATTTAATTATTGGAATAAATATTATTCTAAATATTGCATAAATTAAATAAATATTTATTCACTAGGTAATTGTTAAATTATATGCACATATAATATATTTTTTATTTCTTGAATAAATATTAAATTTATTTAGTTATTCAACAAATGTGATATATTTTAAATCTAAAGGTAACTTCATATACTTCATGACATTTCTTTAAGAAATTTTATAAATGATCAGTGAAATAAATGAGTGTGCTTGGTAAACATTATGGAATATCTGATGTGGATTTTTAGAGAAACTCTTATTCAAGTAATTTATGATCATACATATATAGTTAAGGTAATCCCAAAATCACATTTCCTTATGCATGTTAATGTCATGATAGTTATCAAAGGAATATCAATGAGGAGTCTTATATATATTTCATATCTTCTATTATTTTTTCTAAGACATGTTTTGAAAATAGAAGTGAAACAACTAACCATATGAAAATTTTATTATCTAATGGATATCATATCAATTATGATATGATAAGAAACTATTAAGACACTACCAAAAATTTTTATTTAAAATAATTTTTTAAAAGTTGGTTTTAGTTATAAATTAATATCAAACACTAAGGTTCATATAATTTAAAAATACAATGTCTACTAATGATATTAATTTATAGTCAAGACTGACTATATTTCAATAAATGATTCAAATATATTTAAATATTGTGGGAGAAGTGTTAAATTATTTTGGTTAAGGATCTGGATGCACATGAGTTGCCAATAGAATACTGAACACCACTGATCTTAGTGGGAGCAATAGTTCCAAAGACACATACTATGTAAGAATTAAAAACCAAATAGGTAGTTTATGTTCATCATGAAGGGTGATACATATATTATTATTTTAGAATAAATATTCCTACAAAGAAAAAAGTAAATGAAAAATATGTTAAGGTCCAAATATATATATATATATATATATATTCAAGTAATGGACCCCATGTGTCACGACCTGTCGTCGGGGCCCGTGTCGTGACTACCCCAAGCCCGCCTTCCATAGGCCAGGGGATGGCGACTAGCACCAAGGCATAAATCCTGGTAAAAAGGGAAGGCATTTCCTTTGTAAAGTAAACAAACACCACAGAGCAAGAAAGCAGTAGAAGTAAACACTAAGTAAAAACTGAGTACAACAGTAAGTGTAGAAAAGTAAGTGGGCTAGTATAAAAACCCAAAATGAAAGTAAAGTACAACTGGAAGGGGAAAAACAGCAACTGAAAAGTAAAGCTGCAGCGTCGAGCCATCCATTAGAAGTCCCACCTGAAGGGTGAGTACAAATAGCCTCCACAGCTCCTCGGTTCCAGTCGTCCGCTCCGAGCACGTCTCACCCAGGGGTCCACCTCCAGGTACTGTCCTGCTCCGCAAGCCTCCACCACGATCAGTGTTGTCCGTCGTCTGCAACCAACACAATGTAGTGCGGGCACAGCCCGTGCAGCGGTGAGTATAAGCTAATCAGTAGGGACCCCGAGACCCCCGAAGGTCTCCCAGAATCCACAAAGTATGATCCACAAAGGATAGATACAATCACAAAGTAACATCAGACTATACTTAGGTATATGCCCATACATATACCTAAGTCATCAATTCCAGGTTCGGATCCAACATTCGAGCCCAAGTACAACCCATTCCACACAGGAAAGCAAAACGTAATCCAAACAGGATAGCACAACACAATCCACAAAGGAAATTAAAATAGGATTCAGCTCACACAGGTATACTTCTTCGTATGATGATAGAGATGATCAGATATATCCACTTATTCATCTATGTCGTCGGACCCAAAAAGGATCGATAGGTACTAACCCCCGCAATGACCCACACAGGATCGATAGGTAACTAACCCCCGCAATGACCCACAAAGGATCTGACCCACACAGGATCCATAGGTAACTAACCCCCACAATGACCAACACAGAATTAGACCCACACTGGATCTGTAGGCGCTGGCCCACACAGGACCGCTGAGCGCTGACCCACACAGGATCGGACCCACACAAGATATGTAGCACTGATACACTTAGGATTGCTGAGTTCTGTAGTCGTCACCATCGAATCCACTGAGGATCTCTGCACAGTCTTCATCGTCGTCACAGTCGCAGCCAGCTCTAGGGTTCCCGCACACAGCAAGCTCGTTTGGGAGGGTCCGCTCCACGATCCGAGAGGCTGATACATCAACTGAAACATAGTCTAGATTTGATGTATCCAAAAGTTCCATATCGTCAACAGGAACTCAAAGTCGCAGACGGCGCGTCAATCGGACGCCCGGTCTGAGAGTTATTGGCTTCTTCGTCCCAGGGGCCCGGTTGGTTTTTAAGTCAAAACCAACCCGACCGTACTCCACCTGCGTCCAAACCTCAGGCGTAGTAATCCAAAAGATCCATCTCCTTTAGAGGAAACCATCAAAGTCGATGGCACGTCAATCGGATGTCCGGAGCTTAAATTATGAGTGTTTCCACTCTGAGGGCCTAGTTGGTTTCGTGTACGAACCAACCCGGATGAACCCAAATTATTCCGAAACCTTTAGTGTGATATACCGAAATGAACCTCTCGATAAAAGGATCACATCGGCACTGACGGTGCGTCAATCAGAGGTTCGTAGCCCAAGATATGGGCAAAAGACCGAAAAGGGTCCGAAAACGGGGGGTCTGGGCCCGGACCGACCCGAACCAACCCCCCTGGGTCGACCCGTCCCGGGTCCGGGTCCGACCCAGATGGGCGCGACCCGACTGGCGCTGGCCGGGTGGCCAGCGGGTCGGCTCGGCCATTACGGCCGAGCCACGGGCGGGGGGCGCGCTGCCCCCGCGTGAAGGAGCTGCGGCCCCGCGTGGGGCTGCCCTTGCCAGCGGACGCGACAGACGGCTGCGTCCCGTCCCCCTCCAGTCCCGCGCGGTTGCGGGACCGCACCTTGCTGCCGCGGCTTCAGCCACGGTGGCTCCTCCCGGCGGCGTTCCAGCAGGCTGCTCCGCGGACCACCGGACGAGTTCCGGTGGTCGGAAAAACGCGTCGTCTTCACTAATGGCCCTCCCAAGGCCCGTCCTTTTCTGCGAGGACCTCACATCACCCGTGCGGATTACTTTGTCGTTGTCCTCCATTCCGCACACCAAGAACGAAAAGGGTGGTGGGTTTGGACTTGTTCGTTGGTCCGCACCCACCACGTTAGCGGTTCTAAAAGTCTCACAACAAATATTTAATCATACACCACAGGTATAAATCACAAATATTTAAATGAATCAAACCCTTACCTTAACGTTATCATCGAACGTGAGTTCGTCGTGGATTCAACCGTCACGGAAGAAGAGGATCGTTGCGTCGCGGAAGGGGTGTCGCTGTCGTCGCGGTACACGGCATTGCGTAGAGAAACTCCGAGGATTAAAAACACACATATTTAATTTCACCAATTAAACCCATGTTGAGGATATAATTCACAAAGAATTAAAAGAACCACAATCCCCTACCTCAATCGGTTGTTAATCGATGGTTGTCACGGGGAAGGAACGTCGCGGAAGAAACGTCGCAGAAGGAGAATCGTCGGCGTCGCGGTACATGGGATCACATCGTCGATCTCCGAGGGTTTGGTGTTCTTTGTCGCTCTTCATCGAAGTTCGGCGTTCTTTGTGTTCTTCGCGTTCTTCGCGTTCTTCGCGAATGAGGATGAAGATCTTCAGGCCTTAGAGTTTTCTCCAAATCCTCTCAACAAGCCACCCCTCAAAAGACAAGTGTTGGTCTTATTTTATTCCCATGCCAACAATTAGAAATTCAAAGTTAAGAAACGAACCATTAATTCGATGAATTAATGGTAACGACTTAACTGCCCAATTAATAGGGGCGTTTAGAATTTAAGTAAATGCACCGGTTGACTTTAAATAAAATAGGGGGGTTGCGGGTGCGTTACTTAGGAAGAAAGAAACGGTGGGGCTCGTGCGGGACCCACCTAAAAAATATCCTACCAAGAGGGTAGGATAATTTGGGTTCCACCCTATCCGCTTAACTTAGCTTAAGTGCCTTTAAGTGGCTTTAAGTGAAATAAAATAAAGTTGTCGCACCACTTTATTTTATTTCTTAACTTAACCCCAAAAATTAAAAACCACACCCGAGAAAACGCAACTCTGGAAAAGACGTTTATAAGAAAATACCGGCGATGTGATTCCATCGGTGCCCTCGGAATTCGATTCTGAGCACCGGTTTAAAAGTTTGAAAACCCCGCTCGTTCGTTCACTGAACGTACCCAAGTTAAACTTCGGAAAATGATTCCGGGCACACCGGGCCTAGGAATCAGGTTCCGTCAGAAACTGCGTTCTTGTAAAATTCCCAAGAAAATTAAGAAAAAAAATTCCTTGAATTTTAAGGGTCTTTACATAACTCCCACCCCAGGGCTTTACGTCCCTGTAAAGATACATCATAAACTAGGGAAACAAAAGTGGGTACTGAGTACGCATCTGAGCCTCCCGCTCCCAAGTGCTCTCCTGGAGGTTCTCGTGCTTCCATCTGATGTGCACTAGAGGAATCGATCATCCACGTAGGACCCACTCCTGTCGATCCTCGATCTCTACTGGGACCTCCGCAAACTTCGCTCCATCATCAATGTCTAGCTCCTCATGGTCAATGATATGTGTCGGGTCATGAACGTATCTCCTCAGCTGAGATACGTGGAAGACGTCGTGCATCCGGTGCAACTGAGGTGGTAAATCCAGGAGATAAGCCACCTCGCCAATCCTGTAGAGGACCTGGAATGATCCGATGAAGCGTGGAGACAACTTTCCACCTCGGACAAATCTCCGTAATCCACATCGAGGTGAGACCCGCAAGAAGACATGGTCACCATCCTCGAACTCCAGTGGCCTCCACCTCTTGTCAGCATAAGACTTCTTCCTGGTCTGAGCTGTCCTCATCCGCTCCTGGATGACCTGGACCTTCTCTGTCGTGGCCTGGACCATCTCTGATCCCACGAGTCCTGACTCCCCAGGGTCTGTCCAGCACAAAGGAGATCTACAAGGTCGGTCGTACAATGCCTCGTATGGTGCCATCCAGATGGTGAAGTGGCAGCTGTTGTTGTACACGAACTCCACCAAGGGTAGGTGGTCCTCCCAACTGCAACCAAAGTCGAGAACACATGCGCGGAGAATGTCCTCGAGAGTCTGAATGGTCCTCTCCGTCTGACCATCCGTCTGAGGGTGAAAGCCAGTGCTCAGACATAGTTGCGTCCTGAACGCCTCCTGCAACCCCTTCCAAAGCCGGGAAGTAAAGAGAGCATCTCGATCGGAGACGATAAATGATGGCACACCATGAAGCTGTAAAATCTCATGAACGTAGAGACTCCCCAAGCTCTCCACTGATCCCTGCTCCCTGATGGGTAAGAAGTGAGACGACTTGGTGAGTCGGTCGAAAATCACCCAAATGGAGTCGTGACCTTTGGAAGTGCGTAGAATTCCAGTCGCGAAGTCCATAGATATCCCATCCCACTTCTACTCCGGGACCTCCAAGGGTTGTACCAAGCCTGCTGGTACCTGATGCTCTGCCTTGACCTGCTGGCAGGTGAGGCATCGAGAAACGAACTCTGACACATCCTTCTTCATGCCCGGCCACCAATGCTATCGTCTGAGGTCCTGGTACATCTTCGCCACTCCAGGATATACTGCCAAGGGAGAAGTGTGAAAATCTCTCAGCACCTCCTCCCGTAATGCAACTGGTACCAAAGTGCGTCCTATGAAAAGGTCGTCATGCTCTGCTCCAAAGGTAAAACCATCAGGTGCCTGTCCTGAGGAAATCTTCGCACGCCGTGTCTCACAGTCGGCGTCCCCACGCTGTGCCTCTCTGACCCACTGCAGTAGTGGAGGAGTAACTATGAGTGACTGAAGGAAGGCTGCTCCATCTATATCCACAAAGGATATTTTCAAAGCAGCTAGCTACTCCATCGCCTCCTCAAGCAGCTGAATTCCCATCCTCCTGCTGAGAGCATCGGCTACCATGTTCCCCTTCCCAGGAGTATAGACTATTTCATAGTCCTGGAGGAACTCGAGCCATTGTCGTTGTCTCAGGTTTAGGTCCTTCTGAGAGATGATGTACCTGAGACTCTGATGGTCAGAAAAGACTGTAAAGCGCTCGCCCATCAGATAGTTTCTCCATGTCTTCAGAGCGAAGACCACTGCTGCTAACTCCAGTTCATGGGTGGCGTAGTTCTGCTTATGCGGCCTCAACTGACATGATCCATAGGCGATCACTGCCCGCTCCTGCATCAGGACACATCCGAGTCTAGTCCCTGATGCATCGCAGTAGACTACGTACCCAACTCCCTCCTCTGGTAGCCTCAAGATAGGCGCGCTAGTCAATCTCTGTCTCATCCCCTGGAATCTCTACTGACATCTGTCTGACCACACGAAGGGTTTCCCCTTCCTCCTTAACGTTCTGCAAAGCAGTAAAGATTTCTCCTTTTCCGAAAAGGGAAATCTGGTCTCATCCCCTGGATGAACCATGTTCCTTTCCTAATAAAGTCAATCCCGTCATGATTAGTTAATTCATGAATGGATGACGTCGTAAGGCCTCGGCACTGCTACCAAGAGATCCAACTGTTACTATCACCTCCAAGGGTTGAGTCACACTGTCTGCATCAGTGTGTGGTCACTGGGTCTCCTCTAGTAATAATCTCGCAAGTGAGGGTCAAGTCAATAGTTTTTAACCGAAACCTCTTAGTATTAACAAACAAAAGACAAGAAAGAAAATGTCACTATTGCAAGCATATTTTATTACTTCAACTCAATGTAAAAGGACACAAGGAAACAAAAACA
Source organism: Viscum album (assembly GCA_963277665.1). Classification (NCBI taxonomy): domain Eukaryota; kingdom Viridiplantae; phylum Streptophyta; class Magnoliopsida; order Santalales; family Viscaceae; genus Viscum; species Viscum album. The sequence goes on from OY728120.1 coordinate 239,289,054, forward strand.
ACAAAGTTAGAGGCATAATGGGAAAAGGCCTTTATGCCTGGAGCTAGACCCGCACTTGTCCACCCGCTTCTAGAGCTCCATGATCGTAAGCTTCAGCTGCCTGAAGCTGTGCTCTCCCCTGAGGTTGGGGTGGACCTCATGGTGGTGGTGGTGGTAGAGTCTCAAAGCGTCGCCCACCACCTGCTACTCGGCCAGCTCCTCTGCCTCGTCTGCCTGATCCCTGCGGACCTCCACGGTCGAACCTCTTCCTCTACCTAGGTGGTTCCTCAACCATCTGCTACTCCTCTTCATGGTGGCTCGGGTAGTCACGAGCCATGTGGACCTGCCCGCCGCATGCATAGCACTGTCTTCCACTCGTAAGACTGGTTCTACTGCGTGTTCCCTGCACCTCCGAGCTAGTATCCTGTGGTCGTCTGCCCAATGGCCTGGCCCTCTTGGACCTCTACGACATCTGTCTACTTCCGGCTGTAGAAGACTCCACCACGTGTCGCCCTACGGTAGGTCTCGCCGCTGGTGTAGACTCAGCAAAAAAGCTCTCGATCATAAGATCTTGCTCCAGTACTTCTGCCTGAGTCGGAATGCTGAGGGAGACCAGTGATGCCCTGATCTCTTGCCTCAATCCCTTCTCAAAGTTCCGGGCCTGGAAGAATGGGTCCCGTACCATGTATGTCTAGTAGCGCGAGAGATCGGTAAATCTCGCCGAGTATTGGGCGACCGTCAAGCTACCCTGCCGTAGTTGTAGAAGCTCCGGGATGCGCACCGCACGGAGGGTGGCTGGGACGACTCCGATCAGAAGAGGCTCTCAAAGTCCATCCAGAGGAGAGATGTCTCATCGTGCACCTAGAGCATCAAGCTCCACCATCTGCCTGTTGCCGCGTGCAGTAGGCTCGCTGCGAGGATCACCATGAGGTCTGTTGGTGTCCTCACTAACCTGAAAACTCGTACCACTACCTCTAGCCAATTCTCGGCTGCCTGGGGGTCCATCTCCCCATGGAACCTGGGTGGTCGCTGGCGCTAAAACTCGTGCAGTGCACTAAGGCGACATGAATTGTCAGTGGCTGGGGCTGGAAGCATCGGTGGCTCGGCGGGTAAAGGTACCGTCGGTTCCTCAGCTGTCAAAGGGGCCTGTACCGAGGCATTGTCGCTCGGTGGGCTGTCGTCACGCACAAATCTTGGAACCCTAGCTGGCTACCGTCATGGGGCCATCCTGAAAAGAAACAGGTGTGTCACGGTCAAACAGTATACCTGGTGAGATGACATAAAGTAATCACAAAGAAAACTTAAAACACATATGCAATCAATGTTTTCGTGCATTAAGTCGGAAATAAGAAGTCAGGGTCCTGGTGTACAGATACGTTTTCCGCCACACCAACACTGGACTCCCTGGACTAATAACCACACTCAATACTCTTAACACTATTGCTTCACATAGAAAAATATCAGAGTCCTGAGTTCTGCGGTAGAACCGAACTCCTCTGATACCAATTTGTCACGACCTGTCCTCGGGGCCCGTGCCGTGACTACCCCAAGCCTGCCTTCCATAGGACAGGGGCTGGAGACTAGCACCAAGGCGTAAATCCTAGTAAAAAGGTAATGCATTGCCTTTGTAAAGTAAACAAACACCACATAGCAAGAAAGCAGTAGAAGTAAACACTAAGTAAAACCTGAGTACAACAGTAAGTACGGAAAAGTAAGTGGGCCAGTATAAAAAGCCAAACTGAATGTAAAGTACAACTAGAAGGGGAAAAACAGCAACTAAAAAGTAAATCCACAGCGTCGAGCCGTCCACTGGAAGTCCCACCTGAAGGGTGAGTACAGATAGCCTCCACAGCTCCTCGGGTCCATCTGTCCACTCCGAGTACGTCTCGCCCAGGGGTCCACCTCCAGGTATCGTCCTACTTCGCAAGCCTCCACCACGATCAGCGTTGTCCATCGTCTGCAACCAACACAAGGTAGTGCGGGTATAGACCGTGCAGGGGTGAGTATAAGCTACTCAGTAGGGACCCTGAGACCCCCGAAGGTCTCCCAGAATCCACAAAGGATAATCCACAAAGGATAGATACAATCACAAAGTAACATCCGACTCTACTTAGGTATATGCCCATACATATACCTAAGTCATCAATTCCAGGTTCGGCTCCAACATCCGAGCCCAAGTACAACCCAGTCCACATAGGAAAGAAAAACATAATCCACACAGGACAGCACAACACAATCCACAAAGGAAAGCAAAACAGGATTCAACTCACACAGGTATACTTCTTTGTATGATGATAGAGATGATCAGATATATCCACTGATTCATCAATGTCGTCGGACCCATAAAGGATCGATAGGTACTAACCCCCGCAATGACCCACAAAGGATCTGACCCACACAGGATCGATAGGTAACTAACCCCCACAATGACCCACAAAGGATCTGACCCACACAGGATCGATAGGTAACTAACCCCCGCAATGACCCACATAGGATCGGACCCACACAGGATCTGTAGGCGCTGGCCCACACAGGACCGCTGAGCACTGACCCACACAGGATCGGACCCACACAGGATATGTAGCACTGATCCACGTAGGATTGCTGAGTGTTGTAGTCGTCACTGTCGAATCCACTGAGGATCTCTGCACAGTCGTCGTCATCGTCACAGTCGCAGCCAGCACTAGGGTTCCCGCACACAGCAAGCTCGTTCGGGAGGGTCCGCTCCATGAGCCGAGAGGCTGATACATCAACTAACACATAGTCTAGAGTTGATGTATACAAAAGTTCCATATCGTCAACAGGAACTCAATGTCGCAGACGGCGCGTCAATCGGACGCCCGGTCTGAGAGTTATTAGCTTTTTCGTCCCAGGGGGCCCGGTTGGTTTTTAAGTCAAAAAAACCCGACCATACTCCACCTGCGTCCAAACCTTGGGCGGAGTAAGCCAAAATATTCTTCCCACTTAGAGGAAACCACCAAAGTTGACGGCACGTCAATCGGACGTCCGGAGCTTAAGTTATGAGCGTTTCCGCTCTGAGGGCCCGGTTGGTTTCGTGTATGAACCAACCCGGCCGAACTCCAATTACTCCCAAACTTTGAGTTTGATATACAGAAATGACCGTCTCGATCCAAGGATCGCATCGGTGCTGACGGTGCGTCAATCGGATGCCCGTATCCCAAGATATGGTCAAAAGACCGAAAAGGGTCCGGAAACGGGGGGTCTGGGCCCGGACCGACCCGGCCCAACCCCCCATGGGTCGACACGAACTAGGTCGACCTATCCCGGATTCGGGTCCGACTCGGCTGGGCACAACCCGGCCTGGTCGGCGCGGCCCGGCTGGCGCTGGCCGGGTGGCCAGCGGGTCGGGTCGGCCGTTACGGCCGAGCCGCGGGCGGGGGGCGCGCTGCCCATTTAGTAGGGGCATTTTGAATTTAAGTAAACGCACCGGTTTATTTTAAATAAAAGAGGGGGTTGCGGGTGCATTACTTAGGGGGAAAGAAACGGTGGGTCTCGTGTGGGCCCCACCTCACAAATATCCTACCAAGAGGGTAGGATATTTTGGGTTCCACCCTATCCACTTAACTTAGCTTAAGTGGCTTTAAGTGGATTTAAGTGAAATAAAATAAAGTTGTCGCACCACTTTATTTTATTTCTTAACTTAACCCCAAAAATTAAAAACCACACCCGAGCAAACGCAACTCTGAAAAAGGCATTTCTAAGAAAATATCGGCACTGCGATTCCATCGGTGCCCTTGGAATTCGATTCCGAGCACCGGTTCAAAAGTTAGAAAACCTCGCTCGTTTGTTCACTGAACATACCCGAGCTAAACTTCGGAAAATGATTTCGAGCACACCGGTCCTCGGAATCAGGTGCCGTCAGAAACTGCATTCTTGTAAATTCCCAAGAAAATTAAGAAAAAACTTTCCTTGAATTTTATGGGTCTTTACACCATGTATCAAGATTTTGGGTTTCCTTGTTTTGATTTTTTTGTCTAAGAATCGATACTACTAGTGAGTATTTGTGAGAAAATTGAAATGGATAGAACAAGATGGTACTAATAAAGTATGATTGATTATTTAAAGGTTAATTCTATTGAAAACTTATACACCATTCATCATGACGAAAATTATTTTTGAATTATACTTGTGAAATCATACTTTTATGATCATCATATTAGTCTATAGGTAGTTAAAGACACCTAATTTGGAGGAATCCTAATAGAACATGTCTCTATGATGTGACCAAAAGGAGACTCTATGGTATATGTCTACAAGTAATAACTAGAAATGTTTGGTGACATAAATAAATTCTTGTAAAACATATAGATTACATAAATTCATTTATGAATAAATCATGAATATTGGTTATATAATATTCATTTGGGAACAAATGAGTGACATATTTCTCTATCTATTTAGTGGGAGTAATGTAAGTTTTTAAGATATATATGTTGATAATATATGGAAAACAAATATTATGTCTTATGAGTTTGTTATGACTAAGGAATAAAATTTCCCCTAGTGTGACTTAATTTAGCAACCATATTTTGGGGAACAATATCTACAAGATAAATCCATGTTTTTCTAAATATAGTAAAATTATATACATATATATTAAAAAAAATTGAAAAATAAAAGTTGAAACAATTCAAGACCTAATTTTTATTGGAATATAATCCTTCTAGTGAAACATGCATGGGTATTAGAAGATGTTATTGAGATTAAAATAATTTCCCAAGCTTAAGCGCTAGGAATTTATCTTATGTTTCATGATATGTATTCATGCTTGATATTACTGAAGCATGATATATAGTATGTAAATATCCTACATATGTAATATAATTTCATCAACTTGTATTTAGATCAATATGAGAGTGCTTTGAAAAGTAAAACTAGATGAGTTCCCGGTGTATGGAGAAATGGGAATACTAGTGATAAAGGTAATTGAACTTTTTTCCTCATTAATTTCAATTTGATTTAGTTTGATAGAAAATTTTGTGGTGATATGAATGAAAAACTTATTACAGCTAGAGGTTTCTATATCTACAATATTTGAGTCTGTATCATCTTCTGATGTAGCTTTAAGATAAGTTTAGAAACATATTGTTATAATTTTGGGTTATATAAAAAATAAAAGTTTTATCATTATCATGAAAATATTTTACTATGGAAATAGTTAGGATATCAAGACTTTTACATAGGAATAAAATTTGGATGCTAGGATTTATCACTACTTGAGAAATTTTATCAATGTGGTAATATTTTATTAAATAGATTCACCACATATATATGTGGATTTACCAACCCTAACCACAAAAAATGTGGCAGGTGTAATAGTTAAATCCATACTCAATAGAATAATGTAAAATATGTGAGAACTAACCAGCCAGTATTAGTTGTCTCTAGTGCAAGTAGGGTTATGTTGGAGTTGGTAAACTAGAACCAACTAATTTATACTTAAGATTACATGTATATTCAAAGAAGTAAATATTAATTTAAATATATTACCACATATTGATTTTTCTTCTACATAACATTTATGTGATAATGTCCAAGAGTGTCTCTTGAATTTATAAGATCATAAAAGTTTCTAACTTTGATGAAAAACTTGAAGTTCCATGACGATATTCTCAAAATTGGTCCTATGGTTGTATAATATTCTATAATAGGGAACATATAATGTTTAATTTTTGGTGTGAGTACTCATAAGTATATAATACTTCATCTCATGAATTGTTCACTTGGTAAACTCTAATATGGGAGATTATGATGATAGACCCGTTAGTAGGAATTTTTCATGTTTTGTGCTTTCTGATATTTCCTATTTGTAAGTGTGTGCAATGTTCCTTATGCTTTATGATTATTATTATTTCACCTTATGACTCACATAATTAGTTGTATTTATTAAACTATGATTATACAGTTCATAGAAAATTTGGATACATTGGGTGCGTCACGAGTAATGTGTTAGTAATTAATATGTTAAGGAAGGATTTTTACATTCCATATTTACATAAGATTATATCCAGACCCTTTTATTGAAATAGAACTATCACATTAAAGTTAATGTCATGTTGTAAATAAAAATTTATTTTATATAATAAAATAAATACAAATCAAGCATACAGGTTAACGACACATATTTTAATTCTACTTAATGATATATTATGATAAAGATATTATATTACACAATAATCATTCATATGTGATTTTCAACATTTCAGTATTAATTTATTTCTCTTGGGTTCCTTGACTCATTTATATATAGTAATCTTGGACTTTGGTAGGCCTTCCAAATTTTAATGAGAAATAATCCTAGAGGTCTTCACACTAAGTGTTTATGTTTATCTTGATTAAATTCTATTTGAATTTAATTAATGGAATAAATATTATTCTCAAGTCTGAGGAATAATTTTATTCGTGTTTTATCAATCATAAATATTTATTAATGATTAAAATATTTAGTTAAATATTTATTTGGGTATTTATTAAATGTTGAGGAGTTGGAGCAGACTAAGATCATGTCTAATGAATAATATTAATTTACAAGATGTTAAAATAATATCATCATTTCATGAGTTAGCACCCGCCATAAAATAATAATAATAATAATAATAATAAGATTATTATTATACGAAATTTAGTTTGATAATTATTATTATATTATTTAAGGTTCAGTATGAAATTAAATAATATTTTAACCTAAACCCTAACTCTACAAGTAAATGTTTTTGTCTATTTTGTAGGGTTAATAAAAAAATCAAGAATTGGGAATTATTGCACACAATTAATTTCTCTCTTAAATTCATCATTTTTTCACCTCTTAAGAATTCAAAAAACAATAAACAATCCTAGAAGCAGAAATAAAATAGAAGAAATCAATACAAACAAAACAAGATGATAGATCCACTATGCTAGCACCCAGTATTCTATCAGTGTTTCTTGAAGATAAAATGAGCATGTGTTGATCAATTCTATAGGGATTCTATACTAGGATAATACTATAACAATTAAGGTAATCCTAAAATTTGTTTTGGATGATCAATATATTCATCCAAGAAAGATCCTTAGACTAGTTATTCTTTCTTCCGATCATATCTAAATTATTTATAAATTTAATAAGAAAATATCATCTCTGGGTTTCAGGTTTTCTTATATCATTATTCGGTGTAATAAATTTCATTGGTCATGATGTTTATGTTTTATCTAAATTTTGAATGATCCACTAAATCTGAAAAACCCTCTATGGTTATTTCACCAACCATGCGCTTCTACTATGCTCGGAACCTTCATAGGGAACCCACTTTCACAACACTACCACTTACACTAGAGAAAACTTATTAACTATAAACTTGTTATCTTTGACTTGATAAAAACATTATTCTCCTAGGATATGAATTTATTTATTATTCCTTCCATTTTTTCTAAGATAGAAACCCTGTTATCTACGACTTCACTTATTTGATTAAAATAACTCAAGAGATGATATCTATGATTATATCTATTTTTCCTATGTCTTAACATTAACATCCTGGCTTCTACCACTATCATAATATTATCATAATTTATATTATGATAATAATTTACTCTCTAATAATGATTCTAGGAAAAGGATAAAATCATTATGTATTTATAATCTTTCTTTTATTGCATCAAAAGCCACAACATACCTAGTTTTTTTAAATAAGGATACCATTGGATTCAATGAGAATATATTACTCATTTCACTAATATAACTATGATATTAGATTGTATGATTCATATGAAAAATATAGGATCGTAAGAGTATGTAAATTTAAATAAGATGGGGGTAGAATTTAGTTTACAAAATAAAATATACAATTTCTTTAAACTCCCTTTTTAGTAGATCAGATGAACTTTCTATCTGATGTATAATGTTTTTATTGGATATGATTTATTCTAATAATTTATATAGAGTAACAAGAAAATATTTCAATAAGTTAAACTTTATTTATATATTAATATCATAAATAAAACTTGTAAAAACAAGAAAATTAAAACTTTATAATATTTTCAATAAATTATTATAAAAACATTATAAAAGAATGCCACACTTTGACCTTTAGTGTAAATGGATTAAATCACCATGAATTATGTTTTATATGGTTTTACCTAACTATAAATTTCTATATTTGTTTAGAAATAAATCCCTCTATCACTAAGATTAGAATTATTGTGACTTTCTAGCCTTGGAATCTCTCAATCACAATGATTGGATACATTAATCTTTCTATGCTAGGAAGAACTCGAAAAAACCCAATTGGACATAGTGAATAAATCACAAAAAAAATGTTTTGAGGTATTTATAATACTCACATGGATTCATTAAAACATAAAACTCTATAAATATTACAATGAGTGTACTAGTAACAATATGTTACAAAAGTATATAAAGAATCTATAGGTCAATTGAGTTGAAAAGGTATCATCTCCCTCCTCAAATATAGTTCTACTTATATGAAAATCTACAACAATCATATTCTATGATTCTCAGAGTTGGTTGTAATAGCATCAGATAAACTCTCCCTTCTCTTGGAATATTCTATATAGACTTTGTCTAATGGTTGCTTTTGTAGCATCATCACACTACTATAAAGACATTATCTGATAGAGTAAAAAATATTTATCTAATAGGATATATTTTAATCAACCGATGAAATGAACGTAATCATTCGGTATTTTTTACAAAGTTTTATCCAAATATTATTTATACCTCCATATAATTATTGTATGTTAGGTTAACAAAGTGTAAATTCATCAAGTGAGATTTAGTTACGCTTTGTAATTTTATACATTATAAAAAATACATTTGATGAACTAGAAAATAATATGTATGATGTATAAAGTGCTTATTTATACAATTATAAATTTCTATCTGATTATAAATATCGTCCAATTAAAAAATAACATTTTATTAACAAATATCATCTGATTAAAAAATATCATATGATTAAAAAATATATTCTAATTAAAAAATATCATCTGATTAATAAATATCATCCAATTAAAAAATATCATATGATAACCAAAATATTTTCTCAGTAAAAAAAATTCTACATCTGGTAAAAATATGTTTTTCTATAAAAAAATACCAAAACCTTTGTGAAGGATAAAGTTATCAAAACATAGTATTTAGGAATGTTTTTTTCGGATTTTAAAACAAAGGTTAGAAAGTTCTAAAAGTTAAAATTTTAACTTAGTAATCTCCCCCTTTCATAAAATCGAAAAACACAACTCTTAAAAAACTATGAAAACTTACATTTTATTTTTTTTTTACTTACACATTTAAGAACTTTAAGCATCATTTATTCTTATTAAAAAAATTATTCTTCGTTCAATCTTTTATCCCCCTATCTATATTTTCCCCCTTTCTTTAAAAATATTTTTAAAAAAAATAGAGCATTAGTTTTTCTCAACATTCTTAAGATAAGTTCCTTTTCTCAATTTATCCCCATTTTTTATATTAAAAAATAGTTGTAGAAATAAAGTGTATCTTAGAAGTCAGAAAGAAACATTTTTATGAAAAAATTTAGTATAAATTTATATTTATCTAAACAAATATAGAAAGATCATACATCCAAAAAATTGAAAAGTATTCATTCAAAAAGATATGGAAACACATTCATTAAAACATTTAGTTCAATATAAGTTTAAATATTATAAAATCATTAACAGTTCAGAGAAAAGTATTCTTTATTTTATAATTTCTTCTTGATGACTTTCATATTTTTAAATTCATCCTGAAATTTATCCGAATCACTAGGAGAAGACTCCATCTGGGAAATATTTTCTTCTATCACTTGAAACTTCAAATTTTCCTCCTTCAATCATAGAACTTATTATTCAATAAATTTCTCTTTTATATTCTCAACTTTTAGATTTAACAATTATTCTTAGTGATAAATAATTATATTTATATATTATGAGTTATATTTTTATTCAATCAATGGAATATTCTTAATATTTTCTACATCCTTAGTAATTTTTGAAAATTTGGAAGACAAACCTCTGAAAGATGTTGTAATAAAAAAATTGGATTACTTAACACCTTTTGATTTCACATAATGAAATTTTATATCATATTCTTTTATTTAATCCATCATAAAATTTTATTTAATCTTATTCTTTTTGATTTAGAACTATCTATAATGAATTTGAAATATTCTTCACTTTGAACAAAGGTCTTTGGAGATTATTTGAAATAATTTTAATTTTCAAAAGCATCCATCCTTACCCGGGTGTATTTTCATATATATTGAATATTTGGAAAATATTAAAGTACTTCTTTAGCTTTATTCAAGACTTCATTAATGTAAGTAAATCTCATCTCTATCCTTTTTCAAGAATCCTTTGCAACTAAATTAGTTAAATTGGAGTAAACATTTAAAACTTGGGGTTAAGAAGTCCCAACACTTTTTTCCTATTATCATTAACTTCATCTGAAAATTATAATACTTAAATATTCTTACTATACATGGGTTTTTTCAAAACCATCATGTGTGATTATTGATCTTATTATTCTTCTTCTTATATATTTTCTTCTATTTTTGATAATTATAAATTAGTAGCCTTATGAGATTAGAAGAAAAATTAGTATACTTAGAGGAACTCTCTTCTTCTTCTTCTTCTTCTAACTGTTCTTATAAATATTTGGCTAACTTTTAATCACTTCTCTACTTTTCTTTTCAAGAATTATTTAAAACTTCTAAAACTGGTTCTTCTTCATCCTTTTTGGATGGGGATTTTTCTATAACCACCAATTTTATTTTACTTTCTCAATAGATGGTAGAACATTATAACTTCCTACATATTATACTTCTAGATTACCAAACTAAGGAATAGAAAGAAGAGGTATTGGTTAATCAACTAAAAAAGTATAAACTAACAAAGGATCTTTTTAAGTTAAAACTTAAACATTGGAATGAGATTTCTCTACACCAATCATAAGAAAATTCATAATTTTAGCCTCATTTAACCTTTGCTTCAGCATGTTCTTCTTTTATTATTCATTTAGAGTTTTTTTTGTTTTTTTTAATGATAAAGAATATGCCTTATCATGACTAAAAAATAGATCTCCAGGATTCTATTTCTATTTTAACTTCATCAATTATTTTAAAACCTTTTCTGATATTGCTTTTAATTTATTTTCTGGAGACATGGGAGTAGATCTAGTTTTCCTCTTTTCTTAAAATTTATCAATAAACTTTTGAGTGTCAATTTCAGATGTGGCCTTAATCAATTTATCCATAATCTTTTTTAAATTAAAAACATAAACCAACTTCATTCTATTTATAGTGTCTTCTCTAATAAAAGAAAATTTATCTCTAATTATTGTTTCCTCATTCTTAATCTTCTAAAATTTCATAAAATTTACTAATATCCTACTAATAAAACCTGAAAACTAATGAATCTTAAATTTAATAGTTCCTTTCATCATATCCTCTAATTATAAAAATATGAACTTCACAAAATTAAACGATCACATGTTATATAGATAATTAAGAACATATAAATCATGCACCTTTAAAGTATATTTATCCCCATTTCTTAGGATAAGATTATTTTTCATCCAAAAATCCTCTACCCTTTCATCTAGTGATAGATGATAAACCTTACTTACTTTCTCATAAGAAGTAAAAAAAATAAGTTTCTTCTTTTTACTTTTCAAAAGATTCCAACTTATCAAAAAAAATTGGGTTATGAGATTTACTCATACTTGAATTGGAACTCCAGCCAACTCTGTAACTTGTCGAATAGTTAACTTGTAAATTTTTTTGAATAAGATCAAAGTTATAACTTTCATACCTTCTTCTTCACTAAACTCCATATAATATTATAATTCACTTAAAATAGTTGGATAGTGAAGATAAAAATATTTCTCTTCAATAGATATATCTTCCCAACCTTGGAAGATAATCACACTCTTCAGTAGTGAATATACCTTGTAAAAAAATTATAATCTATTAAACTCTCATTCATAGATTCTATGTTTTATAAATATTTTGATCTTTCTGTTATTATGAATTAGAAAAAAGGTTATTAAATTGGATGAAGCTGAAAGAATTGGATATATAAGAACTCTGGTGGTAAGATCTAGTTGTACAAGTGAAATAATGAAGAGGAGTGGTGACCCACACTACTAGTTATAGGGATTGGAGGGTTGACCCTTCAACTACTATTGATCCAATGGCACATAGTGAAACTCTTTTCTAGATCCAATGTCTTATAAAATTACTTGAAATATTTAATATTTATACTAAACAATTATAGTTTTTTTTTTAAAAATAGAGGGTGTAAATCCTATCCATAAAGGAAACTATAAATTTTGTAAAACTTTTAAAAAATTATAAAACTGAAAAGATGTAAATATCATTAATTATAAAGTTATAAAATATATTATAGATTTAATATTAAGACACTACCTAGTAGAGTAAACAATTAACTTTCTGTGAGAAAGTTTATCTCATATATGTTATTATTTTTTTAAAAACAATGTATGAAACTTTTTATAACAAAAACTTTGTATGGAAAGTTTTTTATACAATTTAGAAAAATAACATTTCAAAAATACGAGTTTTTAGAAAACTAAATATTATATAAAACAAAAAAATTATGAAAACTAAAAAAATAAATAAAACTAAAAATTTAAAAAAACAAACAAAATTTTCAAACTAAAAATTTAAGAAAAATTAAAAAATAAAAAATATATTATGCAAAAAAAATTAAGAAAATTAAAAATTTAAGAAAAAAATATTTAAGAAAAAAAATAAATTATAAAATTAAGAAAACAAAAATAAACTATATACTCACCATTTGGAAAGGGTTTTATTACTGTAAGTAGATTGGTAAAAAAGAAGTATATATTAATGATCATTTTTAATTGATAATTCCTACATTCTTTTTAATTTATTCAAATCCATCAGAATTTATGAGTTTTTTTAAAAACATCATAAAGTTATTCTTGAATTCTGATGAATTTTAAAGTGATACCTCATTTGTGTGTGTGGTCCTAAAGGAAATGGTGTCTTTTTTCTATGTGTTTATATTGGGAGTGGTATTATAGGTTTTTACATAAATCTATGGAGCATGTGTTATCTATTAGAATTGAAGTTTTACTAATACTCAATCCAAAAGAAATTAGTGTGTGTTTCATCCACAACACATGAGCACAAAAACTTCTAGATACCATATATTCTATTTTATTAGTGGAAAGTACAATAGAATGTTGTTTCATACGGGACCAAGAAACTAAATCTTCTCCTAAGAAATGAAAATTTCAAGATGTACTTATTATATCCATTTTACATCCCCCAAAGTCAGTAACCAAAAACAATTAAGTAAAAAATAATTTACAAAAGAATAAAATAACCCAAGATCTATATTTCCCTTAAGATAATGTAAAATTTGTTTTATATCCTTAATATGGGACTCTTTTATATTTTCTTGATATCTTGCACATAATTATTCAGTAAAAATTAAATTTGGTCAAATTTTTGTAAGGTAAAGTAAACTACCAATCATTTCTATAAATATCTTTCGATCAACTGGTTTCCCTGATTCATCAAGATATAAATTATTTGAGGTTCCAATAGGATAACTTATAATTTTATTATTTTCATATCAAAATATATTAAGAATATATTTTATATACTTATGTTGATATATAAAAGTTCCTTCTAGTTTTTTATAAATTTGAAAACCAATAAAATAAGTAATTTCACCCATCATGCTCATCTCAAACTCTGATTTCATAAGATCCACAAAGGAATTTAAATGTATTTTTGATTTGATCTAAATATAACATCATTTACATAAATTTGAACAATGATAGTATCCTTAAAAACCTTTTTTAATAAAAATATTTTGATTTGTGACTCCCTTAACAAAAAAATTGTAAAAAAAATCTAGTTAACTTATCATAATAGGCTATGGTGGATTGTTTAAGTTTAAAAAGGGACTTAGTAAGTCTAAATAAATTATCTAGAGATTTTAGGTTTTCAAAACTAGGTGGTTGATAAAACTTTATCTAATACATATTTGTTAATAAAATAACACTTCACATCCATTTTAAAAAGAGTGAAATTTAGAAATGATACATATGCTAGAAGAATTAAAATAGATTCAATTCAAGTTACTAGATCATAATTTTATTCATAGTCTATACCTTATTGTTGATTATATCCATTTGACACAAGTATATCTTTATTTATATCTATGAATCCATTTTTATCACATTCCTTTTAAAAATCCCATTATACACCAACTACAAGTGAATCTTTAGGATGCTCAACCAAATTCCAAACTTGATTCCTCTCAAATTCTTTAAATTCAACTGACATTGATTTTATCTAATATTTATCACCTAAATCTTTGTTATGAGTCCTAGGTTTGAATTTTGATAACAATACACAATGTTCAATTTTAATTCTTAAGTAACATATAGTTCTAACTGGTTGATTGACATCACCAATGATATTATCACTAGGATGATTCCTAAGGATTCACTAATTTCAGGGGTTTGTAAAAAAATTATTCAAAAAAAGGATTAATTTATTCTTTAGGAATAACTTTAGAAAAAAATTATTCATTTATTCTATCATGATAAGAACTTTACAACTTTGTTTTAAAATAAATTTTTAAAATAAAAAACTGAAGACATGTTTTGAGGTTGTTTGAAAAAAAAGGATCGGTTTTATCAAAATTAATATGTAATGATTCCTTAATAGTACTTGTTTTTTATTAAAAACTTTATAAGACTTACTTGTGGTGGAATAACCTATAAAAAATAATTTGATAAATTTTGGAGTTAATTTATGTATATTATCTTCAGTATTTAGAATGAATACTTTTCTTCCAAAAACTTTGACGTAAGAATGTTTTGGATTTCATTCAGTCCAAAACTCATAAGGAGTTTTATTAATAAAGGATCTTAGTAAAACAGTATTTATAGTATATTAGGTGGTAATAATGGATTCAAACCAAAAAAATAGCAATTGAGTATTCACTCAAAATGTGTAACACCTCACCCCAACCTCATTGGATTGAGGAGGTGGTGAGGGCTACTTGGTCTTAAGAGACGTTCCCAAGACACCAAAGGCTGGCAATGAATGCTGAGGGATTCAAGATCAAGTTGGGGAATGATTTTACCTTAAGACAAAACCAACCAAACCATCTACTAACACCCACTATATGATGCATGTCAATTCAATTACCCAACCATGCATTCCCAAAAGACAACCAAGTTGTTCCATAAACACAACTCAAAGCCAATACAACTAGACATGTCCGCACAACATCAGAGTACACTGCGGAAACTAAACCACCAAACACCACAAGCCATGACACCACCACAGCTCCACGCTAAGATCCAAGCTCCAAGATCCACCAAGGGATCACAATACTCCACTAAAGGAGGGTGATGTCTTACCTTTGCCAACGTCACGGTACACGGCATCTGAAAAGACACCACAGTGCCAAAGCAGGGGGTGAGTACTAAAACTTAGTAGGATTTCCCCAATTGACTTCCCTATACACGCCACTAGGATAAAACCGTTAGCACAATTATATAAAACAGTTTATATAAATTAAATCACAAGTGCAACCATTTTCATAAGCCAAAAATGCTATTACCAAGCCATCACACCCAAACCAAGCAACCAAGGGAAAGCCAACCAAACATGCCACCATCCATCACATCATTTACATGTTATCACAAAAACTTCCATCTTGCAAAGCAATGCATAAAAAACAACCAAAACGGTGGGACTTCCGCCCAACCCGTTCACCCATTCACACCAAAACAATCAAAACTGTGGGACTTTCGCCCAACCCGTTCACCCATTCACAAATAGCGGTACTTCCCGAACACTACTCATATGGTGGTTCTTCCGACCACTACTCATCCCCTTTTTATAGTGATACTTCCCACCCACTTCCATACCACATTTCAATCAAACCAAACCAAACATAAACCAACCAAGGTCACAACAACATGCAATCAACCAATTCCATTTCATATCAATCCAATTCAATAAATCACCCATTTATTGAAAAAAAATTTCCATACCAAACAAAATTTCAATAAAAATATCCCTTTAATTAAAACCCATTTCCATAAATCATTTTCAAAAATCAACCATATCATCCCATTTTAAAATCTTCATTCTAAAATCCACAAGAATAGCATTTCACCATAAACACCCTTTTTTCCCAAAAATCCCTAAAACATCACCCAAGGGGTTTCCAACCAATTTCGCATAATAATTCAAAATTAATTTTCATCTCAACAATTAATTGTAACAAGGAACCACTAGTTATAAACATGTGGAGTTGAGAGAGAAGTTTCCTACCTTTAGGGTTCCCGAGAAATCGACCCACAAGCCACCGCACCTCAAATCTAACGAACGCACCACTGAAACCTCTCTAGATCCCCTTTCCTTAACATCCAGAAGCCTTAATATTAACATCCAAGGCAACCAAAACCCTAGATATACTCACAACAAGTGTATATCTAGAAAACCACAAAAGAGAGGTATGTAGATCTAGAGGAAAACGCAAAAGAAACAAGGGGATAGACTTACCCGGGAGAAACCACATTCAAACTGCCTTGAAACCCCTTTGAAATGCTTCCAAATCGAGTGGGAGAGCACCCTTAACCCTTGAAAACCCAAAATCCTGAGTGAGGCTCGAGTGGGAGGAATATTGGAGTGAAATAGGTTAAGCCTGAGGGAGCCTGGAACTTATAACCCAATTTTTAAGTGGTCACACGGTTAGCCCACACGGTTTGGAAAACCGTGCGCTAATCGTGCGCATGCTACTGTCTTAGGAGAAAGATTCCACACGATTTCATCACACATTTTGGAAAACTATGCACTAGTCATGCGAAGCCTACTGTCTCCCCTGCATGGTTTCTTGGAGAACCCACATGGTTTCCACTAACCGCGCTCAAACCGTGCACCCCTTTAAAATCCTCCAAACTCATCTAAAACCATTCCAAACTCTCCCAACCTTTCCCTAACTCATCCCATGCACATTAAACACATAAAAATGTTTAAAAAGCCACATAACTCAAACTGGTGGTACTACATTCTCCCCACCATTGGACTTTCCATCCTTGGAAAGTATTGAACCCGCCCTTTGTCGAAAGAGCTCAGGACACTGCTCGACCATCTCTTTCTCCCGCTCCCAAGTCTCCTCTTGAATCTAATCATGTTGCCATAAAACATGAACTAAACCAATTCTTTTACCATGAAAGACTTTCTCTTTCCTATCCACAACCTGCACTGTCACGTGCACCAACGAAGCATCCGGTTCTAGCTCAACATGATCCCATCAAATCACATGGTCACGATCTGGATGATTCATTTTCAACTACAACACATGAACCACATTGTGCACCGCACTGAACCTAGTTGGAAAAGCCAAATTATAAGACACCTCACCAACCCACTCAAGAATCTCAAAAGGCCCAATATACCTCAGAGATAACTTTCCCTGCTTCCCAAACCGACGATGTCCCAACCTAGGAGATATCCTCAAGAACACATGATCACTCACCTCGAATAACAACAGTCATCGGTGATGATCTGCATATGATTTCTGTCGACTTTGAGCCGTCTCCATTCTCTTTCTGATCAACTTGATCTTCTCCATGGTCTCTTGAACAATGCTCGGTCTAACCATCAAGCACTCACCCATTTCCACCCAACATAGTGGAGAACAACATGGCCGCCCATACAATGATTCAAACGGATCCATCTGTATGGATGCCTGATAATTGTTATTGTACAAGAACTCAACCAACGACAAGTGCTCCTCCCACAAGCCACCAAAATCTATAACACAGGCCCACAACATATCCTCCAGAGTTTGTATCTTCCTCTCAGATTGACCATCTGTCTGAGGGTGATACGCTGTACTCATCGTCAACTGTGTCCTATGAGCTAGCTGCAAGGATTTCTAGAAACGATATGTAAACCTTAGATCTCTATTTGATACAATCGAAACTGGAACACCATTCCTCTTTACCACCTCCTGGATATAGATTTTGGACATATCCTCCACCGTATAAGATTCAAGAATCAGGATGAAATGGGACGACTTCGTTAGATGATCCACTGTCACCCAAATGGCATCGTGCTTTCGGACCATTCTTGGGAGACCTATAACAAAATCCATCGCTATCTTCTCCCACTTACAAACAGGGATTGGTAAAGACTGCAACATTCCTGTTGGCCTATGATGCTCGGCCTTGACCTGCTGACAAGTCAAGCATCTCGAAACAAACTCAGCCTCTCTTCTTTTCATGTCATCCCACCAGAACTACGCTTTCAATGCTTTATACATTTTCTAAATTCTAGGATGAACAACCCACCTGGAATGATGATACTCCCTAAGAAGATCCTCCTGACAAACAACTGGTACAACCATCCTATTCCAAAAACACAAAACTGAGACTCTATTAAATTGCCAACCCTCAATGGTCTCCCCACCATTGAGTCTCGACGCCATGGTCACACACTCAGGATCAGATATATGTTCCATTCTAACCAGACCAACCAAGTCATGAATCAAAAAAACTGGACAAAATACCGGTCTATCGCCCTGGTCCTCACATTCCAACGACATATCAGCTATAACCGACATCAACTTCCACTAGTCTGATGCATGTTTCACCGCCTGAGCATATGATTTTCTACTTAATGCATCCGCTACTGAATTTCCCTTACCCGGTGTGGACATCAAGTCAAAATAAAACATCTGGAGATATTCCATCCATCTCCTTTGCCTCAAGTTCAAATCCCTTTGTGAGAAAATGTGTTTCAAGCTCTTATGATCTCTATACACCGTGAATTTCTCACCGAAGAGATAATGACACCATACTTTCAAAGCATGGACCACTTTTTCCAACTCCAAATCATGAGTTGGATAGTTACTCTCATGCACTCTCAACTGTTGTGAGCCATATGCAACCACATGATTCCCTTTCATGAGAATTCACCCCAACCCTAATCCCGATGCATCGCAATACACCACGTACCCTTTTCCTGATTCTGGAAAAACCAAGATTGGTGCTGATGTAAGATGACCCTTTAGCTCTTCGAAACACTGTTGAAACTGTTCATTCCACTAGAATGGAACATTATTTCTTGTCAAAGCTATCATCGGTGAATCCAAATGTGAAAAATCACGAACAAAACTCCGATAATACCCAGCTAGACCAAGAAAACTATGTATCTCAAACACATTCTTTGGCAGTTTTCACAAGATAACGACTTCTATCATTTCTAGATCCACTGAAACACCTCTTTCAAAAATCACTTGGCAAAGAAAATGAACTTCCTGTATCCAAAAGTTACACTTTGACAATTTAACTAATGATACCTCATGATCCCTAGCACTGTCGCCAAGTGCTGCTCATGCTCCACCCTTGTCTTTGAATACACCAGAATATCATCTTCAAAGACCACCACAAATGAATCCAGATATCTCTGAAATTTCTAATTCATCAATTCCATAAATACCGTTGGTGCATTAGTTATACCAAAGGGCATAACCACATATTCATAATGGACATATCTACTTCTGAAATCTATTTTAGTTATATCCTCCTTCCTCACCCGCAATTGATGATATCCCGACCTTAGGTCGATATTGGAGAACCACTGGGCTCCCCTCAACTAGTCGAACAAATCATCAATTCATGGAAGTGGATATCTATTCTCTATCATAACATGGTTAAGTCTAAGATAATCAACACATAGCCTCAAAGTTCCATCCATATTTTTCACAAACAACACCGGCGCTGCCCACAGAGACATGCTAGGCCAGATAAACCCTTTATTTTCTAAATCTTCAAACTGAATTTTCAATTCCCACAATTCATCCGGTGCCATCTGATAAGACGGAAGTGAGAAAGGACTGGTCCCTAGAAGGAGATCAATCGTAAACTACACTTCTCTTATTGGAGGCAACCTAGATAATTCTTCAGGAAAAATATCCATGAACTGATCCACCACAGTCGGAGGAACACTCTTCTCAACATCCTCTACCGATTCCAACAACAAAATTTACAACTAATATGATAACGTACCCACTTTTGGTGCCAAGAAACCATTGCACCCTTCCTCTCATGCTTCTCTCCTCTAAAGTGATGTCTAATGCCATCGTGTATCATAAAATCCACTGTTTACGCATCACAATCGATGTGGGACTTAAAATCCACCAACCAATCCATTCCCAGGATTACATCATACCCAACCATCTCAAGCGTTGATAAATTACACACTATCTCAACCTCACCCACAACGATTAACATTCTCTACACAAGAAGGCTCAACACTCTCTTCGACCCAGAGGAGTTTGAAGTTTCAAAACTGAGAGAATTGTTTCTAACCTTAAACCCAGCAAATCAACAACACGTACAGTAATAAAATAGTGTGAAGCACCCATATCAAACAACACTTGCATCAAGGTATAATTTAAAAGAATATTGACTCACACCGTGGATGGTCCCAACTGATTATCCACCACAAACTTCTCAGATCTGAACACATGTTTTCTTACCACACTCTGCTCTTTATTGCTCTGCTGAGGTGTCATGGTATTCTGGGAATCGCCATGACCCACTTTACTCTGCTGACGAGGGATGTGTTGTTGTCCCCATCCCGTCGAAGCATACGATGTCTGCGATCCCTGAGGAGTGTCATACACACCCGACCTTGGAGAATTCCAGCAATAACACTGCAGATTCCCCATCTTCTTACAATTATGACATGATCAAGTTTGTGTCGTACAATCCCTCTTGATGTGGCTCGTAGAACCACACTGAAAACATCTCGTCTTGCTCTGGGGCTTTAGAGGAAGATTTACCGATCCGGCCGTTGGATTATATGCCATATTCCCACCTGGGAATAAGTGTCCCTCCTTTGCTTGAACCCAGCGTTAGAGTTCCCACTATTACCCATGGGTACCACAATGCTTCCCCCGACCGGAGCTCCCAAAAAATACCACTCAGCCACCAAGGCTCTATTCACCATCTCTATGTAATCATCTATACATAGCACCGCTATCTTTGAACGGATTTTTTTCCTTAATCCAACTTCAAAGATCCTTGCCTTCAACGATGTGATACAAACAACCTTGGGTGAAAACCTCACTAATTTCATAAACATAGCTGCATACTCTGTCACAGAAATAAGATCTTACTTAAAACTGAAGAAATCAGTAGTACACTGAATTCTGAATGTATGTGGGTAGAATTGTTTATTAAACAATTCCTCAAATCCTTCCCACATCATACCCTAGTCCTTCCCCGGTTGGACTACCAACTCCAACCACTGAAGGGCAATATCTTCCAACATATACGGGGCCAAATTCACTTTTAACTCTACCAGAGTTCCCAAGAACTTGAAGATCTTGTTCATTCTATTCAACCATGCTTCTGCCCTCTCCGGCTCTAAATCACCCCTGAAGATGGGTGGATTCTGCTTTTGAAACTTAACCGCATGATCCATATGCCTTGGTTTATCCACTTTGTTTCCACTTTCCACAGCTTGGAAAGCTTTCACTATGCTTTGCACTAGCTGGTGGTTCACCTAAGGATCAGGTGCTACTATATTCTCATCAGCCTCCTTCGGTTGGTCTCTACGACGCCTACCCAGTGCCATTTCTATAAAGAGAAAACAATCAACCATGAGTCTCACTTTCATAGACATCATGAAATCCCATTTCAAATAACATACACAACACTATCACAACAAGGCTTTCCACCGGTCCACATTTTCCACATGTTCCATGTTTCAACATTTTAAAAACCAAACCATTTTCAAAATACCAATTTATTCACATTACAATTTCACACATTCATATCACATCATAAATCATTATACCTCAATGAAATATTCATCCTAGAGGGTGTTGGGTCGGAGAAACAAGAGGGAATGATGGCAAGAGGGGGTGAATTGCCTTTTAAAAAATTGATTCACAAATTAAAATCAAATATCAAAGTGCAGCGGAAAATAAAGAGGCAAGACACACAAAATTGATAACGGAGTTCGGCCAAAACCCGGCCTACGTCTCCGCTCCCAACTCAACCGTTGAGAGATTCTACCGCTTGCTTTTCAATGGTTTTAGCAAGAAACCCACTAGGCTTTGAGGTAGCACTAGGACCTATTACAGCTTGCTTTTATTGGTTGAGCAAGAACCCACTTGCTTTTGATGTTTTAGCAAGAACCCACTAGCCTTTTTAACGGGTGAAGGCTAGCTCACCGAAACACAAGCCTTTTTAAAAGGAAAGGCTTGAAGAAACCTCTTCACACCTTAATGGTGGTGTGAAACCCAAAAGAAAGGGGGTTGAGAAAAGGGTTTGGGGTTTGTAGGTACAAACCCAATTTTAAAGCTCAAAATAAAATAAACAATAAAACCGTAATTGGGAAGACTTGGGTGCCAATGGATGATGGAGTTGACGTAGCGTGCTCTCCCAAGCTTCTTGAGTGGGCTCCTTGGATGTGGAAGTTGTTGGAGCTATTGGAGTTCCCTTGGAGGAAGTCGCCGGAGGTTGGCCAAATGATGCAAAATATGTCCGTGGGCTTCCGTATAGTTCCGGGTGGTGTCCGGGGCTTCCTTGGCCTTTATTTATAGGCTAGGAACCTTTGGGGAGGCTTCGGAGCCGTTGGAGAGGCTAAAAGGGCCGTTGGGAGCCAAGTGGACAGGCTGGTCAACAGCCCAACGGCTAGTTTGACTGTGTCCACCGGCTGGCCGGTACAGGTCCACCGGTTGGCCGGTGTTTGCAAAAAGTCATTGGATTCCTGTCCAGGGGCCACCGGTCGACCGGTGCCAGAGCCACCGGCTGGCCGGTGGTGAGGCAGTAGCTAATACTGTTTGGGCAGGGGGCCACCGGCTGGCCGGTGCAAGGCCACCGGTTGGCCGGTGCTGAGGCAGAAGCTCAGCCTTCTTCCCAGGTGTCACCGGCTGGCCGGTGGTGAAGCCACCGGTTGG
The DNA here is from genome assembly GCA_963277665.1 of Viscum album. Taxonomy (NCBI): domain Eukaryota; kingdom Viridiplantae; phylum Streptophyta; class Magnoliopsida; order Santalales; family Viscaceae; genus Viscum; species Viscum album. The sequence continues at coordinate 239,312,055 of OY728120.1, forward strand.
CCGGTGGACTGCATTTCAGTCCAGTTTGGCCTTTTTGCCTTCTTGGCCTTCTTGGCCCAAATCCTTAGCACCTTAAATGAATGCCTATCATCCAAAAACACTTAAAACAAAATTAGATAAACAATAAGGTGATTGTGATCATGAAAATCAAACAACGAGGGGAACGAGATGTACAACAATCTCCCCCTATTTTGATGATCACAATCACCAAAACAATTAAAGTAAAAACATAAATGAAAGGCATGCTTTTAAATGATCAAATGAAAACAAGCAATGCATGAGAGAAAAGGTTTCTCCCCCAATCAATCAAGAAATTCTCCCCCTTTGTGATTATCAAAATAGCGTGGGGCATAAAACTTGATTGAGGGAAACGATGAAAAACGAGATTTTAAAACAATTGAAAATGATACTAATTGTTGAAAATTTTGAAAATTTTGAAATGAAAAATTGAATTGAAAAATTTGAATAACAGTTTGAATTGAAAGTTTTGAATCAAAAACCAATTGAATTTTGAAATTTGAAACCGAATGAAATTTTTGAAATTGAGAGTTTTGAAAAATCGACACCAACTGTTGGATATTTAAAAAAGAAAATTTAAAAGAAAATTTGAATTTCAAAGCCAAGTGTTGAGTTTGAAATGAAAACTTTGAATACACAACAAGGCTTAAAAAAAATCCTAACTCCCCCTAAATAAAAACAAAGAATCACTGGGGAGTGGTTTTTGAAACCGAAACAAATTTAGGCCCGGAGAGACTTGCCAAAAGGGATTTTTCAATCCAAATTTGTTTCATGGCGGGTCTTCTCCTATAAAATTCATCGGAATAGAAAATCGATTTGGGTTGGTCGTACCGGGCGTTTTTACAATTACATTCATAAATGAGATGCCCGGGTTTTTTGCAATAGTTACAAAATTTAAAGCCGGAGCTCCCCCTTACAAAAATAGTGGGTGCATGGGAGGAGGAAGCTCGGTTGGTGTAGCCAAGTCCATTGGTGGTTCTAGATACTCGTTGAGAACCTAAGAGTTTGGACAAATTTTGTTCACCTTGGATGAACTTGGCTAAAGATTCCCTAAGGTCTTTGATAGTTGATTCCATGGAATCAATATCCGGGAGGTTTTGGATTTTAAGGGTCAACTCCTCCTTCTCTTTGAGAAGTTGTTCTTTTTCGGAAGAGAGTTTTTTGAAAGACTTTTTCAAAGAAACAAATTTTGAAGATAAAGCATGAAAACCTTTTTCTAATTGATCTCTAGCGTGTGAGAGTTCTTCATAAGATAAATGATTAAATGAATTAGAAGAACTAGAGGAGGAGGAAGAAGAGGAAGATACCTCATGTTTTGCCATTAGGCATTTTGTACCTTGGTCGCTTGAGGAGAAGGAGGAGAATGAAGAGGTGGAGCTATCACTCCATGTTTCCTTTGAAGCCTTCTTCTTCTCCTTTTTCTTGGCCCTTTTCTTGTGGAGTGGGCAATCGGGCACGGATTTTCTATCGGGTTCTTGCTTGTTGTCGGGTTCTAGCTTTTGAGCGGGTTCTTGCTTTGGAGCCTCGCTAGTACCTTCATAGGTAAGTTCTAAAAACTTCCAAAGATCGTAAGAAGTAGTGCAAGAAGAAATACAATTAAAAACATTTCTATCTAACCCGCAATGAAGAGCATTCATGGCTTTGCCATCAAGCTCGAAATTTGCAATGTCGGCGGGGGTCCATTTGGATTCATCGGGAGAAGAAAATGAATAATCATGCATGACAATTTTAAAAATAGGATAGCCAATACTTTTTAAAAAAGTGGTCATGCGGGTTTTCCAAAAAGAATAATCGGTTCCATCAAAGAATGGAGCACGATCCAAAGAATGTCCTTCGGGGGAAAAAGAGGTTGAAGCGGTAGAAGCCATCAAAAAAAAATAGGATCTTTAATTTGAAACCGGTTAAGGAATTATTCAAATACGTCCCGCTGATACCAATTGTTGGGTCGGAGAAACAAGAGGGAATGATGGCAAGAGGGGGTGAATTGCCTTTTAAAAAATTGATTCACAAATTAAAATCAAATATCAAAGTGCAGCGGAAAATAAAGAGGCAAGACACACAAAATTGATAACGGAGTTCGGCCAAAACCCGGCCTACGTCTCCGCTCCCAACTCAACCGTTGAGAGATTCTACCGCTTGCTTTTCAATCGTTTTAGCAAGAAACCCACTAGGCTTTGAGGTAGCACTAGGACCTATTACAGCTTGCTTTTATTGGTTGAGCAAGAACCCACTTGCTTTTGATGGTTTAGCAAGAACCCACTAGCCTTTTTAACGGGTGAAGGCTAGCTCACCGAAACACAAGCCTTTTTAAAAGGAAAGGCTTGAAGAAACCTCTTCACACCTTAATGGTGGTGTGAAACCCAAAAGAAAGGGGGTTGAGAAAAGGGTTTGGGGTTTGTAGGTACAAACCCAATTTTAAAGCTCAAAATAAAATAAACAATAAAACCGTAATTGGGAAGACTTGGGTGCCAATGGATGATGGAGTTGACGTAGCGTGCTCTCCCAAGCTTCTTGAGTGGGCTCCTTGGATGTGGAAGTTGTTGGAGCTATTGGAGTTCCCTTGGAGGAAGTCGCCGGAGGTTGGCCAAATGATGCAAAATATGTCCGTGGGCTTCTGTATAGTTCCGGGTGGTGTCCGGGGCTTCCTTGGCCTTTATTTATAGGCTAGGAACCTTTGGGGAGGCTTCGGAGCCGTTGGAGAGGCTAAAAGGGCCGTTGGGAGCCAAGTGGACAGGCTGGTCAACAGCCCAACGGCTAGTTTGACTGTGTCCACCGGCTGGCCGGTACAGGTCCACCGGTTGGCCGGTGTTTGCAAAAAGTCATTGGATTCCTGTCCAGGGGCCACCGGTCGACCGGTGCCAGAGCCACCGGCTGGCCGGTGGTGAGGCAGTAGCTAATACTGTTTGGGCAGGGGGCCACCGGCTGGCCGGTGCAAGGCCATCGGTTGGCCGGTGCTGAGGCAGAAGCTCAGCCTTCTTCCCAGGTGTCACCGGCTGGCCGGTGGTGAAGCCACCGGTTGGCCGGTGGACTGCATTTCAGTCCAGTTTGGCCTTTTTGCCTTCTTGGCCTTCTTGGCCCAAATCCTTGGCACCTTAAATGAATGCCTATCATCCAAAAACACTTAAAACAAAATTAGATAAACAATAAGGTGATTGTGATCATGAAAATCAAACAACGAGGGGAACGAGATGTACAACAGAGGGAAGTCGTTTCTACCATTCATGTCATTCTCGTCTCATTGGTTACACCCACGACAATGAGATATCCAATGCCTGTAAGTGTCTCAAAAACACTTATGTACCCAACTCCCTGGTAACATGAATTTCAGTATAAAAGGGTTAACTACGTCCTTTTATACTATACATTCCAAGTTCTGACAATCCTATGCCTTGCTACCATCTCGACTCAAGGAATGTATCAGAATGAATGTCAACACCAAATCTGAGAATCAACTTCAAAGGACCAAACAAACTGATACCACTTGTAACACCCTGCCCCTACCTCATTGGCTTGAGGAGGCGGTGAGGGCTACTTGGCTTTAAATGACATTACCAAGACGTCAAAGGCTGGAAATGAATGCCGAGGGATACAAGATCAAGTTGGGGAACGATTTTTCCTTAATACAATACCAACCAAACCATCCACTAACAACCACTATATGATGCATGTCAATTCAATTACCCAACCATGCATTCTCAAAAGACAACCAAGTTGTTCCACAAAAACAACTCAAAGCCAATACAACTAGACATGTCCACACAACATCAGAGGACACTGCATAAACTAAACCACCAAACACCACAAGCCATGACACCACCACAGCTCTATGCCAAGCTCCAAGCTCCAAGCTCCACCAAGGGATCACAATGCTCCACTAAAAGAGGGTGATGCCTTACCTTTTCCCACGTTACGGTACACGACATCTGCAAAGACACCACATTGCCAATGCAGGGGGTGATTAATAAAACTCAGTAGGATTTATCCAAATGACTTCCCTACACATTCCATTAGGATAAAACTGTTAGCACAATTATATAAAATAGTTTATATAAATTAAATCACAAGTGCAACCATTTTCATAAGCCAAACATTCCCTTACAAAACCATCACACCCAAACCAAGAAACCAAGGGAAAGCTAACCAAACATTCCACCAGCCATCTCATCATTTACACATTATCACACCAACTTCCATCTTGCAAAGCAATGCATAACAAACAACCAAAATGGTGGGACTTCCGCCCAACCCGTTCACCCATTCACAACTATCGGTACTTCCCGACCACTACTCATATGGTGGTTCTTTCGACCACTATCCATCCCCTTTTTATAGTGAGACTTCCCACCCACTTCCATACCACATTTCAATTAAACCAAACCAAAAATAAATCCACCAAGGTCACAACAACATGAAATCAACCAATTCCATTGCATATCAATCCACTTCAATAAATCACCCATTTATTGAAAACCATTTTCCATGAAAAACAACATTTCAATAAAAATAAACCTTTAATTGAAAACCCTTTCCATCAATCATTTTCACAAATCAACCATATCATCCCATTTTAAAATCTTCATTTTAAAATCCACAAGAATAGAATTTCACCAGAAACACCCTTTTTCCCAAAAATCCCCAAAACATCACCTAAGGGGTTTCCAACCAATTTTGCATAATAATTCACAATTAATTTTCATCAAAATAATTAATTGTAACAAGGAACCACTAGTTCTAACCAAGTGGAGTCGATAGAGAAGTTGCCTACCTTTAGGGTTCTCGAGAAATCGACCCACAAGCCACCGCACCTCAAATTCAGCGAATGCACCACTGAAACCTCTCTAGATCCCCTTTACCTAACATCAACAAGCCTTAATATTAACATCCAAGGCAACTAAAACCCTAGATATACACACAGTAAGTGTAGATCTAGAAAACCATGAAAGAGAGGGATGTAGATCTAGAGGAAAACACAAGAGAAACAAGTGGAGTGACTTGCCTAGGAGAAACCACATTCAAACTGCCTTGAAACCCCTTTGAAATGCTTCCAAATCGAGTGAGAGAGCACCCTTAACCCCTGATAACCCAAAATACCGAGTGAGGTTCAAGTGGTAGGAACATTGGAATGAAATAGGCTAATCCTAAGGGAGGCCGAAACTTATAACCCAATTTGTAAGTGGTCACATGGTTAGCCTGCACGGTTTTGCAAACCGTGCTCTAACCATACACACACTACTACCTCGGGAGCAAGGGTCTTCATGGTTTCCTTGCACAGTTTGGAAAACCATGTACCGGCCATGAAAATCCTACTGTCTCCCCTACACGGTTTCCTAGAGAACCCTCACAGTTTCCACTCACCATGCTCAAACCATGCACCCCTTTAAAGCCCCCAAACTCATCCAAAACCATTCCAAACTCTCCCAACCTCTTCCCAACTCATCCCATAAACTTTAAACACATAAAAATGTATAAAAAAAGGCCACATACATCAAACTATGGGTACTACAACATGGTTCTTTTCATTTTCAGAAAAATTCTATTTCTTCTTTCAACTACACCATTTTTATATAGAGTTCTAGGTGCGAAGAAGTTATATATTATACTTTTTTTACTAAAAAAAGTTTCAAATTTTGAATTTAAAAACTCTCCACCAGGATAAATATGAATAGTTACCTAAGGAATATTTTTCCCATTTTTAACATGGTCTATAAAAGTTTTAAAACAAAAAAAGGTTTCTAAATTTTTTCTATAAAATAGGCCCAAGTATATCTAGTGTAGTCATCAACTAAAACATATAAATAGTATTTTCCACTAGTAATCCCAGTTTGCATAGGACAAAATAATTCAATATGCAATAACTATAATGTATCAGAATTTGAAACTTGACTAATAGAATTAATACTTGACTTATGTTTCTTTACATACTAACAAGTATCACATACTCTAAAATAATAAAACTTAAACTCTGGTATATCAATAAAAATTCCTTTCTTATGATTTTTAGCTAAATTTCTAACATTAAAATATCCAAAACTTCTATTACACAACCAATATGGATCCTCTATTACACTGAGGCAAGGTAAATATTGGATCTAAGGAATTTTATATTAAGATTGTAAACATTCTCATGCCTTTTAGCATAAAGAAAAATTTATCTTATAAAACACAAATAGTGAATTTATCATTCCTTAAGTTAACAAGATAAACCTAATCACATAATTAAATTATAATAATAAGGTTTTTCATAAGTCCTACTATATACAAACAAAAATATATTAATAATTTACCAAAAAGAACAATATTTCCCATAGCAATAATTTCTCCTTGAGCATTGTCACCAAAAGTGACTTTTCTACATTTCAACTTAATAATATTATGAAAGAATTAATTATTTCCATTTATATTATTATAATAGACACTATCCATGTACCAAGTTTTCTTATTGTGGGTACTCTTCTTATTTTCTTGAAATAAAGAAAATTAGGATTTTGGTACCCAAACTTTATTAGGTCCAAAATTGTTAGAAAAAAGTATTTTAGGAATCCACATTTGTAAAACATGTTTATGTTAAATAGTTACTAATTATTTAGAAAAATAGGCTTTATAAAATCCAAAATATTTAACTTTATTTAAAAAACACTTTTTCTTCCAATTTCCACCACTTTGGCACTTCATAAAAAAGGGTTCACTCTTTATAAAAATATATATATTTGTAAAATGTGGTTTTGAATTAGCAAAAAAATTTCTAGAAAATTTTATATAATGATTTATTTATCTATATATATTATCAAAATTTTCATTTCTAGAATTAAATTTTGATTATAATTTATTTAGACTAAAAATTTTATAGTTTAGTTTAACAAATAAGTCTTTATTCTCAAATGATGTAGTGGATTTTGATTTTTCCAATTATTTTGAAAGATTTTATTTTTTTAAATTAGTTTCTTCTAATTATTTAGAATGATTTTAAATTTTAGTAGTAAGTTTTGAAATTCAAAAATTTTCCTTGGAAAAGTCTACTTTATCATTTTTGAGTTTTTTATAAACTTCACTATTTTGTTCTTGAAATAAAGTTAAAAGCCTAGAAACTTCTTCAAATATATGTCCACTTCTGATGAAGTATATTATTCATCTAAATATGTATATTTTTTTATTTTCTGAATTTGGATAATTGGAATTCAAATTAAGGCTGTTAAAAGTTTAACCAAATACCTTAGCAATGAAGCAATGGTTATTCTTTGGAATTTAAACTAGAAAACTAATATTCTTTTGATTATAACCTTCACAGTCTAAAGAATTATCTAAGGAACTATGTCCTCCAATTTCACTCTAGGTTTCAGAAGATTTCAGACTTTTTTTACTCTTGTACTTGCAAAATTTCTTAGAATTTCGGTCTAAAAATATATCCTTCTTATCTTTTCTTTTCAGTCGTGGAAAATCTGGTATAATGTGACTGGGTTTATTTCACTCATAAAAAATCATTTCAAAAGAATCATTTTTATCATTTTAGTCTTTGTAATTATTCTTATACTTGTATCTAAAATATTTCTTACCAAATATATTATTCATTCCTTTAGCTAGTTGGGAAAGTTCATTTGGACAATCTTCAGAAGAACTACTTTCATTCTAAACTCTATCCTTCTTATTTTTATAAAATTTAGAAAACAAATTAGATATAATTTTCTTAGAAATATCTGATGTAGAAAAAAGTGTTACTCCTTCATTTTTCTTTTTCATTATTTATCATCTCTCCTCAATCTGTCCATGTACTGCATAAGAGTTCCAATTACATTATATAATATAAACTATGTAATTTTATTAGTATCATCAAGAGTTGTTATTTTGGATTCCCACTCTCTAGTAATAATATCAATGATCTTCTCAACCAAAATCTCATCAGTAATATCATTATCACCCGGATATTATAAGATAGTAACAATCAATATGAACCTCTAATGTATTTTTGTAACAGATTCTCTAGGTATGAAATAAAACGATTGATAGTATGCTCTTAGCATAACTCTCCTAATCTCAACAAATTTGAAAATTCTAAAGTGTGTGATCTCAATATTTTTACAGATATTATTAGTATATTTCCATGAATATATCTAATTGTAGATATTTTTAGTCATATATCACAAAAATTATTTCTGACTCTATAATTTAGCTGATATTATAACTTCTCTTGATTAGTAAAAGTAGAAACTTCTTTTTCAGAAATATGATAACTTCTATTTAGCATAAAAAAATTATATACCCAATATTGATAACAATGTTTTTCATGTGGTATCTACAATATTCATATAAACCCCATCAAAAATTAATGGTCTTTTAGGATTTATATTCTTAATAGTTCCAACATTCAAACCTTCCATATTTAATAAAACCAAAATACTCTTTCTATAACTACACATTAGTATAAAACAATTATAAAAAAAGTTTGAAAATTAAAGCAGTAAAACCTACTCTAATACCAAAAATTGGATCATTAGAGTATGTAAATAGATAAAAGAGGGGGTATATTATAGTTTATAAAATGAAACATACAATTTCCTTAAACTCTATTTTTTAGTAGTTCTGGAAAACCATTTTTTCTAATGAAATTTTTTTTTATCAGATAGGATTTCTTCTAATACATTAAATAAGTAGAGTAATAAGAAAATTTTGTAACAAATTTAAACTTTACATACATATGCATAATATAAATAAAACCAATAAAATAATCAAAGTAAAACTTTATAAAGTTATAAATAAAAATATATAGAAAATTTATAAAATAATATCGTCACTTTGACCTTTATTGTAAAGGAATACAATCACCTTGACTCAAGGTATCCCTGATTTAACCTAAGTATAAATTTATTTCTTTATTTACTAATAAATTCCTTTATCACAAAGATCAAAATTACTCTATATTTATATCCCTTTAATACCTCAATCAAAAAGATCAGATACAACATTCTTCCTACCGCTGGAATCCCTCGATCAAAATTGATCAAATATAGTGAATAAAATCAATAAAAATTTGTGGAATTTACAATACTCACATATATTCCTTATAATAAAAAACTCTCTAAATATTTTAATGAGCATACTAGTAAAAAGATGTTACAAAAATCTACAAAGAATATCCATATCGATTATGTTGAAAAATTATTAACTCTCACCTCCTATGATGCACCTCTATTTATAGTAAAATCTTTAATAGTCATATTTTGTGATTCTCAAAGTTGGTTGAAATGGCTATGGATGAGTTCTTCCTTATCTTAGAATGATTTGTAAATAATTCATCTCATTGTCACTTTTTGTAGAATCGTCACAATGTTGTAAATTTTTCTATGTGATAGAGTAAACTTTTTTATATAATATGATACATTTTAATCGACCGGTGAAATGAAAATCATCTTTTAATAGTTTTTATAAAGTATCATATAGATAGTATGTTTTCCTTCATCTGCTGTAGTTTTTTAGGTTAAAAAATTAGAACTTCATCCAGTTAGACTTAGTTACACTTTTTATGTTTTGACATTATAAAAGAATATAAACTATGAAATATTTCATTTGATGTACAAATTAAATTTTTATCTGATTATAAAGATCCATTGGATTATAAATATAATCCTATTGACAAATATCATCTAATTAAAAAATATCATCTGACTAACAAATATCATTCAATTAACAAATTTTTATACAAATGGTAAAAATATATTTTTTTCAATAAAAACATTATAAAACCATTGGGAAGTATAGAGTTAGAAAAACATGGTATTTAGGAAAGTTTTTATGGTTTTCAAAACAAAGGTTAGAAATTTTTTAAATTAGAACCTTCTACTAAAAAAATTGTTTGTGTCACATTATAACTAGAGTTCCTTACAACCCAGGTACAAGGTTTATATCTCTTATACTTCCTCAAAAACTATTTGATAGCTCTGACTGCTTCTCATGAAGTTCTCTTGGATTTATTTCATATTTTCCTACCATAATTTATATATTGTAAATATCATATCTAGTATATATAATGGTACATGTGATAGATCCATCACCAAAGTATATAGAATTATACTCACCAAATTAATCTCCTCCCATGTCTCATACATATATTCTTGGAGAGATCTATGCCATGTGTTATTTGAAATAGTTCTCTCTTGAATTGTTATAAATTATATTTTCCAATACCTCATCAGTATATGTACTTTGACTTGGTCTAAGTAACCCATTACGTCTACCTTGTTGAAATTTTTTTGTTGAAATTGGGTTATTACTTTAAGTAAATATTTGAAGAGTTAATTTTAATCAATTTTTAACTAACTGTAAGTATAAAAACTATTTTCAATATTTCATCAGTATATTTTACTTGGAAATAAATAGTGCACCCATTGACCTCTTATAGACACCTTACACACTTTCATTCCAAAGGAATATTTTATAATCATAGTTTTTGTATTAATATTTAAATGTATCTCTATAAATTTTATTAATTATTGTCATTATATGGTGTTACCAACCCTTTTTTGGTTGTGTTATATAGTCACCATCCAAAAATGTGGTCTTGATATCCAATAACCAATATAATTTTCATAAAACATTTATATGAAAAGTTTAATTCTAATGGATTAAATTAGGATGACTTGGTATATCCAATCAATCCATATTTTTACCACACTTGTACCACTCATGTATAGTTTCTCTTGAATACCCATGAATAGTTTTATATAAATTAGAGAAACTAATAAAATATAGATATGGTTTTGGTATGTGGAATCCATTTTTCTAAAAGCATATGGACATGTCAATCATATATTATTGACATTTACAACTTCCTTATAGGATTAATTATTCTTAATGAATAATATTTATCCTACCAAGGTGAATATAAAACCATCCTTTTGGATCTTTTCATCCAAAACTGTATGTCTCTGGAATAACTCCTCTTCTAAGATATCCTATGTAACTTGTTCCTGTGCCAATATTTATTCATCTCAAGATATTACTTTATCCAATATAATCTTAATCCCATTATCTCTAATATATATATTCACCCTTTTATAAAAATATTAATAACCAATTTACAACAAATTTTCTATCTCAGAGATTTATGTAATCCTATAAAATCATTTAGATAATTATAAAGATGTACTTTATTTTTTTCTTGAAGCAAGTTGGTTTATTATCATGACCATAATAAAATCTTTACTTCTAAACACATATATTATTACATAATGGATTAATCTCATACTATAAATCATATGATATCGATTTGGAAACATAGTTGGCATATGGTTATGGGTTATCACTGCTATTTTAAAATAATATATTGAAAAGATAATGAAAGACATTGTATAACTTATAAGTCTCATCATTGATCCTAATTATATAGATATAATATTTTTTATGGGTATAAGGAAGTGTGAGATTAGGAATAAATCCACTCTTAATTTTAATGATCAATGAATGAATATAAGACTCATCGTCGATACTTATTTTACTTATATTATAGGTATGATGTGCATAAGGAATTTTTATGTTAAGAATATATCCACTCTATAATTTACATGATCGATGAAAGATTGGTTAATATATTCTTTGGATCACAGGCCTAAAGCAACTCATATATTTTAACCATGAATGTTACTTTCTTCACTTTTATGTTACTTAAATTTTATAAAGAAGTTTTATGAATTATATAATCTTACCTCTAGCATCTTCTTATAATACTTCACATGGTCAAGTCAAACTATCTCTGGAATATTTATGGTTGACATTTATTTCAAAAGGTATTTTTGTTTAAAACTAAACAAGTATGTATGTCAATAATAGTTAAGGTTTTTATCTCTAAAGATTCTAAACACCATACTAATTATATGCATGATAGGTACTTTAAATTTTACTTTAAAATGAATTATCTTTCTGAAAATGGTATTACAAAGTCATACATTTTATATTCATCAATTATTTTCATTGATTCAAGTATCACTAAAGAGTTGGTTGATTATGATAAACCACAAAACACATTCATTACATAATGAAATAAATTATCATTGTGTCCAATGGATACATTATATAAATATTTTGGTAATACTCAACACTAAATTATAGTCCATATAGAATCAATAAACATGGAAAATGGAAGTTTGTTTCTTCTACCAAATGACATAGGAATCACCATTCCTTGACTACACAAAAGAGTCACATCACTTCTTATAATGTTTCTAAACTTACATGGTTGCTATATTTAGATATAAATATTTGATACAGATAGAGTATCTAATTCCTAGGAAGTAAAACAAAAACATCACATGTAATGATGAATATTCATGAAGATGAATCCTTTTCTTTATTCTACTTCAATACATTGTATTTTCTCTTCTATTAACTTATCTCACCACATGCGAAGAAAATAATGTCATGTTTGATGATCTACCTATTTTTCTTTGGTTTTATAGAAATATTTTGTGAAGGTACATTCGTTAATGTACATTCTATTGACATTTTTTCTTTGTAATTATTCTTGTTCACCATAAAAACAAAATATTTAACTTTTTTTATGTTATTATAATATTGGTAAACCTTAGTTATAGTATATTGAATTGGTGTCTCTATATTTTACATTTTATAATTCTCAAAACAAAACTAGATTAATTGGGTGACAAGGATGGAACAATTGGATGTATTGAAATATCATGATTCATATTTTAATTTACACATGTTCAGTGTAATAATAATCTTATTCAATTCTTTATTTACTTTCTCCTTGAAAAATTTGTACGAGTTGAGACAACATCATATAACCATATAGGTCCTGATGTTTCTTTCCCAACTCACAGCACATTAATGATAGTATTATGATATAAACATTAAATGTGTCATACATGAGTCTCCTATAAGCTTGATTTTCACCCTTAGTAGCTTCCTGATGTGTCTTAATGGGTATTAAAGACTTTAGCATACCTAATTTTCTTTAATATCATAGTATTATGTGAAAGAACCTATACCAAAATTAGAAATTAGTTCTGGTTAGGACCTATTAATTTTCAAGTATAGATCGTAGTGTTTCTATGATATTAATTTTCATTTTAGACAAAAACATATAAATATATTAGTACTTTTATCTTATTTTTTGGTTAATTAATATTATATATTTATTAGTCTTAAAAGTCTCCCTACAACAACCTGACTCTAGAATATCAGAGCCAGTGCCATACTTTATTACATTGGAGAGATTATAAAAAATCAAATCCAAAAGGATTGATTAGTTTCATAGTTTTGGAAAACTAAATTCACACATGGAACCAATATAACATTGGGAAATATAAAATAAAATATGATAGATAATAAAATGAAATGAACTGCATCCTTGAAATATTATTCAAATATTTCTTCTTCATATCCTAGGGAAAGGAAAAAAATAAGGGTGAGCTAAAATGCTCAGTAAGGGTTAAGTATATAGGAATATATCATGAATTGATAATGAATAGTTAATATGCAAAGGTAAATAACTGAACACACATGCCATTAAATCAATAAATTGAGAACGAAAATGCATCCATGGATAATGTAAAAGAAACAAATATCATGGATAATAATAATAACTGAATTCTAAATAAATACAATGATTAATTATTAGACTTCCTGTTTTCTAGGAATATAATACATTTAAGGTCAAGATCTATCCTCAAAACTATTTAAACCATAGTAGGTAAAAATCTATCTGATTTAGCCAACTAATTCATCTCATGAGACTACCAATCCATTAAGGGGATTGTATTAACCACTACCAAACCAATGTAATGCATGTACAAATAATTCCTCATATATCTAATAATATATTTAATTAATTAAAAACAAGTCCTATCATCAAATATTTATATTGATTAAAACATACTGATTTAGGAATATTTCCCCAAGTAATCAAATAACTATCAAAGTGAACACTGTATGTAAAAAAATGGTATAAATTTTAGGAAATAATAATATACATTTCATGTGAATCTGCATGTTTAATATAAATGTAATTTAAAATAAAAATTATCGTAAGTATTTGATTATTTTAAGAGAAAGTTAACAATCACAAAATAAAGTGATACTGCAAAGATAACATTTACCACTTTGTATCTTTCAAATCAAAAGCACTTTGATGAGATAGTTCAACTTGAAACTTAAAATAAAATGAAGTATGATTGAATCAGTATATTAAATATATAATGGGGTATTATATACATCACATTAAAGTTAATTTATTCATAATATAAAATAAGTCTCAATGGAATGTAAATTGAGATGAAATCAATTACTTAATGATTCCTTTTTGTTGTGAGTAATTTAACCACCTATATAATGGTTTAAAAAATGTTAATAACTTATTACATAACTATAATCATATTTATAATATCATATATGATATTTTTATAATATCTTATTACCCATTTGTTAATAATCTTTCATTATTGTCACTATGTCGGGTGTTAATTGTCTAGTTATTCAAGTATGTTCTGACTTGTTATTTTTGTTAATATTAGTTAGATCAATATTTAATCATATAAATAATTTAAAAACATGATTTAAATATTATATATATTAATTATATATGTATTTATATTAATCTATAATTTTTGGATATAGGAAATGAAATGCATTGTTCACAGAGACGATAGGTTGTATGTATGCATGAATGCTACTTCCATTTCTTTGTTGTATTTAAAAAGTAAGTGATATATATAAAAATATTTGTATATTATCATTAAATTATCTTATTTATTTCATATACATCACAAATTATTATTAAAACCATCCTTAATACATTCCATGTATAGCGTGAACGAATCACATCGTTTTAAGGAGGTGGTAGTTCGCACATCCACAAACGATGTTACTGTGTTCCAAAAAAATGGAAAGAAAGAAGTTATATATTATATAAAAATTAAATAATTATAAATCAAATATAAATATCATATATATCATATAAAATTATAAATACATCATTATTCCTAACCACGATAGGTGGTAATGGAAGAATGAATGACATTAGTTCGTGAGGTGGTAGTCCATTGTACACACGAATGATGATTGCATGTCCCATTTGATGGAAGAATGTGTAAGTGTAGTTAAAACCATTAAGGTAAAAAAATATTAGTATATTTAGGATAATTATTTTATTAAATAATAAATATATAAAAAAATCAAGGGGAGGATAAGTAAATAAAACAAAAGTGGTCATTGAATAACGTTACCTCTTATTCAGGTAACTCCTTTTGGTTTATACCAAAATACTTCTTTGGTTTGATTTATTCCAAAATTGAGGCTTCTATAATGATATTATGGATTTTGAGAGCTTATTTATTCATTTTTTTAGGATACAAAGGGATTTAGTGGTGTGAATAATTGGGAGGGATGATTTCTTTTTTACAATGGAGGAGGAGTGGCATTCTTGTATATATAAAAAGGTAAACACTCTTGGGAGGTCTCCCTTACATAATGTGCCCCAAATAATGATTAAAATTATTTAAAATATGTTTAATTGTCAAATTATCTCCAGAAAATATTTTTTTTCATATTTTTTATAGGTCATTTTGGCATTTAAGTTTAAGATTTATTCCCTTGTTGAGCTTGTTTTTCTCTTAATCGTTGTAATTAATTTTAATTTCTTTCACTGAAATTTTTGTTAAAAAACTAATTTGAACATACTAAAAATTATATATTATGATTATTTAAAATATTTAATCCATTTTTAACAATTAAAATCATATAATTTGAATAAATTAATTTAAAATTAATCTCACAGATGTGATGAGAAAGAGGGTTTTTAAAGTGTAAATGTCCGAAAGTTTACTAAGTTTTTATATCTAAATTAAATTCAAAAATAATTTCAATGAAATAAATTATATTAGTATATTTAAAATATGTCTAATTAAACTTAAATAACAATAAAAATATTTTTCAACCTTATAAATAAATTAGATGAAAAAATAGTTTTCAATTAAAATTAAGTATTTTTCACTATTCATCACAAAATGAAATATTTCTGAAAAAAACCAAAAATTCCCCCTAAGATAATTTTTATTTTTCAATTTCTAAAATTAAGTTTATTTTGAAAAATAATTTTTATAAAATTATCAATAGTTTTATTTAAAATATGTTCTTCATTAAAAGGTGGCAAACTCCCTTTAGAAAAATATAGCTTTTTATACATAAAATTGGACTTGTTCTAATAATATGTCTATAAAATATATTAGAAAAAAAATAAAAAATATTTTATTTAATATATAATATATATATTTTATTAATATCATTCACTTGGAGTAATTAATTTAATTTATTAGTATAAAATAAATTTTTGAGCATAAAAACATTTCCTTAATATTTAATTGGTTTTTATATTAAATTCTAATTATATCATAACTAATGAATTAATTTTATATTTTTTTAAACTAAATATTTTCATAAATTATTTAATCCTATTAATAATAATTAATTTAATTTCTAGGTTATATATTATTATATTAAATAAAAATATTTTAATAATATATTATCGTTTGGAAAATCTCGGTCTTGCATGTAACACAAGCCATCAAAGAAAATCATTATTGTGTGTAATGCAAGATAAAATTAGTGTTTTGTATAGAGTAATATAAAATTTATGTTTTTTTTTAATGCAAGATAATCTCAATATTTCTTATAACTAATTATTAACTTGGTGTTTCTTTTAAATCAAGCTAGAAACAAAATTAAATTTATTTTAAAAGGAAAATATTGTATAGTATTGGGGTGTTACATTCTCCCCACCTTAAATAAATTGTGTCCTTGAAATTTAAAATTGAACTTAGTAATCAAGGGTTTTATATTTGAAAATAAAATATTGTTGGAAAACCAACATTACAAATAGGGTTAATAACACATCTTCTTAATGATAGGGAAAGGGAAGTACAATGGTCACATAACTAGGTTCCCAAGTAGGAGAACATGGGTGGGAAACGAAAAAATGGATATGGAAGAAAAATATAACTATCAAGTTATGATGTAGAGTGATAGAGAACATGTTAATGAGAAATTTTTTGACCAAAAATCCATAAACTATAGGTGTGATAATGGTCATTGATATCATCAAAATGATGATAATAAGACAAAATTTTGGTTTCATGACCCCTTTCATAGAGATGAATAATTATTTCAGTCTATAATAATGTAAGGAAATATAATTACTTGATAGGTTTCTATTTCATAAGCATAATATTATCCTTTGGTTTTTCCTTGAACTATTTCTACGTCATCTCTTCGCACAAGTGGCATCATATGGGGAAGTAATACATTAACCTCTAAAATCTCATCCATAGATCGACTTAAACCATTTCATAAATGGTTAACCTTTTGAAAAAATATGATCCAAAACTTTATAAGTAAGGTCACTAAATTTATAAAATGAACTTATCATTAGTCCTTAATCAACATGAAGTAGCTCTTTAATCAACACATATCGAACATGTGAGCACCTTAATCATGTATTCTCTTAAAACATGGTAATGACTTGAATTACCATAAAACCTTAATGAAATAGAACATTATTCCTTATACCTTATGTAAAATGTAGGATATTTTATGTATTAATTAAATCCAAAATATTGTATACTCCATAAATGATAGCATAACCACTTTTCCAATAAATCATTAATTAGTTACAAGGTAGTTGGTACTATCAAATTTACCTTATCCAAAATAAGAATCCCTTTATTCCAACATCATTATCTTAGTATTAAGAACATATTAAGGGTTGACATCCCCTCAAACATATGTTTTTCAAGATGTTCAACTTATCCCTAAATTTTTTTTTGGTCATTATTACCATTCATCATACTCTTCAAAATCCGTCAAGAAAAATTACTACCATAAAATACTCATATATTACATAATTCTTATAACTAGTAGATCATTGATAAAATGCTAAAATTACATAATTATGGAATCCAAACATAATCACATTAATAATTCCTCTTAGTTTATGGTAATATAATAAGATTGACCATGATCCATTATCTTTTTTAAGTTATATTCCCTTGACACTTGGGGAATTTATTTTTTTAGTTCCCCATTTCATTATAGTTAAAACACTAAATAATAATATTTTCTTTCTTCCCTTGGAATTTTTTTTCCCATTGACCCTTTTCATACACTTTTAAAAAACTCTCAATCCTTTCAATCATTTCATTGGGTGATTCCCTCCATAATTATCACATGTGGGAAAATAATTTTTTCCCTTCTTCTCTTTATCAATAACTTCCCCAGAAATCCTCTTCTTCTCATGATTCCCACCAAATCCATAATACTTAGATAAATAATTCTTTATCTATTTACGACATGATACTATGTCCTCATAAGATGAAAATTTTTTATATTCTAATTCCCATATAAATATTGGATTAAGACCAAAAAAATATATTATCCTTCTTACTCTTTGGATAACATGCACTAGTGAGGTTCACATTCCTTCTACTAGGTATCATTTCTAAATGTTGACATACACTAAATTAAATCATATAAATTTGAAACAGAATTTATAATCCCAAAGCTTGTAAAACACTTTACACAATTTGAAAAAAAATATACATATCTAATATCATAATAATAAATAGGGTTTTTTTGTTTTTTTCTTCTATATTTATCATAAAATTCTATCTTAGGGTCATATTCCCTAATCTATGTTTTCCTAAATCTAGTTTCCAAGGATTTTACTAAGCTTAATTTGATACCAACTATAACACCCAAACCCCAAAATCCCAGAGTTAGAACCTTAATTTATTACATCGGCATGATTACAAGGAATCAAATCCCTAAGGATAGATTAGTTTAGAATATTTTTAAAACCCAATACATACAAGGATCCCATATTATATGTGGAAATAAAAAATAAAACATGATACATAATAAAATGAAATGAACTGCATCCTTGAAATCTCATTCAAATATTTATTCTTCATAACTTGGGGAAATAAAAAGAAAATAAGGGTGAGATCAAATGATCGGTGAGGGTTAAGTATAGCAGAATATATCATGAATTAATAATGAATAATCAATATGTACAGGTAAATAACTGAACACACAAGCTATTAAATCCATAAACTGAGAAAGAAAATACATATATAGATAATGTCAAAGAAAAAATCTCATGTATAATAATAATAATTGAATTCTCAATAAATGAAATTCTTAATTATTTTATATCATGTTCCCTAAGAACATGATATATTTACCCTCAAGATCTATCCTCAAGACAGTTTAAAACATATTGGGTAAAAACCCATATGATTTAGCCAACTGATTCATCTTAAGAGAATATTGATGCATTGAGGGTATTTCATTAACCAGTCCCCAACCTAGTAGTGTATGTAAAAATCATTCCTTATATATCAAATAATCAATTTCAACAATTAAAAACATGTATTATCATTAAATATCCATATTTAGTAAAAGATACAGATTTATCAATATTTTCCCAATTAATAAAATAACTCTCAAAGTGAAAACCGTATGTAAAAAATGGTATGCAGTTTAGGAAATAATAATATCCATTTCATAAGAATATGGATATTTAAGATAAATGTAATATACAATAAAAATTACCATAAAGAGGTGATTTTTTTAAGATAAAGTTAACAATCACAAAAGAAAATGATATTGAAAAGATAACTTTTACCACTTGGTAATTTTAAAGTCAAAACGCCTTGGATGAGATAGTTCAAATTGAAACTTAAAACACTATGATGTATGATTTAATAATGATATTAAATGAAAAAGGATAATTATATATAGCATATTAAAGTGAATTGGTGCATAATAACAAATAAGTATCAATGGAATGTAAATTGAGACGAAATCCCTTACCATATGATTCCATTTAGTTGCATGGTATTTGACCTCCTGTATAGTAGTTGAAAAAAAAATAACTTATACCAAAACCATAATCATATTTATAATATTATATATGATCATATTTTAATATCTTATTACTTACTTGTTAATAATCTTTCATTATTTTCACTGTTTTGGGTGTCAAATACAATGTTATTTGAGTATGTTTTGACTTATCATTTTTGTTTCGATTAATTTGGTCATGATTTCATCATCTAAATAACTTAAACCATGATTTAAATATTATATATTCATTATATACTTATTTATAGTAATCTATAAAGCTTGTATATAAGAAATGAAATTCATCGTTCATGGATACGTTAGGTCGTACATACACATGAACACTGCATCCATTTCTTTGAAATATTTGAAAAGTAAGTGATATATATATATATATTATAATTAAATTATAATATTTATGTCATATATTTCACATATTTTTATTAAAACAATCCTCAATACATTCCATGTATATCTTAAATTAATCACATCGCTTTGAGGGCGTGGTAGTCCATACATCCACAAATGATGGTATTATGTTCCCGCAAAAATGGAAAGCATGAAGGTAAGTGTTATATAAAAATTTAGGAAGCATAAAGAAATTATAAATATTAGATATATCATATAAAAACTATCAACCCATCATTATACCGAACCATTAAATGTGGTAATCGAAGAACAAACGACGTCGGTTCGTGAGGCGGTAGTCCACCGTATACACAAACGATGATTGTGTTCCCATTTAATAGAACTATGTGTATCTGTATGTCATAACCTTAAGATAAAAAATATCATTATATTTAAGATAATTATTTTATTATATTGTCAAGATATAAAAAATAATTTAATGGGTGGATAAGTAAACGAAACAAAAGTGATCATTAAAGAACGTTACCTCTTATTCGGGTAAATCCTTTTGGTTTATACCAAAATACTTTATTGGTTTACTTTCTACCAAAATTTAGGCTTTTAGGATGATATTATGGATGTTGGGAGATTATTTTTGTATATTTTTTAAGATCCAAATGTCTTGATATGTGTGAATAAGTGGTATAAAAAGGTAAACACTATTGGGAGTTATCCCATACATCATATGCCTCAAATAATGAAAAAAAATCAATAAAAGTGGTATAATTTTTTAATTATTTCCATCCAATAGGTTTTGGACACGTTTTAGGTCATTTTGACCCTTAAGTTTAAGGTTTAATCTCTTTTTAATCTTATTTTCCTCTTAACCGCTATAATTAATTTTCATTTATTTCATTAATATTTTTGGTATAAAAAATAATTTCACCTTAATAGAAATTATAAATAATTTTCACTCCAAATATAGAATCCATTTTTTCAAATTTCAATCACATTATTGGTAGAAATTAATTTAAAATAAATCCCGCATACGGGATGAGAAAGTCGGTTTTCAAGGTGTAAATGTTTAAAAGATTACTAATATTTTATATCTAAATTCATTTTAAAAATTATTACATTGACCTAAATTGTGTTAATATATATAAAATTTACTTAATTAAACATTAAAACTAATAAAATTTTTGTTTAACCTTATAAATAAATCAGATGTAAAATCAATTTTCAATTAAAATTTAGTATTCTTTCACTATTCATCAAAAAATGAAATATTTCTGAAAAATACCAAAAGATCACCCTAAGGAAGTTTTGATTTTACTATTTAAGAAATTAATTTTATTTTTAAAAATAAGTTTTATAAAAGTGACAAATTTTTATTTAAAATAGGTTCTCCATTAAAAGGCTTTAAAATGGCCTTTAGAAAAATATAGCTTTTTATGCGTAAAATTGGACTTATTCTTGTCATATTCCTAACAAATATATTGGGAAAATGTCAAAAATATTTTATTGAATATATAATATATATATTTAATTAATATCATTAATTAATAGTAATTAATTTAATTTATTAGGATAAAACACATTTGTGAGCATAAAAACATTTTTTTATATTCAATTGGTTTTTATATTCATTTATAATTAATTAATAACTAATAAATTCATTTTATATTTTTTTAAATATTATATTATCATAATTTAGTTAATCTTATTCATAAATTATAACTTATCATTTAGATTATATCTTATTATATTAAATAATAATATATTATTAATATATAATCATTCAGAAATTCTTGGTCATGCGTGTAATGCAAGCCATTGAAGAAATTCATTGTTGGGTGCAATAAAAGCTGACATCAGAGTTATTTGTAGAGAAATCAAAAATTTATGTTTCATGTAATGCAAGATAAACTCAATGTTTCCTGTAATAAAATCTTAACTTGTTGTTTCGTATAAAGAAATCTAGGAATAAAATTAAATTTACTCTAAAAGGAAAATATTTTAAGGCCTTGGGGTGTTACACACCCCCTATTTTATAAAATCCTAGTATCTCTCAACTACTAGATTTACAATATTCAATATCTTGAGTGTTCTAATTTCAAGGATCCTTAAATCTCTCTTCATACCTAGAACTATGGCACCACCACTACCCTGAGAGTATAATAAAGGATTTTAGTTTCCAACTACATTAACCCAAGACTCCTGGATATGTTGAGTACAGTCTCATCTTCTACAAATCATAACTTTCAATTACTTAATTTTTTTCCTCTAAAGTTGAAATAATCTAGCTATGGCTACATTTTTCAAAAAAAAATTAGTTACATCAACCCACCACTTTCATAAAAATATCCCATTAGTAAGAAACATCATCAACTATGGATGATAACCACCTAAAATGTATGATTTTGTTCAAAATCATGTGACAGAATGTATTGATGACTTAATTTTTACTTTTTTGGGATTTTTAAGTATTTATTTATTTATTATTGAAATAAAATTTTATTTATCATTCTTGTTACTATATGATCACTCTCAAAAATATAACCATGCAAAAATTGAATAGGTTCTATGTGTATATTCATTAAGTTTATATATGCATTCTCATTCACAAATAATAAACCATGTATAATAAAATAAATAAACAATGACTTGTTCATAATTAGTTTCTACTTATTGATCCTTTGAGTGGATGATGGCTTAACTAAGACCCTGGGGGAACTCCTTGAGCCATGCACCGACTCGATTTGTAGTGTCTATCAAACTCCTATGCATTTATCTTGTTTGGTTCTACACCAGATCTTGACTTGAACCATGTCACAACAAACTCCTCCATTTTACAATGTATACTTATGTGCAAGTGAGTTGGCAATTGGAATGTAGTAAAACATTTTTATCACTCAAAAGTTGGACATGCAGCTTCTTATAAATTTAATAACGGAGCGACAATTCGAAAAAAATTTAACTATATATTTAATAAATAAATATTATATTTTTAAAAATTAAAACCAATAATTATATTAAATAAATAAAAAACAAACATGTATGGGTCAACTCTAAACTCGGGATCAACCAAAATATAATAAAATTTCAGAATAAAAAATAACATGCAAATAATTTAACTCGAGGTTATTATTTATGAATTAAAATAAATAAAACTAATTTTATGTCACAAAATACAAGTTTCATAGTCCCAAAATATTATATTATTCCCCATATTTTTTTAACATTATATAGAATTTTTATGAATTTTAAATTTCCCATGAGTATTTTTAACCCCCCCCCCACCCCACTTATAGGGGTTCCAAGCTCAAACTGGTCCTGGTATAGCCATAAGGTCAGGAAGAACTTGACTTGACTAGATATCGGGTTGTAGAAAAATTATGTTCCCTATTCTGGTTCACACATAGCAGGAGAGGGTTCCCCAATGGGGCATCGCATGCTAATAACCAAAAAAATATTTTTTTAACATTGTAGTGTCTTTTGATGTTGTATCTTTTCTACACCTCCTCTGCAATTGGAGATCTCAAAGCTTCACGTGGGCTACTCAGATGGATTCCAATTAAAAATATTTTTTTAAATCATTCTCAAGCCTACACTTATAGGTTGAAGGCCTTCATTATTTCCTTATTAAAATGAATACCTCTTCCTAGAATTACTATTCATGGTTATCTTTGGTGCCTCCCCTCTTCTGGCCACTCTGTGTGTGTGTGTGTGTGTGTTTAAGCCCAAAATAATTATATCAATCTCTATATAGTCATATCCCAGCCATTTGAGATAAGATTAAATCATATTTTATGGTGTTGGGACCATTATGATTACCTGCTCCTAAATTCCTGAAAAATTAATTTTAAATTAACTAAAAAATTATATGACAACTATGATTTCAATTTTAGGAACTTGAGTGTCATGAAAGTAATAAATGCATATATTTTTGGAAAATTCTACCAAATTACTATCGTAAAATCTAATCTGATTACTGGTGCTTAGATTCTCCTATAGATCACGTAAAATTTTATTTAAATGTGTAGAACTAAAATTAAACAAAACTGTAAATGGTACCTTGTTATTCATCAATGCTGATTTGATCCACATATTTTTGGTGTACCAGAGATCAAAGGATCCATGCGAGGAATCATACAGATCATACACATATAAACTAAAACTTTTATATTTTCATTCTTTAATTATCAAGTTCTAACATGGGAGATCAAATCACTTTATGATTTCCCTTTGATCACCAAAAGATCAAGTGTTTGATTCGTGAACTTATATCGATGAAACCTTGATCTTCCCTTGGGGTTTCTCTCTCTAGATCTTAGGAGATATTGGTAGGATAAGAATGGGAAACAAATATAAACTATGAATTATCTCCCATTAAAAATTTTTAAAACCATATATATGTATGTAAGTACATATGTATGTATGTATAGGGTTTCATTCTCTCAATTTCCACTTAATATCTTTAAGAAACTAAACCTTAAATATTTAACCCTAAATTGGCTTAAATGAATTACTTAAACATTTCATTAAAACCATAACATTTAATCAAATACTTGTAACATAAAGAATATTCCATGTGATTAAACATGATTCATTAACTAAACTCATCCCTCCCATGTTTTTTTAATGAACCTTGAATAAATAATATTCATTTGAAAAAAAACATATCAAATTACGTTAACTTAAATCATTCATGAATAACTTGAAAATTAAATTCAATTGTTATCATTCTAAACTTGAATAATTTAATTTAATTAATTAACTTCTGATCATTCACACTTGAATCGTTACTAGCCCCAACATGTGGGGCCCAATTTTTTCCAAAATCATATTTATCTCAATGGGTGGAACTTATTAAACCACTTATGTGGGTGACCCTCTAGGAACTTATGTCAATAGCACTGATTCATACCCATAGATCATGATTGGTGTTTAGAAACACATCATGGCCCCTAAGGAGATAATGATAAGTCATATATATGACTACCTCCTACTAACATGCTATGTGTATGTCACGACCCGTCCCCCAGGGCCCGTTCCATGACTAACCCCAAGCTCTCCATCCATAGGCCAGGGTATGGAAACTAGCACCAAAGGTGTATTCCCTAAAACTGGGAAGGAATTGTCTTTATAACCTGTAAACACACAACCAAGAACACAGAAACATAAGAACACAAGTAAATTGAACAGTAAACAGAGTGAGTGTAGTACATAAAAGGGGCCAGAATACAAGCCCAACTAGAAATTACAGGTACAGCTGAAATACAATACAACTAAAGAAAGATAAGAGACAGCTATTGGATCATCCTCTGAGGTTCCTACCTGAAGGGTAGGTACAGATCACCTCCTCAGCACTTCATGTCCACCCATCTCCTCTGTGTACCGACACGCTGTATGGTCCACCACCAGGTACCATCCAGTCCTGGTACTCTCAGCCTCAGTTAGTGTTATCTGTCGTCTAAATCCAATACAACAAGGTGTGGGCATAGCCCGTGCAGGGGTGAGTATAATGATACTCACTAGGGACCTCGAGTCCCTCTTGGTCTCAAAAAATCCAAAAAGGATAAAACACAAAGTATGAAATCAACAGATAGCCTTACTTAGGTATATTCCCATACATATACTTAAGTTATCAAGTAATCCATCTCAATCATGAGGAAAACACGGAGGTTCTGACTCATCTCACACTAGGATTTATTCTAGGGGTAGTATCAAGTAACATTTCGAGTCTTAACGTCGAACACCTTAGCTATTGGAGAAATCCTCCTCTATTGAGTATAGTGGTCCTATCGTGTCACAAAGAGGCACTTCCCACTAACCATGGACTTCTGCGGTACTCCTCATGTTGAGTACCGTGGGACTGCCATGTCACACAGAGGCGCTCCCCACCCTGGGTCTGCTGCTTCAAACAGAGGCGCTCCCCCTTGAGGTCTGTTGAGGAACTCCTCCTGTCGATTACCATGGGTCTGTCACATCACCAAGGCGCTCCCCACCATGGGACTGCCACATCACTAAGGCACTCCCCATTGTGCCTGTTAAGTCACTCCGAGTCGAAATGGTCAGCAGTCATCAAGTCTCAGCCTGCCAATAGGTCTTCGCACAATGCTCACTCGTCATCGGGAGGATCTGATCCACAAGCTACTGGTCTATACTCCAACTTCCTTGAAGTCCCACAAAGAAGTATCTCAAAGTTCTTTCATGTCATAGGGATCACAACATAACAGACGGCACGTCAATCGGATGCTCGCTCTATGAGTTATTAGTCATTTAGTTCTGAGGGCCCGGTTGGATTCGTGATCGATCCAACCTGACCATTCCCCATCTTAATCCAAAACACAGTGGTGTATCACTCAAAGGGACCGACTCGCTCCAAGGATCCCAATGTCGCTGATGGTTCATCTAACGGATGTCTGGTGCCAAATTTGTGGCCAAAAGAAAGTAAATGGGTTGTAGTGGTCCCGGGTCAAGTCCGACCCGGCCCAACCCATTGGGTCTGGCCCAGCATGCAGTGTAGCCCAGCCCGTGAGGGCCATGAGGGTACCAAGAGGGAGGCTTGGATGAGGGGTACCGCGAGGGAGTGGATTGGCCGCGATTACTACGAGGACATGGACTGGCCGCAAGGTCACGGACCCGCCATGAGGGCGTGGACCGGCCGCAGGGCGTGGACCAGCCACGGGGTGCGGACCGGCCGCGAGGGCAGAAGATCGGCTATGGGGTGGCGGACCGGCCGCGGGTCGGCATTTTGTCCGTGGGTAGGTGGACCGGCCACGGGGCGGCGGTCCGGCCACGGGATAGAGGTCTGGCGGCGGCGGCTTGGCAGACAGTGGCGGCGGCTCGGTGGATGGCAGCGACGGCTCAGCGGACGGTGGCGGCGGCTCGGAGGGGCGTGGTGAGGGAGGCTCGACTAGGGGCGGCGCGGAGTGGCGGAGGCCACAGGTGGTGACGTCTTTTCCTTTTCCACCTTTGTTATCTTCATCCAATGCGAAGAACACACAATTCAACACAAGAATTACGGAGAGGACGGGCCATGTTAGTTTGGCTCGTGCTCTCCGTATTAGAGTAGTAGCAAGTGGCTATTATACTTGAATCACATGAATATTAAGAACAGGTAAGGGAAAACAATTCAAACACCCTCTCTAAAAGCTTCCGCAATTTAATAATTCCCAATACCGCAAGAGGAAAACATTCGCAGATCAATCTAAAATAGATATTTGATCCACGTTCATTATTTTAGAAGAGAAGAACATGGGAATATAAAATCACTTATAAATAAACCCCTACTTTGTTTTTCATTGACGTTGGCATGAGAATAAAGTACAGACATCGATTCTTCATACATGAATATGTCCTACGTCGGAAGATATCCCGAGGAAGAAGGTTGAAGTCAAGGTCGGCGTTCTTCATTGGCGGAGCGTTCCTCATTGGGAGGTGAAGTTATTTGTTGGAGAAATTTATTTATCCTAAGGCTCTCTCCTCTTCCAATTCCACCCAACAAAAAGAAATAGGTTCCAATATAATTAACTTAATAAGAAATTATGTTGTCACACCCAAGTTGGCGTAATTAATGTACCGCGTTGTCACAAATAATTAGCTCAATTAATTGGCCTAATTTAATGGATCAATTTAATGGAAGGGGTGGAATATTGGGGATTTGGGAGGTTTCTCCCCATTTAATGAGGGAGTTGATAGGTTTAGGCCTCAGGTGGTCCCCACTACCATAACCTCTCATGGGAGGCTAGGTTCGGGTGGTTCACACCCCCATAACCTCTCATGGGAGGTTAAGGTTTGGTGGTTCCCACTACCAACTTCCACATGGAGTGTTTATAGAAAATAAAATAAAAATAAATTGTTGGAAAATTTTATTTTTATTCTATTCTTTCATGAAAACCCCAAAAAATAACTTCCGCCCTCGACCAACTGTCATCGAGATGAAAGTCTCTTTAAGAAAATACTAGTGCTACGAGTTCAACAGTGCCCTTGGATTTCAATTCTGAGCACCAGTTCAAAAGTTATAAAAACCCGCTCGCATGATTAATGAACGTACCTAAAAAAAGTTCATAAATTCATTTCGTGTACTCCAATCCTCAGAATCATGCACCGTCAATTTTCGTAGACTCGTAAAATTTCCATATATTTAAAAAAAATACATGGAATTTTTGGGTCTTTACATTCTCCCCACCTTAGGATTTATGTCCCCGTAATCCATAACTTAAAACTAAGGGAACAAGTGGGGGTACTGAGCATGAATATGAGCCTCCCACTCTCATGTACTCTCCAGGAGGTTCTCATGCTGCCAGCGAATGCGCACCAGAGGTATCGATCATCCATGAAGGACCCGCTCCTGTTAATCCTCAATCTCTACTAGAAACTCCTTAAAAGTATCCCATTCATTGATGTCCAGCTCCCCATGGTCGATGATGTGATAAGGGTCGTTTATGTATCTCCTCAAATAGGACACATGGAAGACTTCATGCACCCAGTGCAACTAAGGTGGAAGAGCTAAGTGGTATGCTACCCCGCCAACTCTGCTGAGGACCTGAAAAGGTCCGATGAATATTGGAGATAACTTGTTGCCTCATCCAAATCTCCATAGACCTCGTCAAGGTGAGGCCCGTAGAAAGATGTGGTCGCCATCCTTGAACTCCATAGGTCTTTGTCTTCTGTCGGAATAAGACTTCTGCCTACTCTGTGCAGTCTTCATCCACTTTGGGATGATCTGAACCTTCTATTTGGTAGCTCGTACCATCTTTGGTCCCACTAGTGCTGACTCCCCAGGGTCAGTCCAACACAAAGGTGATTTGTAAGGTCGCCCATATAATTCCTCAAAAGGTGGCATCCCAATGGTGGAGTGATATCTGTTGTTGTATGAAAAATCCACTAAAAGTAAGTGATCCTCCCAGTTGCAACCAAAGTGGAGGACACAAGTACGCAGCATGTCCTCGGGGGTCTTAATGGTCTGCTCAGTCTGACCATCCATATGAGGATGGAAGGTGGTGCTCAAAAAAAGATGCATCCCAAAAGCCTCCTGAAAGCCCTTCCATAGCTGGGAAATAAAATTTGAATCAAGATCATAGAAAATCATCGAGGTTACTCCATGTAACCGCACAATCTCCTACACATAGAGGTGTCTCAATCTCTCTAATGAACCATGCTCTCTGGTCGGTAGGAAGTGGGCTGACTTGGTGATTCGGTCGATGATCACCCAAATAGAGTCAGGTCCCCTGGATGTACGTGGAAGTCCTGTCACAAAGTCTATGGATATCCCATCCCATTTCTACTCTGGGACCTCTAAAGGAAGAACCAAGTCTACTGGTACCTGATACTCCACCTTCACTTGCTAATAAGTGAGGCACCGAGATACAATCTCTGCTACTTCTTTATTCATTCTCGTCCCCTAGTGTTGTCGTCGGAGATCCTGGTACATCTTTGCCACTCTTGGATGTACCGCTAGAGGGGAAGTGTGGAACTCCCTCAAAACTTCCTTCTGAAGTTACACGGGTACCATGGTACGTCCTTTGAAGAGGATTACATGCTCCCAACCTTCAAAAAATCCATCAGGTGACTGCCCTATGGATATCTGAGCATGTTGAGCCTCACAGTCAATGTCCCCACACTGCGCCTCCCTGACTCACTAAAGAAGTGGGGGAGTAACTATAAGAGACTGAAGAAAAAATTCCCCATCTCTATCCACAAAGGATATATGTAAAGTATCCAGCTGCTTCGTCACCTCGCCTAGTAGTTGTATACCAGATCTGTTATTGAATGCATCTGAAAAAATGTTCCCCTTCCCAGGATTATAGACTATCTCGAAGTCATAGTCCTGGAGGAACTCAAGCCAATGTTGATGTCTCAGGTTCAAGTCCTTCTGGGAGAAGATATACCTGAGACTCTTGTGATCATAGTACACTGTAAAGTGTTCGCCCATCAGATAGTGTCACCACATCTTCAAGGCAAAGACCACTACTGCTAACTCCAGGTCATGGGGAGCATAGTTCTTCTCATGATGTCTTAGTTGTCGAGAACCATATGTGATCACTACTCGCTCTAGCATCAGGACACATCCGAGTCTGGTCCTTGATGTGTCATAGTAAACTATGTACCCTACACCCACCTCTAGAAGCCTTAAGATAGGGTCACTAGTTAGCCTCTTCCTCAGCTCCTGAAGACTCTACTGGTATCACTCCAACCACACTAAGGGTTTCCCCTTCTTTTTTAAGGCTGATAGTAGTGCTGCAACTTTGGAGAAGTCTGGTACAAACCTCCGGTAGTATCCGGCCAAACCCAGGAAACTTCGTACCTCCATCACACTCTTGGGTGGCTCCCAAGAAAGTACCGCCTCAATCTTCACTGGATCTACTGAAACTCTAGCCTCTGATATTACATGACCCACAAATTGAACCTATCATATCTAGAACTAGAACTTTGAGAGGTTACCATAAAGATGGTGCTCTCGGAGTGTGTCCAATACTACCTGCAAATGATAGGCATGCTCCTCCTCAATAGTCGAGTAGATCAGAATGTCGTCGATGAAGACTACTACAAAGTGATCAAGGTATGGCTGAAAGATCATGTTCATGAGTCCCATGAACACTAATGGAGAATTGGTCATGCCGAATGGAAAAAATAAGAACTTGTAATGGTCGTACTGACACCTGAAGGTCATCTTCTACACATCCTCGTCTCGTACTCTGAGCTGGTGATAGCCTGATCTGAGGTTTATCTTCGAGAACCATCGTGATCCCTTCAGCTGATCAAAGAGGTCTTCAGTCCTTAGGAGTGGGTACTTGTTCTTCACGGTCACCTAGTTCAGGCACTGATAGTCAACACAAAGCCTCAAGATCCCATCCGCCTTCTTGGTGAACAAAATCGGGGTTGCCCAAGGAGAAACACTGGGTCGAATGAATCCCTTCCCCTACAAGTCCTCTAATTGTACCCGCATCTCACGAAGCTCCACGGGAGTCATCCAATAATCTGGTGTAGATATCATTGACATACCAAGGTACAAGTCAATGTAAAATTACACCTCTCTATGAGGAGGTAGACCTGGGACATTATTAGGGAAAACATATGCATACTGGTCCACCACTACAGGATAGCTCAGAATCTCCACATCAACAGTTCTGTGGGTAATGCTAGCCAACTGATGAGTGATTGGATGCACTCTCCTCTGGGTAAGTCCATCCTGCACTGCATAGGCTCCCTTCTCGGGATGAAGGTAAACCTAGTCCCATCCATGCGGACACACCACACTTTGTGCCTAATACAGTCAATCTGAACATGGACTGTAGATAACCAGTCTCTACCCAAGATGAAGTCATAAGGCCTCGACTCCGCTACTAGGATATCCTAGCTGAAGCAGTCTCCTTTTAGAGTAAGCTCACACTACTGGCACTAGTTCATAATCATCGAATCAGCTCCTGTAGGAGTCTCTAGACATAAGGATTGAGCCAACAGCTCCATCAGAATCTCTGAGCTCCGAAAGAGGGCAGTGGAAATAAAAGAATGACTAGCACCTGTGTTTATAAGTACTGCAGCTATGGTGGAGTAGACACAGATCATTCCTCGTATCATCTTCGGAGTGTCATGATTGTAGGACTCAACTCCCTAAAGCTGAGCTCTCCCATGTCCACCTGCTCCCTGTGTTCGGGGTGGACCTCATGGTGGTGGTGGTGAAAATGTCTCAAATTGTCACCCACCGCCAGCTGCACGACCAGCTCCTCTGCCATGTCTGCCTACTCCCGGTGGACCACCTTGGTCAAACCTCTGTCTCTGCCTATACAATCATTCGACTATCTTCTGATCATCTGAATGGGGGTTCGGACAGTCACGAGCCATGTGACCTCGCCCACCACATGCGTAACACTACCCACTCCTGGCATGACTAGATTCACTTCGGGTGCCCCACACAATCGATCCCAAGTTATACGGTCATCCACCTGTAGGTCTGGTCCTCTTGGACATCTGTGACATATGCCTGCTTCCATCTGTAGAATACATCGCTACATGTCTACTGGTGGAGGGTCTCGCTACTAGTGACTGCTCAACAAGGAAACTCTCCACTAAGAGGGCTCTCTATAACACCCTCGCCTACGTTGGGATACTGAGTGAGATCACTGGATCCTTGATCTCTCGCCTGATCCCCTACTCAAAGGTCCAGGCCCTGAATAAAGGGTCCCTCACCATATCTGTGGAGTAGAGTGAGAGTTTAGTGAACCTCATGGAGTACTAAGCCACATTCATGCTTACCTTCTTCAAATGAAGAAGCTCATGTATCTTCACTGCGCAAAGAGTCGCAGGGACAAAATCTGCCTGAAACAGGCTCTCGATGTCTGCCCAAAGAAACATCACCTCATCGTGAACCTAGAGAATCAAGCTCCACCATAGTCCCGTTGCTTCCTGTAGAAGGCTGGCAGCAAGAATCACCATGAGATCAGTTGGGGTCCCTACCAGTTGAAAAACTCTCACCACAGCCTCCAGCAAAACCTCAGCTTCCTGCGGGTCCGTCTCTCCCCTGAACCTAGGTGTCCTCTGGTGCTGGAACTCATAAAACACGCTCAAGTGGCGTGCATCGTCTCCTACTGGGGCTGGTGGCATCGGTGGCCCAATGGGGAGTGGTACCACTGGTGCCTCCGCAGGTGCCTCTATTGGAAAAGGTCCTTGTACCGAGGCCTCATCAGTCAGTGGGCTATTAGTGCATACAACTCTCAGAACTCTAGCTGGTTATCTTCATGGAGGCATCCTGAAAAGAAACAGGTTCACCATGGTCAAAAATTTATACCTAGTGAGCTGAAAGTTATACCTGGTGAGCTGAATCAAATAGTTCACAAAGAAGACTCTTAAAAACACACATGCAATCAGTGTTTTCTTATACTATTTTGAAAACCATAAGTCAGAGACCTGGTGTATGGATATGTCGGCCTCCGTACCAACATTGGACTCCTTGAATTGAAAATCTCACTCATTACCCTTAACACCCCTGCTTCACATAAAATATCAGAGTTTTATGTTCTGTGGTAGAACCGACTCCTCTGATACTAATTTTTCATGACCCATCCCCTGGGGCCTATTTTGTTACTAACCCCAAGCCCGCCTTCCATAGGCTAGGGGATGGCGACTAGCACCAAAGGCGTATTCCCTAAAACTAGGAAGGCATTGTATTTATAACCTGTAAGCACACGCAACCAAGCATACATCAAGGTAGGAACACAAGTAAACTGAACTTTAAACAGAGTGAGTGCAGTACATAAAAGGGGCTAGAATACAAGCCCAACTGGAAATTACAAGTACAACTAAAATACAATACAACTGAAGAAAAAGAAGTGGCAGCAACTAGATCATCCTCTGAGGTTCCTACCTGAAGGGTAGGTACAGATCGCCTCTTCAGCACTCCACATCCACTTGTCTCCTCCGCATACTGACACGCCATATGGTTCACCTCTAGGTACCATCCAATCTTAGTACTCTCATCCTCAGTCATTGTTGTCTGTCGTCTGCATCCAACACAACAAGGTGGGCGCATATACTCAGTAGGTACCCCAAGACCTTCTACGTCTCACAAAATCCAACAAGGATAAAACAAAAAAGTATGAAATCAATAGATAGACTTACTTAGATATATTCCCATACATATACATAAGTTATCAAGTAATCTATCTCAATCATGAGGAAAACACATAGGTTCTGACTCAACTCACACCAAGATTTATTCTAGGGGTAGTATCAAGTAACATTTTGAGTCACAACGTCGAACACCTCAGCTGCTGGAGAACTCCTCATCTATCAAGTACAGTGGGCTTGCCGCATCACACAAAGGCGCTTCCCACTAAACTTGGACTACTGAGGTACTCCTCCTATCGAGTACTATGGGTCTGCCACGTCACACAGAGGCACTCCCCACCGTGGGTCTGCCGCGTCACACAAAGGCGCTCCCCCTCGACGCCTGCTAGGGTACTCCTCCTGTCAAGTACCATAGGTCTGCTGCATCACCAAGGAGCTCCCCGCCGTGGGTCTGCCACATCACCAAGGTGCTCCCCACTGGGCCTATCGAGTCACTCCGAGTTGAAACGGTCAGCAGTTGTCAAGTCTCAGCCAGCCACTAGGTCTCTGAACTATGATCACTCGTCTTTAGGAGGATCCTCTCCACAATCTACTCTTTGATACTCTAACTTCCACGAATTCCTAGGAAGAATTATCTCAAAGGTCCTCCACGTCATAAGGATCTCAATGTAACAGACGGGGCGTCTGTTGGATGCCCAGTCTGTGAGTTATTAGCCTTTGAGCCCCGGGGACCTGGTTGGATTTGTGCTTGATCCAACCTAACCATTCCCAATATTAATCTAAAACATAGTGGTGTATCACTCAAAGGGACAGACTCGCTCCAAGGTTCCCAACTCCATTGACAGTTCGTCTAACAGACATCTGGTGCCAAAGTTATGGCCAAAAGAAAGTAAATGGGTCGTAGTGGGCCCGGGTCCGGTCTGACCCGGCCCGACCCGTTGGGTCTCGCCCAGCCTGCAGTGCGTCTCGGACCACGAGGGACGCATGGGTGCCATGAGGGTGGCTTGTCCAAGGGGTACCGTGAGGGCATGGACCAGTCGCGGGTACTGCGAGGGCGCGGACCGGCCGCGAGGGCACGGACCGGCCTCGAGGGTGGGGACTGACCGTGACGGCGGGGACCGGCCGTGAGGGCGTGGACCATCCATGAGGGCGTAGGCCTGCCATGGGGCGCGGACTGTCCGCGGGGTGGCAGACCGTTCGCAGGGTGGCGGACCGGCTGCGGGGCAGCGGACTGGCCGCGGGTCGGTGGTCCGACCGTGGGTAGGCAAACCAGTCGTGGGGTGGCGGTCCGGAAGTGGGATGGCAGTCTGACAGCAGAGGCTTGATGGATGGTGGAGGAAGCTCGGAGGGGCACAGTGAGGGTGGCTAGACTCGGGGCGGTGCGGAGTAGTTGAGGCCACGGGTGGTGGCGTCGTTTCCTTCATCGCCTTCGTCATCTTCATCCATTGTGAAGAACACACAATTCAACACAAGAATTATAGAGAGGACGGGCCATGTTAGTTTAGCCCACACTCTCCATATTAAAGTGGTATCAAGCGGCTATTATACTTGAATCACATGAATATTAAGAACAGGTAAGGGAAAATAATTCAAACACCCTCCCTACAAGCTTCCTCAATTTAATCATTCCCAATCCCACAAAGTAAAAACATCCGCAGATCAATCTAAAATAGAGAGTTGATCCGTATTCATTTTTTTAGAAGACAAGAACATGGGAATATAAAATCACTTATAAATAAACCCATACCTCGGTTTTTTCGTTGACATTGGTGCGAGAAGAAAGTATGGACATTGATTCGTCGTAGATGAAGACGTCCCACGTCGGAAGAAATCCTGGGTAAGAAGGTTGAAGTCGAGGTTGGCATTCTTCGTTGGTGGAGCATTCTTTGTTGGGAGGTGAAGTTCTTCATTGGAGAACTTTATTTTTCCCAAGGCTCTCTCCTCTACCAATTCCACCCAACAAAAAGAAATAGGAGCCAATATAATTAACTTAAGAAGTAATTATGTTGGCACACCCAAGTTGGCATAATTAATGTACTGCATTGGCACAATTAATTAGCTAAATTAATTGGCCCAATTTAATGGCTCAATTTAATAGAAGGGGTTGAGTATTGGGGAGTTGGGAGGTTTCTCCCCATTTAATGAGTGAGTTGAGAGGTTTAGGCCTTGGGTGGTCCCCACCACCATAACTTCTCATGGGAGGTTAGGTTCGGGTGGTCCCCACCCCCATAACCTCTCATGGGAGGTTAAGGTTTGGGGGTCCCCACTACCAACTTCCAAATGGAGTGGTTACAACAAAAACAATAAAATAAAATGTTGCAAAATTTTATTTTTATTCTATTATTTCATGAAAAATCCAAAAACTAACTTCCACCCTTGACCAACTGCCATCGAGGTGAAAGTATGGGCGCTGCATGTTCAACGGTGCCCTTAGATTTCAATTCTGAGCACCGGTTCAAAAGTTGGAAAAACCCACTCGCACGTTTACTAAACGTACCTAAAAAAAAGTTCATAAATCCATTCTAGTCACTTCGGGCCTCGGAATCACGCGCCGTCAATTTTCATGGACTCATAAAATTCCCATATAATTAAAAAAAAATACATGGAATTTTCGGGTCCTTACAGTGTAATATAATGTATTTCTCTCATGATATCTCGTAAAGAAAGATGCATACTTGGTGTCATCATCCTTACATGGTTTATTTATTCTTTCAATGACCATTCAAGATAGAATTACCTTCTTCTACTATGGCCATGTACACAATAATGGTGCTATTTTAATTTTCAATTGGGCTTGATAAATCTCTTCTTTTCAAAAGTGATAAATATTGTCTTGGACATTCAATCAATATCATACCACCAATGACACACCAAATGCAAGCTACCTAGCCACAATATAAATGTCATTCTTTTCATATTTTACCAAATTATGTAATAAAATGATACATAATGATAATTATCTCAAGTTGATAGACCAATACACCTGATCATAAATAGGATAATCCAATGACACCAGATACATGTAATGTTCCTACTGGCAGGCTAGTCCTTGTGATATCATCTAATTGATATCACCAAGTGTGAACTTTATAAGAAAAAGTATCAATTATTATGATCCCATAACATCTGATGGTTATAAATCATATCCTTCCCATCAGTGTGATATATCTAGACCATAAGGAAAAAAATTAGATTACTATCATAGTATCTTTGAGTCATCATGATATCTTAGAACTTCTATAAACTTTTGATATAAAAAATAATATAAGAACATTACCATTTAAATAGTGGATGCAGAAGTATAAATATTGTTATATTAATAATAAATCATGTATAAATATCTATATACATGATATAGTAATAAAAATGTACTATTCAAGTTGGGTATAGGGCACCCACTTTCACAAAAATACCTACCCACCAGTGTGGTGGTTCGGAATAAATCAACAATAGAATAAGAGGAAATGATAGATACTCAAAGTTTAAGTGATTATCATACTTGAACTAATAAAATAAAGTATTTATCTAGTGTAAAAATAGATAATATAATTACTTCAATCAAGGTAGGGTCTATAATACATTTTTTGTTTCAGATTCATCTCAAGGGAGGATATAACTTTCCTGTTATTAGTGCGGTGGAATGATGCATTTGAAGTCGGATAATCCTGATTAGAATAAGATGTATCGTTAATGTGTGAATTTTAGACACTTGAAGAGATTTTTCAAGGAATGAAATATTAAATCTTATAATCCTATGTGAGGATTGAGGATCTATTCTAAGAGATTGAACCATATTGAATTTGGTTTGTAGGTGATAACAAGTGGTAATCCTTATTGATGAAAGATGCAAAAAAATAAAGGTTTGTTTTTTGTTGATCATATGCTTGAATAATCAAAATTAGAGTCTCCAATGGTATGAGAAACCATTCTTATTATGTATATTATGATATCTTCTATATTTGATATATTCGTATCTTATTCATCAATTTTTTATAAGTAGTGAATAGTTAAGTATCACCTATTGACATTAAAGAGTGAGGATGTTCCAAAGAAATGTTTTATGATCATATTTAAACATTACACAATTTTTGTAATGTTAATTAGGATTATGAATTACCCCACTATTTTATATCACTAATTAACAATATATTTCCTAAATACCTTAACTCTTTTTTTTATTGTATTTGTGGATGATATATTTATTTAATTGGGTTTAAAATAAGTTAATAGAATATATTTAAATATTTTTTTAAAAAATCATTTTTGGAAACATTGATTTTATACAAATTCAATGTTAGTTTTGGATTAAAGAGGTGAATTTATTAGGTTATTTTATCCTTGGTAATATTGACTTTATTAGTCTAGGGAAGGTGGGAACGGTGATGTCTTGGTATAAAATGAAGAATTTTTTTGAAATTCATAATTTTATTATGTTGGAAGAGAATTATAGAAACTTAATTCATGTTTTTCTTCAAATTTATAATCACTAATTAATACATTTAATTTAATTTTTGTGAAGTTTAATTTGGTAGAGAAGTTCCAATAATCATATAATGATCTAAAGAGAAATTTAAAAACTGATCTAGCGTATATCTTACTTAAAACTGGAAATGGGTATTCAGTGTAGTGTGATGCATCAAGAGTAGGTTTGGGATGCATTATCATGTGATGAGAGAATATGGAGGAATAAAGATAAAGATAATTTTGACCATATGAAATGAATTATCCAACCCATGACTTAGAGTTGCCAAATTTTTCTATGAATTAAAGAGTTAGAGGAATTAATTATTTGGTGATAGATTCATGGTATATTCCATATTTAAAATTTTGAAGTATATTTTCTCCTAGATGGAATTAAACTTAAGGAAAATACTATAGGTTGAATATTTATATACTTTTGACTTTGAGTAATATTATATGTTAGGAAAGGGTAATTCTATAGTGGATACCTTGAGTAGGAAAACACAAGAGGTAAAAGAATTTAATATGAATGGTAGTTAATGGGTTTGATGGTGAGTATACATCTAGAGGATCATGCATAGGATTTACGTATGGTTTCATATCAAATTGACATCACTTTCATGATTTTAGATCAAGTAAAAAAATATAAATGATTAATATTAAATGTAAAAGGATTAATAATAGCCTAAATGGTGGGGATACCATTGATAGGTGGTCTCTAGTTATGGATTTTATGATCTATTATAAGGATAGAATGATGGTCCCATTGGTTTTTATAGAAGAGTTTATAAAATAATTACTCGATTTGGGTGGTTCATTTAGGGGTAAGAAAGATATATTATAATATCAGATGATAGTTCCAAGGGTAGGAATAAATAAGGTTATAAAAATGTTTATATATCAATGTTTTATTTTACAATTATTAAAGGATGAACACCAATTCCATACATGATTTTAGTATTATTATTATTTTCCTATATTGATACAGAAATTTGAGAATATCATGGTTTATATTATAGTTGATTTAATGAAGTTACCATAAAAGAATAATTCTATTTGGGTTATTATAGACAGAATTATGAGATTATATCACTTATCACCTATTTAGGAGGAATTTTTGTCAAAAAAAATTGAGTATGTTATATGCGAAATAATTAGTGAAGCATCATCGAGTTACTTTATCTATCATATTGAATAGAGACCCTCAGTTTACTTAAAGATTTTGGAGAAGATTGTTGAAGTATATGAGTAATCAATTAAATATTAATACATAGTATTTTCCTCAAATAGAAGATAAATCAAAATATAATATATAAACATTGGAGTACATGATTTTTTGTTTGATTTTGGGAGATCATGGGAGGATCATATTCCTCTTGTAGAATTTATATATAAAAATATCTATTAAACATCAATTTGGATGGTTTCTTTCAAAACATTGAATGAAAGTTCATGTAAATCACCTATATGATGGGATGAGGTGGGAGAAAGGTCACTTCTGGGACCCATCTAGTGTTATATTATTTTGAGAAGTGTTTTTTCAACAAAGGAATTACATATTCTAGAAGGTTTGTCTATAAAAAATATATTTTAAAACCTAATGGAGACACAGGTAGTCGAATTGGGATGTTTGAAAGTAAAATTAGCTATGGAAGTATGAAAAATAGATCTATACGAGGAAGTATTAAAGGATGTACTAACTCATATAGTATTAAATCTTATGGTTATGTGTATAAGGAACCAACCTTAAATAATACATATTCTAATTATTTTAAAATTATAAATCACTTTATTTTCCCAATGATCTTTTAATTTTAGAGTCTTAGATAATTAGGAAAATCACTTACATTGTAAACCCATACATTACAAGTGGAAAATTATACTTTGTATCCATGTTTTCCACCAAAGGAAACACTTTTAAAATATAACATGTTTTCGTTTCATGACATATCTTCACAAATTTGATCTTGACCTCATCCTTATCTCTACTCTTCCATAAGATCTGATGAAAAACATTTTAAAAACAAAGTATGATCACAAAAATATCAATAAAGGAAATAAAAAAACATTATTTTAGTGAAAACACATAAAAATATTTCCTTAAAAACATACCTTTTACCCCAAAAAAGGAATCATATTTTCAAAAGGATAATTATCTTACCTTTTGAAAATTAAAAAAAATCCTAAAAACTCATTTTCAAGAACATAAAAGTTAAATATGTAACTTGGGACATTATTTTTATTATCACATTTACAAATTTAGTAACCAATATGGTTGACCTCTAACTCCATAGTAACCAATTCATTAGAGGTTATAACGTAACCACCCATCCTTGTTTTATCACAGAACCACCAGTCATTGGTTAATAAATTAACCACCCATCCTTGGTTCATCACAAAACAAACTGGAATTGGTTTATAAAAGAACCTCATATCATCATAACAAAATCCCAAGAACCATACCACAATCAAAAATCATGAATGATTATATTATAAAAATAGTATTAATGAAAATATCCCTTTTATTTTTAAATCACATATTTTTTTAAAATCTTTGAACATAAAAAGGAAAAAATATTTGAAAATAAATATATAAAATTCTAAATTAATCTCAAATAATTAAGGAATCATGAAAATGGTAAAACCATTTCATGATATATAAGTTAAGAAAACATTCCTTTTTGAGTATTATAAAAAATTAAAGAGGATCATTAAAAGATTATTTTTAAAATAAAGCCTCTTAAATAAAACCTTAAAAAATTCATTTTTTAAAAAACTTTAGAGAAAATAAAAAATTATATTTTTAAATTATTCATGTCCATATAAATAAATACATAAAAATAATTTTAAAAAACATGCACATGAATGATAAAGATCCTGAAAATAAATATTTAAAACATTTAAAATGAGGTTTTTTAGTTAAAGAGTCTCTTACAAATATCATAACATTTAAGTGAGTGTTAATTAAAAGATTAAATTATATGTATCAGTTATAAATCAATATAAAACAAGTGTAAATACAACATAAGATAATAAAAAATCATTTCACACATAATCTAATCATGAAAAAATCAATGAAGTAAATTTTTATCTCAATGAAAGGCAATTCAGTTTAGAATTCCCTTACATTGAGTCCAATTTTCCATGTACTTTATTTATCATCCTAAATA
Source organism: Viscum album (assembly GCA_963277665.1). Classification (NCBI taxonomy): domain Eukaryota; kingdom Viridiplantae; phylum Streptophyta; class Magnoliopsida; order Santalales; family Viscaceae; genus Viscum; species Viscum album. The sequence continues at coordinate 239,353,523 of OY728120.1, forward strand.
ATAAACATGTATTAATTATTTAATTTATTAAGAAACTTTTATAGATTTTTTATTCCTTTATTTCCATTATTACGATGTTATATACATATTTATGATTTATTATGTTTTTATCAGCCATTTTGAGGATATTTGTTTCGTAAGTCCAAAATGATTTTGGTAAGTTGACTATGGTAAATGGGGTCATTAATAAATCTTATCCAGAATTATAATTATGAAATAAATATCATTTTTATACATCAATTTTACTTTTTAATACTTCCATTAAATATGGTTATGAAAAATGAATTATGTTACAATCATGGAGATGGTAGGTCGTATGTATGCATGAGTAACATTTTCATTTTTTAACGGTCATTATGGAAAGAAGGTAAGTATCATTTTATATTTAAATAATGATAATAATATCATTTATATATCATGTTATTTATTTAAATATACTTATATATATTATCCATTTGAAGTGGTGATGAAAACCATATCACATCGCTTTGTAGAGGTGGTAGTCCACACGTACGCACGAACGACGTTATCATTTTTCTGTGCATAGAAAGGTAAGATAATAAATGATATATTATATTATAATAATGATAAATGTTTCATTAATATAATATATAAACATTAATTCCCTCATTATAACTAGTATTAATAGATAGTTATAGAAAATGAATTACATCGGTTCACGAGGTGGTAGTCTACCTTACACACAAATGATAAATTGTTTTCCCATTTGATGGAAGTGGAGGTGGATATGGGTCATGAAACTAATATAATAAAATATAATTATAGGTAGTATATTATATTTATTATTTATATATGGTTTAGTAATATTTGGAGGATGTGTAAGAAGAAATAAAATAAAAACACTTGATTAAAAATGATACCTCTTCTTCAGACAACCTCCTTTTCTTAACTCCTTAAGACCACTAAGGTTGGTTTTATTCCCAAAATAAAGACTATAGAATTATTTTATGGATTCTATGAATGTATTTTTGGTATATATTTTTCAAACCAAAAGTATTTTTATGTGTGAATAAATGAGAAGAAGAGGTGTCCTTTTATTGGAGAGGCTAGGGGAACTCTTAGAATTTCTCAAAATATTAAATTATTATAAATTAATTTTCAATTAAAAATAGATCCAAAGTGATTTATTTAAAATATAATATGATTATGGGTCTAATTAACCTAATTAAATAAAATTTATATAATTTTTTACTATATTTATACCCTCTTTTGGTATCAACCCTTATTCAACCACTTTAACTCTAACCGCGACAGCATGGATTTTTACTCTTTGAGGGTTAATATAGTTACTATAAAATAAAAAAATACCAATAAACAGATCATGTATGAAATTTTTAACCTAAAAAAATAATTTTACCTAATTTAATATTTTTATAAATTTTATATCATTTAATAAAATAATATTTACTATAAAATATTCATAATATCAATTTTAAGGACTACTCATTACTTTGACTATAATAATATTGATAAAATAGTTATAATTCAAAAAAACTATTTTATTATATCCATAAAATGTAAATTTAATATATAAATTTATTTTATGAAATTAATTATCTCAAATTATTTTTATTTTAATATTTTTAATAACATTTATTTTATATTTCCATTAAAAAATTACTGCATCAGGATTGTGTAAACATTTAAGGCAATTATTTATTCACTAAAATTTAAAAATAAATTAAAAATATGAAGATAAATATTTTATAATGAAAATAACTATTTATATTTTAATATATCCTATGGATAACCCCATATTAAAATGTTATAGTTATTAAAAATATGAGTGTGACATATTTTAATTTTCATTAAATAAAATATTATAAATATCATAATCACTTAAAATGGAATAAAAAGACCATATATTTGAAACTTGAATTATTATAGATAAATATTACTCAAAAAAATTATATAACATTTTAGGGTCATTTTAAAGTCCTTATCATTTTATTTTTACCCTTAATTACCTGATTTACCCTTTACTATGGTAACAAAAATTACTAAGGTTATTATCCATATAGTTTAAAAATAAATGTGACCAATTTACTAAATTTATACCTCTATATTATAAATAGTAAATCCATTTTTAAAAATTTAAAACACATATTTTCATCATTTAATTTAAAATTAAATCAGAAAAACACAATGAAAAACAGTTTTTTAGAAAAAAATCCCTTTTTAAATATAAAATATTTTCATAATAAATTAAAGTATAAAATACATTTAAAATACCATAATTGGATTATTTTAAATCAAAATTAACATATTAAATTTTAAAACTAATCAAAAATATAGTTTTTATTTTTAAATACTTGAAAAATACAGTTTTCAATAAAAATCAGTATTTTCACTTTTCATTTAAAAATAAAACTCTTCAAAATATTCTCAAATTTTCATCATAATATAATTTTGATATGATGATTAAAATATGGTATTTATTTAATTAAATAAAATTTATAAATTTTCCATAAATTAATTATATTTTTCATTCACAAAACCAAAAAAACTATTCTTGAAGAAAGTGTATTTGAAGTATAAAATGATTTTACTAAAATTAAATGATTAATTTTATAAGTGTTAATTATTAAATTATTAATGATTAGGGACATTTTATATTTAATAATTTAGTTAATACTATTCATTCCCACCCATTTAACGGCTATGTTATAAAGGACACAAAATAAAAATATTTAGTTGTCCGTTTAATCCTGGTGTTGCATATCTTGTACTCTATATAACATAGTATTTACTTTTAAAAAATGATTTTACATTATCCCCCCACCATTTGGAAATTTAATACTTGTAATTTTTAATTGTTTCTTGATTACTAAGGTTCAAATTTTCAAAATATTTTTATTGAAATCCCATATTGTAAAAAGGATTTATAAAAATTCCACTTAAAAAGAAAGAAAGAGAAGTTAAAAGGTCATATATAATAACACATACTAGGTTTCCATGTAGAAAAACATAGCCATGGAAGATAAAATATAACTCCCAAGTACTAATAGATAGTGATAGAGAACATGGTCATGAGAAAGAAAATAGTCAAAAAACCAGAAATTTATAATGGGTTAAAAGTTCATTGATTTCCTTATAAGAAAAGTAAATGGATAACATTTTTATTTCAATATCACTTTCATAGAGTTAAGGAGTTACATTAATACCCTATCTAATAAAATTAGTAAATATACTTACTTTACAAGTAGAGTTTCATTATTTAATCAATTTCCACCATAATCTTATACTTTTCTCCAATTGATGAGTATTTAAGGTGAATTTTTCATGCCTCGAGCATTAGAATAAACTTATATGATTCACTAAATCCAAAAAAATGAAGAAAATTTATTCCACATATATTTAGAAATTAAAAAAAACCAAAAAAATAGTATAAAAAAGATAATTTACAAAAAAAAAATAAACCATTTTATGATGAAAAAATACTTTAATTACCAAAATTCAACAGTAATACCAAATGTTTAACATAGATTTTTCAATAAACAATTTCCCTTAAAATCCCTCAAAATAGTGAAAAATAAGAATGAAACCCAAAATTCAAAAGGATTTGATCACATAGTCTTCCAAGATTATTTTAATATTTGTCTCCAAATAACATCAATTACTCTCATACAAAAAAAAATATACCAAAATCATGTAATCTCCAAGAAATGCTAAAAATTTTCATACATAATAAAGCCACAACAAAGTAATTTAACCTTTATTCCTCAAATAAAATATTATAGTACTATATTTACCTTATTCCTATAATTCTTTCTGAAATTATAGTGATCTTCTTCCAAAATAACATCAATCAATTAATTTCCAAATAAATTTTTAATCCCAGGTTATTCTATACAATAATACATATATTCTCAAAAATAAACATATTATCCATCCATAAAATTATTTAACTAAAAATAAAAAACCCATACTAACCAGGAAATCATGTAGGCCAATGGTAGGTGATGCACCCTTGTCTCCCTTTGGTTGTGGGTTCAAACCTTGCAGCCTTTCCAGATGTGATGGGTTTCCACATGGTCTGTAGGCTATCCTTTTCTAAAACTATATAATTCTTATAACATTCCAAAAAATATGATAAAATCCTAAAAATAACCTTAATATATTCAACATTAACATGATATTTTAACCTATAAGTTTCTCTGATACTTTTCATTTTGTATCCCAAAAAGTAATGACCCATAATTACCTCAAAAAAATAAATGTCTCCAAAAATATCATTAGTCGCCTTAAGATTTCATAACCTAATTCCATAAAAGGTATTTTTAAGACATTTATCTTATAGTAAGCCTTAAAATTATAAACCCATGATTTTATCCATAACTCTTAAGATAACCTCACCTAAAAACATACTAATCTAAAAACTTATCTAAACTCTACTCTAATACCAACTGTAAGGGCCTGGCCTTAAACAATACATATTCTAGTTATTTTAAAACTATAATCACTTTATTTTCCAAGATATGTTTTAGGTTTAGATTTTTATAGAATTAGGAAAAATCCTTACATTATAAACCTATACATTACAAGTGGAAACCTATACTTAGTATCCATTAATTCACCAAAGGAAACACTTTTAAAATAAAACATCTTTTCTTTTCATGACATATCTTCAAAATTTTGATCTTGAACTCATCCTTGTCCCTACTCTTCCTTAAAATCCTATGAAAATAATTTTAAAAATATTTTATAAGCACAAAAATATTAGTAAGGGACATAAAATAAATGAAACTATTTGTTCAGTGAAAATACATAAAAATGTTTCCTTAAAAACATACCTTTTATCGAAAAAAAAGGGATCATATTTTCAAAAAGGTCATTATCTTAACTTTTCAAAATCAAACAATTTTCATGAAAAATCATTAGCAAAAACATAAAAGTTAAGTAGTTAACTTGGGACATTGTTTTCCATATCACTCTTAAAAATGGAGTAACCAATATGGTCGACCTCCAACTCTTGAGTACCCAACGAATTAGAGGTTATAACGTAACCACCCATCCTTGGTTTATCATAGAACCACCAATCATTTGTTAACAACGTGACCACCCATACTTGGTTTATCATGTAACCACATGTCATTGGTTTATAAAAAAACCACCCATCATCATAAATAATTCCCAATAACCTTATCTCAATCATAAAGCATGAATGCTTCCATTATAAAAATATTCTTAAGGAAAACCTCCTTTTAATTTTTAAATCACATATTTTTAGAAAAGTTTCACACATAAAAAGGAGTATATTTTATTTGAAAATAACTATATAAAATTTTAAAGGAATCCTTAAAAAATTAATTCATCATTGAAGTGGGAAAATACCCTCATGTCATATAAGTTAAAAAGCATTCCTTTTTTACTATTATAAAAAATTAAAGATGAACTTTAATAGATGATTTTTAAATGAAATTTCCTTACATAAAACCTTAAAAATAACCTTTTTGAAAAAAATTGAAAGAAATTTGAAAAATACCTTTTTAAATAATTCATGTCCATATAAATAAATAAATAAATATAATTTTAAAAAAATGGGCATGAAAGATAAATATTTAGAAAATAAATCTTTAAAACATTTAAAATGATGTTTTTTAGTTAAAGAGTCCCTTATAATTATCTTAAAATTGAAGTGAGCATTGATAAAAATAATTTATTATGTGTATAAAATTTAAATACACATAAAAAAAAGTGTAGATATAACATATGATAATAAAATTTCATTTCACACATAATCTTATCATGAAAAAAATCAATGAAGTAGTATTTTAACACAACGAAAGGAAATTGAGTTAAGAATTCTATTAACTTGAGTACAATTTTCCATGTACTTTCTTTATATTAAGGAATAATAAATATGTAATAATTATTTCCTTGACTAAGAATATTTTTCAAGTTTTTTATTCTTTTTATACCCTATATTACAATGTTATATACAATTAAATTATTAATTAACTTATCATCGATCGTTTTGAGGATATTCATTTCATAATTCCAAAATGACCATGGTAGGTTGAATATGGTAAACCAGGTCATTAGTAAATCTTATATAGAATAATAATCAATACATAAACATCATTTTTATACATCAATTATAATTTTAAATACTTCCATTTAATATGGTTTTGAAAAATGAACAACATTACAATCATGGACACGGTAGGTCGTACGTATGCATGAGTAACGTTTTTATTTTTCAAAAATAATTATAGAAAAAAGGTAAGTATAATTTTATATTTACATAATTTTCATAATATAATATATATATATATATATCATTTTATTTCTTTAAATATACTTATATATATCATCCATGTGAAGTAGTAATGAAAAATAAATCACATACCTTCGTGTAGGTGGTAGTCCACACGTATGTAAAAACGACGTTATCATTTTTATGTGCATGGAAAGGTAAGAAATTAAATGACATATTATCTTATTATAATGATAAATATGTAATTAACATAATATATAAACATTTATTTCATAATTATAACCATCCTTAAGAGACGAAGATGGAAAATGATTTACATCGGTTTGTGAGGCGGTAATCCATCGTACACCGGAATGATGAATTCTTATCCCATTTGATGGAAGAGAAGATGAATAAGGGTCATGAAGCTAACATAATAAAATTTAAATATATTTATTTTATTTTATTTATTATTCTATCATAGTTTAATAATATTTTTGAGGAGTTGGGAGAAGAAATAAAACAGTAACACTTGATTAAAAATGATACATCTTCTTCAGACAACCTCCTTTTCTTGGCACCTTAAGACCACTAAGGTTGATGTTATGCCTAAAATATGGACTCTATAATTATTTTAGGTATTCTAGGAAATAATTTTGGTAGATATTATCTGAAACAAATGGTTTTTATGTGTAAAAAATGATAATAAAGGGTTCCCTTTTATAGGAGAGGGGAGGGGCACTCTTGGAATTTCTCAAAATATTAAATTATTATAAGTTAATTTTAAATTTAAAATGGATCCAAAGTGATTTATTTAAAATATAATATTATTATGGGTATAAATAAACTAATAAAATAAAATTTAGATAGGTTTTGACTATATTTATATGTTTACCTTTTGGTTTTAACCCTTATTTAACCCCTTTAACTCTTACCATGACTACATGGATTTTTACACTTTGAGGATTAATATAGTTACTATAAAATATCAAAAAATACATAAATGGATCATGAATGAAATTATAAACCTCATCCCAATAATTTGGATTAATTTTATATTTTTATTAATTTTATATCATTTAATAAATTATTATTTACCATAAAATATTCATAATATTAATTTCAAGGACTATTCATTTTTATGACTTTAATAATATATTAAAAATATTTATAATTTGAAAAAAATATTTTATTAAATCCAGAATATTTCAAGGTCATATATAAAAATTATTTATTACATTAATTATCTCAAATTATATTTATTTTAATATTTTTCATAACATTTATTTGATATTTCCAATAATAAAATAATTTCTACATCAGTGTTATGTAAGAATTAAAGGTAATTATTTCTTCACTAAAAATTAAAAATAAATAAACATGATTAAGATAAATATTTTATATTTAAAATAAATATTTATAATTTAATATATCATCTGGATAACTCCATATTAAAATGTTATGGTTATTAAAAATATGAGTGAGACATCTTTGACTTTTCTTTAAATAAAATATTATAAATGTCATAATTACTTTAAAATTGAATCCAAAGGCTATATATTTGAGACTTGAATAATTATGGGTGAATATTAATCATCCAATAAAATTGGATCAAGTGTTAGGGTCATTTTCTAGTCCTTATCATTTTATTTTTACTCTTAATTATCTGATTTACCTTTTATCGTGGTAACAAAAATTACCAAGGTTATTATCCATATTGTTCAAAAATAAAGGTGACATGTTTCAAAATTTGAAAATTTGGATTCCAAATATGTAATTAATTTTTTAAAATTTAAAATACTGAAATTTATATAATTAATTTAAAATTAAATCGGCAAAACGCAATGAAAAATATTTTTTCAAAAAAAAATCCATTTTAAAACATAATATGTTTTCATAATAAATTAAAGTATAAAATTAATTTAAAGAACATAATTGGGTTATTTTAAATCAAAATTAACATGTTAAATTTTAAAACTAATTGAAAATATAGTTTTAATCTTTAAATACTTGAAAAATACAATTTTTAATAAAAATTGTTATTTTTCTCTATTCATTAAAAAATCAAATGATTCAGAAAATTATCAAAATTTCACCATAAGATAATTTTGATATTCTAATTTAGAATATTATATTTATTTCATTAAATAAAATTCATAAAATTTCTTGAAATTAATTATATTTTTTGTTCACAAAACCAATAAAAATAATTCTTGAAGAAAGTATATTTAAAGAATAGAATGAATACTAAAATTAAGTGTGTGATTTTATAAGAATTAATTAATAAATTATTAATGAGTAGAAAATTTTTATATTTCATAATTCAGTTAATAATATTAATTCCCACCAATTTAAGGTCTAAGTTATAATAGACACAAAATAATAATATTTAGTTGTTTGTTTAAGCTCAGTGTTGTGTATCTTGTATACTATCATACAAAGTATTTCCTTTTAAAAACTAAGGATGATAAAATGTGAGAATATAATGTAAATTTGAAAGGATATATAAGAATCACCATTGGTATATGTAAGATTAGATCACATTATTCACCAGGTTTTGAAAAGTTAAGGCGGTGTAAGATCTGGTGGCTTTGACTAGATAGACGGTATTCTATTTATATTGGAAGATGATGGGAATAATATATAAAGATATGATGGTGGTGGAACTATATCTACCAGTATATATGGTCTATAATAGGACTAGTGGTATCACTTGTTTTGTAATCAATTATTGCAATATTGTAATCACTATATCCTATTAGAAATAAGGAGAAGCAGTAATTATCTCCAAGAGTAGGATAACATTTCAAACCAGGATCAAATTCGGGTAGGGGTGAATTTCCCAGGTACTGTAGCAGTACTGTAGTAGGTACTGTTGCAGCGGCGGCACTATAGCAGCAGCAGCACTATAGCGGCGGAGGGACTGTAGCAGATACTGTAGCGGTGGCGGTACTATAGCAGGTAATGTAGCAGCACAGGTACTGTAGCAGTACTGTTCACCGAGGGGTCCTTTGGGCCAAAAAATGGGCTTTCAAGCCTTGTATTTAGGCCACTTGGCCTTGGGCCTTCGGGCTATGTAATTGGTCTCCCTCTACCTAGTCTAAAAAAAATAGGTCTTTACTTTCAAATAATAAATTGAGGCTTCGGCCCCAACCTTTTAAAAACAAATTGTGTTGTTTCATGTTGTGAGTGAGTGAATTCATTATTCTGCTTGTGAATGTTATAGATCATATGCTGGTGATTATAGTGATTTGACATGAGATATTGGAGCATAGTTCCTTCATCAAAACTTTGTAATCTGGTGATTCCAAACACCAAAACTTCTAACCTTTTTCCATAAGTGAGGATTTATAATGAATTCTAGAATTTGGGTCCTTATCACAAAACTAATTTATGAAGCTGACATAACCAAATGTTTTATAAGTTGTTAAAAACCAAAAATGAGTAATCAATATTCCAGAAACATTACTAAAACAACCAGCCATCTAACTACAACATCAGTGTGGAGGTCAAACTTTCTCCTAAGATATGTGAAACAAATACACAAATGTCCAGTGGCTAATGATATACTTTTTAATACATTAAATATAGTGAGTAAATGTTTCATTTCCATTGGGTATCCATGAAATTTTTTAGTATAAATACTTAGTTGGGTGCCACTAACTGTGTATCAACACACATGGTGATATAGAAAGTATATGAATAAATATGTATACACATTTTCATAAATATTTCAAAATAGATTTACAGATAGTCAAAAATCATAGCAGCAGTCACCAAATAAATAAGTCAATTTAAGATTAAGAGATGACAAGAGAGAGTAGGAATTATTTTCCACTAATAAATTAAATAGATATCATATCATAATAGAAGATAAATAATTTTTAGTTAAAACAGTTAAACCTAATTAAATACAATCTTATAATCCAAGTATTATATCTATCCACCATAAGTCATTTTTCTATTAATGATGTTTTTCTATATCCATCCTCTATAGGTGGATATATACATGTGTGTGTGTGTGTGAATGAATTATCGCCCCCATGAGGATATATAATACTAACCTAAGAACCATAAAAATATATCCCCGAGATGGTTGTCCATTACACCTCAAGCGCACCACCCAATATGCCAGAGGCTAGCAACTAGAAGCGGTGTTCTAATAGAGGTACAGTGGGGAGACTGTACCCTCTAGATTAGTAATAAAATACAGTGGAATAAATAATAAATAAATAAATTGTAATAGAAATAATTGATCATCAATAATAAATGAATGAATGGTCATTCATGAACATTCCATAATGTTCAAAAACAAACATACAACAGGTATAGGTAAACAATATACAAGTAAAAGATAAAGCCACAAGGTCCATATCCACAAGAATCTTGAGATATGGCCTAGTCCTATACTCCAAATAACCCACATAAATTCATAATAGCACAAACGTAAATTATGAACCAAAACCTATAACCACGAGTCTTGTTTAGTTACCCCAATGAAATGGTAGCCTGAACAGGGTGTGAGATATACTCAGTAGGTCACCACCAATGGTGTATAAAGATATATAGTCCATGAATATGAAATAAACAATGGGAATTTATATCAAATAAAGTGGTAAATAATAAATAATAATATGTCAATCTTGGTTTCATCAAAGACACCTAACCAACCATACCTACTTTGGCCTAAATTAGAATGTCTTTTCACACTTACCATTATGTATATATATGCATATGTATGATAATCATTTTCATAGATATACATTCATCGGTGTAGACCCAAGTTTTAGTACCCAGGGTGTCCACATGATAGGATCACATATCAGATAAGGGATTTCACGCATAGGGTTCCATACCCATAATCAAAATCTAAGGGACCATATGATATAAAGGTAATAATAAGGATGGATTTAATGTGTAATTAAGGAATCCTTGACCACAACAGGTCAAGCCAACTTCTTGTATTAACTCATGCAGTTTGGATATAGGGGTATAATTCTAATATAAGGGGTAAACTGGAGGCATTCCACTAGAATAATGTATAATCGAGTCAATAGAGCATGTCCATAGTAAATCTTGGACTAAGAAATACTGGGGCCTGAGGGGAGAATCCATGGTGCCTCCTATCTAAAGAAATAAACTGAATCCAAGGAGTGTATCCAAGGAATTTTAATATTCAGATATAAGTTAAGTGAAACATTGGTACTAAATAGAGTTATTCACATATAATAAGAAATTAAAAAAAATACATTGTGGTTATCTCCCTTGGAAACAATCCTGATGAATTGGGGTGGCGTCCTCTGAGTGCTTAAGTAATTCCCTTAGGAATCCAAGGCTTGCTCAAGTCTGATCACTCCTATAATAAGGAAATGGTCCATATTAGTAATAGAAACCTTACATATAATAGATCATAACTAGTGATGAAAAACATCAATTCTATTTTAACATTGGATTACATTCACTCCATTTAACATTTCATTTATTTAAACTTTATGCTTCAATTAACTAGTGGAAGGAAAGTATCCAAGAAATCATAAATAGGAATTAAACTATGCCAACTTACTACTTCCATTCAATCTAATTTATTTTCTTTCCATTTATAATTAGAAAAGGTTTGAAGAGGTTTCATACCTTTAATCACTTTATTTAAAATTAATAAGATCCAAGCTAAACATTTTTTTCCCAATCATAATGTGTCAAGTCATTCAATTAATTTAATTAAATCAATGAGGAATTTGACCCAAACACACCAATGGGAATTTCATTTATTAATATAAAAATGGGAATATTGGAATATTTATGGAACACCTAAAGGGGTGGCTCAATTTTAGTTCATTAGACTCCAACCATAATAAAAGATTTTAATAGGGAATTTAAATTCCATATTAGACAACTAATTTAAGTAAATTTGATTTTAGGGTCAAATAATGGGTTAAATTGATGCGTGATACAATGGTGACACTTATAAATTGATGTGAATTGAGGTAAAATTCATATACCACCTACCTCATGATTAGGATGGTCCAATCATCTAATACCAGGATTTGATTCAATCTAAAAAGATGGAAATTGAAAGAATCATCGAATTCCTTAAAAATAGGGGAAAATAGATCGCATGGATTTAGAATTATGTATGATGAAATATTTAAAAATAAGAAGGAATATGAATCGTAGACTTGCGAATAATATTCCAATGCACCTAATGGTGATGAAATAGGTCCAAAATTAAGGAAATACACCCATGGAAGAGGAAGGGAGAGGTGATCATGCAGGGGACCTTCTAGTCATGAATGGAGGAGGAAAAGAGGCGTAAACCCTTAAAGGGTCAAATGGAATAATCATCATTTTTACCCTTTAATTATGCACACATTTTTTCCACACGGTTTTTCTACTCATGCACCAACCATGTGTCTCACACTTTCCAAGTGTTTTAACTCACATGGTTTGGCCACACAGTCAAGAAAACTATGTGCCAACCATGCCTTTGGCACTACCCAACTCCAAACCCTACACAAGCGAGGTGGACAGTTATAGAAATTGTGTGCAAGTCATGTGGTTCACCTCTGAAATAAACTGTAGTGATATTGCGTAATTGTTTTCCCTACCTTTAATGGTTTAAAAATATATGTGACACCCCTTATAGGGTTGCATGGTTTCTCCTAAGGAGTTGTAAAGTTTAAAAAAAACTGCGCGCCCAGTCTATTTCTCTCAGAAAGCGAGGTTTAGGATCCCAGTGGTCCCGAAACACATCTAAACTTATGAAATACCTATAAAACATTAAAACTTATCCAAAAATAACACTTTTAATTATTCAATATCTGATTATCACATTCTAAGACTCCATTTAAGATTTGGAACATCCACCAAATGAAATATTCAATTTCCTTTAGGATTCTCCACCTGTCCAAAACACAGGATGTTATAACAACCACACCTTAGAACTTACCATCCCTGAAAATCCTTTGGGAAAAATGAAAACATCAACTGACCTACCAGGTTTGTGAAGTTTTATTCAAGTATTCATATTGAATTTCCAAATTCCCTACACACCTCTACGCATTCCTTCAAACACATGGTACTAAAGCCACTAAAACTCGATCCGATGTTAAAAAACTACCTATTAAACATTTATATGGTAATAACATGATCCTGTAAAACCTGAGACATGACTGTTTCATCGTCTTTTATGTAATCCAGTATAGGGTGCTTCCCACTATAGGTTCTAGTTTTAAATGGCCAATTTTGAGTCATAGTACTCTCACCAGAATAATTTTTTTCCTAAGAGATGTTCGTAGAATTATTGCGAATATCCCAAAGCATTTATCAAATTACATATAAAGAAACTACCCTCAGTACTCAATCAGATTGAAATAACAAAACTCCAATTGAGAAATCTCAAACTGGTCACACCGGCTTTTCTTTTAAGCACCCTGTTCAATCCTTTTACCTACATCCATCTCATCCCAATGGTGTTCCCGATGTGATTTCCTCACCAACCACATCCAAAAACATACTAACTACCATTTGATTATTTTTAAAGTGTTATAATCCTATAAGTGATGTATCATCAACCCATATTTCCTAATCCTTGTACCAAGGTTCACTAAGATCATTCCAAGCATGCTCACTGAAGCTCGTACCCAACTTCTGGTGATGTCTCCTAATTAAACCATCTCCTAGTCAAATTTTTGTTCTATAACACCATCATCAACACATGTATGATCCAGTATCCATGGGTTTTCATAAGTTAATATGGGATTAATGCTTGTATCTAGATTTCACCCAAATCCACCATCGAACCGTACTTGGAATTTATCAAGAATTCCTGGAAGTACTTTTATTCTTCTATTAATCAACATATGTGTTCCAAGATGAATTTCACATGACAAGTATCAAGTTCCCATGACCTTTATCCTAGAGGTTTTTTCATTGGAGACTGAATCCCACTCCTCACCTTATGAGCATCCTCATCACTACATAAATGTAATGAAAACTTATTATCTCAGTGCAATCCCCATCCATCTTGTATATATGACTGGAATAGCCAAGATCCCTCTCATACTCAAAAATAAGTAACTTCTCCCAACACCCTTTCCCACTTTATGATAATTATCCTTGTGAAGCTCATCAAAAAATAAACACATTTAGGTTAATCCCCTTCCTATGGTTGGTGTTTTATTAGGTACAATTTGTATTATCTTAAAACCTCTCCTTGAGCACAACTTCTAAGGAGTCCTTTTGTAAAACCATAATAGCTATTTAAATAAGTAGCTCACCATATAGTAGACACTCTCTCAGTGTACTCAGGGTAATGTCAAGATAAAGGTTGTGATCACCTCTTTACCATTATCATATTGATATTTTATTAATAGTCATTTATAGCTTCCTCCAAGACACTATCATCTCAACTAGGCCACACATGCATTTTTAAATGCCTGGAACCATGATTGTCTATGTCCATTCTAGTTTATCCCTTGTCTTGGCTACTTATTTTAAATTTTCCATAAGATTTGGGTCTCTATGCCCACAAGAATCACATTAGAAACCATCGATCCTAAACCCTTACTCAGTTGCCCAATGATGTTCAATTTTTTAACATTTATCATATGAAACTGGTGTGAGCTAAATGTTCCATAAGAAATGGGTGTACATCCCATAATACCTGGTTCAAATACCTAACTCACTTCTGAGAGTCATCCATAAAAAATTAAAATTGACCATTCTGCATGGCATGATATTCTCCATTATGCTAGGAGTTACCTTGGAACTATTCTTCAAAATAGGGCATCTTACCAATTCCACAATTTAATAATTGACCATTAGCCTTATGGAATTGTTTTTAAAAATCAATCATCAAATACTTAACCACTACTGGTCAACTATTCTAGGCACATGAAAAGTACTACCCATTAAAACTAGTTTTAATAAAGAATCACTCAGAGTGATTTCCAAAAGAAAATTCATCGCAATGCCTAAGTCAAAATTACTGAGCACCTACCATGAATCGGTCTATAAAAGTGGATAAAAAAGCTTACCGAAAAAAGGAAAATATAGTCACATACCAACCTCTTCCACAAGTTTTCCTTAATAGTGAAACGTCATTGACTTACTAGGGTTTGAATAAAATTTAGGGAATCTAGGTTCATACACATGGACCTAAGGTCTCTAGAATGATAACCACATCCTATTTATGGGAATTAGTTACACGATATCTAATGCACCTATAAAAAATATTTTATAAGAGTTCAAACTAAAATAGGTAAGAAAGCATAGACCTACAAGGGTCAAAATCTATATTCATAGGTGTGACATCATCACCTATAAACATCAGGCTACCAGGACCTAATCATCATCAAGAATTAGAATAGGGGAGTTCTCATTGAAAGTTCACAACACTAACGTAATGGATAAATAGATGGTATATAGCGATATTTATATATGAGAATACCCCCTTGAAGTCCAACTTAATAGAAAACTGCCCATCTATATGGGGTGTACTTTCATTATTTAAGAGTCTTACCTAACTCATCTAGATCATATAATAAGCACTTACTGTTCTTAGAAAATCATCTCATGGATCTACCAATTTCTCATCTCCAAGGGAGCTACTAGATGGATAAACATTCATTTCTATACAATGTGTCAACTTTTTAAACTATATTCATGTCTAAAAGGATAAATAGGTTCTAGAACATATACTTTAGGTTTAATAAACAACATGTTAGAAGGTAAATATTCCCTATGGGAAGTTCTCATGTTACAGATCAAGGTAATTCTAAAGATAACCCTTACATAAGGGTTCACACTGGAAATGCCTATACATGTATTCATTTTAAGGCATTTCTGCCAAATCCACTTTTTTGTATTTTTTAGAAATCCACTTTATGGAAAAGTGGGAACCTCACATTTCAACTGGTAAACCCAAGAACCTACAAAGACCAAATTTGAAATTCAAAAATAGAGAACAGAGACATATTGGAAAATAAAAAAACCCTTCATCGAACCAAACACCATTGTACTGCCTCAAGTCATGAGATGTCGATATGTCAAACCGAGGCACCTTGAGCCATGCCCATGATAGGAAACTACACTGTTGTCAACAACACTATCATCCGGAACCCACATGTCCCACCAGAGAATCAAACTACACCCACCGAAAACACCTTCAACATTGTCATTTTCAAATCACAAATTCAGCCAATCCATCGACGAGAAGCCTGTAGTGCCATGACCTTCGTAGACCTGACATCCCTAAACAAAATGAACAGAAAGCATACAATTGTTGAACAAACCCATTCCATCTATATGAACTACAACAAACTTCTGAAACAGATACAGCAAGATCGAAGATAATGAAGGACGCGCAAACTGGAAAACTGACGATCGGCCAAACAGCACATCCCAAAGCCTCTTGAAACCACTACAACAAACTGACAGGGAGAGTGATGAGGGAGAAAGAATCCAGAGTACTGTTTGAAGCAGTGGGGTATCCATGAAGAACCTCATCCTCACTTGGAACCACCAACCCTGGCTGCCAAATCTACTGCGAACATGGTCAAGATCCTAGGACACTGGCACTATTCAACCTAAACATCCCAAACCTCCCTGAGAAAACCAGTGCACTGGAAAAAAGTGGGTTCAGAAATGTGGTAACTGGAATGGAAGAGTAGAGGAAAAACCTATAACACCCCGACCCCTCTAGGCTAGAGCTAGTGCATTACTTGTGATATTGGAATGGTTAGAAGGAATGAAAATCTCTAAGGAACGATAAGTTTAGTAGTCTTGAAGAAACTAGATACATAGATGTAACTCAAATTAAATTAGAAAAGGTTACAAAATACAATACATAACAAAACTAAAAACTTCATCCCCAAGAACTCAATAAAAGATCTTCTCTTCATCACCTGTTGAAGGTATACAATGAAAGGAGTGAGATAAAATGCTCAATAAGGGTTACAAATAGCAGAAGCATGAGTACAATAATAAGTAATCGTAATAAATATAACATAATCAATATGGAATAGTGAGTAAATGAAAAACTAATGCCATTAATAAACTGAGAATGAAACTGCATCCATAGATTTTGTCATAGTGAAAACCTCATGGATAATAATAATAACTGTTAATGAATAAAGAGAATGATTATTAATTGGGTGCCATGTATCTGGAACATGAAACCATAATACCCTAAAAACAGTTTAGTTCTATGGGTAGAAACCCGTCTGATTTTTGGAAACAAACTCGAAGGGTTTGTCACCAAACTGTTTAGTCTCATGAGACCTACCGATGCATCGAGGGGCTATAACAGGCCCCACCCACCACTACATGTCCAAAGAATTATTTATACATTAATTAAATACAATATAAATATGCCTCTTTAATATCCGTATAGAGTAGAGTATACAGATTCATTAATACGTCCATAATTAAAATAACATTCCAAATAAACACCGTACGTAAGATGGTATACGGTTTAGACAACAAACATATCCAAGACATGAGATTATGGAAATTTAATATAAATATAATTTCAAATGAAAATTGATCTCAAATGGGCAGTAGGTACACCACATAAGGATTATTCGGTGCACAATACAAAGTTAGTCACAACGAAAAGGTAGTTGAGACAAAGTCCCTTACCATAATGTAATCAGTCGAATCATATGACCAGAACATAATGAATCATCAAGTGAATCATTGAATAACATGAATATAAATAGAATCATGTTATTATATCTCAAATTTCAGTACACATATACCACATACAAGAAATAAGTGGTGAACAATGAAAATCCCACAAAAATGAAAGTGAGATGAGAAACCCCTTACCTTTTGCTCTAGTGTGTTTTTGATTGTTCTTAAGGACCTTGTAGAGTAACCCTTAGAACTTGAAGTTTGGGACCTTGGGAGCTTGAGGAAAAATTGGGAGGACTACTATGAAGGTAAGGAGGCCAGAGATTCATTGAGGTAGAATTGGAAATGGATTCAATGAAGGGAAGAGTTGGTATTTATAGGAAAAGTGAGGGATTATTTTAATAATTTCCAAGGGACACCCCATGGGTGGTTTTTGCACAACCATGGGCTTGCCCATGGTATTTTCCCATGGTAAAAGCCACTTGGGACACCTCACATATTATATAACTATACAAAAGTCGACCAGATTTATGACATCATTATTACATCATTAATGATGTCATAAACACACCGAAACTAAAAACTGTATTTTTTACTATTCACTGAAAAATCAATTGTTTTAGAAAAATTCCTAAAATTCACTCTAACAATTTTTCGACGTATAGAATTCAAAATTGAAATAAATTTTTCAAAAATAATTTTCTAAATATTATTAATTTAATTTTTAAATAAATTCATAGTTAATTCGAAAAATAACAATCTTAAAGTGCCATTAGTTTTATTTCTCATTGAAAAACTAATTAAGATCTCATTATCTTTTTGCCTTAAGAAAATGAAATAATATTATTATTTAATATTCATAAGGGTCATATTACTATTCATATTACTATTCATAAGGGTATGTTACTATTCACCAAAAATCAATTTTGTTCTATCAGACTCCAAATGATTTACTGACCACAACTCTAGATGAGCATTTTTCAAAATTCAAAACATAGAAGTGGAAAATTTATATTCAATAGCTAGGTTTTGACTATCTTCTAAATAACCTAGTGTTGTTTCAAAGGAACACAGTGATGAATATAATGTAACTCAGTGATGAATAGAGAAACATTACATAAAATGTTTGGGGTACTACATTATTCCCTCCTTCGGAAAATTTCTTCCTCGAAATTTACAAAATATTACCTAAAAAGATTCGGGTATGTATTTAACATAAGCTCCTAAGGCTCCCATGTTGCTTCCTCCATATTATGGTTCCTCCATAGAACCTTTACCAGATGAGTCGTCCAGTTTCTCAATACTTGTTCTCTAGTATCATGAATCTTGATAGGCTCTTCACAATAAGATAGATCTGGCTCAAGTTCTACTTCTTCATAAGTGAGTACATGTGTTGGGTCTGGCATGTACCTTCTTAACATTGACACATGGAACACATTGTGAACCTTGGAGATACTTGGCGGCATTACCAAACGGTAAGCTACAGCTCCAATTCAGTCTATAATTTCAAAAGGTCTGATGTACCTAGGACTTAACTTTCCCTTCTTACCGAATTGTATAATACCCTTCCATGGAGATACCTTTAAGAAAACGTGATCACCTTCTTGAAACTACAAATCCTTACATCGGTTATCTTCATAGCTCTTTTGCCTACTTTGAGCTATTTTAATATGGTTCTGGATAATCATCACCTTTTTCGTTGTTTCTTCAACAAGTTCTAGGCCCACGAGTTTTATTTCACCAACTTCATCCCAGCATGTTGGTGTACGACATCTTATCTCATGTAATGCTTCATATGGTGCCATATGAATACTTGAATGGAAGATATTGTTGTAGGAAAATTCCATGAGAGGTAAATACTAATCCCACATTCCTTGAAAATAAATTGAACAAGACCTCAACATGTCTTCTAATGTTTGAATAGTCCATTAGGATTGTCCATCAGTTTGTGGGTGGTAGGCAGTGCTCAAACAAAGATCAGTATCTAGGGCCTTCTGAAGACTTTTCCAGAATCTTGATGTAAAACGTAGATCATGATCAGAAACAATCGATAAAGGTACTCCATGAAGTCTCACCACTTTATTAATATATAGTCTTGCAAGACATTCAAGTGGTAGATCTTCTCTTATAGCAAGAAAATGTACTGACTTGGTAAGACGATCAACAATGACCCATATTGCATCATTCCTTCTAGGAGTCTTTGGAAGTCCCATGATAAAGTCCATCGTGATATTATCCCATTTCCACTCAAGTATGGGAAGAGGTTGCAATACTCCACCAGTTTGTTGCCTTCTAGCTTTCACTTGTTGAAAAACCATACATCTTAACACAAAATCAGCAATATCCCTCTTCATGTTGTCCCACCAAAAATGTTCCTTCAAATATCTATACATATTAGTGCTACCATGGTGTATAGAGAAATTGGAACTATGATCATCATCTAACAATTCTCTTTTTAGATCAGGTATATTGGGAACACAAATTCTCTTCCCAATTTTCAAAATTCCATCTTCATATACGAAGTCACTCAACCTCCCATCATTCACAGCTTTAATCTTCTTTTGAAACTCCTCATCATCATCTTTAGAAATTTTTATCCTTTCTAGTAAAGATGGTTTGGAAACCATTTGAAATATAAATGATGTTTCACCTTCCATGGTTATTCCCATATACATCTTTACTAGATCCATGAAAATATAATCCCTTTCAACTCTCATATTGTTCAAAACTCCATGATCCTTTCTTCTAAAAGCATCTTCCACCTTATTTGCCTTCCTCGGGTGGTAGTGTATCATGAAATCATAATCCTTGAGTAGTTCAAGTCATCTACTTTGCCTCATGTTGAGTTCCTTCTGTGAGAAAATATACTTTAAACTCTTGTGATCAGTATAAATCTCACATTTTTTAACATAGAGATAATGTCTTCATATCTTCAAAGAAAAAATTACAGCAGCTAACTCAAGATCATGAGTAGGATGGTTTTTCTCATGAAGTTTTAGCTGTCATGATGCATAAGCAATAACCAAATCATTTTTCATAAGGTCACAACCAAGTCCTTTCTTTGAAGCATCACTATAAATAACAAACCTGTCATTCCCCGATGGTAGAGTCAATATAGAAGCATTGAATAATCTTATCTTTAGTTCTTCGAAACATTCTTCACAATCTTTTGTCCAAATAAATTTAACCCCTTTACGTGTGAGCTTCGTTAGTAGGTTAGCCAGTAGGGAAAAATTATGTACGAAACACCGATAATAACCTACTAAGCTAATAAAACTGCGTACCTCAGTTATGTTTGTTAGTGTGGGTCATTCTTGTATTGCCATTGTCTTTTCATGATCAACTAGGATTCCATCCTTAGAGACAATATGGCCTAGAAAAGAAACTGACTGAAGCCAGAATTCACACTTGCTAAACTTCCTATATAATTGATTTCTTCTAAGATTTTTTAGAATAGTTCGCAAATTATCCTCATGGTCTTCATAGATTTTTGAGTATACCAGGATATCATCGATGAATACCACAAAAAATTTATCAAGATATTCCTTGAAAACTCTATTAATTAAATCCATGAAAATGGAGGGTGAATTTTTCAGTCTAAAAGCCATCATTGTAAGCTCATAATGCCTATACCTAGTTCAAAATGTTGTCTTCATAATATCTTCCTTCCTCACACGTAGTTGATGATATCTGGATCGAAGGTCAATCTTCGAAAAGTATTGAGCTCCATGAAGTTGGTCAAATAAATCATCAATCTGGGGCAGAGGATACTTATTCTTTATTATAATAGCATTGATTTCCCTGTAATCAATGCAAAGCTTCATGGATCCATCTTTCTTCTTGACAAAGTGGACAGGGGATCCCCATGGATAAACACTAGGTCGAATAAATCATTTTTCACTCAAATCCTCTAGTTTTTTCTTTAGATATACTAATTACACAGTGGCCATTCTATAGGGGGTCTTTGATATAGGTATTGTATCAGGAATTAAATCAATAGAGAACTCAACTTCCCGCTCTGGAGGATGTCTAGGTAAATCCTCTGGAAATACAACAATGTACTCTTTCACTATGTGCACATCTTTAATTTGAAGATTTCTTTCCTCTCCCATAGATATTGGTTTATCTTCCTCTCCAGGTATTGAATTCAATAGAGCTACTGGGGGTGGTTCTAGATAAGAATCAGGTGGCGAATTTTCTTCCCTAAAGACAAGGAATTCTACACCATTTTCAAAAATTGTAACTTCCTTTTTCTTGCAATAAATCCTCGCATAATAATTTGATAGCCAATCCATAGTGAGAATTATATCAAATTCAGTCATGAGTATGATGACAAGGCTAGCAACTAAAGCACATTTTGGTGCTTGGAGGGGGACTAGTCGACATGCCTTTGTTGCAATGATACATCCAATGGGAGTTTTGACTAACAACTCATTTCTTAAATCTAATTGGACAAATCTAATTTTCTTGGAAAACTGAGAGGATATAAATGAATGTGATGATCTGGAATCAAATAAATTTTTGGCTAAGTTTGAGGAAATAATTAAAGTACATGCCACTACGTCACTAGGAACTTCAACCTCCATGGTTGTAATTGCATAGGCTCTCCCTTTCTCTCTTGGATTTTTCTGAGGCATGTTTCCTTGGCGCTTAGGACAATCATTGTCATAGTGTCCCATACCTCTATAATTGTAGCGTTGAATATCATTGAATTGTTTCTTCCCCTTGTATTTATCAGATCGATGACCCTTTTCTCCACAGTTATAGCAGACTCCCTTGCCTTCCAAGAATTTCCCGAGATGATTCTTTCCACAATTCTCACATAATGGGAAATTGTTCATTCCCTTTCTCTTCTTTGGTGCTTATCCTTTTCCTTTGTTATCATATTTCCGCTTTTTATCTTGGTTTCCTTTGAAAAAATTTGATCTAGCAAATTCCTTCTCTGTTTTGATGGCACTTGATACAATTTCATCATATGATGAAAATTATTGAGAAGCCAGTGCCCTTCTAAGACTTGGCTTAATACCTTCAAAGAAATGATCAATATTGTCTGTTGAGTCATGTATGTAATCAACAGCATACCTAGCTAGCCTTGTGAAGGTAGCATCATACTCTACAACACTATCTTCTTCCCTTTGTTTCAAGCCAAGGAATTTCCTCTTCATTTCAGTTCGTTACTCATGAGGGAAATATTTTTCGAAGAATATTTCATTAAATGTCCTCCATTCCATATCCTATTTCTCTTCTTCCTTCATGGTATTTTGAATTAGGGAAGACCATTGATCAGCGTCGCCCTTGAGACAATATACTGCCAGTACTAACTTTTCATTTTCATTGCATCTTAACGCCGTGAATATCTTTTCAAGGGACTTGATCCATTGTTTAGAAACCACTGGATTAGTATTCTCATTGAAAGATGGGGGATTCTGCCACATGAAATGATCCAACACAGTTGTTGAATGGTTATTCATTACAACTTGATTAAGTTGTCCCAATATGGTCATGATCTGATCTGCTCCAACATTGACTATGTTGACTTGCTCAGTAGGGAGATACCTACCTTTCCCATGAGTATTGATTCCCCTTCTTCCATTAGATGCCATTTCTAAATAATAGGATACACTAGATTAGTTTATGAATCTCAAATAGATAAGTACTCAACATAGATTGAAATTCTATGCATAAACAAGGTTCCTCTAAGGAAAAATTTACATTAAATCCTTCATAATGGATTGTAAAGAAAACATGAATTCTCCTAAGCATATCCCCTAGGAGTGTCGTAACCAAGAGTGTAGCAAGGTCCATTTTCATGCACCAGTTGTCATTCGAGTCTAGCTCAAAGTGGTGTTTTTGGGTTTTATCCCTAGATACATCTGTGCCAGAGCCACCTCTACCTGCTCGTATCCAGACAGGGACGTATTGCTTAAAATATCCACATAATATATTCCTTACCAAAATACCAGGACGTTATTGTATGTTAATCCTCATATACTACCTTAGGGCTTTGTTCCCTACTATACATTTCCTACTCTAGTTTCCAAGTTTTCTACTAAACTTCCTTTGATACCAACTGTAACACCCCGACCCCTCTAGGTTGGAGCCAGTGCATTACTTGTGATATTGGCATGGTTAGAAGGACTGAAAATACCAAAGGAACGATCAGTTTATTAGTATTGAAGAAACAAGATACATATATATAACTCAAATTACATTATAAAATGTTACAAAATACAATACATAACAAAACTAAAAACTGTATCCCTAAGAACTCAATAAAAGATCTTCTCTTCATCAACTGTTGAAGATAGACAATGGAAGTGGTGAGATCAAATGCTCAATAAGGGTTACAAATAGCAAAATCATTAGTACAATAATAAGTGATCATAATCAATCTGACATAATTAATACGACATAGTGAGTAAATGAAAAACTAATTCCATTAATAAACATAGAATGAAACTGCATCCATAGATTTTGTCATAGTGAAAACCTCATGGATAATAATAATAACTGTTAATGAATAAAGAGAATGATTATTAATTGGACTTAATGTATCTGGCACATGAAACCATAATACCGTAAAAATAGTTTAGTTCTATGAGTAGAAACCCGTCTGATTTTTGGAAACAAACTCGAAGGGTTTGTCGCCAAACTGTTTTGTCTCATGAGACCTACCGATGCATCGAGGGGCTATAGAGGTCCCCACCCACCACTGCATGTCCAAATCATTCTTTATAAATTGATTCAATACAATATAAATATTCCTATTCAATATTCGTATAGAGTAGAGTATAAAGATTCATCAATACTTCCATAATTAAAATAACTTTCCAAATAAACATCGTATGTAAGATGGTATACGGTTTAGACAACAAACATATCCAAGACATGAGATTATGGATATTTAATATAAATATAATTTCAAATGAAAATTGATCTCAAATGGGCAGTAGGTACACCACATAAGGATTATTAGGTTCTCAATACAAAGTTAGTCACAATGAAAAGGTAGTTGAGACAAAGTCCCTTAACATAATGTAATCAGTCGAATCATATGACCAGAACTTAATGAATCATAAAGTGAATCATTGAATAACATGAATATAAATAGAATCATGTTATTATATCTCAAATGGCAGTACACATATACCACATACAAGAAATAAGTGGTGAATAATGAAAATCTCACAAAAATTAAAGTGAGATGAGAAACCACTTACCTTTTGCTCTAGTGTGTTCTTGATTGTTCTTAATGACCTTGTAGAGTAACCCTTAGTACTTGAAGGTTGGGACCTTGGGATCTTGAGGAAACATTGGGAGGACTATAATGAAGGTAATGAGGCCAGATCTTTGTTGAGGTAGAACTGGAAATGAATTTAATGAAGGGAAGAGTTGATATTTATAGGAAAAGTGAGGGATTATTTTAATGATTTCCAAGGGACACCTCATGGGTGGTTTTTGCAAAACCATGGACTTTCCCATGGTATTTTCCCATGGTAAAAGCCACTTGGAACACCTCACATATTATCTAACTATACACAAATCGACCAGATTTATGAAATCATTATTACATCATTAATGATGTCATAAACACACCGAAACTAAAAACTGTATTTTTTACTATTCACTGAAAAATCAACTCTTTTAGAAAAATTCCTAAAATTAACCCTAAACATTTTTCGATGTGTAGAATTCAAAAGTGAAATCCATTTTTCAAAAATAATTTTCTAAATATTATTAATTTAATTTTTAAATAAATTCATAGTTAATTCGAAAAATAACAATCTTAAAGTGCCATTAGTTTTATTTATCATTAAAAAACTAATTAAGATCTTATTATCTTATTGCCTTAAGAAAATGAAATAATATTATTATTTACTATTCATAAGGGTCATATTAATATTCATATTACTATTCATAAGGGTATGTTACTATTCACCAAAAATCAAGTTTGTTCTATCAGACTCCAAATGACTTACTTATCATAACTCTAGATGACCATTTTTCGAAATTCAAAAACATAGAAGTGGAAAATTTATATTTAACGGGTAGGTTTTGACTATCTCCTAAATAACCTAGTGTTGTTTCAAAGGAACACAGTGATGAATAGAATGTAACTCAGTGATGAATAGAGAAACATAACATAAAATGTTTGGGGTACTACAAAAGTGATGGAGCTTCAACAGAGATTCAAGACTGCATACAAAGGAGTGAGAGATTAGGGGAAGAAAGGATAAAAAGAAAATGAAAGAGAGGGAGGAAGAAGAGCGAGAAAGAGGGGAGGGGAGAAAGAAAAGAGGGGACGGGGAGACAACTTCGGAGAAGCAGCGCGCATGCCTCCCCCACCAAAATGTCACCAAAGGAACCCTAGATTAGGGAGAAATGAGAGAGAGGTCGCTCAGAGGCGAAGGGACCATTCACCATCCATTTTAAGGCATTTAAACTGATTTATTTCATCATTTAAATATATTACATATAAGGAATTCCAAGTACCAGTTTTAAAAACAACTATACTAATCACTTTATTTAGCTTATATCACACATCAATTCAGAAAAATTATCTTATAATTTCCTCTTTAACCGTTTATTTAATTCATGAGTTTTCATAACTGACACGATTAAAGAAAATTTCAATAGAAAGCTACAGATTAAAACCCTCTTTAGTTGAAATTGTAATTTTAATCAATTGAAACCTTATAATAATAAATATATAAAGTATAATAAATTATATTGAACAAGTAAGGTGGATCAGTTAAGTAAGATACCACCCTATTTTTATATGTAAAACCATATAAGTGACTACAAACAATTTAAAAAACCATCCATTAACATAATAATACCCCCCCCCCCAATAGGGTTTAAGTTCTAAGGAATAAAAGGAATAAAGCGAACTATGAGGGTCCCATCATGTTATTCAAGATTTTTAAAACACTCGTAGTGGGATCATCTCATAATTAGTATGTCCCGACTAACCTAATTTAGTTGAGTTTTTCATTTATAATTATATTCATATGGTTCTTCATGCCCAAATAACAAGTACTATCCTTTATAAGGAATCATTATCTCTAACAAATTCATTTTATCATATACATATAAGCATCATGGTTCATTTATATGAATTACCATTACCAAGTGATAAAGTTACTTGTCTTTATAAGTTATAACTGGAACTCATGTAACTATAACCAAATTTTTATCTATGGAATTAGATTTTAAAATTCTATATATAGTGGTTTAAATACATGGGTCATTGTTCTCCAATTTATAAAGGAACATACACTTTATAAATTGAAAATATAACACCTATTTAATCAAAACTATTTGTGTTCCAAATCATGAAACTAATGTTCATGACTCAAATATATCCAAATTGGTTGGTTACATAGAATTTTACCTACAATCTATGTGGTAAAACACTATTTAGGCTGATGAAAATGCTTTATTTAACCATCCATATTTCATAATTATAACTAGGCATACCATTATAGGAAAATAAATATAGATAATCAACGAAGAAATACGTAAAAATAAGCATTCTAATAAATCTTACATCATGGTATTCAAGCACAAATGCTAAAAAAGTAACCTAATCAAGATATATAGGTAAGAATTCTAAATAATTACCTAAATAGGGTATAAAAATAATCAAGCACCGGGCAATCTACAATGCAACCAATATGGCATGGAATATGAATGGAATTTGAATTCTATATGCCTATAATGATGCATGTATCAATACTTTATTTCCATACCAGGCCAAGGGTAAATTTCATAAATCATAAATCAATAACCAGTGGAATTAAAATAGTCACCCAAGGTGAAATAATAACCAATTGTAATATAAAACAACATGAACAATAATCTCATCCCTCATAACATGATCTTTCCCTTATACATGGGATGGCCATACCAAGACACTAGATAATTGCCAAGTGTTAACCCATCAAATTATTCTATCTACCCCTCACAAAATAATAAGAAAAAGGGAAAAGAATATCTCTAATACCACTTGTAGCATCCCGACCCAAGATCCATTAAAATGGTTCCCGGAGCTGGTTGGTCACTAGGCCTCAAGAACGCCTCCCCATATACTAGAGGCTTCTAACTAGTAGTGAGGGTATAAGAAAGGTAAATTTGGATAATACACCCTATAGATTAGTTATAAAATATAGTATAATCAATAATAAATAAAGGCAGTGAAATAACAATAATTTATCACCAATAATAAATGAATGAGTGATCATGCATAAATATTCAATTATGTACAACAATAGACATATAGTAGGTATAGGTTAATAATATAAAAGTAAAATAAAAATCCTTAAGGTCCATCTCCATGAGAATCTGGATCCCCATACCATTCTTGTGTTCCTAATCTCTCATGTACATGTATAATAGCACAAGCATAAACTAGGAACTTAAACCTGCAACCAAGAGAACTGTTTGGGTACCCTAGTGAAATAACTGCCCGAACAGCGTGTGAGATATAGTCAGTAGACCACCACCAATAGTGTCTAAATATATCAAGTCTATGAATATAAAATAAATAATGTAAAGGTATATCAAATAAAGCAGTAAAAAATAAATAATAACACATCGGGATCAGGTTCCTTAAAGAAACCTGGTTGACCATACCTACTCCATCTTAAGCTGGAATTTCTTTTCACACCTATCATATATATATATATATATACATAAGTAATATAATAATTTTAATAGATATATATTTACTATAATGGACCTAATTTTTAGTACCAAGGGTGTCCATATGAGAGGATCACATATCATATAAGGGACTTCATGCCCAGGGTTCCATACCCATAATCACAATCTAAGGGACTATATGATATAAAGGTAATAATGAGGGATCAAAGGTGTAATCGAGGTATCCTTAACCATAGCTATAATATCCTAATTTTTTTTAAAGATAATAAAAATCCTCTTTGATGATAAATTATGATTATTTTTATGTGAGAAATTGGTTTTCATATAAAATAACTTAATATATGATTTAGAGGGATTTGTGTAAGGGTAAAATCCCAGTTAACATGTAGGAATATTCTATGGAAAATTTTCAAAGTTAGAAACTATGAAAGCATGGGATTACTAGGTTCATAGAGCCTCAACATAGAAGGAATAAAAATATTAAATATATTATATTAAGCATGCATGTTTTTTACAAAATAATTTAGCATCTTCCAAATGGTGCATTGTATGAGAAATCTAAGGGCACTATTAGGTCTAGGATGAGTGGTTAACCCTAGGCATGATATAATATTTATTTTCATCGGTTTTTTGGTCATATCACATGCAAGTATAAATTACTTTGTATTTTTATTATATATTTTTTCAAAAATAATTGAATATCCCCCAAATGGTGTATCTTATGAGAATTTTGAGACCACTGTTAAATCCAATATTTATGGTTTACCTTATGTGGGTCTTAACTTTTATGCACATTGGGTGTTTGGTAACATCACACGTGATAAAAAAATTAATAATTGTTTTTATTACTGTTACAATTTTAATTAATTAAAATTCATTTTTGTCATCTTCTTCCTCATGGTGTACCTGTGAAATGCAAATGGTAAAATCTAAAATCACACAAAACAACTCATTTTTGACCATTTCACTCAACAATTCATTAATGGGGTTATTTAAAACACTTTTTTGGGGATTAAACACAATTTAAAATAGTGTTCTTAAATTAAGGAGAAAACTCACATGCCTTGGGTATTTGAAATACCCAAACAATTTCACTTATGCCATTAATTGATTCTGTTGAAGCCGATAAATGTCTAGACTCCTTGCGTGTGATTGGGAGACCCTTAGAGATCTGATTTGGTGTTCTGATTCCTCTTTTAGGCATGTGATCTCTTCCATTTTCCTTCTCTGTGTATTGTATGCTACCCAGGAGAAATAAAGATTTGTTTTATTTAATTTATTTTTCTAAAATTCTAAAAAAAATTGTTTTAATATATAACAATCGAAACATATAATTATCAAAGGATAATTCCATTTTTAGGGGTAATTTTTAAAAAATTATCAAAATCTAATTATGTTCAGTTATCAAAGATAATTATAAATAATTATAAAATGATAATTTCCAAGAATTATCTAAAGTAACCCCTTGGATTATAAAAAATATAATTGAAAAAAAATTATAAAAGTATAATTTATAAAAAAAATATCAAAATATAATTGTATGGGATTACCAAAGAATGATTATCAAAATTATCAAAGAATGACTATGTGCATTATCAAAAGATAATTATCTAGAATTATCAAAAGATATTTATTAAATTATGGAGTTTTATTTGTAATAAAAATTATTATTGTATAATTATACAAATTATCCAGGTGTAATTATATGAAAATTATCATTTGATAAAGATATCAAATTATTAGAGGATAATTATAAAATTGCCAAGGATAATTTTATGTTTTATTAAATAATTATTATAAGGAATACCACTTGTGTTATCAAATAAATTTAGAGATATAAATTATCAAATTTGGTTTTATGATTATTCTTAAAGAGAATATTTCTAATGCATGTGTTTTCCTATAATGATAATTTATAAATTATCTAGGAGAGAAAAAATATCATCACATATGATATTTTAAATGATAATTCGAAAATTATCCAGGAGATAAAAAATATCACCACATGTAATATTTTAAATGATAATTTTAAAATTATCTAGGAGTGATAAAATATCACCGCATGTGATATTTTAAATGATAATTTAAAAATTATCCCAGAGTGATAAAATATCATCACTTTTAATATTTTAAATAATAATTTAAATGTTATATTAGGGAGATAAAATATCATTGTATGTTATATTTTAATTGATAATTTGAAATTTATCTAGGAGATATAAAGTATCATCACATGTTATGTTTTATTTTATTTTGAAATAAAATAAATGGTATTGGTTCTAGGAACCCTTGATGAACCTTGACCTTTGATGTGTCTCTGTTTATCATAATAAGTCCATGAAGAGGTTTTCTTGACTATTGATGTTTCCACTCCATCTATCGAACCACCTAGGGTGGTTTATCCTTGTCTTTTATGTCAAAGACTATTGAGGTAGGAAGTTCCTTACATTCTTGGGATTGTGTTTACACTTGTTGCTTTGGGGATTATATTTGTTGTCATTTTGATTAACCATGCTTGATTCTAATCATAATATGGGTATGTGTGTATCCCATAAAACTCTTTCTGATTCCATGAGTGATATTAGTGTATCTTTATCCATGTTTGGTAATGGTCATATGTTGTTGTGTATGTTGTTATATACTCATGTTGATATGCTATGACTACTTCTGCGGTTTCCTTGTATATGTGTTATCATGCATTAGTGGTTGTTATAGGTATTTGAGATAGGTGTACCATCATGAAATATACATTCCTAATGGGGGAGTGCGCTTGATTATGATGATAGTGATGAGGGACCTGAGCACAGGTGGAGGTACCAAAAATCCATGGCGTCGTGTCGAGGGTGTGCTTAATGTAGCATTGATTTTACAAGTTTCATTCACCATGTGATAGCCTAGTCAATGTGAGTACTAGGTATTCTCTTCTGGAGGATCTAGGTGACATTTTCCTCTTGAGGGATAGATGATGTCGAGTATCATATCCATGACCCCATGAGGATGTCATACAAGGGATGGTTTACTTATTCTGACTCATTCAATTATAATCTGGCATGGATCCAAAGAATGTGTGGTTTAGGGTTTTAGGTGGATTGGTTATCTCACTACAGCTTGGTTTTTGATTGTATATTTATGAATTTATGCATAT
The DNA here is from genome assembly GCA_963277665.1 of Viscum album. NCBI lineage: Eukaryota > Viridiplantae > Streptophyta > Magnoliopsida > Santalales > Viscaceae > Viscum > Viscum album. The sequence goes on from OY728120.1 coordinate 239,385,187, forward strand.
ATTATTATCATGGAATACACTTGTATACTTGAGCACATCAGGTTAAGGATGCATTGGGGGTTTCCAACTAAGTCTTGTACTCACACCCCACTCAGTCATTTTGATGCACCTGTAGATTTTATGAGTGACCTGACAAAGGGAAAGGTCCTTATGGTGTATGGCTGAGTAGATGGAGAACATAGATAGAGTAAACTAGGACAGGAACTAGAGGACCCTGCAATTATTTTATTTATTATCTACTTTCATTACTCTTGAAATCTTTACTTTGTGGAAGCTTTTATTTATATACCATGCATGACATATTTAGTTTTCACATTTACTATGATTATTTATTTAATTACACTATTATTATTATTTATTATCCTTCTGGATGACATGGTATAGAGGGTATAGTCTCCCCATGGTTCCACTTGATACCATCACTACTAGTCAGAAACCTCTTGCATAGAGGGAGGCATGCATGAGGTCATGTGACACTATGGCTCGAATTCGGTGGTTGGGGTCAGGATGTTACAAAATGGTATCAGAGGATTAGGATTTACTAACTTGTTCTTCTATCTATTTTTCAATGGGGAAAGATAGAAAAGAGATAGGATGGTTGGGACTCTGACAGGGAAATTATGCTAATGTCTGGAAAACACTGTATCTTGGATCTTCAAGTTTCCATAATGTGGTGAATTTATGTTTTAATTTTACTATTGATTGAACTCACCTTGGGTGATTCACATGATGTTGATATGTGATTTATGGTATTTAAGGTGTTTTCATGCATCATGACTAGGAACATGGGTTCACATGCCATGTGTATACTTATTATTGATCTGTATAGTAGTGCTTTATTAAATGTCAAGATTTTGTGCAATCTGTTCAGGATAGTTTCTCTGATTATGTGATATATTTGTGTTGCCTTGCTATTATGACATACATTTACTGGTATTTATTAGTTAAAATTATCTTGATGTTGTGTTAGTATATATATAATGACTGTGAATAACGTGTAGGTAAGGATACCAGGGATAATACTAGTAGGGGTATACCTTGGGTTATGGATGGACTACTAGGAAAATATTTTGTGATCTCATAAACTATTTAGAACTTTACATGTTCCTTAAATTATAGAAGATTATGCCACATAAACATCTATTGGGACTGCCAAATGTACAGGGTGCTCCTGAGTATGGCCCCACACCAACTCCAGTGGTGTTGGAATTGGTTCCTTACCAACTGGCACCAAGATCCCTAGTTGAATATGCCAGTGATTTCCAAATCCAATATCATCCTTCCTTATAGGGAACTAGTGGACCACGGTATTTTGAGGATTGGGTGGATATCATAGAGTATATCTTTGACCTTAAATATACACAATCAGACATGAAGGTGAAGTTGGAAGCCTTTATTCTATAGGTACCCAATAGGCATTGGTGGGGAGTTATTATATAGGCTGGACGACATGAGGGTCTCACCTGTGAGGCTTTCAAGGCCCTATTTTTCATATAGTTTTTTCTTGATGCACTGAAGATCGATGAAGAATAGGAGGTCATAGAGTTGTATCAAGGATCTATGATAGTATCCGCATACTTAAAATGATTTACCAATCTGCTCAATTTCACACAGATTATGGATGGTAATGAGGCCCAAAAGACCAGGAAGTTTGAAATTAGGATTTGAACAGACCTTAGATAGTAGGTCCAGATCATCAACCAAGATTAATTCTAAGATATTATAAGGAAAACCCCAACCTTTGAGAGGATTATGGATTATGGAAAACGTGTATTTTCCTTCCATTCACTACTCAGATAGGAGGACCTCCAACTTCTATTATGAATACCTCTTCTGATGGTTGGATAAGGAAGGCCAGAAACATGTAGCAGAGTAGTGGAATGCAAGTTAAGTGGGTTTCATTCTCTTTGGTTCCATTTTTAGTTCACTCATAGTTCTTTAACTATGGAAAGTTAGGAAACTATATTCAGTTGTGCATAGTTCCCCAGAGCTAGTTCTGACAATGCGGTAGTATAGGGAACCTCAAAGAATTTTGTTCTATAGCTTCATCTAGGAGATGGAGACTAACATGAACAGAGAGATAGAGGTCTAGTAAGGTGCCTTGGTAGAAGATGAAAACTTCTCAGATGATATATACACTGGGATATAGTCATAGAGCTAACATAGGATGGGTTTAGGTAGTGGATCAAATTCTGAAAGATGGTGGGGTGGGGCCATCCACAATTTAAGGTATGGTTTTGATCACTTCCACTCTACATACTTCCTTATTTGATATTGTTTCTTCCTATTCTTTCATATATACACAAGTAGTTGCTGGAATTGAATTTCCAATTAATTTATCCTTAGAGTTATTCTACCTTTATAAAATATTTTAAATGAGAGTGTACCAACTTTATTGATGGCTAGAGTGTTCAGTAGTCATTTCTAGCTATGGAAATCTATGGGAATTCATGATTCTGGTGACAATGACATTCGATGTGATTCTAAACATGGACTAGTTGACCAACTCCCAATCTCACATTGATTGTTATTATACATGGGTATCTTTTACCTCTCCAAAGGGAGAGAATTTCATGATGAATGGATAGTGGAAATTGGGAGAAAAACAAGTTGGACCAGACTTGGGTCATATTAGGATAATTATAATATAGATGCAAAGCTTAGATATTTTAGTAGGGTCAGTGGAAACCCCCTCATATTTTCTACCAATTTTGTATCTCTATTAGGATGTATTTTTAGATGAATTAACAAGACTCCCTCCTAATCGAGGAGTTGACTTTGATTTAAATCTAGTACCAGGTTTGAAACCCATTTCGATAACCCTATATTGTACGGATCTAAATAATATTAAAGAGATAAAGTTATAGCTTTAAGAGTTAAATAGGAAATGTGTTATCATACCTAGTACTTCACCATGGGGAGAACCTATTTTTTCTCCAAGAAGGTGGCTGGTAGTCTTTGGATATGTTTTGATTATCAAAATTTGAACTAGGTGATGATGAAGAACTGATATCCATTACCCAGGTTAGATGATCTTTTAGATTAGTTATGAGGAGACTTGTGGTTCTCCAGGATTGGTCTTTGATTGGGATACCACCATTTGTGAGTTAGAGTGGAGGAAATTACAAAGATTGTGTTTCAAGGTAGGTATGGAATATAGGAGTACTTAGTGATATCATTTAGGTTGATGAATGCACCAATAATGTTAATTTTAGAGTTCATCTATGATATCTTCATCTACTCTCCAACACCAAAACAACATTCTAGGAAACTATAGATAGTCTTGGGTATGATTTGATCATATAGGCTTTATGACAATATATTTAAGTGTGACTTCTAGATTCGAGAGGTGAAGTTCCTAGGAAAAGTGGTGTCTGAGAATGGAATATCTATGTACCCAGAGAAGGTTGAGGTAGTCATGTCTTGGAAACATCATTGGAATATGTTTGAGATTAGTAAATTTCAGGGTTTAGTAGGATATAACTTATGGTTTATTTAGGAATTATCCCAACTATAATAACCCATGACAGTTCTAACAAATAAGGGAGTGAATTTCTAATGGTTGGATCAATGTGAATAGGTGGTTCTTTAGTTAAAGAGAAGGTTAATGACAGCTCCAATACTAACACACTCTGAGCCTGGTATTGGTTATGCAATGTATTTTGATACATTAGGTGTTCTTCTTAGAGTGGTGCTGATGCAAAGAGATCAAGTAGTACCCTATGGTTCTCATAATCTATGAACTCATGATAATAACTACCCCACAAAATAATTAGAGTTGTAATACATAGTCCATGCTCTAAAATTTTGGAGACACTATCTCTTTAGTGAGAGATTTATTATTTACACGGACTATAAGAGCCTTCATTATATATTCACACAAAGGGACATGAACTTGAGATAGAGGTGATGATTTTAGTATCTATAAACATTTGACTTTTAGATGGAATAATCACCTGGGAAGGTTAATTTAATTTTAGATTCTATTAGTTGTAAAGCACGAGTTGAGCAGGAGATTGGTGAGAGGTCTTTAGAGGAGCAGTAGTCCTTGATGAGATTATTGGATGATTGGATGGTTGATGCTTCGAAGGATTAAGGATCTATGAAATTTTCCCATTTTTTGGTTATGTATTTTCTAGTGCATCGGGTGAATACTAGTTAAGAGTCATACCCAGAGTGTGTTCTGATGAGGAAGTAGCTAGCTAAGGGTGACTCAATACCCAGATGGACATTGGGTGACAGTGATGTGACCATGATACATGGGAGAGTGGTAGTCACAACTTTCATTAGAGAGGAGTTGATTAGATATTACCATAACTCTATATGGTAATTACATCCTAGTGATACCAATATCTACAATGACTTCATTTAGTAGTTCTGGTTTCTAGGGACGAAGATGGACATTGTTGGTTTCATCTCTTGTTGCCTTACCTGTCAGAGGGTAAAGGTTGAGCACTAGTGTCCCGGTGGGTTTTTGTAGCCACTTATGATACCTATAGGGAAGTGGGAGTACATCAAGATAAAAAAATTTATGGGTTTACCCAAAACCCCAAGGATTCGTGATGCATTTTGGGTGATTTTTGATTAGGTAACAAAGTTTTCTCACTTCTTACCGATTAGAGATTCTCACTCAGTGGAGGAGATGGGAAAGCTCTATATCTGAGAGGTCATATGCCTCTATAGAGTTACCTTGATCATTTTTTCAGATATAGATTAATTTTTATATAATTATTTTGGTAGGTCTTGTATAAATCCATAGGTACTCAACTGATATTGAGCACGGCATACTATACTCTAATTGATGGACAGTCAAAGTAGACTATATACATATTAGAGGATATTCTTTGAGATTGCATACTATAATTTAGTGGAGCATGGTGTGATCACCTAGCCTTGATTGAGTTCACATATAATAATAGTTAATAGTATTTTATTTATATGGAACCTTATGAGGCTATTTATGGGAGGATGTGTCAATCGCCACTCTGTTGGCATGAGGTGGGTGAGGTAGTAGCTAATGCCTATAGTATGGTTCAAGAGACCTATGAGAGAGTGCAGCAGATATAGAAGAGGTTTATCACCACTATAAGAAGATAGAGATCGTATTCTAACCATAGGTGGATACCCTTGATTTTTTCTATGGGAGATCATTTTTTCCTAATAATGACTTCTTGCTTAGGGAATAGACATTTGGGGAAGCAGGGCAAGATAAAACCATGTTTTTTAGACCATTTGAGATCATCAAGTAGATAAGGGTAGTGGTGTATCATCTGGACCTTCCTTATTTCTATCGAGGTATGAAGTATGTGTTCCATGTGTCATAACTTAGGTGGTACATACCTGACCATGAGCATGTTTTTTATTGCGATGGCATTGAGCTAGAGACCGATGGATATTATAAAGAGCATCTGGTGTGGATCATGGACTGAAGTGAGATGGTGTTGTGAGGAAAGAGGGTATAACTTTTCCATATTTTGTGGAAATATTGATGGATCCATGAGGAGATATAGGATAATGAGTCTAATATTCGAGCTCAGTGGCTTGAGTTGTTAAATCGATACCGCTAGAGATACTTTTAGGGGATGAGAAGTCGATAAAGGGAGAGAATTGTAATATCCCAATTTTTTTAAAGTTAACAAAAACCCTCATTGATGACAAATTCTAATCCATTTTATGTGAAAATGTGATTTTTAAATAAAAATAACTCAATAGATGATTTAGAGGGCTTTGCATAAGGGTAAAATCCCAGTTAACACCTTGGAATATTCTATGGAAAAATTTTCAGAGTTAAGTGTTTAGATAGTATGGGATTCTGGGGCCTGTAGATATTCAACATAGATGATATAAAAATATTAAATATATTATATTATAGGTGCATGATTTTTTCAAAATAATTGAATATCTTCTTAATTGTGTGTTTTATGATAAATCTAATATCACTGTTAGGTCCATGATGAGGGGTTTACCCTATGCATGACATAAGATTTGTGTGCGTCGAGTATTTGGTCAGATCGCACATGAGAATGATTTATTTAATATTTTTATTATATATTTTTTCAAAAATAATTGAATATATATCAAATGGTGAATTGTATGAGAATTCAGAGATCATCATTAGGTCCTAGAAGTGGAGTTTACCTAGGTGGGACATAATTTTTAGGCGCATTGGGTGTTTGGTAACATCACAAAAGATAATAAATTTTTAATAATTATTTATATTTTTGTTATTATTTTAATTAATTAAGATTTTTTTTATCTTCTTCCTCAAAGTGGAACTATGTAACTCAACCACTTGAATCTAAAATCACCCAAAACAACTCATTTTTGTCCATTTCATTTAACAATGCATTAATGGGGTGATTTAAAACACTCATTTGGGGATTAAACACAATTCAAAATAGTGTTCTTAAATTTGGGACAAAAGGAATGGGGCTTGGGTATTTGAAATACCCAAACCCTTTCACCTTCATCATTGATTTATTCTAATGAATTAAATCAATCTTTAGACATCTTGTGCATGCTTGGGATACCTCTGGATATCTGATTTGGTGTTATGATTCCTCTTATAGGCACATGATCCCCTCCCTTTTACTCCTCTATATATTGCATTATACTAAGGAGAAATTCAATTTTTCTTTATTTTATTTATTTCTCTTTTTATTTTCGTCAAATTATGAAAAAATAATAATTTAAATATATAATAATAAAAACTCATAATTATAAAAGGATAATTCCATTATTTTTTAGGGACGATTTTAAGATAATATATAAAAAAAGTAATTGTGTGAAATTATCAAAGTTAATTATAAATAATTTAAAAAAAATCTTAATTATCCAAATTAGCCACATCAAATTATAAAAAATATATAATTTTGGAAATTTATCAAATGATAATTTATAAAAAAATTGTCAAAATATATTTGTAAGGGATTACCAAAGAATGATTATCAAAATTATCAAAGGGTAATTACACATATTATTGAAAGATAATTATCTAGAATTATCATAAGATATTTATTGAATAATGGTGGATAATTTGTAAGGAAATTTATTGAAGTATAATTATAAAATTTATCCAAGTGTAATTATAAGAAAATTATAAAGTGGTAAAGACATCAAATTATTATAAGATAATTATGAAAATTTTCAAGGATAATGTTATGTTTTTATTAAAGAATAATTATAAGGAATACCACTTTTTTTATAGATTTAATTTAGAGATATAAATTATCGAATGTGGTTTTATAATTATTCTTGAGAATAATATTTTTAGCACATGTGTTATCCTAAAATGATAATTTAGAAATTATCCCTAAGAGATAAAATAACATCTCATGTGATATTTTAAATGATGATTTTAAAATTATCTAGAAGAGATGAAATATCATAACATGTAATATTTTAAATTATAATTTTAAAATTATCTAGTAGATATAAAATATCATAACATGTGATATTTTAGATGTTAATTTGAAAATTATCTAGGAGAAATAAAATATTATCACATGTAATCTTTTAAATAATAATTTAAAAATTATCTAGGAGAGATAAAATATCATCATATGTGATGTTTTAAATAATAATTTGAAAATTATCTAGAAGTGATAAATTATCATCATGTGAGGTATTTTATTTCTTTTTGAAATAAAATAACTAGTTTTGGTTCTACGAACCCTTGCCAAACCTCAAGCATTGATGTGCCTATGTTTATGAATATAGGGCCAGGAAGAGGTGTTCTTGACTATTGAGTCTTCCACTCTAGCTGTCAACCCACATATAGTGGCTTATCATTTCCTTTCATGTAAATAAATATTCAGTTAGTAAGTTCTTTGCCTTCTAGGGCTCATGTTTACACTTGTTTCCTAGATGATTATATGTGTTGGCTTTTTTATTAACTTTTCTTGATTGTGATCACATGTTGGTGTGTGTGTATCCCATAAGACCCTTTGTGATTCCATGAGTGATATTAGTGTAGATTTTATATAGGTTTGGTTATGATCATATGTTTTTTTATATGCTGTTATATAATTATATTGATATGTTTTTCTTAATTGTCTCCTCTACCTATATATGTGTTACTATACCTTGGTGGTTTTTAGTCGTTTTTGAGATAGGTGGACCATTGTGACATGTTCATTCCTTAATGGGTGAGTTAACTTGATTGCGATGATAGAAATGAGGGATCATACCATAGGTTGAAGATACGAGGTATCCATGGTGTTGTGTCAAGGGTGTACTTGAGGTAGCCTTAATTTTCCATGTTCCATTCACCACGTGATAGCTTAGTCAATGTGAGTACTAGATATTCTTATCCGGAGGATCTGGGTGACATGGTCCTCTTAAGGGATAGATGGGGCCAAGTAAAATCTCTATGATACCTTGAGGACACCATAAAAGGGTTGTTTTTCTTCTTCTGACTCATTCAGTTATCATCTAGCATAGATCTAAAGTAGGTATGGTTGAGGGATTGTGGAATCTTGGTTAGTGCACTACTTCTCATTTTTGGATTTTATATTTATGCCTTTATGCAATTATTATTCTCATGGCATACACTTCTATACTTGAGTGCATCAGGTTAAGGATTCATTGGTGGTGTCCTAATAAGTCTTTTACTCACACAATATTTGTGAATTTTGATGTGCTTATAGATTTCATGATGGACCTGGAAAAGGGAAATGGACCTATGGTGGATGGTTGAGCAGGTGGAGCATGAATATGGAGTGGACTGGGATAGACACTAGAGGACCCCATAATTCTTTTATTTATTATCTTCTTTCATTACTTTGGACAACTTTCCACTTTCGGAGCTTTTATTTATATACCATGTATACCATCTTTAGTTTTTGTATTTACTCTGATTATTTATTTCATTATCTTATTATTATTATTATTATTATTTATTATCCTTATAAATAACATGATATGATGGGTATTGTATCCCCATTGTTCCACATGATACCCTCATGGTTAGTCAGAAACCTCATGCATATAGGGAGGCATGGAAGAGGTCATGTGGAATTCTAGATCGGACATAGTGTTTCAGGTCAGGACATTACAATAAAATTCCAATCCAACCTATAGTATTAACTCATGGAGTTTGGATATAGGGGTCTAAGTGTAATCTAAGAGTTACACCTGAGGTATTCCACTTGAATAATTTCTAAACGAGTCCATGGAGAAATTCCACAGTAAGTCTTAAGCTAATCATGATTGGGGCCTGAGGGGAGAATCCAAGGTGTATCATGTCTGAAGACGTTAGCTAGATCCAAGGAGTGTATCCAAGGAATTATAATATCTATTAATGATACAAGTTAATCTTCATTACTATAGTAAGGAATTCATGTATAATAATATATTTAGAAAATTCTAAGGTGGGTATCCCCCTTGGAAATCATCCCAATGATTCGGGGTGGTGTCCTATAATTTATCAAGGCATTCCATCAAAATCAAAGGTTAGCTCAAGTCTAACCACTCTTATAACAAGAAAAATCTCCATAAAAGCAATAGTCACCTTAAATATAATAAATAATAAATTTACAATGAAAAAAATCCATGCAATTTTTCCATTTGATTACATTTATTCCATTTATCATTTCATTTATTTAAATTTTTGCTTCTATTAACCAATTGAAAGAAAGTATCCAAGAAATATTAAATAGGAAATAAACCATGAAAACCTACCACTTCTATTCAATCTCAGTAATTTTCTTCCTATTTATAATTTTAAATGGTTCGAAGAGGTTTTATACCATTAATATCTTTATTAAAAATTTAATAATATTCAAGATAAACAAGATTTCCTAATCATAAAGTATCAATTCATCCACTTAATTTAATTAAATCATTGAGTAATTATAACCACATACACCAATGAGAATTTAGTTTATTAATATACAAAGGGGAACATTGTAATATTTATGGCACACCCAAAGGGGTATCTCAAGTTGAGGTCCTTAGAATCCAACCATAATAAATGGGTATAATGGGGCATTTAAATTCCAAATGAAAAAATTAATTTAAGGAACTCTAATTTTAGGATCAAATCATAGGTAAAACCAGTGTGCAACACAATTTTGATAGTTAGGATGGTCCACTCATCTAGTATCAAGCTTTAATTAGATCAGGAATGATAGAAATCATAAGAATAATCAAACACTTTGAAAATAGGGCAAAATAGATAACATGGATTTATAATTTCATAAGGAGATAAATTAAAAGAAAAGAAGAAGGATTCACATACATACTGAGATGCTTCTAATGAACCTGATAGTGATGAAATCTGGGAAAAAATGAATAAAATACACCCATGGGAGAGGGAGGGAGAGGTGAGTGTATGGGGGGCCTGCTAGTCATGAGTAGAGGAGGAAAAGAGCTGTAAACCCTTAAACAATCAGTGGGAAGAATCATTATTTTCACCATTTAATGAGTTGCATGGTTAGGCCACATGGTTTGGTTAACTATACACCAACCATGCAGTTCACACTGTCCAAGAGATATACCCTACATGGGATGGCTACATTTTCAATAAAATTACATGCCAATCGTGCTTTTGGCACTTCCAAACTCCACACCCCACACGGGTTAGGAATGCTATTAGATAAACCATGTGAAAGTCGTAAAGTTCACCTATACAATAAATTGTAAAGATATTTCATATTAATTCTCCCCAAATTTCATGTTTTAACAAACCATGATACACCCCTTACAAGGCCACAAGGTTTATCCTAAGGGGAAGCATGATTTAAACAATCCGCACACCCTATCTATTTTTACTTAAAAGAAAGGTTTTAGAGCCCGGTGCTCCCAAAACTCATCCAAACATATAGGACACCTCCCAAGCCTTAAAACATATCCAAAAACAACACGTTTAACTGTTCTTACTCTCGATATCACATTATGAGACACTATTTAAGATTTTTCCAATCCACCAAACAAAAATTTCTATTTCCTTTGGGATTATCCACCCATCCAAAACATGAGACATTACTAAGGATGTGATTCTATCCTTTTTGGGAGGAATGGTATATATATAAATGCCATCTCTATCTAAGAGGCCAATTATCTTCTTATAGGAAGGAACTATATGTATATCTTCTCATTTATATGGCTTATTCTTCTCATTTGAAGGAACATGCATGTGTGTAGATATATATCTGTAATCATATACAAATAAAAAATACCCGATCCATATGAGGCATCTCTCCTTATATTTAGGAATTATATATACATATAGATATATCTCTTTATATAGACAGTATACAAGTCTCAAGATAGAACCTACAAGACAAGGTTCACTTTCCGCATATATAGTATATATAAAAATAAAGTTTATCCATGTACAAAATAATGAAATGAAACCTCTAGAGTGACATCCATATCAATATAAAATGATAGTAGTATATCACAATGTCCTTATAGAATACAATATACAGGATTTATATCACAATTATAAACACACTTATTCAAATTCAAACATGTCATAAGAAAAAATATGTTCAAAATATTTACATAATATTCAGAATCAAAACAAGAAATTGGAAAGATATAAATAATATTTTGGTATAGTCTTGACAAGCTAAACAAGGCACTATATGCATATCATGCCAAATGAAAATCTGTACATAGTATAAAGAATGACTTTCCAATCAACCAAAAAAGATGTGCCTATACGACTATCACTTTATACATTTAAGTTTTGGTGCAAGAATCCCTTTATAAGCATGATTTATTATAATAGGCATCACATTCTGTTACCCAAGAAAAGGTTTTTTTAACCAATCTTCGGAGATGTGACATACCACAACACATCGCAACCTATGTTATGAAAACCTATAAAGTATGTTAAAAATTCATTCCACACTTACCATTTGTTTCAAATAAGTTTAGTTAACACTTATGAGACTAAATATTTAATAGGAATTAAATGAGTATATCCAAGTCATTTTTAGTGAATCATATTTATAAAGGAACAAAGTATACCCACTTACCTTGTCAATTTCATTAACAAGTAGGGTTCCCCAAAATAAAAATATTTTTTAGAAAAGGATATATATTCCACTCGCTTATGAGTTGAAACAAATTTGAGTAACTCTCCTTTTAAAAATATATTTCCATGGGTAAAGTGTTATGTCAAAAAAATTTAAAGTAAAGAGGAAATCACAAGGTATTTTTTTGAATAAGGGGGAAAAAGTTCCCAAGGGAGTTGATTTTAAGGGATTTTATAATTTCCCAAAAGTGATATTCAAAGTTGGAAACTTTAAAAATTTGAATCCTTTAACAACCTAATATAGGGTGAAGGTTTGGTTTTAAAAAAAAATAGTATATTACATAAAACTTCAAGTATAATTTGATAACTAGATAAGTTTTAGTTTCCCATCATGTTTTCCCACTTAACTAACCAAGTAATTCTCTCATCATCAAAATATTCACTTAACTAGATGTTATGTATGGTTATTTGGATTAAAATTCATTAGGGTCATAGTGGGAGAAGTTTATTCTATTATAAAACATTTGAGTAAGGCCCAAGAGGTTACGCTTTATCTAAAAAAATACTTCCCTAAAGTTTTAGTAAAATAAAAAGTTTAAACCTCACTAGTAATACTCAAGTGGTTAGGGTACATCAGATAACCATCTATATTAAGAAATAGGAATGCTCAACCCATTAATGGAATAATACCTTTTAATGTTGGTTTTTTTATGTTTTGAAATCGGTTTATCGGTTGATTTAAACACAGCTGATGTCATAAGTACTTTTTTTTAACATCATTTATATAAACACACATTGAGATATTTATTTCGACTAACTTTTAAGGTTTTTAATATCATTTATTTTGATAATTAATGTCTAATATCACCTATAACATTGTTTATTTATATAAATAATGTTATAAGTGACTTTAGATATCAATTTTCAAAATAACTAACATCGAATATCAGGGATTTTTATGTTCGTTATTTTAATCACTGGCATAAAAATTGACTTAAAATATCATTTATATAAATAATCACTACTAAAGGTCACTTTTGATGTTAATTATCAATATAACCGACATCAAATGTTTTATATCTTTTAAAAAAATATTCTAATACACATAACTTCATCAGAAGAAAAAATAAGATAAAATATCTATGAAACTATAGAAACCAAATGAAAATAAGAAAAATAAACTCAATGCTTCAACTTCTTTTCCTTACTAGTAGTGGTTTCTTCTGAATCTAAATATAATTTATTTATATTCATTTTCTTTTCAGGGAATAAATCATTTGTAATTTTAAACATCATTTGGTAAATTTCATTATGAATATTTACTATTTCTACTTGATCTGAAGTATTTTTCTTCATAAAAAATCATCAAAAAATATCTATGAAGAAAAAAATCATAAAAAACAAAATTATGATTGAATATTATAAATACCATGGAAAATTGGAGGAATGAATAAGTGGTGGAATGATGAAGAGTTGGAATAATAAAGGTGTTCTAGATTGAAAACATAGAAAGAGGGAGAGTGAAAAGTTATAGATGGTGTTGGAAAAATTATTCCCATGGTGTGATAAATTTTACCTAGAAAAATAAAAATAAAAATAGAACACTATGAAAAAAATGAATCACCATTAGTGATTGATTTGAAAACTTACCAAACTCATTGAAATCAGTACTTTCATTAGTCCCTTCATGGCTTCATAAGATAATTCTTCCTTTTCTCTTTTTTCCTACACAAAATACCCAAAATAAATCAAACACTTCTAGGACAACATCTTATGAATATATCAATGTCTTAATGGTCTTTGAATTCCATCATGGACTTTGAATGATGTGGTTTTTCCTAATGGTCATCTTTGTTGGGAAATTATTTACTTGTTATTGGTTATAGTATTTATCATAGGTGGGTCTAAAATCATGGCACAATCCAACACTTATTTATGAATACTCACCAAAGATTATTTGGATGGATTTTTTCCACTTACTTATAGAATAGACATGATATATATTCTGAGAATGCACTTATCTTCATGAAATCTCTCTTCTAAATCTATCAACACAGCAGCTCCATTTATAATATTAGATGTTATCATTCCCTTCATTGGAAACCCCAACACTCTATACAAATGTTGACATGGTGAACAAAAAATCCAACATACTCTAACTCACCATTTCAAGGTTGAAAAAAATCAGGGTAGCACCAATTCTTAATGTATTCCAATGTAATTAATATTATTTTATTTAAAAAAATCAAAATATGGAACAAATTTTTCTTAACATTTTGTAGACTACTCATTTTGAGTGGGAGTAATAATTTTTAATGAAATCATTTTTAACCTTTTGGGAAAGGCAATATAATATTTTTCTACATATAAAAATTCAAGGAATGGATCCTCCTAAAAATTATATTTTTTAAAGAAAATGGGCTATCAAAAATGTAATGAAAGAATTGGGAGAAGTGGTGCTTATCCAAAAATAGAACACAGTAGAGAACAAAGAATATATTTAAGAGAGAGAAAATAGAGTTCTCTAGTATTATGGTTAATACCGAACTTGTAATGGAAAGTGTTTCATAGTAATTTTGATCATCATAAAGTGGATAATTTCTCAATATAATGGTTTTTTTAAATATTACACCATTTTATTAAGATTCTATGTTTGAGGTTTGGAACAAGTCCTTTTATAAATAAGAGAAATCGAGCTTTCTAGAATTAATAAGATGGGATGATAGAATTTATGAATTTTATATTTATAGGTCATCATCACAAAATATATAACACCAAATGAAATAATTTGATCAAAAATTCATTTATGAAATAGTATTACCATAAATAAACATGTTGGAATCAGAAAATTAGTAAAATAAATTATTATTGGTAGAGTGGAGCAATGGAAAAAACTAACCTCTTCAATGAAAGAGTATATCATACAACTTGTAAAAGAAAATTTTGTGTAATTTTCTTTGAAAAAAAGAATATTAGGAATATAAAGTGATTAATTCTAGTACATAAATTTAAAGAAGTATATACCATGTTGATCGTAATCATAAAAATTAATGTGTCATGAACTAACCCGTGATGCCCTCGATCCGAACACCCAATTCGACCTATGACATGGCACGAGGGGCATTCATGATCCATATGAGCTAGAAACTAGTGTCGGGCATTATATTATACTCTATTAAGAATGATTTTTCCTGATAAACCATTAAATATAGAAAGTAATCCCACCTAGAAATCCATTATGTACATTCCATGTGTTTTAAGTCCATACAATAGAATATGAAACTTCAAAATTCAATATAAATACAAGAACAAACATGGCATTAGAAGGAATAAACATCCCACATAAAAAATGTTAAACCAAAGAACATAATGAATATATCCTAATAGAAAAAGTACAATATCTAATAAAATATATGAAGGTAGAGTTATCCAATGAAAAATATAGATAACATAAATGTAAAAATAATAAACTCTACCCAATTGTCACCTCGTGAGAAACCAATGTCAACATTTCTTGGAACTTCCATAATACCAAAACCATAATTTGATTATCAGTGGAAAAATTAAAGTAGAACTTGACTAAACCTATAATTTATATGAATGAGTAAAATATTCCCAATAGGTACCCTCCCCATACTCTATGAAAGGCCTCTAAAAATAAATTCATTTCATGATAGTTTGAAATAAATGTATAAAATAAACATTTTGATTCCTAATTAAAATAAGTATCTGGTTATCTCCTAAAAACATTTTATTTAAAAATATAGGAGTCAAAACATTTTTATTAAAATAATATTTAAAACATTTTATAAATAAATACTTTTGATACAGTAATAAACAGTTGAAAATTTATTTTAAAATGATACCCATAATAGATAAAAATGGAAAAAAAAACTTTCACTTTATACAAAGAATCAAAGTTATACCACATTTATGATATTTGAAAACAATAGGCGTAAACATAATACAATCAAAAAACACATATACAATATAATAATGAGCATCATGTGAACCTATGATCATCAGGAAACAATCTATGATAAAGCTAACATAACATCAATAAATAAAGATCAATTCCATATACAAAACAACTTACTATAATACTCAATATTACTATACCTAGTCTAACCAATGGGTGAAGCCCATAAGTAAAAAAAAAGTCTAAACTTAGGGTCCACTAATCTTATCATGATATTAAACTAGTGAAACATGTGTCCCAAAATATTTCACCAAACTGAATGTGGATTCCCATGATATACAAATGGATTTGATTCTATCAATTACCACATTATATTAATATCAATCAATAAAGGACTCTCCCTCACATTCAAACACCCTTCATAGAAACAACCCCTTTTGTGAGTAATATATAAAGTAGATATATGTACATAAACTTCCAACTACGGGGCCATCCACAAGTTTCTATAAAATTAAAAGTGGAATTATCTAAGGGATTTTCATTTTAATAAAACCATTTGAAAGTTCCAAATAGGCCTTTGAGATATCCATTTTTAAATAAATTTATTCAAATTGATTTTGAAAACCAATCATTTAAAAAACACCAAGTATCACAAACAAATTCATGAATAAATGGACACTTTAGAACCGCAAGCACACCTATAATTTCAAAAAAAACCTTTAAAATTAGTTTATAAATCTTAGAACCATCCTTAAATAATAAAATTAACATAAAATATTCAATAAGGCGCTTTAACAAGAATTCGGTGTGAATAGTACTTAAAAATGTATTTTTATACTAAAATAAGAGGTTAATATCCTTTCCATTCCATTTAAATAAAAATAAAACAATTTTCCTATAAATATTCTATTAATAATACCAGGTAAATTTCATAAATTACCCAAAAATGTGTTATAAAAATTAAGAAATCACAGTTTTAAATTTAAAGAGTCATGCATGAAGAAACCTACCTCAGATTCATCACTTCAATAACCCATGGTGTTATTCCACCTAAAAAAGACCAATAAATCATTAAGAGGCCAATAAAATCCAAAAAACAAGATATACTCAAATAAAATTTGAGTAAGCATGAACCTGAGGTCACTCAGACCCTATTAGGGTAATAACCAAAGAAAAAAAGGATGAAAATGAAAAGTAGAATAGTTTAGGAGAGATTACCTTAAATAATATCCCTCAAATCTTAAATAGATCCATGTTTGAAGACCCTAGGAAGAATTATAATTAATAGTGGAGGAACTGGTGGTTGATCTATTCGAATGAGGGGGAGGAAAGAACCCCAACTGACTTAAATCTATTGAGGGAAAATAGTAAAATCACACTTTTTGAATGAACAATGGTAGACTGTATGAATGCCACATTGTTTTCCAAATAGTGTTCCAACTGTGTGCACCTTGTTGGACACACCTAGAAATATCGCATGTTTTGGCCTCATGTTTAGGTAAATCGTAAACCAACTATGTGATCCAGTCTAAAACATGTTGTATGTTTTGTATGGGTAAGCCACGGTGTTAGTACTAACTATGTGCCCACAGTATACCTTACCTTGAGTCCTCAAAATTTTTTAAAAATAAAGGAATTAGACTTGAAACTCAAGGGTGAGGATTAAAATGAGGAAATAAATAAGATTTTAAGGAAAATAAAGTTTATGGTGTGATAATTCTCCCCACCATAGCACTTTTTCCCCGTTTGATGTTTAAAGGAAAAAATGGTTGATCATATAGGAGAATGAAATTCACTATCCTCACTAGAGGCACAACTCTGGAGATTTAGATATAAAATCCGACTAAGATTTCTATTAAATACTCAATTACTAGTATGAATTTTTATTTCACTATAGACACCAAAATCATCAAACATATGGGTAACCACTGAAAATTATATATTGGATTCTAAGAAGAGTTCTAATCAATGAAGACATAATCTAAAGGATGAAAAGGTTAAATATTTAATTCACTGATATGACTCCAAAAATCATAGAAAACCCTATACTAATGATTAATCCTCTATGAAATGTTCAGGAACTCTACTAATCATCTTTAATTTGGTAGGTTGGGGCATGTAGAAACAAAGGGTAGGGTCAGTCACCAAACATCATTACTCACCCACAAGACATAGAAACATGAGACTATTAGGTTATATTCTCAAATATTCTAAGTAAATGGATCTATTATGTGAAAAAAGGTTCAACTATGGTGTTATATCTACCATATTAAAGGCTCACTTTATGTTCCTACTCTCAAGAATCAAAAACCACTCTAAAACTCACAAAACTAGACTCTTATATCGATAAAGAGAAACTCGAAAATGAAACTAGTAATTATCAAGAATTAATATTATGAATATATATTATCCAAAATAAAAATACATAATTAATAGTTTTAATATACATGATGAAAAAATACATTAGTAAAATATTAAATGATCACCTCATCAATGTCTAGTTCAGTAGATTAAAACAGATATTCTTTCAAAGAAGTAAATAATTCTCTAATTTTCTTATAAAAACCCCTCTGCAGAATAATTTCAAGTATCCCAAACATCCATAGATATGAAAAGGCTTTGTAGACTCCAAAAATGAAGGTTTCATATACCCGTACTTCTCACACTAATGGTATTATATAATAATATTTCCACAAGAAGCTAATGTGAAGAAATTGGTTGTCCTTTTAATGTCTCTCCATGCCCCATTATACTTACTCTACTTCCATTTTCCTTTACCAAATATTTCTACTCAACCCCCATGAATAGTGGAAATTAAATTTCCACTAGTATTATGATTATAAAAACCTAAAATATGGTATCCTTCTTTACCACTTCCTCAAAAGTATCGAGGACATGAAAGGACATCACCATCAAAATCTCTGGCCACAAAACTCTCCAAAAAATATTGAGCCTTAAAGGATTCATCCCTGAAAAAACTTAGGAGATATGGGACTAGATTGATGAAATATAAAGAAAACTCCAACACCAATGAATCATTTTAGTGAAATTTGTATAATTCTAAAGCCTTTGATATTTTCACAGCTTTAGGGAAATATTTGTGGATGAACTACACCTTGAAATCATCACATGAATATTTCTTTTGTGTCTTAGTCTAGATAATGGACTTCCTCTATCTCTTAATCAGGACCTTAGTATAAAAGTTTTGAATGTGATCTTAAGAGACTAGGGAAGTTCAATATGAATAAAAATCTTTTCAATATCCCTCAACCATTATTTTGTTTCTATGGAATCTTATTTCCCAAGGAAATGATGAGGATTCAAAATTAGGAACAATCAATCAAAATCTTGATGTTTATCTAGAAAAGGAAGAGTGATATGATCTATATCTAGAGTGGGAGAAATAACTAATTTTTATCGGCCTTGATCAACCAAATGGTATATCAGTGGGTGTTCACTCATAGATCCCTTACAATAATTCATAATACTTTATAGGGGGATACTCTAAAAGGAAGGAAACATGAAACAAAATTTAAATAGAACCCAAGTCTAAAATCCCATCAAGTCAAGAATAACTATAAAATTAACCTCAAAATACCATTAAAATAAATATAAAAACATGAAATATCTTGAAATAAATCTTAAACAAGTTATTTTATTCCAAATAAACAAATTTAATCCCCACCCCCTAATATAAATTATTTTATAAAAACTCCCTCTTTGAATATTTTTCCAAAAACAAATTCTATTTAAAAATTTGAAACATTTAGAAAACACTCGTCGATTTTTGAAATCTCCACTTCCTTTTAAAAAATTCCCAAATATTTATTCGTAATTTTAAATCAACTTTTATAAAACAAAAAAAACCCAAATCCTTTTATAAATCAAATTGATATTACATGAAACTTAACCTTTCCAACATAAAACCAAGAAACACATCATAAAACTCCATATTAATTTAATTAAAATACTATAAGTATCATAAAACTATCTTATAACCCTCATTTAATCATTATAAAATTAATTAAATGAAAATCAAGAGCCAAATGAGGTTAAATAGAAAATTTATAAGTGATGCAGAATTGTGCCCAATTTGGCAGCGCCACTTGGAAGATCATGAACCAACTATGAAAAAATCTATTGAAAGCCTCAAAACCATGACCAAAAGATTCACATTATTTGATAGACTATGAAAACTAACCATGTTCCCCTTGTTCTATTTCTATTTTCACCCTAAAACTAGTAAAATATTAATGAAATTAATATAGTTCTTAATACCAAACAAAATTTCTCAAATAAATACTAAAAATCTAAAGAACTAGGCTCGAATTCAATACACACACTTGCTAGATAGCCCTGATAACTCAAGATTCATCATGATAAGGTGGTGATCAGGCAACGAATTGTGATCTAATTATTATGTTATGATGATCATATCTCCTATGTAATGGAATTTCCCTAAATAATAACTTGGATTTGATCTCATTTTTTCATGAACCAACCCATTATTCTCCTGATCTGGGCACCCAATTCAACATATGACATAGCATAAGGGGTGTCCCCAATCCCAATGGGATGGAAAATAGTGTTGGGAATTAGATTATACTCTATTATGAACAATTTTTTCTGATAAATCATTAAATAGACAAAGGACTCCTAGTAAGAAAGTCTGGCATGACCATTCCATATGTTGTAAATCCATAGAATAGAATAATAAATTTTAATATAAATACAAGATAAAATATGGAATAATAAGGAATAAACATACCATATAATAAAAAACTTAACTGATGAACATAATGAATATATCCCAATAGGAAAATCACAAGATCTAATAAAATATATAAAGGTTTAGGTGGAAGATTCATACAATATATAACATCAAAGATAAAACAATAAAATCTACCTAATTGTATCCCCATGACAAGCCAATATCACCACTTTTTGGTACCTCCATCATACCCAAAAAAAAATATGATGATTAGTTTAAAAATCTAGTTAGAACCTAGATATATTTGTAATGTGTATGTGTGAGTAAAACATGCCCAATAGGTATCCTCCCCACACCCCGTGTATAACCTATAAAAGTAAAATTGTTTTATGCTAGTTTAAAGTATATGTAGAAGATAAACTTTTGGGTTCTAATTAAAAAAGTATCATGATATCTCCATAAAAATATTTCTTCATAAATACTAAAATCGACACCATTTTATTACTATAATATTTTAAAACATTTTATAAATAAATTCTCTTAATACAGTGAGAAATGGTTGGAAAAATATTTTAAAACTATACTTATAATGAGTAAGGAATAACACATTCTTTTTTATAAAGAATCCAAGTAAAACCCATAGCATGATATCTCAAATAAATAGGCATAAATATAACAAAATAAAAAAACATATGTATAATACAATCATGAGCATCATGGAAACCTAGGAGAATTAGTAAAAAATCTAAGATAGAGCTAACATAACATCAATAAAGAAGAATCAGTTCCTGATACAAAACAACTTACCCTAACACTCGGTATTACACTACCTGGCCTTACCGAGGGGAAAACCTCATAATAAAATCAAAGTATAAACTCAGGGGATACTAGTTGGAGCATGATATTAAACTAGTAAAACATGTGTTCCTGGATTTTCTACCTAGCTACCCATGGTTTCCCGTGAAATAAAAATGGAGGTGAGTCGACTGGTTAACACATAATAATAATATAATAATACTAAACAATAAAAAACTCTCCATCACATCCAAACACTATTTATAGAAATATCCCCTTTTGTCAGGAATAAACAAATGAGATATGTATAAAGAAAAACTTTTCACTACAATGCCATCCACAAGTTTCCATAAATCACAAAGGGGCATGATCCAAGGGATTTTATTTTTTATAAAACCATTTGAAAGTGTTAACTGAGCCTTTAAGATATCCATTTTGAAACAAAGTTATTCAAAGTACTTTTGAAAAACAATAATTTAAACAACATCTAGTATCTCTAATAAATTCAAGAATACATGTCCAATATGGGACCAAAATCATGACTATAATTTCAAAAACGAAGCCTTTAAAACTACTTATGAAATATTAGCATTATCCTTAAATCAAAAAATCCATTTTAAAGAGACAATCAGTTACTTTAAGAAGAATTTTATATGGATATTACTTAAAAACATATTTCTATACTAAAATAAAGGGTAAAACCCCTTTTTCATTCCATGAAAAATCAAAGAAAAACCATTTTCCTATAATTAAACTATTAATAAAACTAGAAAAATTTCATAATTTATCTAAAACACATGTTATAAAACTCAAGTAATAGTAGTTTTAAATTTAAAGAGTCATGCTTTGAGAAACCTACCATAGATTTTTCGCTTTAATAGTCTGCAATGTTATTCTAGCTCAACAAGACCAAGGAATACCTAGGAGACCAAGAATAAACCAAAAACCAATAAAACCGAAAATAAAATTAAAGTATTCATTAACCCTAGGTTAAATAGACCTTATTAGGGAAAGAAACAAAGAAAATAAATATGAAAATGAAGATGATAAGAGGATATCAAGGATTACCTTTAATAATAGTCCTCAAAACAAGAATATAACCATGATTGAAACCCCTAGGAAGAGGGAGAATAGATAGGGGAACTGGGGGTTGAACCACTAGGATGAGGGTAAAAAATAACCCTAAACGCCTTAAATCAAGTGAGGGAAAAATATTAAAAACATTCATTTTATTGAACCAGGGAAGATTACACAACTAACGCACAATTTACCAAACTATGCGCCAACTGTGTTCCCCTCACTATACACACATGGGAATGTTACATAATTTTGTCACATGGTTGGATAAACTATGTGACAACCATGTGATCCTTTATATAACATGTTATAGGTTTTTCATGAACAAGTCACACAGTTAGCACTAATCATGTATGAACCATTCACTTCACCCTGAAACCTCAATAAAATTTGAAAAATAAGTGGATTTGATCCAAAACTCAAGGAAAAGAATATAAATCAATATAAAATAAAATAATAAGGAAAATAAAGTTTGTGTAGCATCCTGGGTTTTTTGAGTGGGTTGAATTCCTAGCCCATTTTGAAATTTAGGAGTTTGGTGGGTAGAAAAACTCTTTTCTCGATCAACAGAACTTAATTTAGATAGTTTCCATGACATAAGTCATTTTTTGTATGATCTATAATTCTTAGTAAGTGTCTCTATGTTTTCATTGGGTTTATGGTGTGTCAGAGGCTAAAAACCTAAACCTTCTAAGGTGTGCAGACTAAGGCACACGGTTTGGAAAAACCATACAACCTCTAAGGAGAAACGGAATGCCCTCCTTTTGTACTGAGTAGGGTTTGGTAAACTATATATGAGGGGGTTAAAAACCATGTGATAACCTCTATATTTTTTATAATATTGGACCACATGGTTTTCACATTGTTTGGGAAAACCATGTTCACGTTTCTTGCTTAGTTCCACTTAACCAGTGGCCACACACAGGCTCTGCATGGTTTAGTCTAATGTGGGAGCTAATCATGCAAGGTCAGGATCTTAAGTATCAAGAGCCACATGGTTGTCACACATTTTGGAAAACTGTGTGAACTAATTGTGAGACCCATTAAAAGTGTGAAACTATGATTTTCCCCTTCCTTATATTAAACTCTTTTCCTCCTTCTTCTTCCTCCGTTGTTCATGAAAATTAGGGAGGTCCTCTCCTCTTTCATCATTTGATTGGTGTTGAGGTAACTTCCTCATCCAAGCTCTGTTCTTCTATTTGTTTATAGTTTTGGATATTTATTGGTAAGTATTTTAATTATCTTGCCTCATTTATTATTTTCCCTTTCCATATGGTGCGCTAAATCTATGTGAGTGGTTTTACCCTATTTTCAAGGTGGTCATCTAAAATGTCTATTTCCGGAAAATATATTTGAGTTAGAGGCTAATATTGTATGTGTGGGAGTATACCAACATAAGGTAGGTGTTGCTTACCTTTCTTTGTGATATTCTGCGTTTTTTAAGGTTTTTTCTTTGAGCAGGTCATTGCGTATATTAAGCAATACCCAAATTAAGTAACACATTACCATGAAATTAATTATCAGACCAGATGGTATGCCTTTAGTAATGCCCAAACCATTTATTTCATGACTGGTCAAGGTATGGGGATTGATACCACTTGGTTAGTTAGGTAGAGTGTGTTATTTATATTAAATTGAATTATTTTATTTTAATTGAATTGATTTATATATATATATATTGCTTTTGATGCACTATTGACTTCCATGGGAACGTGAAGGGCTCCATCGAAGGATTGAGATAGAATTGGAAATATTTTTTATGTGATATGATTGTCAAGATGGGTGTTTTTAGAGAGGGATATATATTATGATGATGTTTATAACAGGTTGGGTGACCCGGTCATCAATTTGAGGTGACAAGGCCATCAGGATTGCAAGAATAGCCTTGGTTACATGATATGGTGATGACCATTAATTTGAGTGATGTTGTATTAGGGGAATGAGGTGTAGTTCGATTTGGATTAGGTTTTATCTAGTGATTTCTTCTCACCCATGTTTTCCAATGCACCGTATGGAGTAGTTTTCACATAGAATGACGCAAATGTTAAAGTGGTTTTGACCGCTCATGTGGGTAGAGGCCTCTGGTAGTTGTGACTTAGGGTAATGGTTAGAGGTTTTTTTCATAGAAATCCATGAATATGGTGTGGTTCCATTGGTTTATAGTGATAATACTTTTAGTTATGGGATGAGGCTCACATTACTTGAGGTCATTGGGCCAATAAATTCTTTGGAGGATAGACATATTTGTTCCTTAGGATGTCGGTTGTTGATCCAATGATGATATTATTTATAGGAGAGATATCATTGTGCTTTACATATTGGGGTAAGGTATGATGGAGTTTATTTTGAGATGAGGTCTGAGGGGCCAAGATCTTATTGTTTAGGAATTCCTTTGGGATGTCAATGCATATACATGGACACGAGGTGTCGGTTGGTACATGGTGTCAAGTGATTTTACTAGAGGTGAAACCTGAGGGTTCTCCTACATTTATTTTCATTAGAGGATACCTTGACCTTATTGTTAAGGATCCTCCCACTACAGTTTTTCTATTAATGGTCGAAGCAGGTGATAGCTTCCTAGTGTCTTTTGAGCACCATGGAATATTGTGTTTATTAAAGGAATTTGCTACCACTTTTATTTATTTTATTAAACACATTATTAATCATAAATTTAAAATAGGAAAATGTTGGTGGTTTCCTACTAAGATTTATTCTTACACCCTACATGGGACCTTCGAGACGCGTGTATACTTTATGATTTTTCATTCAGGTAAATGTTTGAGCTTAGGATCTAGACTATAGTTTTGGATTATTTATAATGGGATAGATGGAAAGGGACCATGAGTTTCCTTCATCAATTAGAGTTTCATTTTCTTTCTTCTGTTTTAGTATGCTAAATATATATATGTTCTGAGGTCGACCATGGGTGAACCTTCTATTTATTTTATTCTATGAACTGATATGTATGCATATTCTATTTTAGTAGATATAAATGGTATTTTTGGATTGTTTATTTATTCTGCAACTGTGATTGATTTTGATTTTTCTATTGTATGCTATTGTTGTGCTTCCTCCAAGGGCAGGTCATTGGTCCAGTTTCTGTCATTCTATCCTTTCCATTGCTTGTTATATATTTACTTGGACCATTATTATATAATCACCAGAGGGTATGTTTTCCCCTATATCACCCCATTTACACCCTCTCTTCAAGTCGGAAGCCTTTAGCAAACGGGGAGGCTGCCTAAGGCTAGTGGCACTCAGCCTGAATCATTGGGGAGGATAAACAAGTTGGGGCACTACAAATAGTTTTAGAGTGGTTCTTAACTGAGAATTAGTAGCAGCATTTGGTAGGCTACCAATGATAGCATCTCTTTTTATTTTTCTTGTTTGGTCTTACTATTTGGTCTATGGTATATCGGAGATTAGGATGTTGTAGAAACTATGTTTATAGCTCATTTTTTGATGACT
The DNA here is from genome assembly GCA_963277665.1 of Viscum album. NCBI lineage: Eukaryota > Viridiplantae > Streptophyta > Magnoliopsida > Santalales > Viscaceae > Viscum > Viscum album. Next base: position 239,411,143 of record OY728120.1, read on the forward strand.
GAATCCACATGAACAGGGGAGGGACCAAGTTTCTAGGGTTGGGATTTGTTGTTTTGCTTTTATTATTTTATAGTTTATTTTATTTTCACCTCGATTGGTACACTTGGAATGTTATTTTTACCTATTATGATATGTTACCCTTGAACTGGTAAGGTAAGGGAGGGTATATTGGACCCTTAGCCCGGTATGTTAAGGGAGTGTTTGTTATGATTATTTTGATAAGCACATAAGAAATTATTATATATTAATGTGCATGTGATAAACTGTTTTTGATTTTCATTTGAGGCTAGGATTTCACTAAGATGGGTTGGGCTGTCTAAGGTGTCAATATAGGAAGCTAAGTAGTGTTTTCCTTCCTAGACACTCTTTGGGGGAATCGTAATCAACTATTCTAAGAATGTGAACCCAATGAAATCAATTTTTGATATGTGATATATATGTATGTATGGGCCTGGATATTATTGTATAAGGCAGGTATAATGACATGGGGTGATGTTGATCACTAGGTTGGGTGATGAGGTCATCCAATTGAGGTGACATGGTTTTTCAAGACAGGCATGGAACAAGGAATATTTGATACTTGGCTCTAATATGGGAGGGTAAGGAGGACATGAGGTTGGGATGTCATGTGACTTGCCTATGATAGGAAGGGTAAGGGTGGTGAGATTATGATACTTATTACTACTTTCCTTATTTGTGTTGTGTGTGTGTGTTATTTAGGCCTTCTGACTATGTATTGGTATTCAGCGGGTTTCCACCTGGACAACTTCAGATGGAACGTTTAGTGGGCAGTGATAGGATTCCTCTAGAGAAAACATAGTTTGAGACCCCTGATGGTTAGGATGAGGCCCCAAAGGGTTAGTAAAATCATGATTCATAGGTTCAAGATCAGCTATAGGATTTTTGTGGGTAGGGAAGCCACTAGATTTTATAGATTTTGGGTCATGGATTGACGATCATCTCAAGGCTATTCTGGTACATGTCAACCTGGGGATTGACAGGGGAGCTCAGGGAGTAGATCCTTCGATGTCGTATCTAATATGGGAGTTCCAATCATAGTAACCATAAATTTTTCATGGTGAGGGTGGACCACAGGAAGCTTAGGACTAGATCAAGATAATTAATATAATCTTTGAGAAGCTAAAGATAGTTCTAGGGTGGAGGGTGAATATGGATACATATATTCTTAGAGGACCAGAAATGTGATGGTTGTACATGCAGGTTTAGGCAAACAGACCTAAGGGGCTATCCTGGAAGGATTTTGAGGATAGGTCCTTCAGTCACTTCATCCCGAAAATGATGACGGCAGAGAGAGCTTAGGAGTTCTTCAGCCTATAGCAAGGTAACAGGTCCATCATGGACTATGTAACAACATTCATTAATTTGTCTCGCTTCGCACTAGGTATGATGGGTGACGACACCTTGAGGGTGAGGTGTTTTGAGGATGGATTATGACATACCAGTCAGGTGCAGGTAAACATCTTCATGTTAGACTCATTCTCATAGGTGGTGAACCAAGTGCTCATAGCTGAGGGAAATTTGACAAGTCGGTACTATTAAAATGAGGTGATATCTTCAGGTGATTATAGTGGTGATGATTCAAATACTAGGAAGCGGGGCTAAGAGGATTTCTATCAAGGTAGTTAGGACAAGGACTCAGGAAGACCACCTCAAAGTGGGTCTTTGATGGTGTGCTTCCAGTGTGGGAATTCAGGACATGTCTGGAATTAGTGTGAGCAGCCTCTAAAGGAGTGTTGGGCATGTGGACAGATCAAACATCTCGAGAGGTTCTATAGGAATCCTTCTCATACAGCCGTCAGTTAGGGACCAAGGTAGACTCAGGGTTTTAAGATCAAACCAGGAGCGGTACCAAGAGATGGTAGTTGAGATTCAGCTGTATATAGAGGTTGTGGAAGAGACTACAAGACCCAAAAGTGGGTTTAGTGGTCGGTGGCTAGAACAACACTATAGGGAGTCCAAGATTCAGGTATTCAAGCATTATTCCAAGTTCATATAGTAGATTTTTTTGTCCTTGAGTAGGATGGGGATTAGGTTACAGTTTGGAGTATGTTGTGGGAATGACCAGGGTACTCTTTTGTTTAATTTTGGTATGTACTTTTTAGAGGAATGTTTGTTTTGGGTGTATGAGGTGAATGTGATGTATCTATGGACTAACCAAATGATGGTTAGTAGGTTGTAATCGATTCAAATGTTTCAACTATATATATATGATGTTCTTGGAACCAAGATTACTTTAGGTGAAATAGAATTAATAAATCAAGGAGATGCAGGTTACTTGAGGTGTGTTGGCATCTGGTCATCTATTTGATGTGGGGCTTGTTGAGATGTGAGGCACCGAGACTGATTTGAGAACCTGATGAGATGCCAAACCTCATAGGTTTAATGTGTGACATGGACACAAGGTAGTAATCTATTGATATTGGGTACTTGATGGGTGTTATGTATGAAATAGGAGTACCTAATGATATACAGGAGTGATGATGTGTCATGAGAGGACTTTGAGTCCATGGATGGTTGATGGACCATCAATTTTATTTGAGTTTTGGTTTGGGAAACAATCAAGGTTGGTAACTCCTAAGGTAGGGATCCCCCTTAAGGTAGTTGTCTTGTGCCCTTTTGAATAGTTAGTCTGGGTTAATTTTAAAGAGATGGGTATATTTGACCATCTTGAATTAATTTTTTATAGCTCGAGGATGATCTATTTTAAGGTGGGGAGATTGTAACATCCTATTTTTTTGGAGTGGGTCTAATTCCTCACCCATTTTAAAATTTTTGATTTTAGTGGGTAGAAAAACTCTTTTTGCAATCAACAGAACATAATTTGAAGAGTTTCCTTGACCAAAGGCATTACATTTGGATGAGTCTTAATGCTCATAAAGTGTATCAGGGTTTTTTTTGGGTTTTGGGTGTGTCAAAGGCTTAAAACCCAAACATTTTGAGGTGTGTATACTGAGGCACATGTTTTTGAAAAACTATGAAGCCTCTAAGAAGAAACTGTGTGCCCTACTTTTGCATAGACCATGGTTTGGTAAGCCGTGTTGGAGGGGGAGAATGGTTGTGAGATAAACTCTACAGTTTTTAGTAGAGGTATCCACACATTTTGTGTATGGATTGGAAAAACCATGTGCAAGATACAGGTTTAGTTCCACTTAACTAGTGGCCATAAATAGGTTATGCACGATTTGGCCTAATCGTGCGAGGTTAGGCTCCTAAGTAGCAGGATCCATACGATTGTTGCCCAGTTTGTAAAATCATGAAAGCTAACTGTGTGGCCCATTAAAAGTGTGAAATTAATATTTTTTCCTTTATTCTATTAAACTATTTTACTCTTTATTCTTCCTCTATTGGTTTCACATATTAGGGAGCTCCTCTCCCATTTCTTCCTCCACTAAGTGTTGTGGTAACTTCCTCATCCAATATTTTCTCTTCTATATGTTTTTGGTATTACATTAATATTGGTAATTATTTGAATCCCCTTTCATCATTTCTTATTTTCCCTCTCCAAATGGTCTGGTAAATTCATCCGAGTGGTTTTACCCTATTTTCAGAGCATTTATCTAAAATGATAATTTCTCCCAAATCAGTTTGAGTTAGAGGCTAAGACTGTACATAAAGGAATCTAACAACATGAGGTAGGTGGTTCTTACCATTATTTGTGATTTCATATTTGTTTGGGGATGCATCTTTGAGCATGCCATTAGGTAGATTGAGATAGATCCAAATTAAGTAACGTCTTACCTTGAAATTAATTGTGAGACCATATGGGAATCCTCTAAGCATGCCTAAGACATTTCTTCCATGACCAAGTTGGGTATGGGGCTTAACACCAATTGTTTATTAAGGTAGGGTGTGTTATTTATATTAAATTGAATTGTTTTATTTTAATTGAATTGAATTATATGTGTGTGTGTGTGTGTGTGAATTTATTATGATGCACTATTAAGTTCCATGGGAGCATGAAGGAATCGGCTAGAGGATTACGATGGCATTGGAAATCTATTTTTAGGTGATATGATCATCAGGCTTGGTATAGCCTAAGATATATATTTTTTTGTGATCTTGATCACTAGTTGGGAGACTCAGTCATCATTTTGAGGTGTCAAGGACGTCAAGATTATGGGGATAGCCTGGGTTGCATGAGATGGTGATGAACACAAGATTGAGCGATGTGGTCATTGGAGAATGAGGTTTCAATTGATGTCTCTTAGGTTCTATTTGGTTATTTTCACTCACCCGTGTTATCTAATGTTCCATATAAATTCATGTACACACAGGTTTACTCATATGTTAAGGTGGTTTTGACAGCTCATGTGGGTAGAGGCTTCTAGTAGTTGCAGATAAGGGAAATGGTTGGTGGTTCTTGCCATAGAAAGTCACAGAAATGGTGAGGAGTCATCAGTTGATAGTGATTAGACTTTTTGTTGGGGGATGAGGCTCACTATACTTGAGGAAATTAGGACAGGACTTTCTTGGGAGGATGGACAACTTTGTTCCTTATGAAGTTGGTTGTTGAGCCGGTAGTGTTATTATTTGTAAGACAGATATCACTGTGCCTCAGACATCGGTCCAAGGTCTGACGGGGTTTTTTTAGCTGAGGTCTGAGGGGTGAGGATTTTATTATTTGGGAATGACTTTGGGACATCGATGACTATACATGGACATGGGGTGTTAGTTGTCACATGGTTCTAGGTGAATTTACTATAGGTGGAACCTAAGGGTTCACCCGGATTGATTTTCATCAGAGGATTCCTTGAGCTTATTGATAAGGATCCTCCAACTGCAGTTATTCTAATGTTGGATGAAGCAGGATATAGCTTCCTGGTGGATGTTGAGAACCATGGAATCTTGGGTTTATTAAATTCATGCAATTCCTCTTTTATTTATTTTATTACACACCTTCTTAATCAAAAATGTAATATAGGCACACATTGGTGGTGGCCTATGGAGATTTATTCTCACACCCTACATAGGCCCTTTGAAACGCATGTAGACTTTATGCCTTATCATTTAGGTAAATGTTTAACTCGGTATTTGGACCATATTTTTAGTTTGTTTATCTTGGGATGGATGGAAAGGGACCTTGAGCTTCTTATATCAGATAGAGTTTCCTTTTTTTTCTTCTTTTGTATCATCATACTAAGTATATGTATGTACTAAGGTCATCCACGGGAGACCCTTATGTTTATTGTATTGTATAACCTGATATGTATTCAAATTCTATTATAGTATCTACAAATGGCATGTTTGGATTTTTTATTTATTACACTATTTTCATTGATTTTTCTTCACTATTGTATCTTATTCATGTTCTTCCACCATGGGCAGGTCACTGGTACAGTGTCTGTAATTCTTTCCTTTCTATTTCATGTTATATATTTACTTGGACCATTATTATATCATCATTAGAGGTAATAATCTCCCCACTATCACCCCCTTTACACCATCGCTGATAGTCAGCAGCCTTTGGCATACATCGGGGAGCACCTAAGGCTAGTGGCACTTGGACCAAAGTACTGTTTCGGTGGCTAAATAGGTTGGGGCACTACAAGTTGGGTGTGACATAAAGTAATAACACATTCATTTCATATATATAATTCAAGTAATGTTTAACACACCAAAATCCCATATCTTATGCCTCTATAATCCCCCAATATTAAAGCATATTTAAAATTTGACCACTTATTATCACCAAAACAAACAACCCTTGGCACAAATATAGTAGAGTAACAACACCATTGCTTCTAGAACATAGTCATCCTAACCTTACCAAGTTAGAACCTCAAACCATTAACCTAAAAACAGCTTATATAAATTCCAAAAAATGGGAATTTATTTGTTCTTGGATCATAATATAGCTTCAAAGAATGATAGGAAACCATTATATATGGTTCTTGTTGAATTTAATCATCAAGAGGAGAAAATTTATTTCATCACCTATTAAAATTCATCAAAGTAAATATTTTTTTATTTTATTTCACTAATTAATATACACTCATTAATAATAATTAAATAATCATATTCATTATTTAAATCAATTTTAATCTTAAATATATCCTATTTTTTATTATGTTATTTGATGATACCCAAAAATAAGTTCAAAACTTTTCTTTATTTTCTGAATGGATCAAAATAAATATTTATTCTTGGTTATTCAAGGAGAAACTCATATTATTTATCAAAACTATAAGTTATGAACATTTTTATGGTATAGATGGTTTTCCCCTCTTTTTGAGTTAATTTATTCCATAAAATTAAAAACCTCTACATAAATGAAGATCGGGTTATATATATATATATATATATATCAGTAAATGCTGCAACTGTTCCATTTTTTCCTTTTCCTTCAAAACATATCATTTTATTCCTCTTGTGATGTAGTAATTCCCTTAAAATTTTATCAACAACATGTTTATTTCATAATACGCATATATTCTTGTGTATTATTATTATTGTTTATTTTAATTTCATAAGACTTTTGAAATTGGGTGGTGGGTATTTTGTACTTATATAATCTATTTGATCTAGTTATGATCTTATGAGTAGTTATCCTTACCATGGATGTAACTCAAATTATTTGAACCATGTAAATTTTATTTTCTTTTATAATTATTTTTTAGATGTGTATTTTTTCATATTTTAAAACAAAATAAAAAAAACACATAATCTTAATAAGATATTAGGAATATTTAGAATGTTCTTTTGAAAAATATGTCCATACACAAATTGATTCACTTTCCCACCTATTATGAGTCTTGATTTGGATCTAATAATTATTCATCTACCAACATCAAAATATTTATATTTATTGTTTAAAGACAATTTATATAAATTGTTTTCATCATTGTACCTATAATTAAAACTAGGGATAATTTTGGGTTTGGTAAGTGAAATTTTTGGTTCCCAAACCCTAACCTTTTTAATTTTTCAAAACATGAACTCATTTATTTTTAAAATTCATTTCTCTACCCCTACCTTATTATATTTTGAAATATTGATTTAATTATCCCAACTTATTTAAATACTTGTATATAAAACAACAAAAAAGTATTATAGTTTTAAAAATAATTATTTAATAAATTAACAATGTTATTAATTTTCATTTATGGATATCATAATTTCTATATTTATGAGGACCCCTCATTTCCCAAACCCTTGATAATTTTAGAATTCCAACCTATATATATGTGAATAATATAATGAGGGGTTTCCCACTTTGTGATATACATTGTGTGTTTCTTTTCTTCTATTTATTTTATTCTCTTATCATTGAATTACTTTTTCCACCATCATTCTGAATATTCAATGTTACATAATATATATCATTGCTTTACCTTTTATTGATATTTTTATACCAACTATGAAAATAGTTTTTTTATCAATCGGTGTCTAATCAATTTCGCAACACATCATCAGCATGACTGTTCTACCAGGGATAAAAGTTTAGTCAAATAGATAATAATTTTTTCCATAGAAAATATTTCAGAGCATATTTTTCTACCTCTTTATATTTTTGGAAAGAACTACTTATCATGAATTTTGGATGTTGAGATGCATCTTGACACAAAAGGCCATGAATAGATGATTAAATATTTCAATGATGATTCTTCTCAAGACTATGATAAATCCCAATTATTCCATCATCACTACCTCTATAAAGATCTTATGAATGAGTTCATAATGGAAAATGAACCACTGGTGTTATTGAAATTCCTTAAATAGTGGTCTGATCACCTTCAACTGTTGATTTTTTCAAGAGAAAGGTATAATTGGGGTCATCTTCGATTCAAAGACTTTAAATCGGTCAGTGAATATAACTATTCCATGTTTAAAATGACATAAAAATTAAAATTATATGGAGATAATATCACTAACATCAATATACTATAAAAAATCAATCTACTTTTCATTCCTTGACTGTTATTCAGCAAAAATAATATCATGAGAAGGGCTTTACAAAATATTCATAAATACTCTCTTGTTATCTTATTTCAAAATAAAAAATAAACTCCTAGTGAGAAATAATGAACATAAAGCAACAAGAATAGATCCATTACTTTAAGAGAATGTAACTTCTTATAATCGAGATCATAGAAAGAACCGATGGAGATGATTCCCAAGAAATTCATTTTATCAAGGTTATCATACAAAAAATTAAAAGAGGAAAGGGCACCACCATAAGTGGTAAAATAAAGAATAATGAAATCCAAATAAAACAAATTATAATAAAAATTAATGTTTTAGTGTGGTGTGAAGGGGTACTAGTCGTGTTTCTATTGTATTTTGAACAATAGTTTTGATCATTATCAACAATTAATCAAAGAAAAATAAAACAATGTAAAAGAAACTTTTTCCAACCAGGAATTGAAACATAATAATAACATTCTAAATTGTTACATATTTGATTATTTTGTGAATAATAAAGGTATAGATCATATTGATAATGTATAAATTCTCATGATAGATATGTGTTTTTCTGTAATATTATTTGATAAATGTTGCATGTTTTATTTTATTTATTATATGTGTTGGAGTTGGTATTCAAGAAATAACTATTATACTTTGGATTAAATGTATATTAAAAGAAGTGAATATTAATTTAAATATATTATTACATATCATTCATCATTTTTCTTGACTTTAATATAATAATGTCCTAGAGTATCTATCGCATTAAAAGGGCATAGTAGTTACCCACTATGGTGATAACCCTGAAATTCCTTGATGAAATTCTAAAACATAGTTCTACGGTCATATAACATTCTATGATAGGGCATATAACATTTTTACTGTTAGGTGTGATTACTCATAATAATATGAGACTTCTTCTAATGAATATCGCACTTGGCACTCTCTAAGATGGGAGATTATGATAATAGATCTGCCATTAAGAATTCCACCTGTTTATGTATCATTGGATATTCATATCTATGAGTGTGTGTGTAATGGTTTTTAGAAATTAAGATTATTATTAATGCATTTCATGACTCATACACTTAGATGTATTTTCATAAACCATGATTATAACAAACTACTTGAATTTGAGGCAATCCCCACACCTCTATACCAATGGTTTCCAAGAACTATTAGTATAGAGTAATTATTAGTATCTTATACCAATGGTTTTTTAAAACCGATGGTATAGAGCATCCTAGACCAATAGTTTTTTAAAAACCATTAGTATAGAACATCCTATACTAGTGATTTTTTAAAAAACATTATTATAGGGTATTGAATTTTGATCCATGGATTTCCATCCTCTTATCCATAATCAAAATTCCTAACCCCCTGCCCTAAGAGATAGTCTCCCCTCTCTTCTCCCCCAAAGAAATCCCCTCATTTGTTGATTTTTTTATTCTGCTCTACGTCAATGTAAAATTAGTGAGTTTAAAAACCATCATCTCTTATATCAAGAGTCTTTTTCATTTTTTTTCTACATATAAAAACATAACCAAGATCCTATTATAGGGTATTAAATGTGATTGTAGTAGATATATATGTTTATTTAATTTATTTATTCTCTACTTTTACATATACCCAATATAATTTGTTTGTATAATATATATTAACTTATTATGTAATTAATTATTTTAGTGATTTTTTTGTAAATTTTGAGTGGGTTTTGAATTTATTCATTTAGTTATTTTATTTTCATAATTGAATAAAATTTAATAGTATGTATTAGTTGTTTCTTATTCCATTTATTTTACTTTAATTGGTTAATTACTACTATGTTTCAATTATATCATATTTCATATCTTATTATTTGTTTGGATACCTACTAGTTTGTTTTGATGACTTTCATATTAAAATTGGTATTTGTATTATCTTATTGGAAATGATCTGCTGACATGTGATACTAAAACATATCTTGATGATATTATGAATTTTTCCCCAATAAAAACATATGTATCAAAGATAATATTTTTGATGTTATGTGAGTCATTGTTGTTATTATTAAGTAAATTTTTTCCATGATGAAGACATATATATTTAATTTGATTTATTCCATATTCAAAACAAAGAAGTTGTTTTAAAAAAAATTGTTTCATAAAAAATATATGTTTAATTGGATTGTGTGATTTCCATTCCTTATTCCATGTCTTATACTTTGTTTGGTCTGTTACTTGTATGCATTAATTATAACATATATCATTTCTCTTATTATTTTTTTGGATAGCTACTAACATGCTTTAATGAATTTCATATTAAAATTGGTTATAGTAAATTTTATAATTAATTTTTATTGTACTGATATTAATATAAAATTTTTTCCTATAATAGAATGGATAGAAGCTGGATGTATCATTCTATTCAGATGTTAATTGAGTTTCAAAAAAATGGATTTTTTTTAGATTTTACATTTAGCAATGCTTCATATGGAGGTATTATATATAATCCATGTAATAATTGTGTTTTAAAACCTTTATTATGTCAGGAAGAAGTTAGCTACCATATAAAAAAATGGATTTCAAACAAACTATTATGTTTGGTATCAAAAAGGAGATATGAGAAAATATTCTATTTTTCATTAATGAAATAAAAGGAGTGGTATAGAGAATTTGATATTTGATCAGTTTCCATTTGTGCACTATCATGAGAAATATAGTATTCCAATACAATAATACAATGATATCAATACACATCAATAAAATATCCAAAAATGATGATATTTAGAGAGTAAAAAAATAATGGATGATGTTAGGACTCCTGTATATCAGGAATGTACTAAAATGAAAAAATTAGAATTTTTAATGTTTCTATATCATAGAAAAACAATATATTGAATTAATAATACCACCATTGATTATATTCTTACCATTTAGAAGTAATTACTTCCTGATAATGCATATATTCCATTAAATCATTATATAGCATGAAAGTTAATTAAACAACATGGATTTTCTACTAATAAAATTTGTTCTTTCCTAAAAGATTACAGCTTATTCTAGGATGAAACATTATACCTAAATGACTGTAAAAAAAGTGTTATATATCGATGGAATCCAAATGTATATGGGAAACCATCTCATGTTCCATATAAATTCATATTGAAATTTCCATTTATTCCTAGGATTCAAAATATATTCATGTTTATTGAAATATAAATAAATATGTAATGGAATGATGTTGAGATAATTAAAGATAATGATGAGTTAGTTTATCATATATATGGATTAGTATGGAATAAATTTTATGCATGAAATCCTAATTTTGTAGCGGAGGTGTGTAATGTTAGGTTGGGTTTTTTTGTGATGATTTTAATCTGCTTGGTCAGGTGTTTACATATTACAACATGTGGCCAATTTTTATTCATGTTTATAATATTCCTCTATGGATATGTATGAAAAAAACCATTTACATTCTTATATATACTAATATATAGAACTTTTGATCCTGTAAATTATATAGATATCTACTTTAAGCCTTTAATAAAATATTTTAAGTAACTTTGGGATTTGGGTGTGCGCACATTCGATGTTTATTCAAAAAAATATTTCAAATACATGGTGCACATATTTGGACTATAAATTATTTCCCTATTTATGAAATAATGTTTTCTTGGGGAATTAATGGAAAACTATCATGTCATATTTGTATAAAGAATACATGATCTAGAAGACTTAAATATCATTGTAGTTTTAGTTTCATGTTCAATCGATGATTCTTGACAATTTATCATCCATATAGGAAGAATCGTTTGAGGTTTGATAATATTATTGGCACTAAAAATCCACCTCAAGGTATGTTAGGAACTGATGTGTTTAATTAATTTAAAGATTTAATTTTTTCATTAGGGAAAGTTCAGATGAAATCTAAAAGGAGGAAGAATGTTTGCATTGAATCCACTTACAATTTGAAAAATAAAATATCTTTTTTGAGTTGGATTATTGTTCAACCAATTTGTTACGTCATTTTATAGATGTAATTCACATTGAGAAAAATATGTGTGAAATAATTCTTTCAATTATTCTAAATATTAAGTGGAATACCAAATATAACTCATGGTCTTGGTATAACTTGTTGGATTGAGGTATTCTACTGGAACTGCATCCTATGTATATTAATGAAAATAAATGGAAAGTTACTGGTGTTTTTTTGTGATAACATGTTCATAGAAGAAAAATATAGAAGTATTGGAGAATTTAAATGCAACTAATGGATATTAAAAATATATATCTAAATGATTCAATATAATAGAGTTGAAACTAAAATCCCTAAAAACTCAAGATTATCACATCCTTTGTGAATTGATTCCAATAGAAATCTAGCATTTACTATCCAATAGTTTAAGGGCGAAATTGATTAAATTGTGCTATTTTATAAATAGCTTTTTTCTAAAATTATATCCATGTATTTATTGATAAAAATTCATGAAGAGGTACCATTAATTTTTTTTGGTTGGAAAAAACATTCCTCCATCATTTTTCACTTGCATACTACATCAAATAGTCCATCTTGCAACTAAAACACTTCTTAGGGGACCTAGTGATTTTTTTTGATGTATCCTACTGAAATAAATATGTTCAAAATGAATTCTTATATCCTAAATAAGAATCACCTTGAAGGTTACACTATGATAGGTTATCTGGATCAATAATGTATTGGTTTTTGTTCAATGTATTTTTCTAATGTGAGCACAACACATAACCAGCCAATGAGAAATGAATATGAGTAGTATTGTGAAATTGTGATATCATTTCCATATCTTACCTAAATAGAAGGAATTCATGGGTCATAAACATTGGCTACATTGGACCTTAAAGAGCAAGATATGACACATCACATGGTCTTGATAAATTGAGGTTTGTTCGATGACTATATCATGTAAGTAATTTTAATATATATATATATTATCTCATACTATGTAATTTCACATATACCTTAAACTTTAATTATCATTTTATATAGGGAACATAAATAAATTATAAGCAGATTTCGTCATTCTTTTCCTTTGATAAAGAGAGAGACTTTTCATAGCAAAGAGTTTCCTACTTGTTTGAAAGGTATGACCATTACTTTAATAAACTTAAAATATATATATATATATTCATATAATTATATTATTCATATATATTTCAGGTACTAAGTTTACCTTTTGACTATGTCTCTCAAGAATTAAGATCATTGGCGTTTGGTCCCAATTCTTAGGTTCGTGAAGTAAAATCTTGAATAATCAATGAGTATAAACTTTTTACAATTGATCAAGTGGTGAACATGAGAACACAACATGGTGGAATTATTTTAACTGGTATAATGGATTGTTATTCTAGTGCATCAGATAGTATTCTTAGATATGAAAATGTGTCTTATTATGGATTTATTGATCAAATATTTTTATTTGATTACTACTCCCATAGTCAAGTCAATATGATGAAATTAAAATGGTTTGATTCAATAAAATAACCTACTGCGTTTATTAATGATTGTGGATTTAGAGTTATTGAAATGACTCACTTCCTAGCTATTGATGATCCATATATTTTGGAATCAATGAAAAACTAATTGTTTTATGAGAAATATCATATGGGACCGGATTATTGTGACATTATTGAAGTAATCATAATAAATATTTTTTATGATAGTGGGGATGAAATTGAAACCATTGATGCCTCCATTTTTGTTGACCAAAATAATTTTTTTGTTGACTCAAATTGTCCAATTATCATGATTAATGTTTAATCTGAAGTGGTGGTGGGTAATATATAGAAGAAACCATATATGTTTATAGTTCATTCGATTCAGTTTGATGTGGGTGTCTTAGGATGTTACTATTTTAATTACTTTAATTTTTTAGCTTATAATTGTATGTTTGTTTTAGTTTTTTTTTCATTGTATTTAATTAGATTTATTTCAATTTTCAAAATCAGGTTTAAAATTATTTTAAAAAATATGTGTAACATGGTTTTAAATTATAGTTTTTAAAAAAAATCTTAAATAAAAATCTTTAAAACAGTATTTTAAAACTAGTTTAAAACATTTTTTTTCAAAAAAAATATTTAAATAGGGTTCTTAGAACTATTTTAAATCAGGCGTATACAAGATTATGTTATGATATTGTTTATTTATTTTTTGACTTCTAATTTGTATTCATAATATTTAAAAAAAATAAAAATGTACAGTTCATTCTTATGAATATTGTAAAATATATTGAAAATATTTGAAGGAAGATAATATTTGATAATGATTTATGACTACATGACATAGTTTTCCTCCTATGGTTCCCTTAGTGAGTATAATAAATGAAATATTTTTCTTATGCATTACATTTAATGTTGTGTACTTATTATTTATTAAATTTCTTTTAGGGGAATTCATCTGAACCAGAGTTAAGCACTACTCAGCCTACTTATAGGGGCTAATAGCAAGGAAAATTGAGCAGGGGTGCTACTACAGCTACGTGGAGCACCTGTCATAACTATTTATGCGAAGACCCACCACCATACATCCTATCTACCACAATTTTTCCTCCACTACTTGATCCTCCAGGGATGTTCCCACCTATGAATACTGTTTCCGACGCTTTTGCCGGGGCGCGCGCATCTGTCTGTGGAGGACGCGCTGCTTGTGGCCCTACATTCCCGCTTTCCAAAGGCGAGCGGCATTCGCTCCTTATTCAGGGACGTCTGCTCCTTGATCGAAACGGGATGATGGGATGTTGGTTCTTCCTTCTGTGGATTCCTCTTTAGAACTCGTCACCTAGTTTGGGTCTCCCTCATAGATTTAATACGTTGTTCGTGAAACTCTTCCCAGTGCCATGTTTCCATGGACGCCGGTTAATTACACTGCTTCTGTCGGAACATTCCAAAGGGTCTGGTCAGGGCAGTAACCTTCAGTCAGAGGAGTAGTCACGTTGAGGCATCAGTAGCGTGTCTGGATACCGGGGACCTGGCATGTCTGTCTATTATCCCTGGTCATAGGGCTTCTCGAGGGCGTGGAAGCCTGAGGCATCCCACATCGAGCGCGGGAAACTATATGGCGTAGACGCATATCTGAGGTTTTCCTCAGCTTCCCGTGTTTAACACAGGGTACGCCGCGAGTTTAACGTCCAGCAGAGATGGATCAGCCCGATCGGAGCATTGGCTAGAATAGATCGGATTGAGGGATTTCACTCTAAGGGATGCCAATACCGGGACCAGCCCATGGGTGGTTGTGAAGAAGAGCGTACCGAAATGGTCTCACCGGGATATGACGGTCCGGATGATAATCAGTGTGGATGATGGATGAACGAATGAATTGGAGGGTGGAATGGCAAGGAACCATTGCAAGGGCGATGGTGAAGTTGGGATTGAGCCTTGAAGAGGCTTCATATGTATCCCCGTGGCAGAGAATCAAAGTCTGCGTAGTTTGGGATGGTGCTGGTGAACCGGAATGAGGGTGGACCTTGGTCCGATGGGCATCATCAGCGAACTGGCGTGAACGGGGAGGACTAGGAGGGTCCTAGTGGTGGTGGTCTTGGACCTCGTGGAGGCTTCCTACATACCATGTCCTGACATGGATCAAAGACTACGTAGTTCAGAGGGGCTTCGTCGGCGAACCGACGTGAAGGTGGACCTTGGCCCGATGGATTTCGTCAGTGAACCAATGTGAAGGTGGACCTTGGTCCGATGGATGTCGTCAGCGAACCAACGTGAAGGTGGACCTTGGTCCGATGGATGTCGTCAGCGAACCGACGTGAAGGTGGACCTTGGTCCGATGAGGGATGGGCTTGAACCTCAGGTAGGATTCCTACGTACCATGCCTTGACATGGATCAAAGACCTCGTAGTTCAAAGGGTTTCATCGGTGAACCGACATGAAAGTATACCCGTGGGTCCACTAGTGGTGGGCTTGAACCTCGGGAAGGTTTCCTACGTACCATGCCTTGACATGGATCAAAGTCCTCGTAGTTCATAGGGTTGATGGAATACAGTTTAATGTCATGCAGGACGGTAGCGAACCCTGACGTGAATAAACGACGGGCGGTGGGCTTGAACCTCGTGGAGGCTTCCTACGTACCATGCCTTGGCATGGATCAAAGTTCTCGTAGTTTGGAATAGCGATGGATGTCAGCGAACCGACATAAATGAGGGACCTTGTTCCGATGGGAGATGGGATTGAACCTCTGGGAGGCTTCCTACGTACCATGCCTTGGCATGGATCAAAGTTCTCATAGTTCGGAATGTGACAACGGCTTGCCGTCGGACTGGAATGCAGTTTAACGTCGTGCTGGACGCAGGTAGAACTCGACGTGAATTGGATAATGGGTGGGCTTGAACCTCATGGAGGCTTCCTACGTACCATGCCTTGACATGGATCAAAGACCTCTTAGTTCAAATTGAAAATGGGATGGGGCTTGGCACACCGACAAGGAGACGGTATGGTCCAATGATTGTTGGGCTTGAACCTCAGGGAGGCTTCCTACGTACCATGCCTTGACACGGATCAAAATCCTCGTAGTTCAGGTTGGGTGAGTCACAACGGCTTGCCGTCGGACCGGAATGCAGTTTAACGTCATGCTGGACGGGGATGGGACCCGACGTGAAGAAATGACGGGTAGGCTTGAACCTCATGGAGGCTTCCTACGTACCATGCCTTGAAATGGATCAAAGACCTCGTAGTTCAAATGGGTGTGTAGTTTAATGTCATGTTGGACGAGGGCATGCAGTTTAACATCATGTTGGACGAGGGAATGTAGTTTAACGTCATGCTGGACGAGGGCATGCAGTTTAATGTCATGTTGGACGAGGGAATGAAGTTTAACATCATGTTGGACGAGGGCATGCAGTTTAACGTCATGCTGGACGAGGGAATGCAGTTTAACATCATGTTGTACGAGGGCATGCAGTTTAACGTCATGCTGGACGAGGGCATCATGTCCAATGCCAACTCTAAGCCCACGTGAGTCATGCTCGGTGTGAGAAACAAGAGGCAACAGGGACCTGACGATCACGTCGCGAAGGGTGTGTCCGTAAGAATCTATGAGGGGCTTATGCGTTAGGCGGCCCATGGTGCTGGGACTTACTTCAGGATGGAGGCCCATGGTGCGACAGAACACAGCGAAAGAGGGATTTGGGACCAATGATGGGAGGTGCCTCGTTCCCTATCACTCCCTCCACTGACCTTGGTAGTGGGGAAGTACAGAGATGCAGGGGTGCAGCCATCTGTTGGGGAACTAGGGTCACCCTTATCCTAAGAACATACGCCACTCCAGTAAGGAGGATATCATCCCTTGTGTATGGGTGATTTCGCTCCTTTGGAGACGAGTGGCGTAAAAAAATGTTCGAGATGGGGGGACCCTTTGCGAGAGGCACGAGGTCGGGTCACAGTTTAACGTCATGTGTTGAGGACGTGGTGCTTGGCAGTTTAATGTCCTGTAGCTCGGACGAGGTGGGTTCACTCCTCACCCCTAGGACTTACATAACCGGTACCCTCTGGTCCTTGGGGGAGGGAAGGTACTGGCAAGGCCATGGTCAAGGGGGGTTGTGGAGCGAACCATCGAGGGGTGCACATTAGCATGGCTATGCGAAGAAGAAATAACTGTTAGCGTGCCTATGCAAAGAAGCATTAGGCGAAGCAATTCTACAAGTGGTATTGTCCGTGGGACTTTGAAATCACATCGTGCATACTTGGAGGGTCGCACGGGAAGAGGAATTGCCAAGAAAAGGAGTGTGCTTCGCGAAGCGGAGTGCCTTGGCCTTAGCGTGGGGCATAGGTGTGAGTGGAGGGTGCTTCGCGAAGTGGAACATTATTCGCGGAGCACTGCCTCGTGAAGAAGAGGTGCCTCGCGAAGCAAGGTTATATGAAGCAGTGTCCTTCGTGATGTGTAGCGATCCTGCCTTAGCATAGGGATCACTAGTACAGATTGGGTGTTTCGTGAAGCATAAATTCTCTACAGCTGCCCAGGTTCCCTTGGGAATCCCCTTCCTTTGTGAATGCCCTTAAGCTTCGCGAAGGGCATCCATCTCGGAAGAGGGTCTCAAAACGAGACAAAGAAAAGGCATCATGCGAAGTAGAAGTACCTCGTGGAGCTCATGATTCCTGGGGGCAAAGGGTGCTTCGCGATTCGGGAGAGGAGAAGCCGAAATGTCGGATTGTCCATCCCTGGGACTCAGGGGGAGCCCCGTATTTATAGGAAAGGGGAGCCCTGAAGCCGAACTCGCGCGCCGACTCAGGTGCTTCGTGGCGCGCTGGTGAGCGTCAAACGCGATCGCGGAGAGTTACCGCCTCCAGAACTTCGCGGTAGGCTCGCGAACGTCAAACGCGATCGCGGAGAGTTACCGCCTCCAGAGCTTCACGGAGGGCTCGCGAACGTCAAACGCGTTCGCGGAGAGTTACCGCCTCCGGAGCTTCGCGAGACCGCGATGCTCGGGGTGCTTCGCAGCGGTGCTTCGTGAGGTAGTGGGCCGGACTTCTTTTCCAGCCCTTCCTTTTGTGCAACATTTTGGCGCCAAAAAATGCCCCCCCTCATACTTGGAGCCGCGGAGGGTGAAGGGTCGAAGTCTGAGGGAAAATCTCCAAAATTGTCGGCAGTTTGTGATGCGACTTCACGAAGAGGGCCCGCGGTGCTGACCGGGGCCACGTGTCTGGATGCGCCGCGATGCTCCGTGTGGGTGAGGCGCGCTGCGATGCTCCGGGTTCACCGCCTATAAATAGGGGGGTTGACTTCTTCTGTCTTCACGCGACTTCCTTGTCTTTTTGTGCTCTCGACTTCGTGAAGCTCCGCGTACTCCGCGGCAACCCTCCGCGAATCGAGCATCGCGGCGAACCGCGGGTCTCCGACTCGCGTCCGCGCCAAGCAAACTTCTGATTGTTGGCCTAGGCTAGACTTCGTAGCTTGGTCTCGCGACCGACCTTCGCGATCTGGCTCCGCGATCAATCTTTGCGATCCGTTCTGAAAAAATTCTTTTCTTAGGGACGGAATCTAAATGGCCCATCAAGAAGCTGTATTGGGGGTGCTTACAGATATCATCCGTCGTGATGAGATGGCCAACCGTCCAGGCCTTGGGGAGATGATCCGAAGCCATTCAGACCACGCTTCTTTGATAGATCTGCTATCAGAGGGTCAGAAAGATTATCCGCAGTGTAAGAAGCTGCCATTGTACGGCTTCGGGTTGAGGGATGATGTCTTCATCCCCGAGGCGAGTAGGGACGAACCGGCTTGTTGGTTCAGGAGTACACCATGCTAGCACCAATGGTTTAGGGCGGCCGATGGTCACGCACGGGAGGACTTCACACCCATCACCGCTGATTGTCTCTACAACCATGTAAAAGATATTGAAGAGAAGTCATTGCAACCGGAGACGTCCCCTCCTCTCTATCATACCATGCTGAAGGCAGCTTTGCAGGATTCGAAGAAGGGATGGTCCGATGAGTGGGACCTACGCCAGGGCGGTAACTTTACTGATGACTGGGCCTGGGCCTACTAGGTAGGCGCCTCATGTGAGGATTTTGGGGCCGAGCTTAGGAGGGTGGGGTTATATGAGGTGGCATGGGCCTCCCAATTACACATTTACCAACCAAAGCAACTGATGCCGGAATTACTGAGCAGATGGTCGTCCAGGACCAATACCTTTCACCTGCATCACGGGGAGGTGGGAATCAGCCTGTGGGATGTCCACCAGATTTCTGGGGTTCCGATCCTGGGGGCCATGTATGATGAGTTCCTCCCTGTCATGAGCACATGGGAGGATACCGAGCAAATGCCGTGACTGGCGTCAGTGCTGATGGCATTCATCCCTGGAGAGGACAAGGAGGCAGTGAGGGATGTCCACTTTAGGATATGGTTCAAGTGCTTCCTGAATTTCCCAGAGAATCGAGAGTTCCCTCCGAGGCCTCGAACTTGTCCGAGGGCGGCCCAACGAGGTAAGGGGCACTCGTATTGGAGGGTCTTGGAGGACAGCCAATGGAAGACTTGGGGTTTTAGTGTCAGCACTGAACAACAGCCGATAGTCAGGCTGGCGGCGTTCATCACGGCTCTCATCTGCGGTTGGATCCTACCGATGAGGGATACAAGCAAGGGGGTGCAGCCCAGCTCGTTTATTATGGCGTCCATGTTGGCCATGGGGCAGCGGATCAATCTGGGGATTCCAATGCTCTCCAAACTATACAGAATGCTACGGCACATTGGCGAGGGCAAGAAGCCACCAAGGATATGCGGGCCCTTCCACATCCTGTATGGGTGGATCGCAGCGCACATCAGGGGGATTTATGAGTATCCAAACCCTATTTCGCCGTCGGGATCAAATTTTTTCCCCTCCATCCTGAATGCAGTCGAGAGCTTTCTGTTCAAACTAGTCGTGCCGATGGTGCTAAATCGGGTGTGGAGGGCGGATGAGTTTAATTTCCACCTCTTCCCATTGCCGAAGGGGATACTTATTGACGACGGTCGGGGAATGGAAGAACACCGGGCTTACCTCCTAGCCTTTCGAGGTGGAGTTTTGGTGGCATGAGTAGAACGTGAGCCCCTCTGCGAACCGTACACCCCGCATCGATTTGTGAGGAAGTTCCGGTGCCTCCAGCGACTGACCCCGCAGGTCTACTGGGAGGTGCGCCACGAGGAGAACCTGTGTGTGATGAGGCAGTTGTGGCTCATGTTCACACGGGAAGATGGGAAGATGCGAATTGCATTGCCTCCATCCACCGCCACCTTCGGATTGGTGAGGGAGTATGCCATTAGTTGGGAGGCTGCTTACCCAGGGGAGATGCTGAAGCAGCCGACTATTTGGGTCAGTGACGGAGGACCTCCTCTATCTCGAGGTTGGGGTCGGAGGGTAGCTAGGGCCCCTCGTGGTGGCGGGGCTGCCATAGCGGCAAGACCCACACCGGCCGAGGGTGCGGCAGTAGCGGCGGATCCGGTGACTCCAGAAGAGCAGGTCCATCCAGAGGGAAAGCCACCAAGGGGATTTCGTAGGATATCCACTCAGGCTCCGGGGAAGCGCCTGCGTCATATCGACATGGCAGAGGATGCCATCTTCCCAGAAGCCTGGGACATTTGGGATGTCAACCGGCAATTCCTCAGCCCACCCGAGATTTGGGCCCACCTGAATCGCCTCAGGATGGAATTACTGGGCATAGGCCTAGTCCAAGATGGATTCATGGCGTCTCCAGCGGAGGACGAGCAATACCTGGACGAGCTGGAGGATTACATCCACTCCAGTGGTGTCCCTCGCCCAATGACAGACTGGGTGAGGGTACTGTTGAATCAAACGGTCCCCCCGCAGTTATCGGCTGTCGATATGAGGGAGCGCTTCCCCCTGCCAGAAGAATCAGAGGACTCCTCTCGGATGGATGAGGCTGGAGGAGGGAGCCCGTTGGAGGAGGGCGAGGTCGGAGATCAGGGCTCAGATTCCGATGATTTCGCAGAGGCTCTCGAGGTAGCATTCCGAACTTCTTTCCTTATGGTCCGTTCTCGGGCCACTATGGACCTCTCACTGATGTTTGATCCATACAGGAGGGACTTGTTCGCAAGCCTCGTTCTCTCCCCTCGGCGGGTGATGATGCGGGACCTTCAGAATCTGCGCCTATGGCTGCGTCCAGTTCCACATCTGGTGGGACCAGAGCACCCGAGGTGGATCCTCCAGAATCTCCAGACCTTCCAACAGTATACGGAGGGCCTCGCCTCGGGGTCCCATCGGTACCGGCTCAAGAGCAGCGCCAGGAGGTCGATCTCCATAAGTTTCCTCTACCGGTTTCCTCATCGTCACATGTAGACTATGCCAACTAACGTTTATGTCCCTCTCTGTCGTACAGTTCTCCTACTGGCGTGGGCTGCTACGGCAAGACTAGTCGGGATGTCTGGTGGCATACCTCCTAGGGGCATGACGGTGATGGTGGTGATAGTCCCCCCATCTCCTCAAGCTGCAACACACATCATCACTGGCGGGACCACCAGCAGGGTCATGCCCGAAGTCATCGAGGTGGACTCCGATGAAGAGGATCAACCGGCCGGTCCCAGTCCTGTCACGCCTGCTTCGGTGCCGGATTCCGTACTGGATTCAACACCAGATGTAGATCCTGTCGAGGATTTCTTGTGGGCGTATCCCGCATACGAGCCTGCCAATCGCGCAGACTGGGACCAAACGGCCTTCGACGAGGAAGACAGCAGCATAGTCTGCCGCCGGTCATGGAAGCTAATCACGCGCTTCATCAAGGACACCCCCCAAGCGCAATAGCTGGTCGAAATGGATAGACTCCGCTCGCGGCTACGCGAACTGTGCACTAGGGGAGTGGATTCCCAACGTCCTCACGCACTCATTCGAGATCTTATGGCTGAGAAGATCTGGGAGCATGATCGTGGGATCAGCATGGGATGGAAGCGGAGGAAGGTGACCAACATCAAGAAGCTCTAGGAGGCTGAAGGAGAGGTCCAACAGATGCAGACCTGGGTAGATGAGATTTCATTCTCTCTTAATGCATAATCTGAGCTGATCTTATGGTTGAAGGCCCAGCTGGCAGAGGCAGAAGAGCGTATGAGGTAGGCCTCTAGAAATATGGCTGCCGTTCAATCTGGCATAGAGAAGGCCAAAGCCAAGGCTGAAGAACTGTGCCCCGCCGCTGCTGAGGAGGATCGGGATCTGAGTCAGTGGCAGAAAGCCTTGGACGCCACAAGCCAATGGGTGGAGGAGCTGCAACGCTCTTTTGACGGGTTCAACCCGTCCATAGGGGGAGTCGACCCCTGGGTATTGTAACAAACCAAAAACCTTTTATTGGTACTTTCGTGCTTCAATTTTTCCATTCTTTGTTTTGAATTTCGTAGCACGCACAATTTCCACTATTTGAATCGCCTCGTTACATCCCTACAATGTTTGCGGGACATTCGGAGATAATTCCCCAAGCCCACCTGGGTCGAGCCTGATGTGAGAAACAGGAGATATTTGCCTTCTCGTCCCACCTAACATAGGAGTGGAGACCATGCTCCAAGCATCCGGGATTCGGATTACCAGTTCGGATTTCCGAAAGATGGGAGAGGCTTGACCGGAGAAGGAACTTTTCCGAACAGCCGAATTACCGTTTCTTCATCGTGCTCTTATGCACAAACGGTGCAACGCCAGGGGCACTAAAATCGGTCCAAACAAATGGAAATGGGATGTGTGAATCACGACACCCAAGATTCGGAACACTGTGGGGATGGCATGACAATAAGGGACAACCGTTAACCATGGAGGAGAAGCGTTATCCTTACTGTGTTAGCCTGAAATGGGGACAAAAAATGAGGGTCGACCGTTGACCATGTTCGAAACACGGGACCATGTCACAAATGTTGTCGGTCAATCTTTCGGGATGTTGGCCCAGGACAGTAGGCGGACCCTAGGTCAAGCATCCATACTGTTAGGGGGTCCTTCCAAACATGACCAGTCTTCCGGGACGTTGGCCCAGGACGGTAGGTGAGCCGATGCGGCATGAGACCATTCCGTTAGGGGGTTCCTTTAGACATGAAAGGGGACGAGGGTCCGAATAAGGGGCACGCAAAGCGTGGAATATGGAGTGATGGTCTGTCTGAACAGAATCCAACACTCATGTAATTACATCACCATGGTGGGAGTACGCCATATGGGCACATTGGTCTGATCATGGATCATTCCTTCTTTGGGACAGGGCCTCCCCGAAGAGGGGGCCTGCCGCTTCCCAATGGGATCTTGGGGCATCCTGAACTTGTTCAGGGAAAAATTTCAGCTACATAGTTCCCCCCGAGGGGTCAGGCCAGAGGGATGGAAATGGGGAGGAACAGTATTTTTCGATTCCTAGGGCTGGACCCTAGGTGAAATTCCTGGGTGTCCCTACGTATCCCATGAGGATGGGAATCAATCCATACGTAGTTTTGGAGATGCAGTTTAACGTCATGCGGGACGAGGATACATGGACTCCTGTAGTTTAATGTCATACGATAAGATGTGGAATAAAAGGGAAGATCCTAGGGAACGTGTGGTGTGGTAGATATGAAAACGATGTGAATGAGGACTTGGAGTCCAAATCACACCACGTACTCCCGGAGGAAACTCTTCAGGTCGAAGGACCAAGAGTGAGGATTAGGCTGGGCCCGAAGCAGAGTGGTCGGGCGTTCCTACGTACCCCATAAGGATGGGAATCAAGCCATACATAGTTATGGGAGCACAGTTTAATGTCATGTGGGACGATGAGAAGCTTGACCATGTTGGTACACATCCCGCCAAAACTACTAAGCCCACGTGAGTCGTGCTCTGTGTGACAAACAAGAAGTAGTGGTGGGAATTTCCCGACACAAAAAGGGGCAGGTTAGGGAAAAGGGATGCTCGGTGAATACCGACCCAATGACACTAACATGGTCATTTAGCGCACCTAGATGCATGAAGAGAAAGATCAGATTATGATGGAATTCCACTTGAACATGAGGAAGTGGAAATGTGTGAATCATGGCACTCGAGATTCAGATCACAATGATGGCAGCGTGACGATGGAGGATAACTGTTGATCGTGGCGGAAACACAGCATCCATATCACGTTAGCCTAGAATGGGGACAAACAAATGAGGGTTGACCATTGACCATGTTCAAAACACGGGACCATGTCACAAATGTTGTCAGATATCCATAGGGACGTTGGCCCGAAACAATTGGAGGGCCCTTAGGTCCAGCATTCATAGAGAGCCCTTAAGCCTAGTATCCATGTCGTATGAGGGTCCTTTTGGATGTGGAAGAGGATGAGGATACAAATAGCGATCTCACGAAGCTTGGTTATGGAACGTAGGGAATGTCCGTATGAAAATCCCACACTTCGGGCTCTTTGTCGAAACACATATAAATACGACAATGAGACGTATTAGATAGGGGGAGAAGAGTCATTTCCCGTAGGGGGATCTTAGTTTAGGGTCGTAGAATTCGGACCATGGATGGGAGGAGAAATAAGTGACACATGGTGGAGTAACTCAAACACCTGGCGTGAATGAGGACGTAATCTCGCACTACGCACAACCCCCTTGGGAGAGGTTTTAGGTCAAGGGACAAAAAACGAAAGTTAGGTTGGGCCCGCGGGGAAGTGCCCGGGCGCTCCTACGTATCTCATAATGATGAGAATCAAGCCTCACGTAGTTCTTAATGGTGACATGGTAAGGTACCAGTGCCATGGGAAAAGGGGAGCACGGGCGTGGCCCTTGCACTAAAAGAAGCGGAATTTGATAAATCTTGTTTGTTCTTTAAGGTGAGTGGTTTTTTTTGAAGCGACAGGCCTACAGTAGTAAGTCGTGGTGTCTCCAGGATCAAGCTGTGATAGGCATTGACAAATGGCATGGCACGTGACCAATACCCAACGTGATGTCCTCTACAACGAGGTCACCACAATGCAGTGCCGTTTTTCGTTGTGCGGCCAGGACGATAATGTCACAGTTTAGGGTCGTATGATAGGACCAAGCATGCATTTTATTGTCATGCAGCGCAGACGTAGCAGAGACGATGCTAGGCGGGGAACGTGCGTAGTGTTATAAAGACACAATTGATGGCGACATGATCCCACATCACATTGTACGCCAATTGGAGAGGGAGACCTTAGGCCGAGGGGCCTATATTGAGGTAAGAGGTGAAACAGGGGGAGAGACTGGCTCCCTAAATGGGTTGTACCCGAAGACAGGGCGTCTGGGCGGTCCTACGTATCCCATGAGGATGGGACTCAAACTAAACTTAGTTCTGAAGGGTGCCTTTTAATGTCATGCGGGACAAGGAATACGAGGGCTAACTCTTAGAACGGGGGTGCGCGTGGTGCAGCTATTGCAAACCCAACGTGAATGAGGACATAATCCCGCACTATGCCATGCAGTCCCGTAGTCGGGGTCCCGATGGCAGGACCAGAGAGTCGAATTAGTTGAACTCAAGATAGTCCCAAAGACAAGGGGTATGGGCGGTCCTACATATCCCATGAGGATGGGAATCAAGCTAAACGTAGTTCTGGATGGATCTTAGTTTATGGTCTTAGAGCTCGGACCATGAATGGTAACAACCTCCCAAGTTAGCGCAGACGGCAACCCGATCCCTAAGCCCATGTGAGTTAGACTCAGTGTGGGAAACAGGGGGGAAATCCTCATCGCAATACTTGGGGCGTCCATCAGAAGGGAGTCGGCAGAGAGCCCTGAAGGACA
Source organism: Viscum album (assembly GCA_963277665.1). NCBI lineage: Eukaryota > Viridiplantae > Streptophyta > Magnoliopsida > Santalales > Viscaceae > Viscum > Viscum album. The sequence continues at coordinate 239,437,246 of OY728120.1, forward strand.
CCTTTGACACGGTTTGTTTCCCCAACGCGCAGACGTGCACGGAGGAAAAGTACCGAGAGTTCCAAGACTCTACTTGGACACGATAAAGTGACGAAGGGTGTGAATTGTGTACCCGACATTTTGGGATTAATGGATTGGCATGGTGATAGAGGAAAACTATTAACCATGGTGGAAACACAGCGTCCACATCGCATTAGCCTGAGGTGGGAACAACAAACGAGCATCGACTGCTGACCATATTCGCAACATGGGATTTTATCGATTTGTTGTCTGAAACCCTCGGGGGCGTTGGCCCGTAACGGTAGGAGAGCCCTTGGGCGTAGTATCCAGGCCGTTCTTGGGGGTCCCTCTGGGTGTGAAAGATGATGGAAGCCCTGATGCAGGGATACACAAAGCCTGGAAAGCGGGTGCAGACGTGTTTGAGTAGAGCTTGACATTCTAGGTAATAAACCAGAGTGCTCTTAGGCACATTGGTGACCCGCCGAAAAGGGATCGACGAAACAGCTCAGGAGGGAGAGGTACATGGCGTGGTCATTACAAGACCGACGTGAATGAGGACATAATCCCACACCACACCATATAATCCTCTCATGGAGGAAGGGTAGACCAAGGGGCCAAGGTGGGATGACGATTCCTGAGAGATGGGGATGGACCCAAATCCTAGACATTCAGGTGGTCCTATGTATCCCATGAGGATGGGAATCAAGCCACACGTAGTTCTCCAGATGTATTTTAACATCATACGGGACGAGGGGAGAGTAATATACCTCCAAACAAGGGAGGTGTACGGTATGGAGAATAAACCGACGTGAATGAGAAAATAATCTCACGCCACACCATACACTCCTATAAGAGAAGACCTGGGCCGGGGCCCGAAAAGGCCAAGGGTCCTGATGGTTAGGCATTGGTCAGGAAGGCCTGACCTGCTTGCAGTTTAACGTCTTGCAGTGAGGATGGGGTCTGAGGCCCGAAAAGGCCAAGGGGCTTGAGGCTGGGCCTCGTAAGGGAAGGCGTACGACATGGTACATGATCCCTACGTAAATGAGGACATAGTCCCACACCACGTTGTACACCCCTATAATAGAATCGGGGTCGTGGGCCCAACCGCTAGCACCACCCGGGGGGAAGTTTGTCACTTCGGGATGGGGTAGAACGAATCACTGCACTCGATGTTTGGGACATCTCGCGGTGGACCCGAAGATCCAGGACACTGTTGACCATGTTCGAAACACAGTGTTCCTACGGTGACTTGATATGGGAGAAACAAATGAGAATCGACCATTGACAAAATTCGCAACGCGGGACTTGTATCGGCTTGTTTCTTGAAAACCCTCAGGGGCATTGGCCCGTATCGGTAGGAGATCCCTTGGGTGTAGTATCCAGGCCGTTCTTGGGGGTCCCTCCAGGTGTGAAAAATGATGGAATCTCAGTCAAGGAGTGGGTTAAGCATAGCTTTATCCATCCACAAAAGGGGCGAACGTCTCCAGGGGGGACGTGCAGCCGGGTTGAGTCTTGCTCGACGTGAGTTGGGGAAAAATTGTACACCCTGCCATATGTCTTGACCCGAGGGGAAAATTTTGGCTTTCGGGCTGGGCCAACGGACGAAATTCCCGGGCGTTCCTACGTATCCCATTAGGATGGGAATCAAGCCACACGTATTCTTGAAGGCCATGCAGTTTAGCGTCATGCAGTGAGGACGAGGGAGGATAGAAGAATGGGAGTGGGCACATGGTGCGACCCTTACAATCCTTGTGTGAGCGGGGTTGTATGAGCGGGCTAAGAAAGCCTACTCCCTGCTACATAAAGATCCTCCAAGGAAATTATTCCCAGGGGGATAGTGGAAGAGAAAAGCTTGGGGTTGGGCTCAAGACGAGGCATCCGAGCGTTCCTACGTATCCCATCAAGATGGGAATCAAGCCACACGTAGTTCTTGAGATGCAGTTTAGCATCATGCAGGATGAGGATGCATCTCATTTGGGGATATGTATGGTATGGAAAGTAATCCGACAGGAATGAGGACATGATCCCACACCATACCGTACAATCCCTCAAGAGGGTATGTCGGGGAAAACCAAGGGGCCTGAGGCCGGACCGCGGTCAGGGAGACCTGACCAGCTTGTGGTTTAACATCTCGCGGTGAAGACGGGGGCCGTGGGCCCGAGGAGGCCGAGGGGCCTGAGGCTGAACCTCGGTTAGGAAGGCCTGACTGGCTTGCAGTTTAACGTCTTGCAGTAAGGACGGGGGGAGATCTTAGTTTAAGGTCATAGAACTCGGACCATTTTGCAGTTTATCATCTTGCAGGACGAAGATGCAGTGTAAGGTCGTGCAGGACCTTTCAGTTTAAGGTTGTGTTGGACCATAACGTGCAGTTTAAGGTCATGAGAGACCCTACCATGCAGTTTAAGGTCATGCAGGACCAAGATGCAGTTTAAGTTCGTGCAGGACCAAGATGCAGTTTAAGGTCGTGCAGGACCCTTTTCCCCTAGGCAAAGTATCGCTTGAGGAACTTGGAGTTGGTGGGAGGAGTTATGTGCTCTCTATACGTGGTCACCAAGGAGTATTCTCCATTGGGTTAAACCTTATGGATGATATAAGGCCCTTCCCATTTGTGTTCTAACTTGGGAATTTTCCTACCGGGAATCATTGGCGCTCGAAGGGCCAGTACTAGGTCGCCCTGTAGAAAAGAACAGAGACGAACCTTCTTGTTGAAGGCCCTCGCTATCCTATCCTGATGCCTTTCCAGATTGTGTAGGGCACGAAGCCGGTTCTCGTCCAGCGCTTCTAATTCAGCTAGATGGATCTCGGCTACCTCATCTGATGTCCGGTGATCGTAGACTGCAGTGCGTAACGATGGAAGCTGGATCTCAATGGGTAGGACGGCCTCAGCTCCATACACCAGGGAATATGGGGTCACCTGGGTAGAGTTGAGAGCCGTTGTCTGGTAAGCCCAGAGGGCATTGGGGAGCTTGTCCGGCCAACTTTTCTTTTTCTGACCAACCATCTTCTGCAGAATGTTAGAGAGGGTTTTGTTGAACGCCTCAATCTGTCCGTTTGCCTGCGCGTGGTAGCGAGAGGTATGGTTCGAACGGATGTCATACTTGGCGTACAATTTCTTCAGTTCAGCCGCTCGTAAGTTGGTGCCGTTATCGGTGAGGACGGTGTGGGGTACCCCATACCGGTGGATAATATTGGAGCTCACAAAGTCAACGATGGAACGGGCCTTGACCTCTTTGAGTGGAACTGTCTCTGCCCACTTGGAGAAGAAATCTGTAGTAGTCAGGATGAACCTACACTGGCGATCTATTGCCGGTGGATACGGTCCCACTACATCAAGTCCCCATACCGCAAATGGCCAAGAGTACTTGGTGGGGTGGAGGGGCTTCGGCGGCCGATGCAGGAAGTTGGCGTGAACTTGGAACGCGTGGCATCTCTTGGCATACCCAATACAATCATGGATCATAGAGGGCCAAAAGTACCCCAACCTCTAGATTTGATGGGACAGCTTCGGCCTAGCTTGATGGGCGCCATAGGAACCGGCGTGAACCTCTTGCATAACTTGAGGAATCTCTACTCCTTGAATGCAACAGAGGAGGATTCCATCAAAGCTCCGCTTGTAGAGGATCTGTTCAAGACCGGGGCCGCTCTGGAGGGTAAATTGTAGTGTGCGGCATCGGATTCGCTCGCGCTCGGCCCGGTCATCCGGGAGGCGAAAATTTTGGAGATACTCAACAAAAGGTTCCCTACAGTCGGAAGTGGCTTCAACCACTATGTCTGAGGAACCCGGGACCTCTGACGTAGAGGGTCCGGTGGTGAGATGACTTACCCGCAGGCCATCATTGTCCTCTTGGGTGATGGGGGAAATGACTCTCCGATGTGCCACATGTATGATCAAATCATCTTGCTCGGGTTCTGCGAGCGACGGGACTAAGCCAGCCAAGGCATATGCTTGATCGTTCTGTGACCATGGGACATGGGTAACCTCTGGTCGATAAGAGAACTGGGCCATTAGGCAGAGGGTGTACTCTAGAAATGGTACAAGCTCTGGCTTCCTGACGACGTAGTCGCCATTAACCTGTTTGATTACCAGCTCGGAATCTCCTTTCACATGTAGATGGGGAACATAGATCTCAAGGGCCAACTCGAGACCGGTGATGAGAGCCTGGTACTCTGCCTCGTTGTTCGTACAACCTTCTGACAACAGGAACGAGTATGGTAGGACGGCTTGCGCCGGGGTAATGAAGACAATACCCAGGCCCACTCTGTTAAGCTTAGGATCGTTGAGCCTCCTACCAGTGGGGCTCCGGGAGGCGCCGTCAAAATGAATTTTCCAACACGGGACGGCATGATCAACTAATAGGATCATCTCATCAAGAAAATCCAGGTCCAGGGATTGATCCGCGGAGGTTGGATGGGCAGCAAAAACGTCTGCCAGTGCCTGTCCCATAATGGCCTTCTGAGGTAAAAACCTGATATCAAACTGTTGTAGAATCATTTCCCAACGTGCTAGTCAGCCAGTCAGCATGGGGCGGTTCAGGATGTACTTTAGTGGGTCTACTTGGGAGACCAATTGCACCTCATGGTGCTGTAGGTAATGTCGCAACTTCTGCATGGTGAATACGAGTGCAAGGAATCTCTTTTCTATAGGGGAGTATCTGACCTCCGTATTGATAAGCATGCGGATGAGATAGTAGAGACTATTCTCATTACCCTTGTTATTCTTCTGGGCGAGCAGTGCACCGAGGGATCTTTCCAGGGTGGTCACGTAAAGGATCAGTGGCTTTCCGGAGACGGGTGGCATCAAAACCACAGGTTGGAGCAGATACTGCTTGATTTCTTCGAAGGCGGTCCGACACTCCTCATCCCATTCGTAGGCGGCGCCCTTCTTCATGAGCCGGGAAAAGGTCTTACACTTGCCGTCCAAATTCGCGATGAATCGACGTATATAGGATAAGTGGCCTTGGAGGCCTCGAAGTTCCCGAATGTTGATCGGGGGAGGCATTTGGTTGATGGACTTGATCTTATCTGGGTTGATCTCGATGCCTCGGTATCTAACAACAAAGCCCAGAAACTTCCCAGAGGTGACCCAGAAGGCACACTTCAACGAGTTCATCTTCAGGTGACGGGAATGGAGGAAACTGAACACCTTCTCAAGGTTTTTGAGATGGTCCTGGCGCTGACATGATTTGACCACTAGGTCATCTACGTAGCATTCCACCAACGTTTCGAGAATCGGCTTGAATATGCGGTGCATGGCCCTCTGATAAGTGGCACTTGCATTTTTCAAACTGAATGGCATAACCTGGTAGCAAAAGGTACCTTGGGGATCCCTGAAGGCAGTGGACTCCTCGTCTTCGGGGGCCATCTGGATCTGGTTTTACCCGGAATACCCGTCCATGAAAGAGAGAGCTTGGAACCCGGCCGTGGCATCAATCAATAACTCTATCACCGGGAGTGGGAAGTCATCCTTTGGGCAGTGGCGATTAAGGTCGCGGAAGTCGACGCAGACTCTGATCTGGTCATTCTTCTTCCTAACTGGAACAATGTTGGCAAGACACTTGGGGTACTGGACTTCCTTGACGAAGTTGGATTTGATAAGCTTGTCAACTTTGGCCTCAAACATAGAACCATGAGAAGGGTGTATCTTCCTGGGAGGCTGCTTAAATCCACGATGGTTTTCCGGGAGGCCCAGACGGTGAACGGCTACCTAGGGATCTAGTCCGGGCATCTCGTTGTAACTCCAAGCAAACACATCACTGTGTTGTTTGAGGAAGTCTACGTACTCCTGCCGCACCTCGGGGGACATGGTTGTACTGATCAATGTTGGTTTAGGATCTGCCTCGCTACCAAGGTTCACCTATACCAGTTCATCAACCGTGGTAGATACGCCTTCATCAAAGGCGGAGGGAGCATCCTCCAGGTCTTCCTCTCCACCCGTGGGGGGATTTCCCGCGACGGGAGATACTTCTGGGCTATCAAAACCTGAGGGGAAGCTGGTACCAGCTTTGGCAGTAGTGGTCATCATATCAGGAGACTTACTCACCATTGAGACCTAGCAATGAAGGCAGTCGACCCTATCCCATCTGGCCTTCGGCCTAAGGGGCCACATTTGATGATATTGAAGCAGTGGTGACGTGTTGGCCTGAGTCGGTGGATTCTAGCCTAACAGAAGAGACACGTATGGCGTACCTCCATTGTCATAAGCTTTACATTCTGGTACCGTACAGAGGTAGGAGGTTCCGGGATCACCTGATCCTAGTTGATGTAGGAGTACGAGGTGATTTTATGCCATCGCTTGGACACAGGAACATGTCTTCCTTGTGTACCTGAAAAAACAAAACATTGCCCCATGTCGGGGGTCGTGGCCTCCAATCGGTGGATCGGGAGGATGTAGGCATCATCCATGCTTTCCCAGGGATCACTTGTGACTGGGGCGGGTTCATCCTCACTTACTAGGATTTGATTATCCTCACTTTTTTAATAACCCTGATCCAGATAGCGGGCCTCACAAGAGGCGAAAGGAGACGCATATCCTTGGAGCACGCCTACTCGACCATTGAGTGAGTATTTGAGGCACTGATGATACGACGAAGGGACTGCTGCATGCAGATGGAGCCATGGCCTACCCATCAACGCGTTGTAGGCGGTGTCCTGAGAGACTACCATGAACTCTGTGCTGGAAATTAAGCCACCGAACTGAGTCTTCAGGCGGATCTTGCCGACTGGGGTTTGCTCGGTCCTGTCGTACCCCTAGATTCGGAGGTCAGAGGGAGTTAAATCACCTTCAGATAGACCCAGCTTTCACAACGTCCGAGTCGGAATTAGGTTGATTCTGGAACCCATGTCAACGAGGCAGTGGCGGACTTCCACACCATTGAAGTGGCTAGTGATGTACAGCTGGCGAATGTGCCTCTATATAGGAGGGTCCTCATCTTCACCATAGAATGAGATAACTGCCTGAAATTAGGCGTTTTCAATCGTCTCGGTATGGAAGGCTTCTACAGTTTCTACCTCCGTCTCAAACTAGAGGGGGATCCTTAGGTCCTCTGCAAGTGCCTCGCACATTTCAGATGACAGGCGAAGGGCCTCAAGGATAGAAAGCCTTGCTGGAATGTTGGCCAGGTGATTCAGGATATCATACTTTTGTGCCAAACACGAACCTTTGCCTACAAGAGGTTTTTCGGCAGTTGGAGACATAGCGGGTCCTGCCGGTTGAACCGACGATCGGTTAGTACTGGGTGCATCCTGCTGCCTACTGGTTGAAGCTTGGAGAGTAGTCGCCGGACTAGGATTAGATAGCGGAGGCTGGCCTGTAGCTGTGCAAGACTGACTGTGATACGAACGAGGCATCTCTCCCTGATCTAGTAACACAAACGGCGGTGGAGGTAGAGCCGAGGGCGTTAGATGGGGTCGCGCGTGTTGAGCTCTACGCTGAGCCTGCTGTCTGGTCTCAATATCGTACACGGCTTGGATGAAAGTTCATATTGACATACCTCGATGACCAGCGCAGTTGCGATTCCTCTGACATTGACGTCGGCTGGAAACGTTGGGGAGGTTCACCTGGCGTTCCCCCTCATCGGGAGTCATATAGGGCTTTACCAGCTCCACGGTGTTAACCGAAGCGTACCCCTAACTGTCACTCGAGGAGTCATCCACCACCGGGAAGATTCTGGGAGGAATCCCCATTTCAGGGGGAATAAAGTCGCCGAGAGTGCGGGATGATGACAACTTCGGCGGAGCGCGTTGCTTCTTCTTACGTCGTCGCTGCTTGCCCTTTTGGGAAGTGGTCGGCTGTGAAGATGATGCAGAGGTACCGGATACTTCTTCTGAAGTTTTGGGCTGCTTCAGGCGCGCCCGGATGATACCATGGGCACAGAAAATGGTTTTTCTAGCCATCCAGTCATCGTATTCCCGGGACCCGCGGCTGGGAACCTGCTGCCACTCGCCTTCGCTGTCGCTGCCGATCTCTGATCCTGCAAAGACACCCGCCACTTGTGCTGGTGCCGGGTTCAACCTGACTATGTTGTTGTTGACCTGGTCTTGAAGCCAGTCTTTAAACACATAGCATTTCTTGAGGGTGTGCCCCAGAATATGATGATAAGGAAAATAATTGGGGTGATCGGTGAGATGCACCTCTGCCGGCCTTCTGCACTCAGGCAGGCGCACAATCCCTTGCTCTAGAGCACTTCGGAAGTATCCAAGGACCTGATTTTTGTTGAACGAATAAGTCTGGTGCCTTCTTTCCGGATAGGGGGCCCTGGGGGCTTGGCCCTGACGAGGGGCCGAAGGGGCCTGTCGAGGAGGCAGCGCCTAATTGTCTCGCCTGGGTGGTGGTGGCGCATTTCGCGGGGGAACCTGTCGATTCTGAGACGGTCGCTGCTAGGCGGGAGCATGTGATTTAGGTGGAGGACCTCTACGGGGTTGTGGGGACGGTGCCGCTGGCAGTAATTCCAACTGCCTAGGGGATTCTATTTGGGCCACCGCGGTGGGTTCAGGCCTGGCGGTCCTCCTGGCTAGGATCATAGGGGGTAACAAACGTGCCTGACTAGCCTGTTGCAGAGCTTCCTCAAGGCGTTGAGCCTTATCTGAGAAATCTCTGAACCCTCTAGGGTAGTTATGGGTAATTAGGGAGGGTACCAGTTCCGTCTTGACGTTCCCCACACACATCTTTAGTAATTGTTCCTGAGTCAGTGGCATATCAAGGGAATACGTAAGTCCCTTCCACCGGGCGATGAAATCTACGACTCGCTCATCAGGCCTTTGCTTGCACTTGAAGAGGTCTGCAATGCTAGTCTTCCGCGTGGTGGAGCTGAACTGGTATAGGAACTGCCGGCGGAGATCCTCCCAACCGGTCACCGATCCGATAGGGAGCTGGCTGTACCAGACAAATGTTGGACCTTCCAATGTCTATACGAAACATCGGAGCTTGGCGGATTCTTGCTGAGTCGGGGTCCCCAGCATGGGGCCACACCTGGAAGAAAAATGTGCCAAGTGCTGCAGCGGGTCTCCTGTCCCGTTGAAGGGAGAGAAAGTGGGGTTCCCAAAACCTGGGGGTGCGGGCATATCATCCACCCACGCGGGATACGTCTTGCCATCCGGTGGGACCACTACCTGCTGCGTTTCCAATGATTCGAGGCGGGCTGTGAGTGACTCTATAAGATCATCTGGGTGGGGGTCCCTGTCTTGACGGGGATCCCTAATCACAAGTGCGTTGTCAGGTTCCTCAACACGGTAGATGGCTTCAGCAGCTCATGGATCAACTGGCGGAACGACCTGCGGGGCGACTGGGGGAACCCGGATTGGATTCTTCAGATTGCCCCGTCACTCGGGGGGGTTTGGCGAGACGTATCACGCCCTCTTGCCGTAAGTTCCGGCTTCTGTCCTGTCCGCGGAAGTAGCATGATCAGGGTTTCCCGGAGGCATCTTACTGGGGGGAAATTGTTCTTGCCCCTACTGCCCCGGCCTGGGATTACCATAGTCGGGTCGCCGCTCCGCAGCGCGCTCAGCCAAGAGTTCGTCAACCAGCCTCTTCTGCTCAGAAAGCTTCTGGCATAACGTGACCTTCTTGGGATCTTCGTCCGTTTTCTACACAGAGGCAGACGGGTCGGAGTGCTTGACAGTTCCGACGTGCTCCTTACCCTTTCCGGTATTTCGCCCGAGTACCAGCGACTCGGTGGGTACGGGGAGGCCTAGCAGGTTCCTCTGCTGACGGGTAACCCTCCCTGATGGGTCCAGCAGTGGTGGTACGCCCTCATTGGGTAAGTCTCCATCAAGGAATTCAAGGTTGTCTTCCTTGTCCACTACTTCAGCCATGTGGACCGCGACCCCTCTTGAGGGCATGTCCTCGATGTCGCATAACGAATCGGGCTGCCGTCGGATAGGTTCGAAGATGAGAGCGGCATAGTGTCCCCAACCACGGACTTGCACATGGGGGGTAGCTTCCCTGACGATTCTGCGGAGTACTTTGAAACTCTGAACACATTTTCGTTGAAGGGCGCTCTGGCGGCCTGGCGACTCAGGGTGTTGGGCCACAAGGAGTGCGGCCAAATCGATCAGGCGGCATTGCTCGCCTATTTCTTCGAAGTGCTCTCGACTCCTGGGGTATTCCACCCACTCGTAACGAAGGCATAAGTGTGTCGCCCATAGGGTTCGACAAAAGCACCCCACTTCTTCAGGGGTAAGGGACTCCGGTGCGCAAAAGTTCAGTGTCGCCGTCGGCCAGAATTTCTCCGGGAAGTGATCTGCTGCGAGAATACTCTAGAAGCTCCTGGGTTCAGACTCGGTGTCTGGCCCTGTATTACCCCACTCATCAACCAGGGGCGGCTGAGGGACCGGTAGCGGTACCGAGGCGGACCTCTAGGATAGTAAACTCGGCGGCGGAGAATACGGCGAACGAGCTGACTGGCCGCCGAATTATGGGCCATCCTCTGAAGAGTGAGGTGACCTGGCCACGATGTCACGATAAGATGGGATGATAGCCACAGCTTCCAGAACGGGAGTCGCGGCTACTGGCGACAGGTCATGTCATTTCTCTACTGCTGTTGACCCCCAAAATAGCTCTCTGTGATCTCTGGTAGAGGTAGAGGGCGCTTCTGGTGACAATGGTGGTGATTGCGCGGTCGAGACCTTCGGAATTCCCAAGACTTCTTCCTCCTGGATGTACCTGCGGAGAGAGATGGGAATCTGGTGGACCTCATATTCCGAGAGAATGAGGCTAATGTGCCTGGTTCCTGTCCCAGTCCTTAATACGGAGGAGCAGGGAGAAGGTTCCATCGCTGAGTCGCATTCCGCTTCCGAGTCGGAGAAGCGGGCAGGTTTGATCTCCACCCGGGCCTTCACAGGACTCTTCTTGTGGAGGCGACGACCTGTTCTCTTGCCCCGGGGTGGCTCTTCGGGACAGGGTTGATCCCCAATAGGTATCCTCAGGGCGACGCTGGCACCGTGGTGGAGAGGGCCCCCACTCGAGATAGCCAAAGTGCGAGGGGCACCAGGGCAAATGTCGAAGGGTACATGGGGAGAACCTCCATGGATAGCACCCATGTGGGCAGAGCCTCTGTTGGAATCAGCAGGAGCATGGGGAGGACCTCCATGGTCGATGCGGGCGGGGCGAGGATGACCTTCACTCCTCAAGTTGCTGAGGCGAGGAGGATCTTCGCTGGTTATAGAGAAGACGTAGGGAGGGCCCCCACGTTGGAGAAGGACCGGATGGACGGTGCCTTCAGATCGGAGGTCGGGGGCAGGAGAATGGACTCCATACCCTGTATAGTGGGCGCGGGAAAGGTTTCTGCGCTGAGCGTCACTGCCGCGGGGCAGGTCTTCCTCCGGGATGGGGGTAGCACGAGGCATACCTCCATAACGAGCTTTGGAGCGGGGAAGGCCCTCGCTCTGTGGAGTAGTGGTACGGGGAGGGCCTCCGTACGGGGTGACATCACCGCAGGTTATCTCGCGGCGATCACCACTCAGGCCTGCAAACCAGAGAGTCAACCCAGCCTGCCCGTGGGGCGGTAGGGGTCTCGATCCTGGTTGGGCGAAGGAGTGACCCTGCTCAGTGTATGCAGGGGCCCCATGATGCACGTCGGCAGTGGCTCGGGCCACTGTAGCTGTTGACGTTGACGCACCTGGGCGAGCGTCCTCAGCCCGGGCCCGGTGTTGAAGTCGGGTCAGGCGAGCTGGTGCAGGTGGTGTAGAGGCATGGCCCGCCTACTTTTGATACGGAGTCAGACGGCGGCGCTGACGCGGCCGGGCGGGAGCTCTTGCCTGGAGCCCTTGGGTCGGGACCCTGAGCGGGCTGAGCCGGACGGCGGCCGCCTCGTCAGCGTAAGGAAAGGATTCGTCAAGGCGTTCCGGGGATAGGCTCCTGAAATAGTTGAACGTTGGAGTCGGGAGCAGGGGCTCCCTACGCGGCCTGTTAGGGCGGCATTGATGGCGGGGCCTGGAGGCCTCCAGGTCCAAGCAGGCCATATCCCGAGTTGGGATGACCCCTTCCTCCTCGTACCTGCGTACGATATTGTTGATTACCCTTCGCTGGATGACCTCTGATGGGGAAAGGGGAAGTGGGTGCCTCATATTTCGCGATGTGGAGGCAGTCATGGCGGTAGCGGCGCCAGGCGGGGTGGCTATGGCGGTGTTTCCCCTGCCCCTATGTAGGCGAACGGGCGGTGATCGTGTCTCTGTAACAGCAACCCGGTTCCTGAGAAATGAAGGGATCAACTCATAATCACTGAGAGGAAAAGGACTGACAACCAGTGCCCCAGCGTCCTTCCATTCTCCACGTCTGTAATAAGGATCCACGCCAACACGCTGCAGAATGGAGTGCCCCATGTTCTACTGCCCCGACATCCAGTGAGTTTCACGACAGGCCCGCTATTTTCTTGGCGAGACCAGGCACCAGATATCTGGATCCGGTGACACATCAATCTACTGGTGTATCGAACGCTACAAATCTCCACATTGAGGAGAAGAATTTCACGTCGGGTTCACTATTTCTGTTTCCGACGCTTTCGTCGGGGTGCGCGCATCCGTCTATGGAGGACGCACTGCCTGTTGCCCTGTATTCTCGCTTTCCAAAGGCGGGCGGCATTCGCTCCTTATTCAGGGACGTCTGCTCCTTGATCGAAATGGGATGATGGGATGTCGGTTCTTCTTTCTTTGGATTCCTCCTCAGAACTCGTCACCTAGTCCTGGTCTCCCTCATAGATTTAATACGTTGTTCGTGAAACTCTTCCCAGTGACATGTTTCCATGGACGTCGGTTAATTACACTGCTTCTGTCGGGACATTCCAAAGGGCCCGGTCAGGGCAGTAACCTTCAGTCGGGGGAGTAGTCACGTTGAGGCATCAGTAGCATGTCTGGATACCGGGGAACTGGCATGTTTGTCTATTATCCCTGGTCACAGGGCTTCTCGAGGGCGTGGAATCCCGAGGAATCCCACATCGAGCATGGGGAACTATATGTCGTAGACGCATATCTGAGGTTTTCCTCAGCTTCCTATGTTTAACACAGGGTACGCCGCGAGTTTAACGTCCAGCAGAGACTGATCAGTCCGATCGGAGCATTGGCTAGAATAGATCGGATTGAGGGATTTCTCTCGAAGGTGTGCCAATACCGGGACCAGCCCATGGGCGGCTATGAAGAGGAGTGTACCAACATGGTCTCACTGGGATATGACGGTCCGGACGAGAATCAGGGTGGATGATGGATGAACGAATGAAGTGGAGGGGGGAATGGCAAGGAACCGTTGCAAGGGCGACGGTGAAGTTGGGATTGAGCCTTGAAGAGGCTTCCTAGATATCCCCATGGAAGAGAATCAAAGTCCGCATAGTTCGGGATGGTGTCGGTGAACCGGAATGAGGGTGGACCTTGGTCCGATGGGCATCATCAGCTAACTGGCGTGAACGGGGAGGACTAGGAGGGTCCTAGTGGTGGTGGGCTTGGACCTCATGGAGGCTTCCTACATACCATGTCGTGACATGGATCAAAGACCACGTAGTTTAGAGGGGCTTCGTCGGTGAACCGACGTAAAGGTGGACCTTGGCCCGATGGATGTCGGCAGCGAACCAACGTGAAGGTGGACCTTGGTCCGATGGATGTCGTCAGTGAACCAACGTGAAGGTGGACCTTGGTCTGATGGATGTCGTCAGTGAACCGACGTGAAGGTGGACCTTGGTCCGATGAGGGATGGCCTTGAACCTCAGGGAGGCTTCCTACGTACCATGCCTTGACATGGATCAAAGACCTTGTAGTTCAAAGGGTTTCATCGGTGAACCGACGTGAAAGTATACCCGTGGGTCCACTAGTGGTGGGCTTGAACCTCGGGAAGGTTTCCTACGTACCATGCCTTGTCATGGATCAAAGTTATCGTAGTTCAGAGGGTTGATGGAATACATTTTAACGTCATACGGGACGGTAGCGAACCCTGACGTGAATAAACGATGGGCGGTGGGCTTGAACCTCATGGAGGATTCCTACGTACCATGCCTTGGCATGGATCAAAGTTCTCATAGTTTAGAATGGCGGTGGATGTCGGTGAACCAACGTAAATGAGGGACCTTGGTCCGATGGTATATGGTCTTGAACCTCTGGGAGGCTTCCTACGTACCATGCCTTGGCATGGATCAAAGTTCTCATAGTTCGGAATGTGACAACGGCTTTCCGTCGGACTGGAATGCAGTTTAACGTCGTGCTGGATGCAGGTAGAACTCGACGTGAATTGGATAATGGGTGGGATTGAACCTCATGGAGGCTTCCTACATACCATGCCTTGACATGGATCAAAGGCCTCATAGTTAAAATTGAAAATGGGAGGGGGCTTGGCACACTGACAAGGAGACGGTCTGGGCCAATGATTGTTGGGCTTGAACCTCAGGGAGTCTTCCTATGTACCATTCCTTGACACGGATCAAAATCCTCATAGTTCAGGTTGGGTGAGTCACAATGGCTTGCCGTCGGACCGGAATGCAGTTTAACGTCATGCTGGACGGGGATGGGACCCGATGTGAAGAAATGAAGGGTAGGCTTGAACCTCGTGGAGGATTCCTACGTGCCATGCCTTGACATGGATAAAAGACCTCGTAGTTCAAATGGGTGTGCAATTTAATGTCATGTTGGACGGGGGAATACAGTTTAACGTCATGCTGGACGAGGGAATGCAGTTTAACGTCATGCTGGACGAGGGCATGCAGTTTAACGTCATGCTGGACGAGGGCATGCAGTTTAACGTCATGCTGGACGAGGGAATGCAGTTTAACGTCATGCTGGACGAGGGCATCATGGCCAATACCAACTCTAAGCCCACGTGAGTCATGCTCGGTGTGAGAAATAAGAGGCAGCAGGGACCTGACGATCACGTCGCGAAGGGTGCGCTCGTGAGAAGTGATGAGGGGCTTATGCGTTAGGCGGCCCATGGTGTTGGGACTTACTTCAGGATGGAGGCCCATGGTGAGACAGAACGCAGTGAAAGATGGATTTGGGACCAATGATGGGAGGTGCCTCGTTCCCTATCACTCCCTCCACTAACCTTGGTAGTGGGGAAGTATGGAGATGCAGGGGTGCAGCCATCCGTTGGGGAACTAGGGTCTCCCTTCTCCTAAGAACATACGCCACTCCAGTAAGGAGGATATCATCCCTTTTGGATGGGTGATTCCGCTCCTTTGGAGACGAGTGGCGT
Organism: Viscum album; assembly: GCA_963277665.1. NCBI lineage: Eukaryota > Viridiplantae > Streptophyta > Magnoliopsida > Santalales > Viscaceae > Viscum > Viscum album. Next base: position 239,452,409 of record OY728120.1, read on the forward strand.
AAAAAAATGTTCGAGCTGGGGGGACCCTTTGCGAGAGGCATGAGGTCGGGTCACAGTTTAACGTCATGTGTTGAGGACGTGGTGCTTGGTAGTTTGACGTCCTGCAGCTCGGATGAGGTGGGTTCACTCCTCACCCCTAGGACTTACATAACCGGTACCCTCTGGTCCTTGGGGGAGGTAAGGTACTGGAAAGGCCATGGTCAAGGGGGGTTGTGGAGCGAACCATCGAGGGGTCCACGTTAGCGTGGCTATGTGAAGAAGCAATAATCGTTAGCGTGGCTATGCGAAGAAGCATTAGGCTAAGCAACGCTACAAGTGGTATTGTCTGTGGGACTTTGAAATCACATCGTGCATACTTGGAGGGTCGTACGGGAAGAGGAATTGCCAAGCAAAGGAGTGTGCTTCGCGAAGCGGAGTGCCTTGGCCTTAGCGTGGGGCATAGGTGTGAGTGGAGGGTGCTTCGCGAAGTGGAACAGTATTCGCGGAGCACTGCCTCGTGAAGAAGAGGTGCCTCGCAAAGCAAGGTGCTATGAAGCAGTGTGCTTCGCGATGTGTAGCGATCCTACCTTAGCATAGGGATCACTAGTACAGGTTGGGTGTTTCTCAAAGCATAAACGCTCTGTGGCTGCCCGGGTTCCCTTGGGAATCCCCTTCCTTTGCGAATTCCCTTGAGCTTCGCAAAGGGCATCCCTCTTGGAAGAGGGGCTCAAAACGAGACAAAGCAAAGGCATCACACGAAGTAGAAGTACCTCGCGGAGCTCATGATTCCTGGGGGAAAAGGGTGCTTCGCGATTCGGGATAGGAGAAACCAAAAGGTCAGATTGTTCATCCCTAGGACTCAGGGGGAGCCCCGTATTTATAGTCAAGGGGCTCCGTGAAGCCGAACTCGCGCACTGAATCAGGTGCTTCGCGGCGCGCTGGCGAACGTCAAATGCGATCGCGGAGAGTTACCGCCTCCAGAACTTCGCGGCGGGCTCGCGAACGTCAAATGCGTTTGCAGAGAGTTACCGCCTCCAGAGCTTCGCGGCGGGCTCGTAAATGTCAAACACGTTCGTGGAGAGTTACTGCCTCCGGAGCTTCGCGAGACCGTGATGCTCGGGGTGCTTCGCGGTGGTGCTTCATGGGGCAGCGGGCCGGCCTTCTTTTCCGGCCCTTCCTTTCGTGAAACATTTTGGTGCCAACACATACATAATCATATTATTTAGGATTTACTTCTCATATACAATTTCCATATCCTATGATGTATCCTCAACCCTTCTATCTTTATCATACCATGTCTATGCTAGCACCATTTTCTACTCCTATAAATCTAGGATCTGATGATTGCACTCCTTCACCTTCTACTCTACAGCATATAGATGACCCTGAGCATGAATTGGAATAGGAAAATCCTTCAAAAGCTACTAATATAGAATATCCCATATATTCATCATAGCCTAATGATTATCCTATATTAGTTTTATTTTTATAAGTGTGTCAAATTATATCACATCAATTTTTTTCAATTTTTACTTTGAATTAATTCTACTTTTTTCCTTTTATATTATTAAATGGGATATTCTAATAGGATATGTGGGTGAACACATATAAATGAAGGCTGTAACTGTTAAACACAAATCATAGTAGATTATAATGAAGATATCCAAATGATAGGTAAAAATCTAGACAATATAGACGTTTCATGGTGATGTTTTCCAAGTATAGTGATATCATTCAAATCTAACCAGTCTCATAGAGACATATCAGTAATAAAATCAAGGAGAATATAAGGAATGAGATATGGGCAAGAAAATTTGTTAAATTAAAATCTATATTATTATTTTATTTATATTAATTAATAATATTCATCACATCATGGATTTAAATTCCTTGATAGTAAAGCTATGAAGGTGATATAGTTATTGGAACATAGGGAATTGTGATGATTATATAAACATGACATATATGTTGGTTGGAAGAGTAGAGTTATCACTTATTTAGAAGGTGTACTATTCTTTAATGACTGTCTAACTTCACAATTCCAAGAAATGATTATTTATTGGAAAATTAATGAGTTTAAGGTATTCTTCAACTTTTATGGTTTGTATTTAAAATTTAGTTCTTATTAATTTTCTTGAATTTTTTTTCATGATTCATTAGAAATAAAAAATGAACAAGGATACTATGAAGTACATGCATGCTTTGGGGTATACTGCAATGCAGGATCTTGAGTAGAACCAAGTACTTTTTATGATCAATTGAGTTTTACTAGGCACTAACACAACTGAATAAAACCAAATATTTATTGAAATAAACTAAATATAAGTTAATTATAGTAAATTTAATACAATAAAAACTTATATAACCAATTAAAAAATCCCATTCATAATAGAATAATACCCACTAAGAAATAGAATCAATCCTAATAAAACCAAATAAAACTTATATAATAAAAATTAAACCAATTATATCCAATGAAACCCACCCTAAAATGAGTTGGGATAAACAAAATAAAATAGACCAAAATAATATAGAAGAAAACTAAATAGAGCTTAATCAATTTAAATTGAATAAAACCAAACCAGAGATAAACAACTCTATGATACTTTTCCTGATAGAATAATACACACTTAAACTAAATGGAACAAATTAACATGAACCAAACAACAACCATGTTAAGACAATCTATCACAAAATATCCTACCCCAAATTGAATCAAACTGACTAAAAAAATATTTATGTAAATTTAAGGAAAGTGAAATAATGTAAACTATATTGATTAAAACTAAAATAATTGGAAATTAGTTGAATTAAATCATTGTGAAATAAATGAAATGTAAATAAACCAAATAAAATGGACCTAAAGGCATGAAAAACACATTGGATGGATTTTAACAATACCAAACAAGATTAAACTAGATGCAAAAGAACTGACTCGAACCACAAAAAAACTATACAAATCCAAATAAATGAGGATCAAATTAAATTAAAATGATTCAAATAAAATCGAATTGAATTTAATGGAAGTTAAACCAAATAAAACATAAAAAAACCAAAGAAAACCAAGTCAAATTGAATTAAATTAAGATGTAACAAAACAACCTAAAATTATCTATATTGAACCAAACTAATTATATTTGAACCATACTTAAATTCATATACATATAAAAGTGTAAAATCATCTTAAAAATATTTCTTTAAACTAAACTAACTCAAACATAGTTAAATTAATAAAAAATAAATAAATATTATTAAAAATAAATTAAATATCCAATCCAACCTGACTCAATAAAAATTTAATATAACTAATTTGAATTTTCCTCGACCAAAGTAATAAAATTTCAATGAATTTTAATTAAAAAAAATTGGTTTTGAATAGTAAAATATTAGTTTGAATGATTTGATTTTGTTTATCAATTTCATATTATTCAATAATGTAGTCTTATAGAAATCAATTTCATTTTAAATAAGAAACACTGAGAATCTAAGGTCATGTGCCTTGAGAAAATTTGTTTTTATTGAGTGGGAGGAATAAATATGGAATTTTTGTAAATAAACAAACATAAGAAAATATTATAAGTATTTTTATTGTTATTTCAAATTTTGATACATAATTCATAATTAGATTTCTTATTTATATTTTCAATAGTGTTCCTAGAAGGATCTTGATGATAAAAAAGATGAAAACTTTGGGAAAATGGTCATTTGAGATAGGTATTAGGTGAGGATTACTCAGAGGGAGTTTTATGTCAACTCAAGAATAGCATCATCCTGACTAGGTATTGGCCCTAATCTAATACCTCTCAAAGATCTGGTAGCATCTAACTGAAAAACACTCATGTAAAAGTAACTAACACTAAAAAATATCTATATAGGAGCTTGGAATAAGTAAACTGTTCATTGATCAATTATTTAAAGCTATAAAAACTTTATTTTCATCACTTTTATTAGATGATGCAATGGTTTTTTATTCATTTATTTCAATAATTCCCTATTTATATGATGCAAAAAGTGATGGAAATAACGGTCCTAATGATTATTGAGGGGATGAAACTCTTGGTGGTGGTGGTGATGATGCTAGAGACGATGATTATAGTGAGGATGTTTGTGATGTGGGTGATGATTATAATGTTAGTGGTGGTGATGATTCCCTCTATTTTTTGAGTTGAAAGTAACAATACAAATGTTTGGATTGTTTTTAATGACTAAAACCAGTCAATTATGTTGATTTTTTTATGGATGTTATAGTGTTGTAAATGGTTTGAAAATTTTTGATATAGTAATCATTTGGTTAAATTCTACATATAAAATATATGTATTCCATGTAATGTGTGTTATGGTTGGTATTTGGTTTATAGGTTGTGGTATTTATTTTGTGGAGCTACTGGTTGCGACTGTGGTGCTGGTTGGGGAGGGAAATCTATACCAATGGTTTACCTAAACTATAGGTATACATCTATACCAAAGGTTAAATTTAATAATCTAGTACTCAAAATTACCCATGGTTTATACCAATGGTTTCAATAAAAACTATTGGTATATCCCTATAGTTATTTATTAAGACCCCATGATCCATAGAACCATTGGTGTATGGTATATCAATGGTTTTATAGCCTATACCAATGGTTTAGAACCATTTGTATTAGTTATTTTTTCAACAGTGACAGTTCATGGTGAAGTTAGTTACATTGGGTGTGTCACAAAGGATATGTTATTAATGAATAAGTTGAGGAGGGATTTTCCCTTCCATATTAATGAAATTTTATATCTCATCCCTTTGATTGAAATAGAAAAATCACATTAAATTCCATGGACATGGTCTAACGATGAGTTTATTTCAAATAGTAATTAAAGTAGTATTAATAATATAGGTTTATGACATAGATGTGCAACATTCTTTATGATATATTGTGAAATATGTGTTACATTACATGGTGAGTGCTCATATGTGTTTGTCGATGTTGTGACCTTAACTTATTTATCTTGGGTTCCTTGACCCATTGCTTGATAGTAATCTTGGACTTCAGGCAAGACCACCTAATGTCAATGAGAAAGAAGCATAAAGGGTCATATACTAAGTATTTCCATTGATCTCAATAAAATTCTATTTGAATTTAATTATTAGAATAAATATTATTCTAAAGACTGAGGAATGATTTTATTTAGGATTAATGATTGCATAAATTAAATAAATATTTATTCATAAGGTAATTGTTAAATTATGTAGATATATAATATTTATTTATTTATTAAATAAATATTAAATTTATTTAGGTATTCAATAAATGTTAAGGAGGACTTGCAGACCAAGATTGATTCTAGCAATAAATATTAATTTACAAGCTGTTAAAATAATATCTATCATTGCACCATTTATCACACACCTGGGAATAAAAATATTATTATTATTTTAATAAATGGAATAGGGTCTGACAAGAGTTTAATATTTTATTAAGGTAACTTGTGAAATTAATTAAATCAAAAACCCTGACTCAGAGTCTATAAATATACCAGTAATACATTCTATGATAGGTAAATTGAGAATCGTTGTGCACAACAGATTGCTCTCAAGAATCCTCCTCTTTCTTCTCATATCCTCCCATGAATGATAATATCAACAGAATTTCCTTGAGACCAAATAAATTTGAAGTGATCAAGAAAAACAATGAAATATGATCAATTTACTGTGCTAGAACCTAGTGATTCCTTGGTGTATTAGGAGATCATTGGAGCATGTATGGATCACCGCTATAGGGATTATACACTTAGATCATATAAGTGTAATAATATATTACTGACAAGGGTTTCAGATGATCAAAATATAATATGAAGAAAGATCTCAAGAATAAGGTAATACTTCTTCTTATATAATTTAATTAATTATAAATTTAATGTGAAAAATATTTTCTCTTAGTTTTGATATCCTTTCTTGTCAATATTCAATTGGAAAAAAAATTTCAAGATGTTTATGTCTTAAAATATATGAATGATCCATTGAATCTAACATTTATTGATTTGGTATCATCCTCTATAAGCACTTATAATTCACCTAAAACCATTAAGTGGTATCATAGAAGTCACATTAAAATTTATAATTATTTATTTAATTGTTAATCATTGTGCATTTAAAAGTTAAAATTCATTTCGATTTTTAATTTATTCTTGATCCATCATCAAAATCTATTCTTCCAATTCTTTATTTTTAGATCATATTACCAATATCAGATAATAGTTAATGAAGATCACATCTAAAGAACCCAACTAGAGGTGCTAAGAATTCTTGTTGGATAGTAAAAGATTACAAAGTGTATAATCATTTGTTAAACACAATGTATCTTTGTGTATTGCACAAGGATGTCTGCATGGATTCTAGGTTTTCATGTAATTATTACACACTACATACAATAAATGAACTGTGTGTTGACCATCTAGGGTTTCACATGGCTTTTCCAATGTATATGTTTCGTAGATTTACTACATGTCATGTAGTCCATGTGTTTTCAAGGTGGAAAACATGGGGTCAGACCACATTGTGTAATTAATACACTGTGTGTATTTAATATACGACATGTATAGAATGTCAGTTGTGTAACTTGAAGTACATTCCATGTATTCTTTCTACATGTTATTTACTTAATAAATGTCTATAATAAGTACACATTGAGTCCCTAAGTGTGTAATGTGGATATCCAATGAAGAGAAGGAAATATCGTGTGGTTGTGTTGTACACATTGTGTAATTTTTCTATTTACCTTGAAATATTAAATTTAATTAATTTCTCTATTAAACTTCATTGTCCTAAGTTATGTGGGTCATTAAGTTAATAGTACATTCATTTTTTTATGTTTTATATTATATTAAATGATTAATTAATTATATATAATATTCAAAACTATGAATCATGTATGGTTATTATATAATAAAGACTCAAAACATTAAATTGTATAGGATATGTAATTTTCATGTGTTCCTTGTAGAATTAAATTGGTAGTACAAGCTATGAAATTATGAAACTTTTCATGTACACAATATGTTGTATGAGTGTAATGTTTACAATTAAAACCATACTGAGTAGTTTAGATAGGTACTCACCAAGTTGATTACATGTGAAAAAGTTATGTATTATTTTATTAAAAATCATAGTGGATGGTAAATTCAGGATGATTGGATGTAATAAGATAAAATGAGTTAATTTATTAATAAGATAATTAATCAAATTAATTAGTGAGTGTTTTATCTTATTGAAGAATGAATTGAAATGAATGTCAGCTATTTTTTTTAAATGTGTGATTGTTTCATGTGTATGGCCAATCATGATCATTGAATAGACCTATATATGTGTTAGTTTTGTTTTATTTTATTTATTGGATGATTTTTTCATTATTTATTATTAAATTAAATATAATATCCCCAAACCTGTACTCTTGGATCTATTTCTCAAATCATAAACATTACATTTCTGGATTTTATACCGATGAAGGTGAACCAATTTTCTTCATCCAAGACTTACAACATCAAAAGGATATATTGGATCACTTACATACTTAAGGACCTTTTAGTTTTATAGTTTTATAGAATTATGAAAAATTATTACATAAAAAATACCCATGAATTCAAGGTATTGTGTTTCCCACTATACTCAACATTTTATATGTTATATTAATTCTTCAACATCTCTTACAAATTTCAACATGTTAGAAACCTTTCTTGACACAAATAATTTAGTCATCATTCTTCATAACTTGGGTAATATGAAACATAAAAATGGTGAAATAAAATCCTCAATAAGGAAAAACATAAGAATTAACAATTGAATATCATTAGTGAACTTAATAATATCATAAGGGTATGATGACATAATCAAAGTGTATGATCATAACATAAGAATATTCATACCCATAAATACCTAGATCACCAATCATAGAACATGGCATAAAACTTTATCAAAGGAAATATTCATAAGACACAATAATAATGAGCCATGTGATTTTAATTTTGATCAAAGTAATAATTAAAATACCATAGAAAGCATAAATAAAACATGTTTAAACCTTGTGAATAATTATCATAAAACCCTTAAAACCCTTAGAATTGGAATAATCGTGAGGTCAACTTCCATACCCAATGCCTTGGAGGGATATCATGGACCCTCTCATCCTTGGTTTATCAAAAACCACCCATCCATGGTTAATAATGTAACCACCCATATTGATTTATAATAGAACCAACCATTAACATAATAAATGACTAAGAACTATAACCTAACCATAAAACATTTAAGCTCAAATTTCATCATAAAATTCATAAAACTACCATTATCCCTTTCATAAATTGATTAACCTATGGAAAAGGAATTGGTTCCATGATAATATATTTGCAACAATAATAATCTATATTGATAAATAATGAGTATGGTATTATTAAAAATTATCCCCAGTGAATCATAAGTAACATCAAGGGTTATTGACTTTGATGACTGGAAATACCATTAAAATATCATTAAAAATGTTCTTGAGTAAAATAACCTTTTCACTTTAAAAATCACTTTTAAAAACTAAAAATTCACAAAATATTGTGAAAACCCTATTCTTTGAAAATAAACTTAGAAACATATAAATGGATATTCACAAAAATTATGGTCATGGTGGTGGTAAAATCCAATCATGATGTAAATCTTAAAAATAAACATTCTTTTTCAAAAAAAAATGTAAGGGAGTCAAAAGTGACCAATTTGGTATCACATAAAAAAACTTTATTGATGTTTCTTTAATAAATAAGGTAGGAAATGGAAATTAAACATTTGGATAATATTGATAAATATATGAGAAGAAAATATATGAGGTTTAATAAAATGAGATCACGTTATTTCCTCTAAAAGAACCTTCAACATAAACAATCTCCAAAAGAATGGAGATTGTAACATAAATCCATTTCCACTTTGCTAACATTTTAATCATAAGACCCATGAAATAATAACTTCAAATAAAAATTTAAATATAAATTACATAAATATATTCATGATATTAAATTTTAAATGGGTAGTATATACACCATATAAAATAATTTAGTTGCATAACATCAATATATTACCCAAAGAAAGACAATTTAAGGTGAATAACCCTTACAAATATCATGTAATTAAATTGAGAATTAATAAATGGAGAGATTATGTGTAAAAAAATTAAATCCCCAAAAAAAAAGTGTTATTATATAATAAATTAGTTTATATATTTTCAATAAAGAAGTAATATAACCCAATGAAAATAAATTGAGTTACGAAAACTTTTACCGCTTGGTAACTTTCAAGTCAAATACCCTTGGATGAAATAATTCAAATTGAAATTAAAATAAAATAAAGTATAATGTATTAATGATATAAAATTTATATGAGGAATTATACACACCACACAATATAAATAAATGGTGAATATTCCATATGTCTCATAGAAATAAAAGTGAGATGAGAAACCCTTACCTCGAGTCTAGAATTTTCATGTATGTTCTTTAACTCTTGTATAATAAAATTATATCAATCATTTTATTTATTAATAAAATTTTACAGAATTAATAACTTATACTTAAATAATTTTATTTATTTATTTTAATGACATATTTAATTACTTAATCAGTTAAGTCCACATTAGGAGTTTTGATGACATTTGGTTTATTGTTTCAAAATTGTTTTGGTGTGTTGATTGTGGTAAAAGATGTAATTATTCCATTATATCCAGAATAATAATCATGAAATAATTATTTTATTTATACATAATTTATACTCTTAAAACCAATAATGAATTGTGATTATGGTAAATTAATTATATTACAATCATGGAGACGGTGGGTCGTACATATGCATGAGTAATGTTTCCATTTTCAAAAATCATTATGGAAAGAAGGTAAGTATTTTTTATATTTAAATAATTATAAAAACATAATAAATACCATATTATTTATTTAAATATAATTATATATATCATCCATGTGATGTGGTTATGATAAAATAATCACATCACTTCATGGAGGCGGTAGTTCACACATACATATAAACGACATTATCATTTATTAGTGAATGTAAAGTTAAAAGTAAATGATCTATATTATCTTTTAAGAATGATAAATATATCCTTAATATCATAATTATTTCATATATATCACATATATTCATTAACTTTATCCTTATTACCTTCCATGAAAATTGTTAGTGAAAAACAAATCAAATCGCTTTGAGAAGCGGTAGTCCGTCGTACACACGAGCAACATTAATGTATCCCCCGCAAGTAAGATGGTATATGTGATATAATAATTAAATAGGCATAATTATGATAAAAATATTATTTATATATATATATACTTTAAATCCATCATTATAACAAGTTGTGAGAGGCGATGATGAAAAATGAATGACATCGATTTGTGAGGCGTAATCTGTCATACACATGAATGATGATTTCATTTCCCAATTGATGTAATAGGATATTAATTCTGGTTATTAAATTAACATAATAACATATAAATATATGGGAGATAATTTTGTTATTATATCATCACAAATTAAGTATATTTTAAGGAGGTGGAAGAAGAAAAAAATAAAAATGCTTATTTAAGCATGATACCTCTTCTTCGGACAAACTCCTTAGGTTAGCACCAAAATCCTTCTTATTATAGATTTATGATAAAAAAATGGGATATAGTTCATGGTTATGAAATTAATTATGTTATTTTTGTAAGTATTTTCCAAACCAAAATGGTTTTAAGGTGTGAATATGACAAGAGAGGAGAGGGGGTGGCCTTTTATAAGTGAGGTGAGTGGCACACATGTAATTTTTGAAAATAAAAAGTGATACCCATATTTTTCACATTAAACAAGGATAAAAAATTGTAAATTATCAAACCTTATACAATATAATGTCTAAATATTTTTATCCAATATATTTTAGACAAGTTTTTAGGTCATTTTAACCCTTATCTTTTTAGTTTAACCCCCCCCCCCCACCAGTAAACCTATTTTCCCCAGAGTGTGTTGACCTTGTTCAAGAAGAAACCCTTGGGATTCATTAATTTTGGACCCCCGTGATCTTTTTGGTCTAATTTTTCCTTTATTTGTAATAAAATTCTACTTTGGATGGTATTTTTCACTATTCACAAAAAAAAAAATTTCTAAAAAATCCCAAAATTTTACCCTAAGTTAATTTTATTATGATGATTTAAAAAATGAATTTATTTGTATCAAAAAATAATTTAAAGTTATAAAAAATAATTATAATATTCTCTCATAAAAATCAATAAAAATTATTTTTTGAAGAAAAATTATTTTTGATCAACAAAACATATTTACTAAAAATTTATTGATTATTTACTATGAATTTATCAACAAATTTATATTGAGTAGGAAATATATATATATATTTATATTTAATAAATTAATTAATAATATTTATACTCACCAATATAATGGCTAGGTTATACCTATCACATATTTCACGGGTCGTTTAAGCTTAGTATACGCTATCAAAAAAATGTTATCCTTTTAAAATCTCAAGGTGTTACATCCTATCACTCTTTAATAAATTATTTCCTTACAATTTAAACTTTATCTTGGTAATAAAAGGTTTTAAATTTTAAAATACCTTTCTTAGAGTCCTACATTGTAAAAAGTGTTAATAAAATATCCTCTTGACAAGAGAGAAAAGGAAGTACAAAGGTCATTTGGAATAATACATATTAGGTTTCCAAATAGGAGATAATTAGTGTGAAGTAAATATTTGGACATGGAAGAAAATAATAATTCCCAAAAAAATTATGGAGAGTGATAGAGATCATTGATCATAAGAAATTTAATAATTATGAGAAAGTCAACATTCACCTAACTATAAACCAAAGAGGTGTAAAAAATACCATAGTTTCATTGGAAATGAACATAATAAGATAAAATTTTCATTTTTAAGATCATTTTCCTATGGTTGAGGAAGTTCTTACCATCTATATTAGTAACATAAGTAAATATACTTACTTGATAAGTTTAATGTCATCCTTTAATCAGTTTCCACCATAATCTTATCTTTTACTCCAAACGATGAGTGTTTAAGATGAATATTTCATGGATAAAGCACTAAAGTCAACTTTTAAAGGACCAAATAAACATAAAAGGTATAACAATATACTAATCCTACCTTTATAAATTAACCAAAACAAAAATAGTTAGCGCAAGTTAAGATAATTTCCAAAATTAATAAACATTCATATGATGAAATAATATATTAATCTCCAAAAGTCAGCAGTAATACCCAAAGTTCAAATTATATCATTCCATATATAAATGAACTTATATCCTAAATTACCTAAATAACCAAAACATTAAATATTATTTTAAACTCAAATTTTATATCATAACTTTCATCTTAAATTCCCCAAAATATAGTTATCTTCTTCTAAAATAACATTAATTACTTTGTTACTAAATCACTTTTCAATACCATGATAAAACATGTATCCCCATAATTACCTCAACATCTAGGAACATATAAACCCTAAAGGTTATCAATAACTTAAAAAATATTTCCATAAAATTTAAATACATACTTCATGTTAAAAAAAAAGCTTTACATATACTTTAACCTAATAAAATGTCACCTAAAATGTCATTAATCACTTTAAGATCGCATCACTTATAAACTTAAAATGGGTTTCCAAGACTTTAAACTTATTATAATACTTAATATTATATACCTATGATTGTATCCATAAATATTAAGATAACCTCACATGAAAATATCTTAATCTCCAAAGTTATATAAACCCTACTCTGATACCAACTATAACATCCCCAAACCTGCACTCCTGGATCCAGTGATAAAATCATAAACTTTAAATTTTTGGATTTTATACTGATAAAGGTGACCCAATTTTCATCATCCAAGACTTATAACATCAAAATGATATATTGGATCACTTACATACCCAATGACCTTTTAGTTTTATAGTTTTAAAGAATTAGGAAAAACTTTTACATAAACAATACCCATTAATTCAAGGAAGTATGTTTCCCACTATACCTAGATTTTTAATATTTCATATTAAGTATTCAACATCTCCCAAAAACTTCATCATATTAAAAAACTTTATATAAAAAATCATTTAATCATAATTCTTCATAACCTATGGAATAAGAAACAAAAGAAGGGTGAGATAAAATGATCAGTAAGGGTAAACATAAGCATTATCAATTGAATGTAATCAGTGATAATAATAAGAGAATAAGGGTATGATGACATAATTAAAGTGCATGAGAATAACCTAAAAATAATAATACCCATCAATACATAGATCATCAATCATGAAACATGGCATAGATCTTTATCAAAGGCAAGAGTCATAAGAATCAATAATCATGAGCCTTGTGATTTAAATCTTAGTTAAAGGAATAATCAAAACCCCATATAAATCATAAATAAATTTTGTTTGTACATTATAACACCATAATCATAAAACCATTACAAAACCCTCACAATTAGAATAACCATATGATCGAATTCTATACACAATGACTTGTAAAGATATCTTAGACCAAACCATCCTTGGTTAATTAAGAAACCACATGTCCTTGGTTAATAACATAACCACCCATCCTTGGTTTATAAAATAACCACCCATAAATATAATAAATGCACAAGAACTATAACATAACCATAAAACTCATAAAAAATTATCCCTTTTATAAATTGATTAACCCATGTAAAAGGAATGAGTTACTTGATAATCTCTTTGAAATAATAATAATCCATCCAAATAAAGAACAAGTATGGTATTATTAAAAATCATCCCCATGTTATCAAAAGTAACATCATGGGTTTTTGACATTGATGAATGGGAATACCATTAAAAGATCATTAAAAACATTCTTGAGAAAAATAACCTTTTCACTTTGAAAATCACTTTTAGGAACTAAAAATTAGAAAAATATTGTGAAAATAATTTTATTTGAAAATAAAATTGAAAAATATATAAGTAATATTCAAATAAAATAGTGTTCATAATAGTGGTAAAATTCATTCATGGTATAAATGTTAAAAATAATCATTATTTTCAAACATTTCATAAATGGAGTCAAAAGTGACCCATTTGGAAAACGTTAAGAATTGTATTTTTTATCCTTTTAAAAAAAGGTAAAAGATGATGTAAAATATATTTATGGAATATTTTATGTTTATAAAAGAAAATTTTTGAAAATATTTTAGAAATCATGCATATGGAAGATAAATATTCACGATCTTAAGGAAGATACAGGATCGATATCACTTACAAACAACTTTATTGATGTTTCTTTAATAAATAAGTGATGAAATGGGAATTAAACATGTGGAACACATTCATAACAAGAGGATAATAAAAAATACTTTTTCTAAGAAAATTATATCACATTATTTCCACCAAAATAAACTTTAACATAAACAATCTTGAAAAAATGGAGATTGTAACACAAAGTCTTTTCCACTTTGGTAACATTTCAATCATAAGCCCCATGAAATAATAATTTAAAATGAAAAATTAAATATAAATAAAATAAATAGACTCATGATATTAGATTTTAAATTGGAATTATATACACCTCATAAAATAATCTAAGTGCATGACATCAATATATGTCCCAAAGAAAGAGAATTCGAGATGAAGATCATATCATTGAATTGAGAATTAATCAATGGAGAGAAAACAAATGTAAATCCAAAAAAAATTAAGTATAGAATAAATTAATTAATAGATCAATTCCCACATAATAATTCCATAGTTAATTCAATTAATAAGTAATATAACCCAATGAAAAGAAGTTGACTTATGAAACCTTTTACCACTTGGTAGCTTTTAAGTCAAATCCCTTTAGATGAAATAATTCAAATTGAAACTTAAAATAACATGAATTCTAAATTATTAATGATATAACAAGTAAAACGTGTATTATATACACCACACAATATAAATAAGTGGTGAATATGGCATATGTCTCACAGAAATAAAAGTAAAATGAGAAACCCTTACTGTGAGTCCAAACTTTCCATGTATGTCCTTTAACTCCTATATAATAAAATTATATCAATTATTTGATTTTTTAATAAAATTTTCTATATTTAATACATTATAATAAATTAATTTATTTTATTTATTTTAATTATATATTTATATACTTAATCAATTAAGTCCTTGTCGAGTGTTTTGAGGACATTCGATTATTTATTTCAAAACAACTTTGGTGTGCTGATGGTGGTCAAAGAGGCCATTGTTCCATTATATATAGAATAATTATAATGAAATAATTATCATTTTTACATATCTTTTATAACTTTTAAACCAATCATTAATGATTATTATGAGAAAATGAACTTTTTTATAATCATGGAGAAGGTAAGTCATACGTACACATAAGTAATGTTTCCATTTTTCAACGATCATTAAAGAAATAAGGTAAGTATTATTCTATATTTACATAATGATAATCATATAATAAATACCATATTATTTATTTAAATATAATTATATATATTTTATACATTTTATGTGCTGATGATAAAAGAATCACATCGCTCCATGGAGGTGGTAGTCCACACGTACGTACGAACAACTTTATCATTTCTCAATGAATAGAAAGGTAAAATTAAATGATATATATTTTATTTTAAGAATGATAAATATGTCATAAATATCATAATAATTTCATATATATCACTAATATTCATTAATATTATCCTTATTACCTTCCATGAAATGCGTTAGTGAAAAATGAATCACATCACTTCGTGATGTGGTAGTCTGCTGTATACACGAGTGATGTTATCATATTCCCCACAGAATATAAAGTAAGAAGGTATATTTGATATAATAATTATAGAGGTATAATTATATTAAAAATATCATATATATATTTATATATCTTTTAAATCCATCATTATAATAATCCATTAGATGTGATGATGAAAAATGAATGACATTGGTTCGTAAGGTGGTAGTTCATCGTACAAACAAATGATGATTTAATTTCCCATTTGATGGAAGAGGAGATGGTTTTTTCTATTCCATTAATATAATAAAATATTAGTATATTTTAGGTAATTATGTTATTATATCTTCATAATTTAATAATATTTTAAGGGTATGTAAGAATAAATAAAATAAAATAACACTTATTCAAGCATAATACCTCTTCTTCAGACAAACTCCTTAGGTTTGAACTAAAATACTTATTAGGATGGATTTATGATCAAAAAAGAGGATATATGTCAGGGGGAGGTAAGTAAAGAAGTTATTTGTGTGGTTCTTGGCTGATCAAAAATGATTTTTAGGTGTGAAGAGGAGAGGAGAGGAGAGGGGAGTCCATTTATAAGTGAGGTGAGTGTCACACTTGTAGTTTTTGAAAAGAAAAAGTGATACCAATGTTTTTAACATGCTACAAGGATAAAAAATGAACTATTATAAATAATTGTACAATATAATTTCTAAATATGTCCCTAAAATAGATTTTAGAGTAGGTGCACTCACCAGAGCAGAGCCAAATGGATTTTCCGAATGAGAGGGTATGGCTATGCCATCGGTACCAGCCTGTGCTTGCACAGGAAGCCTATCCAGACGGTCATGCAAAGGTGGAGAGCTACTATCAGGATGCAGATGCTAGAGAGGGGTAGTTCCTTGTAGATAGTCTGGTTGAATTCCCTAAGACCTTCGGGTCGTGTAATCTCCTAATCCTACGGGCCATGTAATCTCTGAGCCTACGGGCCTTGTAAGGGTTCCCCCTCATCCCTTGAAAGGGGGTTTATCAAAAATCAATAAAAAATGAAGGCCTTCAGGCCATTCAGGTATTTTTAGTTTAACCCCCCTCCCCCAGGTAAACTCATTTTAACCTTAATCACGGTAAAATATTTTTATTATTTTCACTATTCATTAAGAAAAAAAATTAAGTTGAAATTATTATATAATATAAATTATTATGATTATAAATATAGAATCTATTCTGCCAAATTTAATTTAAATAAATGGCATAATTTAATTTAAAATGAAACCCATAGATGTGATGGAAAAATGGTTTTTCAAGAAATGTATTTTTCAAGCACAAGATGATTTTATATTAAATTTATGAAAATTAATAATAATTATATGAATTTAAATTAATATTTATATATATAATCTATAAATTTAATTTAAATCATTACTTAGTGGGGGTTGTTTTAATTAATTAAAATGAAAAATCATTATGCACTTTAAAATAATTTTTATAAAAAACCTATTTTTAAACCCAAAAATAAATGTATATTAAAATCCAATATAAAGATGATTCAAATGTAATTAATTATATTAAATATGAACAAATAATAATTTTTTTACTTTCAATAAAAATCAAAGCATTATGGGTCTTTTAAATTAATTAGTTTATTGAAAATAAATAACAGCTTTACAAAAATTGGTATTTTTCACTATTCACTAAAAAATTAATATTTTCTCAAAAAATAAAATAATTTTACCCTAAGTTAATTTTTATACTATTATTTAAAAAATTAATTTATTTTTATAAAATTAATTTTCTAAAATTTATAAAAAAAATAATTATAATATTTTCTCACAAAAATCAATAAAAATCATTTTTGAAGAAAATGTATTTTTAATGAATAAAAAGAATTTAATAAAAAATGATTGATTATTTTCTAAGAATTTATAAATAAATTTTTATTGATTAGGAAACATATATATATTATAAAGTGCTTAATACTATTCATACCTTCCAATTTAACAGTTAGGCTATAACGGTCATATATTTCACAGGTCGTTTAAGCTCAATGTTTCCTGTTGAATACGCTATCAAACATAATGTTATTATTTTAAAATATTGGTATTTTGCATTAAATATGATATTCTATGTGTCTCCCCTCCCTCTTTTATTATGTAGTAATTTCATGTCTAAGATTATTTTATGTAATTCCCCTTAAGTAATTCTTTGGTTCCCCTCATTTATGTGTGAGTTATAAAATATATATAATCAAAGTGGTATTTGAAGGTGTATGGAGTCAATTTTAGGTAGAGCTAAGGCAAGGGTAGTTCAAGATAGAACTTAGATAAAACTATCATAGGATATCCATAGGTTAATGGGAGTAATGTTGCAACATGTGCAAAGACAGGCACAAGGATTTTTCCCTAAGGATAAATGTTGATTTATTCTATGATTACTAAATAAACCATTAGATAAGCTCATGATCATGTTATTATTTATTTATTTATTTATTTATTTATTTATTTATTTATTTATTTGTTGTTAATGATTTATTTTATGGTTGCAAGTCCACAATCATATAAATAAATAAACTAATATGAAAATATGGAATTAAAATAAATGGGTTATGCGTAAATGTTTTATTTTAACATAGTTAATCACTAAAGTAAAATCCATTATATATTAATAAGACATGTTAAAGATATAATATGAAAATTATGGATAACAAAAAAAATACCTCAATTTAATATTAAGTCATTAAACCTTTGATCATGTAAATTAAGTTGATCACATAGTTAAAGTGTCAGTTCAGTCTCCATCAGGGACACTTTTAATTATCAGAAAGTCTTAACTATGATACGAGGTCAAATTAACCAAATTTGTATCGGGTTTAATGGATTATGTTTGTCCAATATAAATTTGGAGGCAATTATTGAGGAAATTCGAGTCAGAATTTCTAGATTGGGGAGCCCACTCAACAATTCAAGGAGATGTCAGTTTGCAGTTGGTAAGGCTGCCTACCTAATTACTTTATTATAATTTTAATGGCCTCCATCTAGATTATAAAAAGGAAAATATAGTTCCTTTTCACTATAATATTTATAGTGATGGGACATATTGAGTTCAATGGTTAGGACCGTTGAGACTTGATAAAATAGTGAGTGAATTAATAAAATTAAAATTATTATAGTCTTTGGAAGATTGTGATCAATTTAAGTACTAATAATATAATATTTTATAATTTTAGTATAATGGAATGTTTTTCAAACATAATATAATTGTCATCAATTTTGAATAAATACTATCTCCTTACTAGTAGTGACTTCCAGGAATGTTTTAAATTTCTATAGGTAGTGTTTCACCATGAACGGAAATATTACTTATTAGAAGCCTTACTATCAGATCCACTTTCTAAGGAGGTGATTGATGAGGATTTTTCTCATTTTCTATGATAAAAACATGATAAACGCATTCAAAATTCAATTTTTAATGATTTTATCCAGGTATAATGAACTCATAAAGTAACATGAAGACATGGATACTTATAACATGATCCATCATCCCTATTTTCTATATTCATAAAAAGCTAGATAGGAATGATTTGTGATATACAAGGCACTATTTTAGAGAAAACTTAGAGAAGGTTCACCAGATGGGCCTCACATAGTAAAACTCATTGGCTACATTAAGCACTTAGAGGTTCTCGGGTTAGAACTAACTGATGAACTACACATTAATCTCATTCTTTTATAACTCCTTCAAATCTTCTCCATATTTGTTATAAATTCTAATATGTAAAACATATTGAAGTATCTCCCAGATCATATCACTCTACTTTATCAAGTTGAAAAGGATATGATGCCCAAAAATCCTTATGTCCTCATTGTGAATAAAAGTAAATTTGAAAAAATATCTATAAGTAAAAATATTCTTTGCAACACCCTTCCAATAAGAGAAAGATCAAGGGGAAAGAAATTGAATAGGATATTATATTTTTCTCATGTGGAAAGAAGGGCCCCTAGGAAAAAAACTACACCCAGACAAAGAAGTAAGGGGAAGCTTCATTTTTGTTCATTGTTGAATGAAATTTATCTATTTCTACTAATTGGGAATTATATATCGCATGTGGTGCTAACATATATATTCAAATATAGGAACTGAGTATATTGAAAAAAATCACAATGGGAGGTAGATCTATAAGTATCCAATAGATCCTTACTTACCGTTGTGGCTATTAGGTACTACCACCTCATGTTTCCAATGGGGATTATCTTGGTTTTGAAATATTGTTATTTTGTGCCATAAGTTACCAAAAACTTTATATATGTATCCAAACATGATACAGATGGATTTATTTTTTAATTTTGGATTAAGTTTTTCTTATTTTATAAGGAAATAATTTATTATGGTAAGTAATATTTAAATAATGGTCTTTATATGTTATATTACACAAACCAAGTAATGGAAGTTGATAATTATAATAGTTCACATGATTCATACAACACCCAACTACAGAATCATCATTCAGGTCATGTAAAATAAAAATGTTGGACCATATTACACCAAGATGGATATTTAGATTCCTATAAACTAAAACCACTTGGTGTATGTCATCCATGTTTATAAGAAAAAATGACCAAATATCCATTTAGCAGAAAATTTGAAATGGGCATTGAGCTTCTTGAGTACATTCATACCGATGTGTGTGGAGCATTTTCAGTTGAATCGAGGGGTGGGTACTCATACGTTATAACTTTTACTGGTGATTTTCATAGATATGGATATTTCTACTTAATGAGGTATAAGTCAAATCCACTTGATAGATTCAAGTAAAATAATAATGAAGTTGAGAACTAGCTTCATAAAAAGATTAATAAACTGAACTTAAACCATGGAAGAGAATATATTAATCAAGTTTTCAATAATTATTTATAATATTTTGGGATTCTATCCCAACTCACTTATCCTTGTAAACCACAATGGAATGGTATAAGTTAAAGGAGGAACTGCACCCTGTTATACATGCGGAGATCAATGATGAGTCATTCGAATATTCCATTATCCTTTTGGGGATATGCATTACATACAAAAGCACACGTTCTAAAATAATTTGAAACTAAATTGGTAAACGGTATCCCATATTAAATTTAGTATGTAAATAAACTTGTGTTTTCACATGTACGAGTGTGGGGATATGAAGTGTTTTTAAGTTTATTTTAGGAAAAAAACTTTCACTCTAAGGAACTAAGTGTATCTTTATAAGATATATCAAGGAAACAAGGTGATACTACATATACAACAATTAAGATAAAAAGTTTGTGGTTGAATGATGTCCCACATTCTTTGAGATGGATTATATCTCTAAAAAGGATTTTGGGAGTGAGAAATACTTTGATGAAGTCTTGGATCAAGACACACAAGAGTTGGTACAAGACCAGATTCCAAAAATATCCATGTAAGAGAACATTATAGAGACATAAGTATTATATAATAGTACAATAGAGGTTAGATAATCTGAAAGATATGGTTTTATAGTCATTTAGGATGGTGAATAATTATTAGTTGATAAGAATGATCCCCCAAACAACAAGGAACCAGTAAGTGGAACATGTGTTTCCAAAGAGCAAGAAGCAATGAATTCATAAATGGATTCCATATACTAAAACCACATCTAGATTTTGTTAGATCCTATAATAGATGTAAATCCATTTGGTTATAAATGGATACTCAAGAAAAAACTGAACATGGATGGATTATTTGGTACTTATAAGGCATGACTTATTGGAAAATGGTTTAAACAACATCAAGGCATTAACTATGATGAAACCGTTTCACCATTTTTTGATGAAATCCATCATAACTATACTTATCATATCATCTTTACAATACTATTATATTTTTAAAATAGATTTCAAAATACCCTTTCTTAATGATAACCTTTAGGTAGATTTTTATATGACATGAACCAAATGGTTTATGACTCTAAAGGATTTCAACATGTTATATAATTTGCATAGATCCATTTATGGATTAAAGAAAGTATCCAAGCCATGGAACATTCATTTTTATGAATCCATAAAAAATTGGTTTCATAAATAATGAATATGTGACTTGTGTCTATAAATAGTTTAGTGGGAATGTGATTGTTTTCTTAATAGTTTATATTGATGGCATACTACTTATTGAAAATGAGATACCAGTGTTTTAATCTGTTAAATCTTGGTTGAACACATGATTTTTCATGAAATAATTAGTTGAAGCAACATATATTCTTGGGATCAAGATCTATCATGATAGATCCAAGTGGTTGATCAGTCTAAGTCAAAGTACATATAATGACAAGATACTGAAAAGATTCAGTATAGGACAATCCAAGATTGGATTATTTCTAGTGTCACATGGAATTCATAATTCCAAGAAAAATTTTCCTTAGAAAAAATATTAAATACAAAGTATGGTAAGGATTCCATACATGTTGGTAATTAGGTTAGTCATGTATGTTATGGTATATATTAGGATAGATTTTTTCTATGACTTAAGTGTGGTAGGAAGATATTAAGATAGCCTAGGGGATCACTATTGGATGGTAGTCAAGACTATCCTTAAGTATTAGAGGTGAACTAAGTATATGTTTCAAGTATATAAAGTAGATAAGGATCTATTCATTAGAGGATATATAGATACGATTTTCTAAATAGATCAAGATATCCTGAAATCATAGATGGGATACATCTTCATTCTCAATGGAGGTGTTTTGAGTTGGAATATCTCAAATAAATCCATGTTCATAGATTCTATAGTAAAGTCCAAGTATATGGAAGATTTTGAGGTAGCTAAATAAGTAGTTTGGATATGAAACTTTATATATGAGCATGATGTGATTCCTAGTAGTAAATATCCAATCTCACTCAATTGTGATAATACTACAGTGGTGGACCTTGAAAAGAAGCCAATATTACATCAACAAAGGAATCACATGCTTTGAAAATATCCTATCTTGAGGGATTTTTCTTATAGAGGTTAATTCATGGTTAGCATAGTCTCCACAGAAGACAATGTGGAAGACCCCTTAACCAAATCCTTAACTCACCAAAAACATTATCATCATGTGAGGTCTATCGAAATGAAATTCATAGGTAGTTGTCTCTATTCCAAGTGGGAGTATATTAGAGTTAGAGTTCTAGAACCAACTATTTGTACTTTGGATTACATGTATATTAAAAGAAGTTAATATTAATTTAGATATTTTATTATGTATCATTCATAGTTCTGTAGTACTTTAATGTAATAATTTCCTAGAGTATCTACCACATTAAAAAGGAATAGTAGTTCCCCACTATGATGAGAACCCTAAAATGTCATAATGATATTCTTAAACCAAGTTATAGATTTAGATAACATTATATGATATGGAAAATAACATTTTGACTAATGGGTGTGAGTAATCATAATCATATGATACTTCTTCTTATGAAGTTCACACTTTGTAATCTATAAGATGGGAGATTATAAGAACAAAACCACCAGTAGAAATTCCACATGTTTATGTGTTATTGGATATTCTTTTCTATCAGCATGTGTAATGGATCTTATAATTTAAGATTATTATTAATGTGTGTCCTAAATCGTGAACTAAGATGTATTTTCATAAATGATTTTAGTGTCCTCAACCCGATTAGCCACCCAAACAGTGCTATCGGACCGGGTTCCACTAGCCTTAGGCACACATCCCCATACCCCAAAGGATGATGACTAGCAGCAAAGGTTTTGATGAATAATAGTGGGTAGACTATACACTCATGGGAATGATATAATATCAGTTTGAGTGATAATATAAAACATGCAGTGGAAATAAATACTCAGAATACTCAAACTAGACCCGCTAATGGAGGAAGCACAATCAATAAAAATAAATAGTGGAATAAATAATTAAATAAAAAAATAAAAAAGTAAATAAAAATGATAGAATACAACTTTTAGAAACTAAAAAAACAAAATATGACTCTCAATATAGGTCATACATCTCAATATACGGAAAGGGGTCTCATATGGATGACCATAGTAGCTACATACATATAAAAAGAAGCATGATGAAACAAAATAAGTAAAACTAAAATAGAAACTCTAGAATAGGAAAGACCTCAATTTCCTTTCCAACATCCCATTCTAAATATCACTATGAACCAACTCCTAAATTCAAACCCTTTCTTGAACGTAAAGACATAAAGTCTTCATGCATCCAGAAGGGCTCGTGTAGGGTGTGATAACGAGTCTCAATAGGATACCACCCAAGTGTTCATACCCAACATTAGTGTATAATTAGTTGTGTAATATGGAATTAAATAAAATAAATATATCAATCATTTAAAATAAATACAAACTCCACTAGTGCTCAACAACCACCAGAGAGATGTCACCTACTTTAGCCAACGTCATAAGTCTGAATAGGAGAGGATCATTGGAACATATCCCAAGGTATACCATAATCTCTCATAGATTAGATGAACCCTAAAGTTCCACCTCAAGAAAAGTAACCTGACAACACATGCCTCCTGACACCTCATGTCTCCAATGAATCAATAGAGTCCCAAAGGCATACGAAGGCACATAGATACCTATACTCAAATAAAAATCACTCTCGGATCATAGAACAACATCCTGATAAATAGTGATATTTGTTCTCCAAAAATAATCCAAGCCCATGGCCTTAATATGATAACCCTTATCCCCCAACTGATATCCTTGTCACTATCAATCGAAGACTCCTCACCTTCCATGTGGCTTTCTATGGAAATCACCCCAAACCAAATTACTAAGATGCACTACCGGGGGCCTCTACCCAATCTAGTGATCAAAACAGCCTCATCACAGAGTCAACCTATGTGCACATGACTCAAATCAGTGCTTTATCCATCACGGGTGAGTGGAAATCACCAAATAAATACCTAAGCCACATCAACACTGGCACTTTGTGCCCCTGTAACCATGTCGCTCCAGCTTAGTGGACTCTCTATCCAATATCTCAGGACATGACCCAACCTGATGGCCTCATACCCTTATTTGGCATCCATGATGCCCAACTAGTGATCAACATCACCCAAGTAATTTGGGCCAAGCCCAACCATACAATCACATAGCCTCAATTATGAATGTCCAACACCATCCCAACCTTGGTCCAAGCCCATCATGAACCATTCGGTATCATCACATGAATCTCAAGAATTTAATATTATCATAAGAAAATGAATATATATAATTCACTTCAAGTAATAAATTCAATTTAATACAATTGAATTGTACAATTTAAATGAACATATCAATTCAAAATAATTGAATTGGAAAACTCCAATTCAATTTACCAACCTTCCACATATACATCAAACACTTAAATTAGATAAATAATTAAATATATTTGAATTGTTCCATTTTAATTAAAAAAACATGTCAATTTAAATATAAACAACCCCCATCCAAACTACCCAAGGAGAAAAGGCCTCTAACCCAGACTCACACAAGCGAAAGAGGTTTTTTCATGCCCAACAGAATCTCATAGGGAAACATGGTCAATTTAATATAAAGAATGAGGGGTATTTCTCAATTATCCACTAGTGTGCTAAAAGTCACACCCCTTAAAAGTATATAAAAACACAAAATAAGGGTATTCACCACCTACCTTGGACTCATAGACATAGGCACATCTCATACTAGCCTCTGATTCTAAGTTATTTGGATGAATTCAATATTTCCATCATATGACCTAGAAATAGGGGAAAAGGATCAAACATATTTAGTGCTCCATGAGGTGAAAGCAAATATGAATAGAAGGATAGGTGAGGAGAGACTTACCGCTACGGTTCCAATTCACCTAACAGATCTGAAAATGGATCATTGATGGAGAGATAGGATCAAAAATAAGAGGATGGAATAGAGGGGCTCCCCTACTCCTATGAACTACCCATGAGAGAATAAGGGGAATAAATTGGAGTATAAGTAGGAAATTAATGGAGGTGGAAATGTAATTTTTCACCTTTAATGGGGCCTCATGGTTTTACAAATTGTGTGCAAACTGTACGAGCTACATTGATGAGGTACTGTCCAAAAGGCCTCCCTCGTATGGTTTTCACATGGTTTTCCCTAAACTTGTGAAAATCATGTGGAATACCTATATAATTACTAAAAATAACCCCACACAACCATGAAACTCACCCAAACTATTTACCCAAACTATTCAGCAGCTCAAAAACGAGTCGCACGATTACCTGGAAAGGGCTGCATGGTTTACCCTAAATTGTGCACCCTGACCAGCAACTCCAAAACTTGAGTTTCAGGCCTTTGATTCTACTTAAACCCATCCGAACACCTAAGTCACTCTCCAATCCTCTAAACCCATCCAAAAACACAATATAAATATGATAAACCTCTTAGAATTGAGTTCCGTTCAATGAAAAAGAAAAGGGAATATCCACTAATTGAAAAATTGAAAAAGGGAGAGGTTTTAGACCCGATTCAAAAACTTGGGACCTTATAATCTCCCCACCTTAACATATCTCATCCCCGAGCTACAAAAAAACATGAATATGGTACCAAACATACCCATCTTGTTTAAATTAACCCAGACTTACTTTGTCTCAAGGGTACAGGTCAACAGCCTCAAGGGGGGATCCCCACCTTTGGAGTGACCTACCCTAGTCTCAAACCAACCAATAGCTCAAATAAATCAATTTTATATTGAACAATTCCCAAAATAAAAGTCCTCCAGTGACACATAATCACTCCTGCACCTCATCAAGTGCTCATGTGTCATACCAAACACCCATTAGGGTCTCTCACCACATCAGTGCCCACCTCGTTCCCATGAAACACATGGCACATAAAGGCATTACATATCAATAGATGATAAAATAGTTTTGGTTACTTTCACCTCAATCAATTACTAAAATGTAACAGTGCCTAGATTCCTCAAACCTCAAGTAATTTCATTTCCTCAATGCCCTGGTGCCAAGAACTTTAGAAAAACAGCATCAATTGATGCTCAAATAAAGAACCTGGTGCCTTACACCACACATATATAACCCTACACCTGAGCTGGTGCCAACCTATTGAACAACATCTGGTAAATCCATATATACAACTCATGCACCTTGTACATGCAATAGACATGTCTCAATAGTCCATGTCAAATAAAAAAAAGAGAAAATCACTGCTACACCCATGGTGTACCTCTGACTGTTGTCGGCTCACCATCATGCTCAGAACCTGGAAGCTCCACAATGTACACCTAGCCTGAAGCTTGACTACCTATTGCCTAACCTCCTTGTGGTTTTGTACCAGCCACCAGCCACTGACCCCACTTATGAGTCTCACTTTCCCTGTCACAACCTCTGTGTGTAGCTGAATCTCAACTACCCTCACCTCATACTAATCCTGAACTGATCTCAGACGCCTAAGTATACCCATAAACCTAACCACTATCTAAATGAGAAGGCCTCCTACATAACCTCTCAAGATTCTCGACCTATCCACATGCCCATCACTCCTTTAGAGGCCACTCAAATTGATTTTGGACATGTCATGTCTTTCCCACACTAAAATAAAACCATAGAGTATCCACTCTGAAGTGATATTCTCAAGTCCTTGTTTTGACTACACTATTGGAACTCATATCAACCTTGCTTCCTACTATCTAAAGTATCACCATTTAACTCACCTAAAGCCACTTCCCAACTCTAGTAGTACCAATTCATCAAATTCCCCTTAGATATTAGTGTATGGTTCACCACCTCTGAGAATGAGGACAATCTAAATATTTTTACCTACACATGAATGGTGTGTTGTAAACCATCCATAAAGCAGCTCATCCTCAAGGTGTTATCACTCTCCATAACAGGTGCAAAGAAATAAAAATCAGTAAATGTCGCTACATATTCCATGATGGACATGTCACCCCATTAAATTCTCAATAACTCCTAATCCCTTCCTACCCTCAGTGTCTCTAAGAAAAAGTGCTCAAAGAACCTGGACTTGAAGTCCTTCCAGGATAGTCCCTCCTATCTGTCAGCCTACACCTTCACATACCACCAGTGCTTAGCTGGTCCTCTGATCATATAGGTTTATAATTTAATCCTCTTCCCTGTAGGAGTCTCTAAATGCTTGAAGATCATCTGCATGGTTTTGATCCAGTTCTCAACTGCTTGTGGACCGCCCTCACCCTGGAAAAGCATAAGGTTTTGCAACTAGAACTCTCAATTAAGATAGTCCATAGATGTATCTACGTCCTAATAACCCCTATTAATCCTCTATAAAACACCTACCGGGCTCGCTCATAGCTTCTCTTCAATACATAGCCCAAAAGCAGTCAATTCTAGCAGCTACCCTACCTGAACTAGGACCTGGACCTGAACCTGAACCTATACCTGCGGCTCATACTCTACCTGAACTTAGGGGCCTCAACATAGTCATGCTCATGTGGTGCTGATCTGTCACCCGCCTAATGCTCCATTCGATCTATATAGAAGGAACCCACTAAATGTCATCGACATGGTTAGACAACCCAATACATACATACATATATATATATATATATAACTCGGATAGGGAAAGAAATAACAGGAATCACATCCTCACTACCCTTACCCTTTCCTATCACAACCATGCCTTGTGGAATCCTTAACTCATGGAATCCTAACCTCATGTCCTCCTTACCCACCCTCAATAGATCCAAGTATCAATATACCCTAGGCCATACCCATCCTGACAACTAATGTTACCTCAAACCAACACCCTTTTCACCCAACCTAGGGTTCAAAATCACCCCAATACATACCTTCTTAATCCTATAATAACTAGACCCATTTCACACATCACATGAAATTTACACATATATCACATGGAATATCACATTTTCAAAGCATTTTAATCATAGAAAAAACATTTAAATTTAAGCACCCTATCATGTGCCTAAACAAAAGCATAAACATGCATATAGTCACACACACCCTTGCCATACTGGGCTAAGGGTTGAAGATCTCATCCATTACCATACCAATCCAAGGTCACATGTCATAAAAATTAACAGTCACATTTCAAGTAAACCACTCTAGGTGGAAATAAAAATAGCTATAAACTGAGAAAAATATAACAGAACTTTCCACCCATGGTAACTTGATATGTCCCTCATACATGGGGTTGAAAACACCCAAGCACGAGTTATGAATCTAGTTCCTACAACATTATAATCTTTAGTATACCATATCCCAAATAGTAATACCAATAGAAAAGAAAAAAAATAAATCTCAATATCATTAGTAGCTAGCGAAACACTAATACTAAATCCGAGTCAAGAACTGTTTTCATACCACTTGTAGCATCCCCAACCTGATTATCTACCCAAATAGTGTTATCAGTTTGGGTTCCACTGGCCTTAGGCACAAATCCATATACACCAATGGTTTCTAAATAGTATTTAGGGTGTAGATAAATATATGTGGGGAGAATATACCATCATGGGTATGATATAATACTGATCCAAGTAATAATATACAACATATAGTGGAAATAAAGCCTCAGCAGACTCAAACCAGACCCGCTAATGGTAGAAGCACAGTCAATAATAATAAACAGAAAAATAAATAATTAAATAAAGCAATGGAAAGTAAATAAACATGATATAATATCACATGTAGCAACTAAAACAACAAAACATGCATATCAATATAGGTCATACATCTCAATATACAGAAAGGGGGCCACCCATTGATGACCATAGTAACTATATACATATAAAAAGAAGCATGATGAAACAAAATAAGGAAAACTAAAATAGAAACTCTAGTATAAGAAAGACCTCAAGGTCCTTTCCAACATCCAATACTAATTGATGCTAAAAACTAGCTCCTGAAACTGATCCCTTACCTAAACATAAATACATAAAGTAAACATGCATCCATAAGGGCCCGTGTAGGGTTTGAGAATGAGTCTTAGTAGGATACCACCCAAGTGTGCATACCCAACATGAGTGTATAAGAAATTGTGTAATTTGGAATTAAATAAAAAAATATCTCAATAATTTAAAATTAATACAAACACCACTAGTGCTCAACAGCCAATAGGGAGATGTCACCTTCTTCCACCAATGACAAAAGTCTAAATAGGAGAGGATCCTTGGACCATGGCCCAAGGTATCCCCCAATGTCTCACAGCTTAGATTAACCCTCAGGTTCCACCTCAAGCAAAGTAAATTAGCACCACATGCCTCCTAACACCTTGTGTCTCAAATGAATCACCTACGTCCTAAAGGTATGCCCAAACATAGTAATTGGTCCCTCAAACAATGTTTGAAAGCACTTGTTATCCCATGACCTAATATCTGGAGGCACAATGATACCTGTCCTCAAATAAAAAACATTTTCAGATCATAGAACGATGTCCTGAGAAATATAAATTTCCATTATTCCAAAATAATCCAGGACCACTATCTCAATACGGATATCCTCATCCCCCAACTGATAGCCTCATCACTATCAACCAAAGTTTCCTCACCTTCAACATGGATTTCTACGGGAATCCCCCCCAAACAAAATTCCTATGAAACACTATCAGGGGCCTCTACCCACTCAATTGGTCAAAACCACCTCATCATGGAGTCAACCTATGTGTACATGACTCAAATCATTACTTTAGCCATCATGGGTGAGCAGGAATCAACAAATTAATACCTAATCCACATCAACACTAGCACCTCACACCCCTGCAACCATGTCACTCAATTCCGATGACCTCACCATCCAATATCTCGGGACATTCCCCAACCTGATATCCTTTCTGCCTCATCGGATGTCCATAATGACCAACTGGTGATCAACATCACCCAAGTAATCTAGGACAAGGCCACACCAAATGATCACATCGCCTCAATTCTGAATGGCTAATGTCATCCCAGCCTCATTCCAAGATCATCATGACCCCTTGGGTCTCATCACATGCATCTCAAGCATTTAATAATATCACAAGAAAATACATATATATAATTCACTTCAAGAAAAAAAATCAATTTATAATGATTGAATTGTACAATTTAAATGAACATACCAATTCATAATAATTGAATTGGAAAACTCTATTTCAATTAAACAACCTTCTACATATACATCAAACACTTAAATTAGAAAAAAATTCAATATATTTGAATTGTACCAATTTAATTAAACAAAAAATGTCAATTTAAATATAAACAACCCACGGGCCAAACTTCCCAAGGATCGACGACCTCAAATCCGACCTCACATGAGAAAAAGAGGTTTGGTCATGCCCAATAGCATCCCATAGGGCCACACGGATGATTTAATATGAATAATGGGGGGTCTCGATCAATTACCCACTGGAAAAATAAAAGTCACACCCCCCAAAAGTTCAAAAAAATGAAAATAAGGGTATGCACCACCTACTTGGACTCGTAGATGTAGGCACGTCCAATACTAGCCTCTAATTCGAAGTCATTTGGAATAAATCATAGTTTCCTTCATATTCCTTGAAAATAGGGAAAAACATATCAAAATGATTTATAACTCCATGAGGTGAAAGAAAAGACGAAGAGAAGTAAGGGTAACGAGATCCATACCACTACAGTTTCAATGAACCTGACAGATCTGAAAATAGATCACCGACGGAGATATGGGATCAAAAATAATAGGAGGGGGTGGAGGGGCTCTCCTCCTGCTATGTGCAATCCATATGAGAAGAAATGGAACAAATAGGAGTAAAAGTGGAAATGAAGGGAGGGGGAAACATAATTTTTCACCTTTAATGGGGATGAATGGTTAAATCATATGGTTTTCCAATCTATGCACAAATAGTGTGAACTACAGTGTTGAGGTACTGTCCAAAAGGCATCCCTCACATGGATTGAACACGGTTTTCCCTAAACATTTGTAAGCCATGCAGAATACCTCTATCATTACTATAGATAACCTCACACAGTCATTCAACTAACCCACATGGTTTACCCAAACCATGCGGCAGTTCAAAAATGAGCTACACAGTTACCTTAAAGGGGATGCACGGTTTACCCTAAATTGTGCACCCCGACCTATAACTCCAAACATTGAGTTCCGGGCCTCTGAAACTCCCAAAACCCATCTAAACACCCTATTCACTCTCCAATCCTCTAAACTCATCCAAAAATGATAAAAATCTGATGGAACTCCCAAAATTGAGTTCTGGTCAACAAAAAAGAAAAGGGCATAGCAACTAATTAAAAAAGGGAGAGGTTTTCAACCCGACTCAAAAAACCCAGGACATTACAACCATGATGATAACAGTTCACAGAAAATTTGGGTATGTTGGGGTCATCATGAATGACATGTTATTAATGAATAGGGAGGAATTTTACCCTTCTATATTAATTGAAGTTTATATCTCATCCCTTTGATTGAAATATAATTTTCATATTAAAGTCCATGGACATGGGGTAATGATGAGTTTATTTTAGATAGTCAAATAAAGATGCATCAAGTATATAGGTTAATGATATGGGTGTGAAACCTACTTTATGGGATATTTTGATGGATATATTATATTACACAGCAATTTATCATATTTGTTAGTCGATGTTGCAACATTAACTTCTTTCTCTTGGGTGTCTTGACCCATTTCTAGACAGTAATCTTGGACTTTAGGAAAGCATGCCTAATTTCAATGATAAACAAGCCTAAAGGTCCACACACTTAGTGTTTCCATTTATATCAATTAAATTCTATTTAAATTTAATTATTGGAATAAATATTATTCTCAAGAACAAGAAAAAAACTTATTTGGGATTAATGATTACAAAAAATAAATAAATATTTATTCGTAAAGTAGTTGTAAAATTACATGGATATATAATATTTATTTATTAAATGAATAAATGTTTAATCTATTTGGGTGTTTAGTAAATGTTGATGAGTACTAGAGAACCGATATTGAGTCCAGTGATAAATATTAATTCAAAAGATCATAAAATAATATTTATCATTGTACCAGTTAGCGCATGATGTAGAATAAAAACGTTATTATTATTTTAATACATGGCATGGGGTCAGACATGGGTTTAACTTTTTATTAAGGGAACTTATGAAATTAATTAAATGAAAAGATTTAGACCTAGTTATATAAATAGGCCAATAATATATTCTAAGAGATGTTAATTGGGAATTTTTATGCACAACAAATTGATTTATAGAATCCTCCTCTTCCTTCTCACATCCTCTCAAGAACAAAAAAATATTAGTAGAATTTCTTCAAGAATAAAGAAATATGATGTGGTCATGATGAACAATGCAAGATGATCAATTGACCATGTTAGCACCCAATGATTCTTCGGTGTCATTGGAAGATCATAGGAGCACCTGTGGATCACTGCTAAAGGGATTCTACACTTAGATCCTATAATCATAATGAGTAATTACTAAAAAGGGTTTCAGAAGATCAATATTTACTAGGAATAAATATCTTAAGAATGAGGTAATCTTTCTTCTAATTTAATTAAATTAATTATAAATTTCACATGAAAAAGATCTTATCTTGGTTTTGGCATCATTTCTTATCAAAATTCAATTGGAAAATTTTCATTGGTCCTGACATTTACATCTTGTAAAATATGAAAATGATCTATTGAATTCAGTGTTTTATTATTTAGGATTGGCCCTGATAAGCTCTTTCACTGCAACTGGAACCATCAATATGAACATCTTAATTATTTATAATAGAAATAAATGTTATGAAATTCTCTATTGGGATTAATCATCTTAATTATTTATAATAGAAATAAATGTTATGAAATTCTCTATTGGGATTAATCACCATGATGAATAAATTTTCCTCATTGATAGTGCCATGATGCACACAGTTTTTAAATGTGACAAATATTTCATCAACCTTAACATGGGAAGTTCTCATGTAAGTACATAAGCCGGTAGTGAAAAATTAATTGAAGGATCTAGAAGAAAAAAAATATTCCTGCCTAGTGGTACACATATACTAATAAATAATTATTTTTTCCCTCTAGGTATTGATGATTTTTTTATTTTTTAATGATATTCAAGAAATTGGATATCACATCGAGACTATGGATGAAGAAGGTGTTTAATTCCACTATATAACAAGCATTAATAATAATCACAAGTTTATTTAAAAAAAACTTCCAAGGATTCCCTTGGGATTTTACTATGTTAATATTTATATAATTGAGACAAATGTAGTTAATCATAATTTTACCAAACATGATGAATTTATTGTATGGAATAACCATTTATTCCATCCAAGATGAATAACAATAAGGAAAATAATTAAATACAATCATGGTAATCCCTTGGTTTATAAAAGTATTATTACACCTAATGCTTTTTTATGCACTACTTTCTCCCAAGGCAATTTGATCATAAGACCACCACCATCGAAAATTAGGATTGAATCCCTTATGTTCTTAGAATGGATTCATGTTGGCATATTTGGTTTGATTCATCAACCATGTAGATCATTAATATATTTTATGATAATGATTTATGTGTCAAAAAAATTGTCTCATGTGCATCTATTAACAAATCACTGCCTTTCATTTGCGAAATTTCTTTCCTAAATAATAAGGTTAAGGAAACAATTCCCATATTATTGAATCAAGTATATCAATCTTGAAAATGTTTTTGAATATTGATCACATGATTTTAATGATCATTACATGTCATTGGGAATAAGTGTTGAATATACTATGGATCAATTCACACTTAAAATGGTCTATCCAAATCATTTATAAATCAGTTACAAATTATCACTAGATAACTACTTATGAAAACTAAATTTACTATTTAGGAATGGTGATATTCAATTTTACATTCATTAACACTAATTCAAATTAGGCCACCAAGCTATCATGAATACCCCCTATATAATTATCTTATTTCTATGAACCAAATATTTCACATTTAAGAATATTTTTGTGTGTCATATATATGCATGTAGAACCCTCGCAATGAACAAATATAGGACCCCAAAGAATATTGGTGATTTATGTTAGATTTGAATCTCCCTAAATTATTAAGTGCCTTGAGACAATGATGGGAGATGTATTCACAGCTATATTTTCTTATTTTTATTTTGATGAAAAGATTTTACCAGCATTAAAAGTTTAAAATAAATCAATATTAAAAGAAATATCATTGAAAATGAATTTATTAGTATATCTTGATACTCTCAAAAATATGAGTGAACTTGAAGTTCAAAAGATTATAAATTTTAAAAATTTAGAAAATAAATTTCAAAATGCATTCGATGATTCTAAATGGGTAACTAAATCATATATATCCACTAAAAATTCTCTAGTAAGAATAAATGTCCACAAATGATAATACAATGGCATTTCCAACAATGATTCTGATCCATTCTTGAAGTGTGGGAGACTAATCGGTTCAATAGAAAAAATGCATCTTCAAAGGAAAGTGAAACAACCCATGTTAGTTGAAATAAATGAACCCAAGGATAATATAAATTCACTTGATCATAAAATTCCTCAAGAAATCAATAAAAAAAGTAATTGATCATGATTAAGAGGATATTTCAATAAATTTCACTAACATTAGAAGATGTTGGAATCGGGTAGAGACCATTATTGGTGAAAAATTTTCCTTTAAGGTGGCACTTGAAATTATTGGTGAGGATGAAGAACCAAAAATGGTTAAAAAAATTCATGATACACTATATTGGGATCAATGGAAAGATGTGATCCAATCTCAATTATACTCACTTGATAAACATGAGGTCTTTGGGTTGATTGTAAAAACCCCTAAAGGGATTAAAACTGTTTCTTATAAATGCATATTTTTTATAAAGAGAAATCAGAATAATAAAATCATAAGATATAAATCACATTTTTTCTCAAGGATTATCACAAAGAGTTAGGATTGATTATGATGAAACATACTCTCCAATAATGTATGTGATAACCTTTCGATACCTCATGAAGTTTGTTATACACAATAAACATGAATTATTCCCAATGGATGTTGTGATGTATACCTTTATGGTAATATTGGTAATGATGTTTATATGAAAATCCCATAAGGATTCAAAATTTCAACAAAATATTTTATATCTCTAGATATTTATTCCATTAACCTAAATAATCAATTATATGGATCAAAGTAGTCAGGGTGTTTGTGGTGTAACTATATGAGTGAATATTTTATGAACTAAAGTTATAAAAATTATCCAATTTGTCCATGAATCTTCATAAGGAGGACTATATTTGAATTTGTGGTCATTTCGATATATGTTGATCATTTGAATGTTAATGTAACCCCTATTGAACTTTATAAGGTAGTTAAATATTTAAAGATGTAATTTGAAATGAAATAATTTAGAAGGAAAAACTTCTGACTTGGATTAAAAATTGAACATCATAAAGATGGGACTTTTTTTCATCAATCATGATATACTGCAAAATACCAATAAATATTTAATTTGAAAAAATAACACTCATTAATTACACCAATGGTTGTATGATCTCTTGATAGAGATAAATATAATTTTAAACCATGAGAGGTTAATAAATAACTCGTTAGTCCTAAAATATTATACCTGAGTGTTATTAGTTTACTAATGTATCTTATAAATAATAAAATTATAGATATATAATTTTCTATAAATTTATTATAAATTTGTAGTTATTATTCTACTCGTGAGGAAGAGAAGATGGATTGAACTGATAAATGATAATGATTTCATGATCAATTACCATCCAGGAAAAGCAAACAAAGTGGTGGATACCTTGAGTTGAAAAAATCATGCATCATTAATCATGTTACATTTAGAACATGAACCATTGTTTAATGATTTAATGAATTTTGGATTAGAAGTTGTCGGTGCAGGTAATACATCTGTTTTGTTTTAGGTTTCAATGCAGTCATCGCTTTCATATAGAATTAATCAAGCTTAGAAGGAATACTATGAGATATAGAAAAAGGTAGAATTTGTTAAAATGGGTAAGTTTCCAAAATTTAACCTTGATAAATATTGTGTTTTAAGATTTGGAAAAAGGTTGTGTGTGCCTTGTGATTCCCAGTTAAAGAAATATTTTTTATGTGAAGCTCGTAGTACTCCATTTTTAGTTCATCCTGGAAGTATTAAGATATACAAAGTCCTTCGGGGGTATTATTGGTTGGATGGAAAGAAAAGGGATATTATAGAATTTACTATGAAATGCTTGACATGTCAACAGGGTAAAGCATAGCAGTAGTCACTGAAGGGGGTGCTTTAGCCTTTTCCAGTTCCAGAGTGGAAATGAGAGAACATATCCATGGACTTCATGGTGGGACTACCTAAGAATTCTCAAGGTGAAAATGAAATTTGTGTTATTGTTGTTCGGTTGACAAAATCTACACATTTCCTTTCTATTTGAGATACAATGTCGTTGGATCAGATTTCTCGACTGTACCTCAAAGAGATTGTCAGGTTACATGGAGTTCCTCTTTCCATTGTATCTAATCAGGATCCCTGGTTCATTTATAACTTTTGAAAGGGGATTCAGGAGTCATTGGGCACAGAATTAAATTTCAGTACAACTTTTCATCCTCAATCAGATGGGAAGTCAAAATGAAATATTTAGACCTTGGAGGATATGATTCAATCTTGTTCAATGGATTACCAAGGAATTTGGGATCAACATATTTCTTTAGTTTAGTTTTCTTATAATAACAGTTTTCATTCTAGTATATAGATGGAACCTTTTGAGGCATTGTATGGGAAGCGGTGTCGATCTCCATCTTTTTGGGATGAATTCGGGTAAATGAAGTTGATGGGACCAGAATTAGTATAGGAAGTGGTTGAGAAAGTGAAGATAATCCATCATCACATGAGGACTGCTCAGAGTAGGCAGAAAACTTATACGAATAACAAAAGGAAAGACTTCTTTTTCGAGGTAGGTGACCATATTTTCTTTAAAATATTTCCTTGAAAAGTGTGATTCTTTTTTGTAAGAAAGGAAAGCTAAGTATGTGATTCATTGGTCCTTTTGAAATCCTAGAGAATGTTGGACCAGTTTCATACTGAGTAGCTTTTACTCTGATTTTATCTCAGGTACATAATTTTTTTCATGTTTCGATGTTGAGAAAGTATGTGCCAGATTCATCACATTTCTTGAGTCCAGAAGTAGTTCAGTTGGAAGAGAAAATTTCTTATAAAGAGAAACCAGTTTAGATTCTTGATCAAAGGGAACAAGTATTGCAGAATAAGGTAATCCACCAGGTAAAGTTTTTGTGTAGAAACCACGTGGTTGAAAAAGCAACATGGGAATCTGAAAACTCTATGAGAAAAAAGTACCCTCACTTGTTTAATGAGTAAATAAAATTGTGAGCACGCAATTTCTAGAAGGTGGGGATAATGTAACACCCCAAGGTTTTAAAAAATAAATTAAATGCATGAAACTTTGTTTTAAGTAGATATTTATAACTAGCCTTTAAACATAATTTTGCTGCTTCTATGATTTTAATTTCAAAAAAAGGGTCATCTACAATTATGTTCAGTAAGTTATTTGGAGTCTGATGGATCTAACTTGTTTTTTTGGTAAATAGTAACATAGCCTTATGAATAGTAATATGAATAGTAATATGACCCTAATGAATAGTAAATTTTATTATTATTTTATTTTATTAAGGCTTTAAGATAATGACATCGTGGTTAATTTTTCAATGTGATATAAAGGCAGTTATAGAATTAAAATTGTTAATTTTTGAATTAAGTATGATTTTATTTAAAAATATAATTTATAATATTTAAAAAATTATTTTTAAAAAATGGAGTTCATTTTTGAATTCTACACATCAAAAAAAATTAGGGTTAATTTTTTGTATTTTTCTGAAATTCTTGAATTTTTGATGAATAGTGAAATACGGTAAAATATTATGTATTCAAATTTTCAGTTAAATACACTATTTATGACATCATAACTGATGTAATACCACTTGGTTCAAACTCACATGCCATTATTACTATTTGGGGTCACATTAATTAATATTATTCATAGTCTTGAGCAAAAATATTATAATAATGATTTAAATAATGTAAAATATCTTCTCTCCACCACTATAAATACCACCCTCATTCTCCTCTTCCTCCCACAATTCTCAAGCCTTGATCATTGTATAATTTCTTCCAAATTCCCTCCCCAATATCCTTCCCCACTTCCAAGACCAGCTGGTCTCACCCAAAGGCCAAAATCAAAGGCCTTAAGGAGGATTTCAAGGAGAATAGATCAAGAGGTAAGAAATCCTCTTCCTTTTCATGTGTTTTCCTTTCCTTTCCTTTTCTTTTATTATAGTCTATTCCCCTCCTCTTATAAAAGAGGCATTAAAGCTCCAAAAAACTTGTATATTCTGGATTTTCTCATGTTCATGGAAAATTTATCATCATTCTTCTTCTCCTCACCCACTTATTCAAGGAATAAAAACATTGACGGTGATGTGTCGAATTACCGACTTTGTGAACAATGTGATTTTGATTTTATTTAATTCCTTCAAGACTAGTCATGAAACCATTTTAATGGTTGAAATAGGTTATAATATATGTATTATGTCTCATCCATGGTTCTGTAATTCTTTTTTACACATGGTTTTAATTTATAAAACAAAATGAGGTCGTTATTATCAAAGAACCACTAAAATGATCTAAACGAATATCATTAATGTTTTAACTTATGAATCATCCTCATTTCAGAATTCAAAATGATAAATGGTATAATTTATGGTTATGAAAATATTTAACTATAATTACTTTACAATTCTAGAGTTTCACTCCCAATCGACAAAAAATATCCATCTTGAACCAATCATGGAAACCATGTAAAGAACACATCCGAAGCAATAACAAATTATTACTAATAAATGTGTCGAATGTTGTTGTAAAATGATCATATAAGGTGTTATAAACATTAATATGTTTAATTAATATATTAATAAAAATCTTTTAACAATTATATAGTAGGTTTAAACACATTTTAAGTAAGAGGATCCTGAGGTAAGAGAATTCTTAACCCAATTTCCAGTCTTTGGGTTAATCTTCTTCTTTATTAATTATGTGGTATTAAAATTATTGGTGTGATGATGTTTTTGTTTGTATTATTTTTCACATTGTGTATTTTAATTTTATACACATATCCATTCCATTATATTAATTCTCACTCCAATTATAATTTAAGGGACTTTCTTTTTAAAATCCATCTAAAACTCTCTTTAATAAATTTCAAAAGGATTGTTTTTTTATATGTATATAGAATGAGTAGTTTCTTCTAATTTTCAAGATACTTTATTACCATGATATGTTCCTTGGAGATTATTTATGTTGGTTTGATCCCATTATAGCTCATGATATGTTGGGTTGAGCCCATTATAGCTCAAGATATGATGTGTGCCCCATTATAGCTCTCCAATTCATTGGGTACTCCGGAGATGGAAGTTGACCAAAAGGTTATTCCATGTGTATGGTTGAATATAAGAGTGATATGGTAAATATGAACCAAGTCAGCTACATGATGTTTCTATGCATATGAGTTTTTATGATTATGGGTTTTAATATTTTTTATGTTATCACTTGACTAATGATTTGTTTCTTTATATCCCTTACTGAGTTTTATAATCATCCCAAGTTTTTAAAATGTTTTTCATAGGATATAAGGATGGGTAAGAGAAAGAAGGGAGATGTGATGAATAATATAGAGTTTTGTCAAAGAAATCTTGTTTTAAGCTTTAATGTTTTATATTTAAAAAAATGGATAATGTTTGTAGTAATATCCTCTTGCATGAATGTGGTATGTATGTAAGGTATCCTAATTATCTAGAACTCTAAACACGAAAATGTAAAGACCTGAATTTTCTATGTAATTTTTTTTAATTATATGGAATAATTATGAGGTTACGAAATCTGAAGGTGTTTGATTCTGATGCCCGGTGTGCCTGGAATGGAATTTTAACTTT
The DNA here is from genome assembly GCA_963277665.1 of Viscum album. Lineage (NCBI taxonomy): Eukaryota > Viridiplantae > Streptophyta > Magnoliopsida > Santalales > Viscaceae > Viscum > Viscum album. The sequence continues at coordinate 239,493,131 of OY728120.1, forward strand.
CTTAAGGTACGTTCAGTAAACGTGCGAGCAGAAAATCCTAACTTTTGAACTGGTGCTTGGAATTGAAATTTGAGGGCACTGTTGAACTTGCAGCACCGGGATTCTCTTAAGGGAGCCTTAACCTCGACTGCAGTGGGTTGAGAGAGGAAGTTGGTTTTTGTGATTTTCTTGGAGGATTAATAAAATAAATCTAATTAATTTTAAATACCTTCCACCTCTATTTTAGGTTTTGGTGGTAGGGACCACAAGCGGTGGTCGGGAATTTAATGCAGGACATTAAATGCCCAGTGACACAAAAATGTGTAACCACCCTACATGAAATTAAGGAGGTTCATTAATTACACCAATTAATGAACCTCTCTTAATTATGTTTTGTAAAGATAACTCCCCTTTTCACTCTTTTTGGTTTTTGAATTCGTTGGAAAAGGAGGGTGCTTTTGGAGAGGAGGATTTTGGAGGAGCCTCTTGACGAAGAATGGATCCATCAAGCAAGAACCGAAGATTGTCGTTTGAGTGGAATTGTTGGAGGCTTGCTTCAGGATCAATGAAAACCGACCCATCTTCAAACATTGGATGCTCTCCAATGAATCATGAGGTAGGGTTTTGTTTTCTTTAAATTTCAAGAGTTTTTGAATCAATTATTTTCTCCCTTTTTAAGATGCTAATGCAGAGGGTGCGGGGAAAACGAACAAGGCACGGTCCCTCCGCCACTTGTTTTATCATTTCATTCTACACGAGTGAATTTTTGGGTTGGACAGAACCCAAATCTGAGGGTCAAGCACTGAAGGAGATGACCTGGGAAGGCCATAGGTGTGATCGGATGGAAAAACAGATCACTGAAGCTCAGCCGGTGGACCATGGAAGACCGTCGGCGCGGCACCGACACTGTGGCACCAGTGACCGGCGCTAGCAGGTGATGGCGGTGGCCGGCATCGGCTGGCCACGGTGGTGGCGGCACACCGTTGCGTGCCCCAAGAGGTGGCTGCTACACTAGGACATGGCGGTCAGTAGGTGACCGAAATCGACCAACCATGGAGATGGTGGCGGCGCACCATCGCACGCCACAGGAGGAGGCCGCGGCTTTTCAGCCACAGCGGTTGAGCAGGGCAGCCAGCACCGGCCAGCCACAGAGGTGGAGTGGCACACTGTCGCGCACTGCTAAAGGGGTTCATGGCTCAAAGTTGCGGTGGAGGCAGGGATCTGCTCCTTGTGGGTCCCGCAGGGGACCAGGCAGTGCCCCATGGCGCCGCTGCTCCAAATTTTGAATGACTTAGTCATTCGGGGAAAAGGGGGGGATTTTCACCCATGCTAGATAGGGTGGTCCCCACACCCTTCTCCAGGAAGGGCGGCACCCTCCTACGGGCTGGGTTGTTCCCCCCTGCATGATGGGTCGCACCCCCCTGCGGCTCGGGCCGTGCCCCCTTGCGGCCCGGGCTGCGCCATCCTACGGGTCGGGCTGCACCCCCCTATGGGTTGGGCCACACCCCCCCCCCCCAGTGGGTCGGGCTGGACCACAGCCCAGCGGGCCAAGCCCGTCATGACTCAGCCCAACTGGGCCAGGTCGAACCTGAACCGGGTCGGGTCAACCTGGACCCAAACCCATCCAGGCCCTGTTTCTCTTAAAATGCCATAACATGAAATCCAGACATCCATTTGACGAACCGTCTATAGTAATGGTATCCATGGAGCGAGACGGTCCTTTTGGTATACCCCGCTCAAATTTTGGAGAAAGTTGAAGTACATCTAGGTTGGATCAAACCCAAATCTAATCATTCCCTCGGTACTAAGACGCTTATAACTCACAGACTGGGCGACCGATTGACGCGTCGTCTATCACATTAGAACCTTTATGACCTGGTGGTCCTTTGGGTTACTCCTTTGTGGAGATTAGTGGAAATCATGGTACAACTACTATCTCGAGGAGCATATTCTACGGAACACGAGTGCACCAGGTGTGGGGAATCTTGTGGCTAGCTATCTTTGAAGTAGCGACCCTGTGTGGATCAGCATCATAGCGACCCTATGTGGGTCAGCATTGTAGCTACCTGACAAGGACCAGTTTTAGAGCGGCCCATCGATGATCATCTTCTAGAGACCCTATGTGGATTAGTATTCCAGTGACCCTATGTGGATCAGCATTCTAGTGACATTGTGTGGATCAGTATTCTAGCGACCCTGATTGGAACAGTAGAAGCATGACCCAACGAAGACCAGCCATATAGTGGCATGTCCTGGAACAGTGACTTACGTCCATGAGTGGATCGATAATACAACAAATTCTTTTCGGATTAGTTATGGAACTTCTAAATGGAATAAGATGATATAGCTTAAGACTAATCATCTATATTCCTGATCTCTGAGTTGTATACCTGGTGTGAGATGACTATTGCTTCGTGATTTGTGATTGAGGTCTTTCTTTGTGGTTTTTCCTTTTTGGAACTATGGGAGACCTTTGAGGGTCTTGGGGTCCCTACTAAGTATTGTTATACTCACACCTGAACGGGCTTCACCCGCACCTTGTTGTGTCTTGTGTAGATGACGGACAGCTTTGACCGAGGTTTGGGAGCCAGGATTGAATGGTGCTCAAAGGTGTACCTTTAGACGTGACATGTTGTAGTGAAGACCGAGTGTGAGCTATACCTACCCTTTAGGTAGGAACCTTGGCGGATGATTCTGAGAGTTGTTTTTTCTATTTTTGTTGTACTTTTCAGTTGGGCTTTTATTTCGGGCCCCTTTTACTTTTAGTACACATCTTTTTACTACTATAGTTTTACTACATGGGTTGTGGTCATTGTATTCTTGGACTGTGTGTTTAGAGGTTTAAAGGTAATGTCTTCCTATTTTTCTGGGATATGCCTTTTGGTGCTAGTCACCAACCCCTAGCCTATGGAAGGCAGGCTTGGGGTAGTCATGGCATGCGCCCCGGGGGACGGGTCATGACAAAGTGGTATCAGAGGAGTCGGTTCTACCAAAGAACTAGGACTCTGATCTTTCCAATAAAGAAATAGTGTTAAGTGTTTTGAGTGTGGTTTTTAGTTTGGGGAGTTCAGTGTTGGTGCAGCGATTGACGTATCCATACACCAGGACCCTGAATTCTGATTTCTGACTTGATGCATAAAAACACTGATTGCATGTGTTTTGGAAATGTTTTACTTTTGATCCCTTTTGAGTCAGATAACCGGGTATAACTTATTGACTGTGGAACACCTGTATCTTTTTAGGATTCCACCATATATACAGCCATCCAGGGTTCCGGTGATAGTTTTTGATGATGGCCCATTGAGAAATGAGGCTTCAGTGTAGGGCCCTCTTATGGTGAAAGTACCATCAGGTGGTGTATCAGCAGCACCGCTACCTATTGGGCAGCCATTGCCACCAGCACTACCAGTAGATAGTGCATGTTGACTGTGTTCATTTCATGAGTGTAAGTGGTAGAGGACTCTGAGGTTTCAAGGAGAGACAGATCCCTAGGAAGCTGAGGACTGGCAGGAGGCTGTGGCCAGAGTTTTTTGCTTGGTTGGGACACCAGCTGACCAGATGGTGATCATATCTTCCAGTCTTTTCCAGGGAGCAGTAGGGAGATGGTGGATCATGATGCTTTAGATACATGACAAGGCGAACCTCACCTGGTTAGATTTTGAGGGCCTATATAGGGCAGAGTTTGTTCTAGTGAGTCTACACTCTGTGTATATACAGAAGATGCTACACTTACAGTAGGGCAGTATGACCATGGCCCAGTACTCTATGAGGTTTACCGACCTCTCACGCTACTCTACCGACATGGTATGGGACACTTTCTTCAGGGCCCAGACTTCGATCAGGGACTCTGATGGGAGATCAGAGCTTTTATGGTATCTCTCAGCATCTCGACGCATGTTGGAGTGTTGGAGAGAGAACTCTTGGTGTATATATTCCTTGATAAGTAGACACCAACAGCGAGACCCACTACCGAGCGACATGTGGAAGTCATATGTAGTTGGTAGTAGGAAGATGACATAGAGGTCCAAGTGGACCAGACCTTCTGGTGGACGACCCCAGGACATAGGTTTGGAGGTGCGAGGCTCATTAGGCAGATCAGGCTAGCAGAGGAGCATATTGTGCTTCATGTGCGGTGGGTAGGGTCACATGGCTCGTGACTGCCCAACCAGCCGCACTGACGACCAGTAGACGGTCAAGGGACCACCGAAGTATAGGTAGAGATTTGAGTGGAGAGGTCTGCAGGTAGCAAGTGGACATGGCAGAGGAGTTAGTTGTGTAGTAGGCGGTGGTCGATGATTCAAGGTTCTATCGCCACCACCTCCAGGTGGTCTACCCTGACCACAGGGAGCAGGTGGATAGGTACGAGCTTAGCTCTAGGTAGCTGAGGCATATGACCATGGAACTCTAGAGATGATTTGAGGTATGATCTATATCCACTCCACCTTATCTATAGTACTTATAAACACAGGTTTCAATCACTCTTTCATTTCCACGACCCTCATTTGGAGCTCATAGATTCTGATGGAGCCATTGTCTCAATCCTTAGAGACTCCTATGAAAGGAGATTCAACGATTACACATGGGTGTCGGTAGTGTGAGCTTACTCTAGGAGGCAAGAGCATCGACTGGGATCTTCTAGTAGTAGCATCAAGGCCTTACGATGTCATCGTGGGTATAGACTGGTTATCCACAGTCCATGCTCATATTGACTACATTAGGCACAAAGTGTGGTGTGTCCTCAAGGATGGGACCAAGTTTTCCTTCACCAGTGAGAAGGGAACCTTTATAGCACAGGATTGACTTACCTAGAGGAGGTTGCTGCTGATCACACATCAGTTGGCTAGCCTTACCCTAGGAGAATTTTATGTTTAGAGTACGATCTATCCTGTAGTGGTGGACTAGTATACTGATGTCTTCCCTGATGATGTTCTAGGACTACCTCCTCACAGAGAGGTGGAATTCTACATTGACCTATACCCTGGGAAGACACTAATATCTATACCATCATATTGGATGGCTCTCATGGAGCTTCGTGAGTTACAGGTATAGCTAGAGGACTTCCAGAGGAAGGGGTTTATAAGGCCCAGTGTTTATCCAATTGAAACCCCAATTTTGTTCGCCAAGAAGGCAGATGGGAGTTTAAGGCTCTATGTGGATTATCGGCACCTAAACCAGGTGACTGTGAAGAACAAGTATATACTTCTGAGGATTGATGATCTCTTTGATCAGCTAAAGGGAGCTTTTTGGTTTCCTAAGATAGACCTTAGATCAGGCTATCATCAGCTCAGGGTACAGGATGAGGATGTGCAGAAGACGGCCTTTAGATGTAGGTATGGCCACTATGATTTCTTGGTTATTCTATTCGGAATGACCAATTCCCCTACATGTTTCATGGGACTCATGAACAGGATCTTCCATCCATACCTCGATTACTTCATAGTGGTCTTCATTAACAACATCTTGGTGTACTCAGCAACGAAGGAGGAGCATTTCTATCATCTACAGATAGTTCTAGACACACTCTGAGAGCACCATCTTTATGGTAAGCTCTCAAAGTTCCAGTTCTAGATATAGAAGTTCCACTTTCTGGGACACATTATCTCATAGGCTGGAGTTGTAGTGGATCCGGTGAAGATAGAGGCTATGCTTTCTTGGAAGCCACCCAAGAGTGTGACAGAGGTGCAGAGTTTCCTGGGGTTGGCTGGGTACTACCAAAGATTCGTACCTGAATTTTCCAGATTTTCAGCACCCTTTTCAGTGTTGAAAAAGAAGGGACAACCCTTTTTGTGGATGGAGAGATGTTAGCACAGTTTTCAAGAGCTGAGGTAGAGACTGACAAGTGCCCCCATCTTGAGGCTACCAGAAGAGGGTGTTGGGTATATAGTCTACTACAACACATCAGGGACCAAACTTAGATGTGTCCTGATGTAGGAGAGATCAATGATCGCTTATGGTTCATGACAGCTGAGACAACATGAGAAGAAATATTCTACCCATGACCTGGAGTTAGTAGTAGTGGTCTTCACCTTGAAGATTTGGAAACACTACTTGATGGGAAAACGTTTTACAGTCTACTCTAATCACAAGAGTCTCATGTATATATTCTCATAGAAGGACCTAAACCTGAGACAATGACGATGGATAGAGTTCCTCCAGGACTATGACTTTGAGATAGTCTATACTCCTGTGAAGGGGAATGTGGTAGCAGATGCACTCAATAGGAGGTATGGTCTACAGTTGTTGAGTGAGGTAACAGAGCATCTAGTCGCGTTGCAGATATATTTCATGGATAGAGATGGAGTATCTTACCTCCAGTCTATGACAGTCACTCCCCCACTCCTTCAGTGAGTCAGGGAGGCACAGCTTGGTGACATTGACCGTGAGGCTTGATGTGCTCAGATATCCTCAGGACAAGCACCTGATGGATTTTCTGAAGGTGGGGAGCACTCCATCCTCTTCAGAGGATGCACGATGGTACCAATGGCACTATGGGAGGAGGTTTTGAGAGAGTTCTATACGTCCCCTCTGGTGGTACATCCTGGTGTGGCGAAGATGTACCAAGATCTCTGGCGTTAGCACTGGTGGTCAGGGATGAAGAAAAAAGTGGCAGAGTTTGTTTCACGATACCTCACTTTTCAGCAAGTGAAGGTTGATAATCATGTTCTAGTAGGATCAGTGCATCCACTAGAGGTTCCGGAGTGGAAGTGGGATGGAACTTCCATGGATTTCATGATAGGGCTACCATGTATGTCTGGGGGCCACGATTTCATCTGGGTGATCGTTGACCGACTCACCAAGTCGGCCCACTTCCTACCCATCCAAGAGAGGGGATCATTAGAGGGATCAGGATGCCTTTACGTACAGAATATTGTATGTATTTATAGCGTTCCATTGGAAATTGTTCAGGACTCAGCTACGTTTGAGCACCGCCTTTCATCCTCAGACAGATAGTCAGATGGATCAGACCATTCAGACACAGGAGGACATGCTTCATGCTTGCGTCCTAGATTTTGGCCGCTATTGGGAGGATCACTTTCCCTTGGTGGAGTTCGCATACAACAATATTTATCACTCCACCATCAGTATGGAACTGTTTGAGGCCTTGTACGGTCGACCATGTAGATCACCTCTATGCTAGACAGACCTAGTGGAGTCAGCACTTATGGGTCCAGAGTTGGTATGGGCTACCACTGAGAAGGTTTAGATCATCTAGGAGTGGATGAAGACTTCATAGAGCAGGAATAAGTATTATGCAGATAGGAGATGGAGACCTTTGGAGTTCGAGGAGGGAGACTATATCTTCCTATGGGTCTTACCTCGATGTGGTTTGCGGAGATTTGGCTAGGTCGGCAAGCTATCTCTGAGGTTCATCAGACCCTTTTAGGTTATTAGCAGAGTTGGCGAGGTGGAATATCGCCTAGATCTTCCCCCACAAATGCATCGGGAGCATGATGTTTTTCACATGTCATAGCTGAGGAAGTACGTTCATGATCCATTGCACATTATTGGCTAGGGAGAGTTGTACATTGATGATGGGACAACGTTTATGGAGGTTCTAGTGGAGATTGAGGATCGACAGGAGTGGGTCTTTCATGGACGATCGATACCTATGGTGTGCATTCGCTGGAAAAATGGGAACCTCTGGGAGATCACATGGGATCAGGAGGCTCAGATTCATGCTCAGTACCCTCATTTGTTTCCTTAGTCTATGTTGTGGCTTTCAGGGATGAAAACCCCTAAGGTGGGGAGAATGTAAAGACCTGGATTTTCCATGTAATTTTTTTTAATTATATGGAACTATTCTGAGGCTGAGAAATCTGATGGCATTTGATTCTGATGCCCAGTGTTCCCTAAAATGTAATTTTAAAATTTCTTAAGGTACTTTCAGTAAATGTGCCAGCGGGGAATCCTAAATTTTGAACCGGTGCTTGGAATTGAAATCTGAGGGCACCGTTGAACTCGCAGCGCCGAGATTCTCTTAAGGGAGTCTTAACCTTGATCGTAGTGGGTTGAGATAGGAAGTTGGTTTTTATGGTTTTCAAGGAGTATTAATAAAATAAATCTAATTTATTTTAAATATCTTCCACCTCTCTTTTAGGTTTTGGTGGAAGGGATCACAAGGGGTGGTCGTGCATTTAATGAAAGACATTAAATGCCTGACTACAAAAAAATGTGTAACCACCCTACATGTAATTAAGGAAGATCATTAACTGAACCAATTAATGAACCTCTATTAATTATGTGTTGTAAAGATAACTCCCCTCTTATCTCTTTTTGGTTTTTGAATTCATTGGAAAATGAGGGGTGTTTTTAGAGAGGAGGATTTTGGAGGAGCCTCTTGACGAAGAACGGATTCATCAAGCAAGAACCGAAGATTTTTGTTTGAGAGGCATCGTTGGAGGCTTGATTCGGGATTGATGAACATCGACCCATATTCGAATGCAGGACACTCTCCAACGACTCACGAGTTAGGGTTTGGTCTTGTTTAAATTTCTAGAGTTTTTGAATCAATTATCTTTTCCCTTGTTAAGATTCTAACGTGGAGGGCGTGGGACAAACAAACAAGGCTTAGTCCCTTTGCCACTTTTTTTATCATTGTGTTCTATGTAGGTGAATTTTTGGGTTGTACATAACCCAAATACAAGGGTCAAGCAGCGAAGGAGATGACCTGGGAAGGTCGTAGGTGTGATCGGATGGAAAAATGGACCACCTGAGCTCAACCGGTGGCCCGCGGAAGACCGTACGTGCGGCACCGGTGCGGCGGCACCGAAGACCAACACCGGTAGGCGATGGCGGAGGCCAGCACTGGCCAGATGTGGTGGTGGTGGTGCACCATCGCGCACCGCAGGAGGAGGTTGCGACACTAGGCCACGACGGTTAGAAGGTGGCCGGTGGCCAGCTGCGGAGATGGTGGTGGCACGCCGTCGTGCGCTGTAGGAGGAGGAAGCGGTTGAGCCGGGCAGTCGGAACCGGCCGGCCACAGAGGCGGAGCAATGCGCCATCGTGAGCCGTTGAAGGGGTTCGTGGATTGAATCCACGGTGGAGGTTGGGACCCACTCCCTACGGGTCCCATGAACGACCAAGTGGTGCCACGTGGCGTCGCTGCACCAAATCCCAAATTGCTTAGTCATTCGGGGGGAAAAGAAGGGATGTTTTCCCCCGTGCCATCTAGGGTGGGCCCCACAACCTTCTGCGGGATAGGAGGCACCCTCCTACGGGCTGGGTCTTGCCCACCTGCATTTCGGGCTGCGCTGCCCTACGGGTCGGGTTGCGCCCCCCTGTAGGTCGGGCCGCGCCCCCTATGCCCCCCCCCCCCTCCAGAGGGCTAGGCTGGACCACGACACAACGGGCCGAGCTCTCCACGGCCCATCCCAACCAAGCCGGCCCAGGCTGGTTTGGGCCGGGCCGGGTCAGACCGGACCTAGACCGATCCAGGACCAGGTTCGCTTAAAAATGCCATAACTTTAAATTCATACATCCATTTGACGAACCTTCTACAGTGATGGGATCATTAGAGCGAGATGGTCCTTTTGGTATAGTCCACTCAAATTTTAGAGAAAGTTAGAGTATGGCTAGGTTGGATCGAACATGTATCCAACCAGGACCTCGGTACTAAAACGCTTATAATTCACAGACCAGGTGACCTATTGATGCGTCGTCTTTCATGTTGGAACCCTTATGACATGGTGGTCCTTTGGGTTACTCCTTTGTGGATCTTTGTGGTGGTCATGGTACAAACGATATCTCAAGGAGCAGATTCTACGGAACACGATCGCACCGAGTGAGGTGAATCCTATGGTTGCCTGTCTTTGAAGTAGAAACCCTGTGTGGATCAGTATCATAGCGACCCTGTGTATATCAGCATCATAGCTACCCAATGGGGACCAGTTTTAGAGAGTCCCATTGAGGATTAGCTTCTAGAAACCCTATGTGGATTGGCATTCCAGCGACCCTGTGTGGATCAGCATTCTATCGACCCTGTGTGGATCAGCATTCTAGTGACCCTGAGTGGATCAGTAGTAGCATGACCTGACGAAGACTAGCCTTAGAGTGGCCCATCATGGAACAGTGACTTACGTCGAAGAGTGGATCGATAATATAACAACTTCTTTATGGATCAGTTGTGGAACTTCTAAATGGAATAAGATGATATAGCTTAAGACTAATCATCTATATTCCTGATCTTTGAGTTGTATACCAGGTGTGAGATGACTATTGGTTCGTGCTTTGTGATTGAGGTCATGCTTTGTGGTTTTTCTTTTGTGGAACTCTGGGATACCTTTGGGGGTCTCAGGGACCCTATTGAGTATTGTTATACTCACCCCTATACGAGCTTTACCCATACCTTGTTGTGTCTTGTGCAGACGACGGACATCTTTGACCAAGGTGTGGGAGCTAGGACTAAATGGTGCTTGGAGGTGTAAATTTAGATGTGATGTGCCTTAGTGATGACTGACTATCAGTTGTACCTACCCTTCAGGTAGGAACCTTGGCAGATGATTCTAAGAGCCATTTTTCTATTGTTGTTGTACTTTTCAATTGGGCTTGTATTCTGGCCCCCTTTTACTTTTAGTACACATCTTTTTACTACTGCAGTTTTACTATGTGGGTTGTGCTCATTGTATTCTTGGACTGTGTGTTTGCAGGTTTAAAGGCAATGCCTTCCCGTTTTTTAGTGATATGTCTTTCGGTGCTAGTCACCAACCCCTGGCCTATGGAAGGTGGGCATGGGGTAGTCATGGCATGGTCCCTGGGGGATGGGTTGTGATAGAAAAGATCCTCAATGTGTAATAATGTATATTCTCAACTAAAATTCGCGATTAAGTAACATTTTAAGGTCGGGTCCTTATAGTTGGTATCAAAGGATGGTTTAGATAACTTTAAGGGTTGGGATGATATTAAAATAATACCATAAATGAATTTTACTCTATGGTAATTTGAAATGTTATAGAATTTAATGATTACCATGTTGCTTCATCTAAGTTATTTTTGTATAGAATGGTTTTCCACAAAAGAAATAGGGAAGCTGAAGTAGGAAGGCACCAAGAGGCTGATGTCTGTCCGAATCTGTAGCCCAAAATAGTGGGAATCAGAACCGAGTAGTTTGTGACATCAATGGATCAGTTGACTCAAGCAATGAATGGGGGTGGTATTCATGCTATAGAGGAACATGATTGACCATGAAGAAACATGTATTTTGTGGATCATTTTATGAGGCAACATCCTCCAGCATTCAGTAGAACTGCAGATCCAGTGATAGCTGAAGTATGGGTCAATTCTCTAGAAAAGATATTTGATTTCATGGGATGTTCAGAACGTCAAAAGTTAATACTAGCCATTTATATTTTGGAAGGTAAAGCCGATAAATGGTGGTCTCTAGTTAAGAATACGAGATAAAGATATGATCTTTACAGTCTAGAATGGGATGATTTTAAGAGTCTCTTCTGGAAAAATATATTCCCAAAACTTTTCGACTCAGAATGGAGAAACAATTTTTAGAACTGAATCATAAAGATAATGATTCTGTGGAAGCATATGAATCCAACTTTAGAAAACTTTCTAGATATGTACCAGATTTTACTCAGGATTTTGAAAGTAAAATGAACCCAATTTCTAGTCTTTGGGTTAACCTTCTTCTTTATTTATTATGTGGTATTAAGATTACTAGTGTGATGATTTTTTTATTTATATTATGTTTCACTATGTGTACTTATAGTGTATACATATATCCATTCCATTCAATTAATTCTCACTCCAATTATATTTTAAGGGACTTTATTTTTAAAATCCTTTTAAAACTCTCTTTAATAAATTTCAAAAGGATTTTTTTACATGTATATGGAATGAGTAGTTTCTTCTGATTTTTAAGATAATTTATTACCATGATATGTTCCTTGGAAATTATTTATGTTGGTTTTAAGCCATTATATATCAATATATGTTGGGTTGAGCCCATTATAGCTCAATATATGATGGGTAATCCCCATTATAGCTCTCTAATGCATTAGGTACTCCAGAGATGGAAGTTGACCAAAACGTTATTCCATGTGTAAGGGTGAATATAAGATCGATATGGTAAATATGTACCAAGGCAACTACATGATGTTTCTATGCATATGTGTTTTTATGATTATGGGTTTTAATAGTTTTTATTTTATCCCTTGACTAATGATTTATTTCTTCATTTTCCTTACTGAGTTTTATACTCATCCCAAATTTTTAAAATGTTTTTCATGGGATATAAGGATGGGTAAGAGAAAAAAGGGAGATGTGATGAATGATATAGAGGTTTGTCAAAGAAATATTTTTTTAATATTTAATGTTTTATATTTTAAAAAATGGATATTATTTTTAGTAGTATCCTCTTGTATGAATGTGGTATGTATGTAAGGTGTCCTAATTCTCTAGAACTCTAAACCTGAAAAGATCCTCAATGTGTAATAATGTATATTCTTGACTAAAATTCAAGATTAAGTAACGTTTTAAGGCTGGGTCCTTATACATGTAGAGATTACCAATATCATATTTATTTATTCCTTTACATGAAAATTTCATGCACCTTATACCTGTGATGATTTCAGATATGTATAAATATGTTTAGCTTCTAATTTTGGATTAGTAACACAAAATTGTGGGTTATGAAAAAGTTACACATTAATGTGGTTTGAACACATTAATTTGGTGGTTGTTATAGGGATTCTAAAACTAAATAATTAGAAGAATTCATACACAAAATGGAATAAAACATGAGAAAATAATGATTACATGAGATTTAATAATTATAAATTTTATATTTATTCAATGTATATTAAATGGGTGAGACATTAAAAATGAAAAAACCCCTCAAATACTAAGTGTGAAATTTCTTCCAAAGTGGAACTTGTTAAGATATTGATCATTCAATCGGGTGTTATTGAGATCATCATGATTTCCCCAGGATTATCTTTTTTAAGGAAATAAATTTATAAGTTAATTTGGATTTTCATGTTGGTTATTGTCCAGCTCAGCACAGGTATCCCTTGATTATCCTTAGTTGGATTATTCTTGGTGCTCATTTTGAGTTACACTAGCTAGGAAGTCCTAATGGTTAGTATATCTGAGGAATATAGTTAAGTAGATCTATATGATGGATTTGGATAAGTGGTTATTTTCTCAAATATCAAAGAATTATAATTTTTATTATTGCGATGATTTCCTACCTAAATAATCATGTATTTCTTACATGATAATTGGTTTAATTCATGATGAAATATGGATCTTGTCTCACTAAATGGATGTGATGTTTGGGTTCATCATTTTAGTGGGAGTAATTTTATTAAAATTTCTTGATGAAAAGATATAAGACATGATATTCATCTGATAAAATTTTTTTTATAGATAAATGCATCATCATCATCAAACTAATATTTATATTAATTCTTAAAATTATAATCTTAAAGAAAAAAAATCTAGATATCAGTATCTTAAAAAAATTTCCTGAGCAAGAGAAATATTCTTTATGTTATAATAGTTCCTTCCAGAGTAACTAAGTGTTGAAGTTATTCAACCAAAAAATCAAGATGCTTATGGAAGAATGAAATGATTCATTTAAGGTTTTAAAGTCACTGGATACTAATTGAACTAAGTTATTCTATTATCATATACTCAATATGATTGGGTATGTCAAGGATATTTGATATAATTGAATATTTTAGGACTGACTGGAGAATTTATGTAAGGCTTATTTTGGTTAAAGAATTAATTATATTTCCATCTGTGGAAATGTTATGGAAATATATATGAATTCAAGAATAGTTTACTTGATATTCTCAAAGTTTTGATGATATATGAACTAGGAATATGATTTCTAGGTCCTGGTACTGTATAGATAGTAAAAGGTGGTAAAAGTTCAAAACTGGAAGAGGAAAATTTAGAGAGTCCAATAATATTTCTTTAAGAATCCAATTAAGGTTATTTAAAAATCTTGGGTATTATCAAGAAATAATAATTATTCCATAAGATGGGAGTATCCAAAATAACTTAAGTAGTTTGGTAACTTGATGGAATATACACGTTAGGTATTAATGTTATAGAAATTGATTCTTTGATTTTGAAGGGTATGTGATACTGAGGGTATGTTTTAAAAGTGTTGTAAATATACAAGAGTTCAAATCATAGGAAGAATTGAAAATAGATTATAGTTTTCACTCAAGAAATTAAGTAAACAATTACCACATCATAAATTTTAATGTAAAGATGCTTATCAATCTTGGATGAAACTAGGTAGAGGAGGGGTATCTTAATCTCACTTCTCTTATATGATAAGAGGTATTAACAAAGAGTTGTTATGAACAACATGATATTATTAATTGTATACACTAATTTTATGATTCATTAAATTCTATAACATGTTTTGAGAAGGAGATAAGGATAAAAAAATTATCTAGGATAAAGTTTTTATCCATCTATTTGTTAAAATATGATGGAATTTGATTCCCACCCAATAATGGTTTATTTTAATGAATAAAATATTATTTCCCAAGAAAATACCCTAAACACATAAAATACCATATGAGATATGGAAATAATATATTATTTATTAAATAGTACCACTAAAAGGAAATAAGTGTTATTTCCCAACACAAATTTCTTTGTGTTGAATCATGAAAAGACATTCCAAACAGAATATAATGTCTAAGAGGATAGTGGGAGTATGTTTGGACTTAGATAAGTTCAAACTTAACAAATAAAATATTGTTTCAATATAAGTTTGAGATATTTTTAGATTAATATCATAAATAGTTAGGATATGTGATAGTAAATAAAAATGTAAATAGTTAATTTATTTACTGTGTGAAAGTGAACATCACTGTTAACTAAAGGATTATACCAGTATAAGATTGAGTGATTTTTTCACTTAATATCTTAAAGAGTTTGGATATGTTATAGTAAAGAAAATATAAATAGTTATATTTAGTTATTGTAATAAAGTGAATATCATTATCATTCCAGCATATTTACAAATTGAAATTCACTTTATTTCCTAAAAGGTTTATAAAATAATGGTAAAGGAAAATGTAAATGGTTACATGTGTTATCTATGATGAATTAAATGTCACTTTATCCAAAAAGAGTTTAGGATTTGCTGGATAAAAATATAAATGGTTACATTGACCTCAAGGAGAAATTTTGATGACATAATTTCATAATTGGTGATGGTGTTGAGATTATAAAGAGTTCAAATTAGAAAACAAAAGATAAAATTATAAAATTTTATTTCATGAAGTTAAGGAGTTTGAATATAAGTTCAAAGAGTTGAAATTAAGTAGTATGATTCCTAATTCTCACCATTATTAAAACTATATTACTTCATAAATGTTCCTTATTAATAGGTTAGTGGGAGTATTTTATCAGATGGTCACATAAGGATGTGATAGGAATTACATATGTATGTAATGTTCAAAAATAATTACTATAGAAACGGCAGGAGAGTCCTGTAGATTCTTTGGATATTAAAAACTTAAGATATTGGTTGTAATGGTTTTAAAAATATCATGAAATTATAATAAAGGAAATCTCTAATTATCATGCATTCATGTGTATTGAAATTTACATTACCTGAGTGGTTGAATGATAAATATCCTCTAAAAGTACTACATTGAGTTGTCCCTAACTGATGATCATCATGGAGTATAATGAGTTGATATGATATGTAAAGGTTGGCTTGAATAGATTTTTATGTCCATTAAAAAGGGTTGTATATGGGATATGAAGAACAAATTCTTGTGGTAATAAGTAGATACTTATTACTTGGATTGATCCATGAATGTATATTTATGGTCATAGAAATACTTAGGGGTGTATGATTATTATCAATCCTTCTTACCTGAGGTTGGAAAGATACCTAGCATGAGAACATTTATGCTTTGATACCCTACTTACGTAAGTCAACATATGAACTTAGCTAATACAGGGGTGGTTGGGTAGGTTATTGATCATGTCGTCAGTTGGAGTGCAAATAATATGGGATTTTTCAACTTATATAATAAGAAAAGACATATGGCCCTTGATAGAATTAGACTGAATAAATTCATGGCCATGATTAGTTGAAACATAAGATGTGTTTTAACTACTTAGATGAGGGTAATGTGATATATTCATAAATTATATGAATTAAATGTGATGTATTCATTGACTTGGGTAATCTATTTATGAGAATAAAGAAAATATGAGTTGGTTATGCTAGATTGACATGTTCTGAGTATAGTTGTCACTCAATTTTATAGACAAAATGATTATATTGGTATACATACGATGTATATGATACATCTAGTGGTGTACATGTTCATATAGAGATATTAGTATGTTTGATAGAGATCACACAAAACCCCTTAGTAGATTAGCACTAATGCTTTTTTAAAGACTACACTTTTCTTACATATATGAAAAATAGATTTCATATTTATTGTCAATGTTGCTAAGGCCTACAAGGTCTCATGGTTAGGACTCTAGATAAGTATTAAGTTTTGGACAAATTTTTTGTTCCAAAATGAAGTGATTATGATGAAACTGTATCCAAAAAGAGTTTTGAATGGATTCAAAAATAGTTGTGAAGTTTTGCACAGAGTCCTTATAGATTTTAGTGCAAGTGAGAGATTATTAAATATGCACTACAATAATTAATGGAATGTTTAATTTAGGTGCATTTATCCTCCACACAATTTCATTGATAATAATATGTTTTGAATGGAATAAATGGTTTATATATTCATTGAATAGGATTTAATGAATTAATGGTAGTGGAAATAAATGTATATGGATACATTAAATATGACCAACACATTTCATTAAATGAAACATGTCATGTATAGTTATATAAAGGTATGTGATCCCTCTTTTTGTTTACAACTGATTTTATGCAAGCCTCTCTAAAATCTCTTCCTTCTTATAGATTGTTTATCACCTTCGGTGAATATGCTAGAACATCTTAAAGTGTATGAGAGTCCTTTGATTGAGATCGGGGTCTGCAGGATGGTGTAATCCCTCAAAGGAGGGAATATTTTGTTTGCTTCTCTGGTGTTATTCATCAATAAAACTAATTGGAGATTACTATATTGGATATCCATGTATGCATATTTGTGTTCTTCATTTATTTAATGTTTATTCCATAAAATATGGATTGTATATATTTGGTTTTTTTTCTTCTACTTCCATGTTCATATGATGAACAATAAAACCCCATTAGATTATTCATCATATCATAAGTAATTGGGTATAGGTATGTATGCTAATATTCCCACTATATCATATGGATATAATTTCGCTTTTATAGCACAATTAAAGAGTGGGTAAATTAAAGGAGATAACGCAAACCATTGTTGGGAATGTATTGCATCAATAATACTCTGTAATATATGTTGATTTTGATTCTCACAAATACCCTTGTTTGTTTTCTAATAAAGTTGATTTAAGTATTTTTCAGGAATATATATATCATGTATTTATATATATTTTTTATGGAATACAAAGATACTGGATGTGTTTTTTAATCACTTTTCATACCCTACGTTTAGTGAATGAATGTATGGATCAACATCTGTATGATGAACAGTAAACATATAGAATGACAACCCTAAATTTGAGTAAATGTACAGAATAACAATCCAATGGTAAAGAATGGAATCACTATTCATACCCTATGTCAGTGATGTTATTCATTTATTCATAACTTTTTGTCTACTCCTTTTAGTAATTTTCCTGTAAAAGTGCATAATTGGTGTGAAATATACCATGCTTTAATACTAAATATAATTTTTGAGAATTATTTGAATTAATACAATCGATTTAGTTTACTATTTTGATTATAATGCTCACCCTAATTATCCAAATTTTATGATTCTTATTTTCTAGGGTTCCTTATTAAATTTCCTACAAGTCATTAAACTGGATTTTGGTCTAGTTCTCTATTTTAAGGGTCATATGGTCCACACAAGAAGGCTCAAAGAATCTGTGAAGAAACTGGACCATCCATGATAATACAATTTATGGGATCAATCCAGAAGCCCAAATTTTATGAAACTAATAAATTTATTTTTGAATATAAAAAAGAATCATGGATAAAAATTTGAAGTCCCAATTCCACCAAAAAAGTGGCCCAAATGATTCTTTGAAGTCCAGCCCACCATTCTATCTGGGAATTAAAATCAGCACATAATACTTGGATTTTATCCTGATATAGACATCAAATGGAGTTGATATTTTATAGCGTGAAATAAAATATATAGGAAGCTGACTTTGTAGAAGAAATGATTTTGATTTTAGGTAATATTCTTATTCAAAAATCCATTCATATTTCTACCTTCGAAAAATCCTGGATATAAATTGACAAATTAAAATTATTTATTCAAACCGCCATAACATTGGATCCTTAAGTCTAATGGCCACCAAAATTTGAGGATAGACATTAAATATTAATATCTAAAAATTTAAAGAAAAATATTTCTCCAGATTCCGATGTATGAATTATCAAATTGGAAATCTAATTGGAGGGGCAAATTTAAAAAGCAAACATTCCATCACCTTGGGCTATAAATACATACCCCTCTTCTCCTTGAAAGGGGTTGGAATTTCAAAGTAAAGGATAATAGTTTGGAACGAAAAAGGATCTTCCAAATTCTTTTTAGGATCTTCCATACTCAGGTTTCTACTTGAGATACCATTCCTCCATGCTTCTTTTGATTTAATTTTTTATTTTTCTTCATTTGTAATCTCGTAAGTGTTTGTGTTTATAATTCTGTATTAATGCATGTTTCTTTATCATTATCCCTTATTATCATCCAACCTCTATTTTTTAATATTAATGTTCTTAAAATTTTTATATAAAGTTGAAAATCACTCCCTTATTTTGTTTTCTCATTTAATCGAAAGCCCTTTTTTAACTCTCTTCATTGTTCATGTGTGTGTTCGGCGCACTACTCTTTTCTTATCCCAGACTTTTCATTTTCTTTTAACTAGTAACCATAAACATATTAAACCATATTAATAACCATATCAATGGATGAGTAAATCTACTATTGGGTTGAGTCATGATTTGAGGAAATTAAGAGATTAAGGTCATTTGCTCGTTGAGTATTCTTTAGGTTAATATTGTGTATGTTGAACTTAAAATGTCATGGATTAATGACATGTTTTGTTTAACATGTGGATTCCATGGATTATTGGAACCATAAATACACTACCATAGACAAGTTATGATTTAGATTATAACCCTAATTTAAGTTAAGTCTTGGACTAAAGACTCAACACTTTGGAATTCTGATCAAAATCATCTTGTGAAGTGGGTGTTAATTTAATGCAATATAAAGCAAAGCTCAAGGATATCCTAAGAATAAAATATCCAATAATAAACTCACCCCAATATTTATAAGATTATTAAATAAAAAATAATCCATTAATCAATTTAATTAATCTTGTAAAACAACCCCCCCACCCCCATTAAAAATACAAAAAAAATTGACTATTAAAAAGTACCATCGATGAGGATTCGACCCGAGTGTCATTATACACATTAGAAGGGGACGAGACCCTTGAACAGTCAATAGGTGACAATTGTCCACACTTCATCTAGAAATATGAATGTATATATTCTCATCCTTACATTACTTTTTAACCCTGCGCTATGCAAAGGAATCCTATACTACATAAATGAACCATACGCTACATAGGTGTACCCTATGTTTAACTATTCAACGGTGGAGATTTAAATCCACGATTTTATCCAAGATTTATACAACAGTATTGAAAGAAATAAAGATCATTTAAAATCTATTCTATGACCGATTCAAAGGATCATTATTATTGATTAAAAGAAGTATTAAATCACTCCTAATTCTAATAAAATTTACAACTCTCCTGAATGATTTTTAATTTGAATATCAGTGGTTTGTTAGGAAACTTTCTTGGATTTATTCAACCGAAAAAAAGGTATATATATAATTAGAATATTTTATCTATTGATACACATATTTGATAAATGTGATATATAACATTATTTTTTGAATCTCTTCTCTACATAACTACTACAAAGAACGAATGACTTTGTTGTTTTCCAAGAGAGGCTATACTTTAAATTTCTACATTTCAACCTCATATTGTTTGAACAACTGTTGATTATTTGTTGTTATCCATATTAAATATCATCTGAAACCAAGATCTCTTTAGAGTTATTTTGTCTTGAAAATTTTCATCTTTGAATAACAATATCCATATTCTGTTAGTTTTTGTTGCAACTGTGAAGTTCAACCTAAACCAATCAACAAATCAAACTCTTTTGATTTATTAGAGTTTCAACTGCTCATACTTGGTTTTGGTTAAGTGTTAGCTTATTTTATTAAGTTGTGGATAACCGGATCCCTGTAAAATAACTATAATTCTATGTTTGGCCTTTTTTTAAAGGTTTTAACTACCTATACTTAGTTGTGGATTTGAAGGTCTTGTGATAAGAGGACCTTTCTAGTGAAAATCACCAACATCTTAAAGAGAGTGTTGGTGGAGTGGACTAGGGGATCTTTGTTTCCTGAACCACTAAAAAAATATTTTTTTTCATATTTACTATTTATACACTGCTTATATTTCTTACGTAAGAGAATGTTGCATATCTGCATATATCACAAAGAGAGTTGAACACCAGAAGGTATGTATTTGATTCGAGCATCATATTTTAATGGTGACAACTATGGATGTTGTAAATAACTAATGATCATATATATGAATGATATTGAATTAAAAGTTTATTTCAAGATCATCACTCCTTATGTGATTCCTGAGAAACCAAAAACTTGGGATGCCACAAAAAAAGCAGAATATGATATCAACTCAAAAGAAATGAATGCCATAATTTCTGGACTTGGACTTGATGAATTCAATTGAGTATCACAATGTCCTGCTACCTATAAAATGTGGTAAAAAATTGTTTTTTCATACGAAGGAATTGATAATATCAGAAAAATGAGGTATGCTACTTCAAAACTAATTTTTTACACCTGTAGAATGTTTAATGGTGAAAGCATCACACAAATGAATGGATGATTAACATAAATTGTCAAAAATATTACTGCCTTGATAGATTTAATTTCAAAATCAGATCAAGTGCTAAAATTACTCAGATTACTACCCACAAAATAAAATGGCATATCTGCATCTATTCAACCATCATCAACTATCAATAATTTGAATATGAAGGAATTAATTGCAATGTTGATGATGTAAAAATCAGAAATGTAGGATAAATTTGAAGATAATAATATTGTAATTAAAAGGGAAAACACTTCCCTTAAGGTGATTTTTAAGAATCATGAAAGAAAATCAAAACAAGATTTCAAAATTGACAAAAATTTAGACTTTTGAGAATATGTAATAGAACTGTCTCAACTTGACAGAAAGTTTATAAAATTCAACAAGAAGAAAATAGTCTTTAGAAAATATTTTAAGAATGATGAAAAGTAACCAAGATAAGTAAGATGTTATGAATGCAAAAAATATGGGTCACATTAGACCTAATTTCCCCCAATTGAAATATGAAAGAATAAGGATATAAAATAAATATTAGAAGAAAGTTTATTATGAGAATAAAGAAAAGATAGTTATGAAAGTTATGTGGAGTGAGTATGAAGACTCCAGCAGCTCTTACAAATTTTATTTAGAAAAATTAGCCACAAAATCTAGAATTAAATATGTATTTTGTGGATAAAGAAGAATAATACGTACAAACCTATTACACTTCTATCTCTAACTATGATATATGCTCAAATAATAAAGTGTCTTCTTACTATTCAATGCTAGAATAAAAATATTATTCTTTAATAAATAAGTATAAACCATTAAAAAAATATTCACAATGTTGTTTTAGGTGAAATAGACACCATGATAAAATAACGTTAAGAACTAATTGAAAAATTCAATTCATCTAAATCAAACTGTATTGATCATGAAAAAATAATAAAATAATTATAAGATGAAATAGAATCTTATAAAAGTGCTTATATTATTTTAAATAAAGGAGAGAAAACTCTGAATGATATTCTTTGAAAGAATGATATTAAAAGTTAAAAGTATGTAATGGGAATCAAGGGTGAAAAATAAAAATTATAAAAAAATATTATTCTTTCCCAATTCAAAAAATACTACCTGCTATTATTGTGGAATAAAAGGTCACTTCACTAGAAAATATTATTTAAGAAGTCCTCAAATAAGTAGTATTAAAAAGTATTTCATTTCTAAAAACATGTTTGAAGTAAGTGATTTAAATTTTGGAAAAATAAGGCAGATCTAGATTCTCGGATCATTGTTTTCTAACACAACTGGGCCCAAGAAAATATGGTTACCAAAAAATGTTTAAATGTTTTTATAGTAAAAATTCCACAAGAACAAAAAAAGATATATAGTATATGGATAGTGGCTACTCTAGAAACATGAGAAGAGAATATTTTAATTTACACACACAGAAAAAAACTTTAAGGAGGCCTAGTCACTTTTGGTGATAATGCAAAAGGAAAGATTGTTGGAGCTAGAATAGTTGGATATCCAAAGACAATTTCAATCAATAAAGTACTGTATGTACAAGGGATAAAGAACAACCTGATAAGTATTTCTCAAATTTGTGATGATGGATTTTATGTTGATTTTTCTAAAAAAATATGCTCAGTTTTCAAAGATAAATTTCTTAAATTTGGAGCATCAAGAACTAAGAATGTTTATACTTTGGATCTCAATTCCTTTTGTAAACAAAAAGTTAAATGTTTAACTGCTCAGACAAATGAGTCATGTATTTAGCATAGGATACTTAGATATTTAAATACATATTCTTAATATAAATTATCTAAGAAAAAAATAGTTTCTTTTTTTCCTAGTCTTAAGTTTGATAATAATAGGTTTTGTGATGCATGTCAAATTGTCAAACAATACAAATAATATTTCAAAAAATTAACAAAATTTATGTATCTAAACCATTAAAACATATCCACATGTATTTTTTGGACCATATAGGGTAGTAAGTTTGGCTGAAAAAATATATGTTTCTGTTTTAGTTGATGATTTTTCAAGATTGACTTGGGTTGATTTTCTAAAACTAAAAAGTGAGGTATTCACTATTTTTGAAAGTTTTTTAAAAATTGTTCAAAACAAAAAGGATTTTAAAACAATTTCATTAATAAGTGATCATGGTGGAGAATTTTAGAATCACTAATGTAATTATTTTTGCTTAAATATAGGCATTAAGCACATCTTCTATGCACCAAGAACACCTCACCAAAATGGAATTATTGAAAGAAGAAACATAGATATTAAAGAAATGTCAAGGAATATGCTAAATAAATACATCCTTCCTACCTATTTCTAGTAAAAATATTTAAGCACAACTTTCTATATCATGAATAGAGTTTTAAAAAGACCAATTATTAAAAAGACACCCTATGAACTATTGAATAACAGAAAACAAAAAGTAATGTACTTTATAGTCTTTGGATTCAAGGTATATATTGAATACTAAGGATAACCTTGGTAAATTAAATACAAAAGTTAATGAAGAAATATTCCTAGGATATTCCACTACTTCTAAAGACTAGATTTTTTAATAAAAATTCAAGAATTTTTGAAGAATTAGTTCATTTGAAATTTTATGAATCTTTATCAAAGAGAAACATCAAACAGATGATATTACTGACTCTTTATACAACATGAGGCTTGATCCGCCTAAAATTTATTTTTAAAATAAAATAAATAAAATTCAGTCTAGTTTAGAAGAACATGAAACTGAAGAACCTGAAAGTGTATTACCTAGACAGTCTATAACTTTAAAGGATTATCCTTTAGACATAGTTATAGAAGACATAGACATAAGAATTAGAATTATAAGGAATGTAGGAAACATAGCTAAATTCTTTGAATTTATATCTCATTCATAACCTAATTCTATTTAAGAATCGTTAGAAGATGGAGTTAGTTTTCATCCATGTAAGAAGAACTAAACCAATTAATAATAAATGAAGTTTGGTAATTATTAGAATAACCATCGAATTATCTAGTAATAGTAACTAAATGGATCTTTAGAAATAAATAGGATGATCAAGGGATCGTTACTAGAAACAAAGATATATTAGTATAAAAATGATATAATCAGGAAGATAGAATATATTATAATGAATCCTTTTCACCTGTTTCTAGATTAGAGACAATTAGAATCCTGCTAGCTTATACATCTCATATGAATTTTAAATTATAACATATGGATGTTAAATTTACATTTTTAAATGGATATTTAATGGAGTAAGTTTATATTGAATAACAAAAAGGTTTTGAAAACCCTCATAAACTAAATTCTATTTTTAAACTTACCAAATCTCTTTATGGCCTTAAACAAGCACCTAGAGCTTCGTACAAAAGAATAAGTTCTTTTTTATTAGAAAATATATTTTCTAGGGGACCAGTAGATCCTACTCCATTTAAGAAAAATATTTTCTCTAATATATTATTCATGAAAATTTATGTTTATAATGTTATTTTTGGATCAACAAATAAAAAAATTTGTAATGTTTTTTCAAATATAATGAAAAAAGAATTTGAAATGAGTATGATGAGAGAATTAAATTTCTTTTTAGGATTCCAAATTTATAAAAAAAAGATTGTGGAAATTTTTTAAATAAAATTAAATATATCATTGATTTATTAAAGAAGTTTGTACTAGAAAATAATAAGTCTTACACAACTCCCATGTGTACCAATATAAAATTTTATTTAGATGAAGATGGAAAACTAGTTGACAATAAGTTATATAGAGGTATGATTGGTAGTTTATTATATTGTATTAATAGAAGACCAATCATAATATTTTCTATATGTATTTATGCAATATTTCAATCAAATCCAAAAGAATCTCATCTTACTACAGTTAAAATAATTTTTAGATATTTAAAAGGAACTATTTATCAATCTTTTCTTTACCCCAAAAAAATTATTTTAATTTAATTTCATATTCATATGATAATTTTGTAGGATGTAGATTATAAATAAAAAATACCTCAAGAAACTATCAATTTTTAGGGAAATATTTAGTGTTGTGGTCGAGTAAGAAACAACATTCAGTTTCTCTATCAATAGTTGAGGAAGAATATGTGTCTGTTAGTAGTTATTGTGAACAAGTGTTGTGGATGAAATAAACCTTACTAAAATTTGGACTAAATGTTAATAATATTTATATTTCATGTGATAATACTAGTAAAATAAATATTTCAAAAATCCTATAAGTCACTCTAGGACGAAGCATATTGATATAAGACATCATTTTCTAAGAGATTGTATTCTTAAAAAGGATATAGCTTTAGAATTTGTAAATACAAAATACCAATTTGTTGATATTTTTACTAAACCACTTCACACTACAAGTTTTTATTTTATTAATGGGAGTTAGGGTATTTAATTTTAAATAAATGTTTATTAGTTTATTAATTTCTCTGTCAGTTATTTTTATTTAGTAATTGTTCATTTATTTGTTTAAATAAAATATTTATTTTGAATTTGGATAAATTAAATATTTTAATGATTACCTCACTTAATCAGTATGAGAAAATAGACTATTTCACCAAACCATCAAACTTATCCTACTCTTATTCTTACTCCTTCATGACCCTATGGATTACAGATCCTCTCCCGTTCCAGTTTTCTGAAACCCTATCCTTCAAACCTTCAATCCTCAAACCTTTGGAAATAGAAACTTTAGGAAAAGTTGACGAAGTTGATCTGAATGAGTTTGTCCACCAGCATGTTAAGTATTGAAAATTTCTTCAAGGTAAGGTAATATATTTCGATTAGTTAAATCAAACAAATCTGTTGTTGAAGAATGGAATAATATTTAAAGGGTTGGGATTTATTTTTGGAGATAGTAATATGCCTTTTGTGTTTGAAATTGAAGTAAAACATTTTTATAAAAATGATTCATTCAGTTTAGAAGATGATGAAGATGTGGTTTTCTATAAGATTTACCACAATGAATTCTCTATTTCTTCATTGCAAATATATAAGCTGTTAGTTTTTTCCCATGAGGGGGAATCTCATTTCGATTTAAAAAATATAAGAGATGAAAAATATAAATTAGATTATATAATATCATCATTGTTTGAAACAAAAACTATCAAGAAGATGATGACAAAAGACCTCCATACTATTCAAAAGGTCTTAATAAAGTTTATTCAATCAGCAATTGTGTTGATAAATGTTGATTTGGAAAAAAAATTAATCAGGATATGTATATTCTATTTTTATTTTTGAATAATATAAATCTGAATTTCAGTCAGTATATGTTGAGATACATGCATCATTTCTGTTAAAAATAATCAAAAATTTCTTTATATCCCTATGAAAGGATTCTTTCTCTCTTGTTACTCAGATTGGGAAAAGTATTGGACATATAATTAGGTACAATATTCCATCACAATAATATTTTTGAATAATGAAATAGTAATGAAATTATGATATTTCTAGAGTAATTCTTGTGGTGTTCTATTACCCATTGGAATATTAGAACAATAAAGAAAGATGGATACTTCTCAAGGGCCATAAATTGTTACCATATACTAGTTCTGTTATACTTTGGCCTGAGGAAGAAGATGAATCGAGAATTGAAGAGGTTGGTATTCCTCAAAGGAGAATAATATCAGTTAACATCTTTGAGGCTATGGATGAGGCTAAATAATAGGAAGAAGAAAGAGTTGAGCATGTGGATCAAGTGGATAAGGATGTTGAGTAAGAGGCTCAAGGGGGAGATCAACTTAGGTAATTAATCCCTATTTCTAGTGAATCCACCCCAACTAATATATCTCTTGTTGTTGCTAATTCTGTAGATGCATAGGTGTCTGCATTAATAGAAAGGAAAGAAGGGCTTGAAGCTACAGTTTCTGAGGAATAGATAAGGATGGTGTTAGTGGAAGTTAGATAACCTTGAAAAGCACTTTATACTGAGTCTTATAACTACTTGAATAGAAATACTAAAGTTATGATCTATAAATTCAATCAATTAAAGGATAATAACTTCTCTCTCAGACAAGAATTAAAATTTGAAAATAATAAAGTGGAAGAAATCGGGAATTCAACCACTCCTCGATCTGTGTTTGAGGCACTTCAGACCTAATTCAGGGATATTTAATAAATTCTTGTTTCTATGGGTGATATTAAAGATTTTATCAGAACTTTAGTTGGGGAGTTCATAAATTTAAAGGAAGAATCAGCTAAAAAATATGATTTTGATGACCTGAAGCAATTGTTGGGGAGATATTTTCAGTCTCTTAGACAAATCCATCAAGCATCAACTTCTACTCAACAAACTTCTCTATATATGATTAAAATATTTTAGGAAATAACTCTTATTTTATCTTATTTAAATGACAAACCGCACAATCTAAAATGTGTCAATATTCCTCTAAATGTTCTTTTCATTAATCAAAAAAGTATGATCAGTC
The DNA here is from genome assembly GCA_963277665.1 of Viscum album. NCBI lineage: Eukaryota > Viridiplantae > Streptophyta > Magnoliopsida > Santalales > Viscaceae > Viscum > Viscum album. Next base: position 239,520,595 of record OY728120.1, read on the forward strand.
AACTGACCTCTAGTGAATCTTGGTTAGGGATAGTTCTTCATCAATTTAAAGATAAGTTGTCTACATTCATTCAGACTGAAGAATCAATTAATGAATTTGTAAAGGTAAATCTAGTTTAAAGTTTAAGGATTGGTCAAGACTTAAGGAATATGCTGATGCAATGGATAGAAGTTTTTAACAATCATTTTAAAAGTTTGTTGATTAAGTTATATGATATAAATGGTGTTTTCTTATCATCTCCTCATCTTGTTGTACCCTATCCTAATGAATATTTAGATCTAACCAATATATCTAACCAAATTACATATTTTTAAACACATTCTTTTATTAAGTTGATAATGGAATGTATTTTTAAAAAAATATTTTATCTGCAATTTAATTTACTTTATCTTTATATCTATGAGTTTTATATAGTTTTATAATTTTATTGTTTCATTATTTATGTCTAGTTTTTCACTGCCAATTCAAAATTTATTTATCTTCTAAATAATTTTAATAACTATTCATTTTCAATTTAGTATAATATTAAATGAAGCTTGTATCATTTTTCTTTCAACTTCCTTTTTGATATCACAAAAAGGGTGAGACAATTTGAGAACCACAACATTACATTTTTTTGAGAAATTTTGTGAGCTTATAATTTCTTTAAATTTTAAGTAATGATTTTAGGGATAAATTTACTATCAAAAATTAAAATCACAAGTTCTATTATATTATCTTTGATAATAATATCTTTTTAAGAAAACTTTATTTAATTTTTTACATTATCTATATTATGTAAGGTATGCTTATGGGTTTTGTGATCATTAAAATGGGTTATATTGTTGGGTATGTATTATCTTAAAAATACTATGTAATATATGTTAATTTTGATGGTCAAAAATACCCTTGTTTGTTTTATAATAAATTTGATATATGTATTTTTCAGGAATATATATATCATGTCTTTATGTATCTTTTTGATGGAATAAAAAGCTAAGGGATGTGTTTTTTAATCATTGTTTATACCCTACATTCAATGAATGAATGTATGGATCAACCTCTGTAGGTTGAACAATAAACATATGGATTGGAAACCCTATGTTTGAATGAACGTATGGAATAACAATCCAACAACAAAGAATGAAATCACTATCCATACCCTACACTGGAAATATGAACATATGGATTCTCATCCCTACATTACTTTTGAACCCTACACTATGCAAAGGAACCCTATGCTATGGAAAGGAACCCTACACTATGGAAAGGAACCCTACACTACGCAGGTGTACCCTACGTTTGAATATTCAATGAGGGATATTTAAATTCGTGATTTTATTTGAGATTTTTGAAATGGTCTTGACAGAAATAAAAATACTTTCAAAGCTATTCTACAATCAATTCAAAGGCTCGTTATAATCGATTCAAAGAAGGGGTAAATTGCTCCTACTTCTAAGGAAAGTTACGACTCTCCTAAATGATTTTAAATTTGAATATCAGTGGTCTATGAGGTGATTTTCTTAGATCTTTTCAACTGAAAGAAAACTATATATAGGATTATAATATTTTTTCCATTGATACACATATATGATACATGTGATATACAGCTATATTTTTTTTAATCTCTTCTCTATAGAACTGCTGCAAATAACGAACGACACGGTTGTTTTCCAAGAGAGTATATACTTTAAAGTTCAACATTTCAACCTCATACTACTGGAACTAATGCTAATTATTTGTTTCTATTCATATTGAAGATCATTTTCAACCACGATCTCTTCAAATCTATTCTTTCTTGAAGAATTTCATCTTTAAAGAAGAAGATCCATATTCTGTCATTTGTTCCTGCAACTGTGAAGTTCAAACCAAACCAATCAAAAAATCAAACTCTTTTGATTTATTAGAGTTTCAACTGCTCGTACTCTATTTTTGTTAAGTGTCAGTTTCTTGCAGTAATCCATGTATAACTGATTCCCTATAAAATAACCAGAAGGATTTGTTTAGCCTTATTGTAAAGGTGTCAACTGCCTGTACTCAGTTATAGATTTGAAGGTCTTATGATAAGAGGACCTTTCTAGTGAAAATAACCAAACTCATTGAGAGATCATTTATGGAGTGGAAATTGGGATATTTTTTCAATAAACCACTATAAAAATTCTTGTGTTCATCTTTACTATTTATATGTTACTCATATTTCTTACAGAAGAGAATGTTTTATATCTACATATATCACAAAGAGATTTAAACACCATAATCTATGAATATTATCGAAAAGACACAATTCACCCCCCCCCCTCTTATGTATCATTGCATTATTCTGACCTAACAATTGTTATTAGAGGGAATATTTTTGATAAATAAGATAAATCTCTAGAAGTCTCAAAATAATAAGGTCTATAAAAAGCATATATCAATAGCTGATCCAAAGAAGATATGTCTATGATTCGAGATCCATATTTTAATGATGACAACTATGGATGCTGGAAATTATGAATGGTAATCTATATAAATAATAATGGATTCAAATTTTATTTTAATATCATCACCCCTTATGTGTTTCCTAAGAAACCAGAAACTTGGGATGCCACAACAAAAGATGAATATGATATCAACTCAAAAGCAATGAATACCATACTTTTTGGACATAGACCTAATGAATTGAATTGAGTATCACCATGTCCTAATGCCTATAAAAGGTGGAAAACAATTTTTGTTTTATATGAATTAACTTATAATATCATAAAAATGATGTATGCTACAACAAAACTAAAGTTTGACACATTTAGAATGTTTTGCAGTGAAAGCATCACACAAATTAATGGATGATTAACAAAATTTTTCAACAATATTACTACCTTGGGAGATCCAATTTCACAATCAGATCAAGCACTAGAAGTACTCATATTACTACCCACAAAATAGAATAACATATCTATATCTATTTGAAAATAATCACCTATCAGGAATTTTAGTATGAGGTAATTAATTGGAACATTGATGATGTATAAAGAAAAAATGCATGTTGAAGTTGAATATCACAAGATTGTAGTGAAAAGAAAAAACACTACCCTTAAGGTGACATCTAATAAGCATGAAATAAATTCAATACAAGATATCAAAATTGAAAAAAATTCAGACTATTCAAACTCTGAAATGGAACTGGCTTAGTTAGCCAAAAATTTTAGAAAATTATACCAGAAGAAAAGAGGTTTCATAAAATCCTTTAAGAAGGATAAAAAGGAACCAAGAGAAGTAAGATTTTACGAATGAAAAAATATGGGTCACATTAAACTTGATTTTACCCAATTGAAAATGAAAGGAGAAGGAAAGAAAATAAATATCAAAAGAAATTTGATTATGAACATAAATAAAAAAGAGTTGTGAAATCTATGTGGAGTGTGTTTGAAGACTTCAGTAGCTCTTCCAAATCTGATTCAGAAAAAGATCCATAAAATCTAAAATAAAATATGTGATTTATGGCTAAAGAAGAAGAAGAGTTAGAAACCTATTAATCTTCTGTCTCTGACTATGATAGCTTCTCAAATTATAAATTGGTTTCTTATTGTTTAATGCTAGAATAAAAATATGATTATTTAATAAAGAAGCATAATTCATTAAAAAATATTCACAATTTTGTTTTAGGTGAAAGAGACACTATGATAAAACAGTATCAAGAACTAATTAAAAAATTAAATTCTTCTAAATCAAATTATATTGATCGTGAAAAAAGAATAAAATAATTACAAGATAAAGTAGAATCTTATAAAAGTCTCACTAGTATTTTAGCTAAAGAGGAGAAAAATCTTAATGAGATTCTTAGAAAAAATGTTATTAAAAGAGAAATGTATGGAATAGGAATCAAGGGTGAAAAATAAAAATTATAAAAAAATTATTCTTTTCCTAATTTAAAAAATACTACCTACTATTATTATGGAATAAAATGTCACTTCACTAACAACTGTTATTTAAAAAATCCTCAAATAAGTGGTATTAAAAAGGATTTCATTTCTAAAAACATGTTTGAAGCAAGTAATTTAAATTTTTTAAAATAAGATAGATCTAGATTCACAAATCATTGCTTACTAACACAGATAGACCCAATAAAATATGGGTACCAAAATAAATAAAATTTTAAATTCTTTTGTAGTAAAAAGGCCACAAGAATAAAATATATATATATATATATAGAGTATGGATAGTGGATACTATAAACACATGAGGAAAGACTCTTTTAATTTCCACACACTGACAAAAATGGAAGGAGTCCTAGTCAATTTTCATGACAATGTAAAAGGAAAGATTATTGGAGTTGGAACAGTTGAAGATCCAAAGAAAATTTCAATCAACAAAGTATTGTATGTACAAGGGATAAATCACAACCTGATAAGTATTTATCAACTTTTTAAGGATGGATTTTATATTGATTTTTCTTATAATTCCTGCTCAGTTTTCAAAGATAAATTTCTTAAATTTAGAACACCAAGAACTGATAATGTTTATACTTTGGATCTCAATTCCTTGTGTAAAAAAAATTGAACTGTTAAACTACTCAAAAAAATTAATCATGGATCTAGAATAAGAGACTTAGACATTTTAATACATATGGTTTATATAAATTATCTAAGAAACAATTAGTTTTCGATTTTCCTAGTCTTATGTTTGATAATGAAATATTTTTTAATGCATGTCAAATTGGAAAACAACACAAATCATCTTTCAAATCAAATAACAAAATTTCTATATCTAAACCATTAAAACTTATCCACATGGATCTATTTAGACCATATATGGTATTAATTTTGGCTGGATAAATATATTTTTATGTTTTAGTTGATGATTTTTAAAGATTTACTTGGGTTTATTTTCTAAAACTCAAAAGTGAGGTATTCTTTGTTTTTGGAAGTTTTTGAAAAATTGTTCAAAACAAAAAATAATAATTTCATTAAGAAGTGATCATGGTGGAAAATTTGAGAATCAGGAATTTAATTCTTTTTTCTCAAATATGGGTATTAAACACACCTTCTTTACACTATAAACACCTCAATGAAATAGAATTATTGAAAGAATAAATAGAACTATTCAAGAAATGGAAAGGACTATGTTAAATGAATAAAAAATTCCTACCTATTTCTAGGAAGAAGTTGTAATCACAACTTGCTATATCATGAATAGAGTTTTAATAGGACCAATTATTAAAAAGACACCCTGTGAACTCTTGAATAAGAAAAAACTGAAATTAAAGTACTTTAATGTATTTGGATATAAGGAATATATATTGAATACTAAGGATAGCCTTAGTAAATTTGATCCAAAATCTAGTGAAGGAATCTTCCTAGGATATTATACTAATTCTAAATCCTATAGAGTATTTACTAAAAATTCAAGTACTGTTGAATAACTAGTTCAGGTAAAGTTGGATGAAACTGACCCTTTTATCAAAGAGAAAGATCAAACATATGAGATTATTGACTCTTTAGACAATATGTGGATCGATTCTCCAGAAACTGGTTTTGAAAATAAAATAAATAAAATTCAGTCAAATTTGGAAGAACATGAAATGAATAGACTGAAAGTGTCTTACATAGATAATCTAAAACTTTAGAGGACCATCCTTTAGAACCAGTTATAGGAGACCTAGACACATGAAATAGAACTAGAATGAATGTAGAAAACCAAACTAAATTCTCTGCCTTTCTATCTTAGTCAAAACCTAAGTCTATTGAAGAAGCTTTAGAAGATGAGATTTGGTTATTAGCTATAAAATAATAACTAAACCAATTTAGAAGAAATGAAGTTTGATAATTAGAAGAATGACCATCCAATTATCCAATAATAGAAAATAAATTGATATTTATAAATAAAAATGATTATCAAGGGATCATTACTAGAAACAAATCTAGATTAATAGAAAAAGGATATAATCGGGAAGAATGGATAGATTATGATGAAACATTTCCACCTATTTCTATATTAGAGGCAATTAGAATCATGTTGGTTTATGCATCTCATATGAATTTTAAATTATATCAGATTGATGTTAAATCTTCCTTTTTAAATGGATATTTAATGGAGGAAGTTTATATTGAACAACTACCAGGTTTTGAAAACCCTCATAAACCAAATTTTGTTTCTAAACTTACCAAATCTCTTTGTGTCCTTAAACAGACACCTAGAGTTTGGTATTAAAAATATTAAGTTCTTTTTTATTAGAAAATGATTTTTTTATGGGACTAGTAGATCCAATTATGTTTAAGAAAACCATTTTCTATAATATATTATTAGTGAAAAATTTATGTTGATGATATTATTTTTGGATCAACAAATAAAAATATTTGCAATGATTTTTACAAATCTAATGAAAATAGAATTTGAAATGAGTATGATGGGGGAATTAATTTTTTTTTAGGATTCCAAATTTATCAAAAATATTATGAAAATGTTTTAAATCAAAGTAAATATATTATTTATTTATTAAAGAAGTTAGAAAATAGTAAGACTTATACAAATCTCATGTGTACCAATATAAAACTTTATTTGGATGAAACTGGAAAACTAGTTGATAATAAGTTATATAGATGTATGATTGGTAGTTTATTATATATTACTACTAGAAGACTAGACATAATGTTTTATGTATGAATTTATTCCATATTTCAGTCAAATCCAAAAGAATATCATCTTATTTCTATAAAAAGAATTTTTAGATATTTAAAAGGAACTATTTATCAATCTCTTATTAACCCCAAAACTTCTTATTTTAATTTAATTTCATATTCATGTGCTGAATTTGGATAATATATATTAGATAAAAAAAGTACCTTATTAACCTACCACTTTTTAGAGAAATATTTAGTGTCATGGTCGAGTGAGAAACATCATTCAGTTGCTCTAACAACAGTTGAGGCAGAATATGTGTCTGCTAGCAGTTGTTGCGCATAAGTGTTGTGGATAAAACACACCTTACTAGACTTTGGACTAAATTTTAATAATATTCTTATTTTATGTGTTAATACTAGGGAAATAAATATTTCAAAAAAATCTATAATTTACTCTAGAAATAAGCATATTTATATAATACATCATTTTCTAAGAGATCATGTTTTTAAAAAGGATATATCTTTAGAATTTGTAAATACTAAATATCAATTAGCTTATATTTTTATTAAACCACTTCCCAATATAATTTTTTATTTTATTAAGGGGGTTAGGGATATTTAATTTCAAATAAATGTTAATTAATTTATTAATTTCTCTGTCAGTTATTTTTATTTAGTAATTGTTCGTTTATTTTTTTAAATAAAATATTTTTTCAAATTTGGTTTTAAAATGTGTGTTTTAAAAATTAAAGATTTTAATGATTACCCCACATAATAAGCACATGAAACCATACCACATCACCAAACCTTTGGACTTCTCCCGCTCTCATTCATACTCCTTCACGACCCATCGGATTTTAGAGTGTCTCTCATTCCAGTTTTCTAAAACCCTATCCTTAAAACCTTCAATCCTTAAACCTTAATCAATGGAAACTTTAGGTATATTTGAAGAATTTGATATAAATGAGCATGTCTGCTAGAATGTGAAGTATTGAAATTTTCTTCAAGGTAATTTAATAGATTTCAATTGGTTATATCAAACAAATCTATTGTTGAAGAACGAAATCAGATTTCAAAGGTTGGAATTTATTTTTGGAGATAGTAATATGCCTTTTGTGTTTTAAATTTAAGTAAAATATTTCTATAGAAATGCTTCATTCAGTTTCAAAGATGATTAATATATGGTTGTCTCTAAGATTTACCATAATAAATTCTTTGTTTCTTCATTGAAAATAGTTAAGCTATTGGTTTTTCTCTATGAGGGGGAATCTCATTTCAATTTAAGAAATATAGGAGATGAAAAATATAAATATGAGTATATAATTTCATCTTTATTTGGAACAAAAACTATCAAGAAGATGATGAAAAAAAACCTTCATACTGATCAAAAAGTATTAATAGAGTTTATTTAGCTAGCAATTGTGCTGAGAAATTTTGAGTTGGAAAAAGTTTTGTATCAGGATATGTATATTTTATTTTTGTTTCTGAATAATATCTATCTAAATTTTAGTTGGTATATGCTTAGATACATGCATCATTTCTATCAAAAAGAAGAAAAAATGGCTTTTTATCCCCATGTAAGTATTCTTTATCTCTTGTTACTTAGATTGGTAAAAGTACTGGAAATCTCATTTGGTATGAGATGCCATAAAATTAATATTTTGAATGCTAGTACAGTAATAAAATTAGAATATTTATGGAGAAATTATTATAGTGGTCTGTTACCCATTGGAATATTAGAATAAGAAAGGATGATGGCTACTACTTAGGGGGGAGAGGTTGTTACCATATGTTGGTTATATTAGACCCGGGCTTGAGGAAGAAGCTGAATCGAGAATTAAAGAGGCTAGTCTTCCTAAAAGGATAATAATATCAGTTAACATTTTCTAAGGTTTTAGATGAGGTTGAAGAACAGAAATAAGAAAGAGTTGAGCATGTGGCTCAAGTGGTTAAGGATGTTGAGAAAGAGGCTTAAGGGAAAGATGAACTTAGGCAAGTTGTCTCTATTTTTAGTGAATCCACCTCTGTTAATCTATCTCTTGTTGTTGATGATTCTGTATATATAGAGGTATTTTCATTAAGAGAAAGGACATAAGGGCTTGAATGTATAGTTTCTAAGGAAGAGAAAAGGCTAGTGTTGGTGGAAGATGGAAAAACTTCTAGATCACTTTCTACTCAGTCTTCTGACTCCTTGAATGGAAATACTAAAGCTATGATACATAAATTCAATCAATTAAATGAACAGAATTTGTCTCTTAGATAAGAATTAGAAGCTAAAAATAATAAAGTGAAAGAAATCAAGAATTTAACTATTCCTTGAGCTGAGTTTGAGGCACTTCAGACTCAATTTAGGGATATTCAAGAGAATATTGTTTTTCTGGGTGATATTAAAGATTTTATCAAAACATTAGTTGGTGAGTTCAGAATGTTAAAGGAATAATCTACTAAAAATATAATTTTGATGAGATGAAGCAATTATTGGGGAGAGAGTTTCAGTCTCTTAGAGAAAGTCATCAAGTATCAACTTCTACTCAATAAACTTATCCAGATCTGATTAGAATATTTAAGGAAATAACTCACGCTTTATCCGATTTAAATGAAAAAATGCACACTCTATAATGTGACACTATTACTCTAAATATTCTTTTAGATAATCAAAAAAGTCTGATCAATCAACTAACCTTCAATGAATCTTGGTTAGGCCTAGTTCTTCATCAATTGAAAGATCAGTTGTCTACATTCATTCAGACTAAAGAACCGGTTAATGAAATTGTAAAGGTAAATTTGGTTGAAAGTTAAATGATTGGTAAAGACTCAAGGAAGATGTTTTGGAAATGGAAAGAAGATTTTAAAAAACATTTTCATAGTTTTTTTATGAAGTTACATGATATATATGGTGTTTTCCTATCATCTCCTCATCCCACTTCACTCTCTCCCAACGAAAATTCAGATCCAACTAATTAGTCTAACCAAAGATTGTATTTTTAAACACATTCTTTTATTATGTTAATGATGGAATATATTTTTTAAAAAGCTTTTTATCCACAACTTACTTTACTTTACTTTATCTTTATATCTATGAGTTTCTTGTAGTTTTATAATTTTATTGTTTCATTATTTATGTCCAATTTTCACTACCAATTCTAAATTTATTTATCTTCTAAACAGTTTTAATAACTATTAATTTTCAATTTAGTTCAATATTAACTACGACTTGTATCATTTTGCTTTCAACTTTCTTTTTGATATCAAAAAAAGGGGGAGAAATTTTGAGAACCACAACATTACATAATTTTTTTTGAGAAAGTTTGCAAACTTATAATTTCTTTAAATTTTAAGTAATGATTTTAGGGAGAAATTTACTATCAAAAATTAAAATCACAATTTCTATTATATTATCTTTGATAATAATATCTTATTAAGAAAATTTTATTTAATTTTTTACATTATCTATATTATGTATGGTATGGTTATGGGTTTTGTGATCATCAAAAAGGAAAATATTTTTGGGCATGTATTGTATCAACAATAATATGTAATATATGTTGATTTTGATGCTCACAAATACCCTTGTTTTTTTAATAAAGTTGATTTAAGTATTTTTCAGGAATATATATGTCATGTCTTTATGTATCTTTTTGACAGAATACAAAGCTATGAGATGTGTTCGGTAATCACTATTCATACCCTACATTCGGTGAATGAACGTATGGATCAACATCCATATTCTAAAAAGTAAACATATAGATTAGCAACCCTACATTTTAATAAACTTATGGAATAACAATCAAACAGTGAAGAATGGAATCATTGTTCATACCCTATGTTGAAAAGATAAATGTATGGATTCTCATCCCTATATTACTTTTGAACTCTATACTACAAAAAGTAATCCTACAATACACAAAAGAACCCTATGCAATTCAAAGGAACCCTACACTACTCAGGTGTACCCTATATTTTACTATTAAACAACAAAGATTTAAATTTGTGATTTTATCCAAGATTTCTACAATGGTCTTGACTTAAATAAAGATTATTTCAAAGATATTTTACAACCAACTCAAAGACTCATTATGATCGATTCAAAGAATGAGTAAATCACTCCCACTTCTAAGGAAATTTATGACTCTCCTAAATGATTTTAAATTTTAATATCAGCAGTCTATCAAGTGATTTTATTGGATTTTTTCAACCAAAAAAAGTTATATATGTTATCAGAATATTTTCTCTATTAATACACATATACAATACATGCGATATACAACTGTATTTTTGTGAATCTCTTCTCGATATAACTACTTAAAAGAATGAATGAATCTGTTATTTTCTAAGAGAGTCTATACTTTGAAGTTCTACATTTCAACCTCATATTTTTGGAACTGCTGGTGATTATTTGTAGCTATTTATATTGAATATCATTTGCAAACAGGATCTCTTTAGAGCTATTTTGTCTTAAAGACTTTCATCTTTGAAGAAGAAGACCCATATTTTTTTGCTACAACTGTGAAGTTCAACCTGAACCAATCAACAAATCAAACTCTTTTGATTTATTGTAGTTTCGACATCTCGTACTTAGTTATGGTTAAGTGTTAGATTATTGTACTAAGTTATGGATAACTGGTTTCTAGTAAAAAAACTAGAAGTATCTATTAGCCTTGATATAAAGGTTTCAACTTTCTGTACTTAGTTGTGGATTTTAAGGTCTTTTTATAAGATGACATTTCTAGTTAAAATCATCAAGCTCACAGATAGAGCATTGGTGGAGTGGACTAGGGGATCTTTGTGTCTCAAACCACTATAAAAATTGTTTTTTTCATCTTTATTGTTTATCCACTGATCATATTTCTTACAGAAGAGAATGTTTCATATCAATATATATTATAGAGAGTTAAATTCCAGAATATGTGAAGATCATTGAAAAGATACAATTCACCCTCCTTTTGTGTATCTTTGTATTATTACGACCTAACAACCATATCTCACCAAAATTCATTTTCACTCATGATCTTCAAAAGAATTTTGAGATTGATATCTAGCAAATAATGACTTATTATAATCTTAAATATTTATTCACAAAGGCATTACTGACATCAATTTTTGAGAAATTGATTTATAAAATTGGGATGTAAAGATTGAAAAGTCTATTGTGACTTTATGAGTGTAAAATGTAATGGTTATACTCTTTTTTCTTTTAGTCAAGTTGTTCCCGTTGAGTTTTCTTGATAAGTTTTTTAACGAGGCAACACTACGAGGAATTAATATTGATTGTACTCTTTTTCCCTAATCAACCCCCCCCCCCCGAAGGGGTTTTCTTTGATGGAGTTGTTAATGAGTTGACTATACATCATAATAGATATACAAGGGAGTGTTATACATTATTATGAATATCTAAAATTAATGGTAATTGTTGGCCCTCCCTATGAGTTAAATTTTTCAACAAGACACTTCATTATGGAATATGGTCTTCCTCCCATGTCTTGAAGACATAATTAAATAATTATTGTCCTGAAAAAACAATTGAATGATCTAATCAAGGGGGAACATTGCACTCTTATTCCCTTTATCATGTTTTTCAGATTGGGTTTTCCTAATAAGGTTTTTAATGAGGTAGCAAGACATCGAACTACTTTTGACTTCACTTATTTTTTCAAGTGTTATGAATTATCACTTATGGATTTCATAATGTCTATATTTATGAGAACACTTAATTTATAAAACCCTTGATAATGACTAACATTAATGAGTTTCATTACCCTTTGGAATTCTAGCATATATATGTGTGTGTGTGTGTAAATAATATAATGAGAGACCACCCTCTTGGTGATATACATTGTGTTCTTTCTTGTCTTCTATTTATTTTATTTTCTTATCATTGAATTACTTTCACTATTGACATTCCAAATATTCGACGTTTCTTAAGGTTCTCCATAGATTCACCTTTGATCTACATTTTTATACTGATTACAAAAATCTTCGTTGTTTCAATTGATGTTTGATCCATTTCACCACAAATAACAATTAATTGAATCAGATTCAAATTTATAATTTATTTAAAAATTAAATAAGAATGGAACTCAAAATAAATAAATGACTTTTATAATATTACATCTATTTAATAATACTTAATTAATAAATTTATAATAATTAATTTAATCGGGTAACCTAAAATCACTACCTTAACTCTACCTTAATAATAATTGGGTTTTGAATCCATTGATATATACTTATAAAAAATAGATTAACCATCACTTTAACCTTATTTAAATCGGTTTGGGTACCTGGTTAACAGACACTGGTTGTCATCCCAAATGAGAGTTAAAATGGGCTTTACCTACAAAAAAATGAAATTTTTATAAATGTATCATAAATTAGAATTTTAAGAAATTAAATGTACATTATTGAAAAAATTTATGATATTGAATGAATGGTTCAATGAGAAATAAAATGAACACTTAACTCCCCCGCAATGAACTGTCAATAGAAATTTTTAACTACATGAAAGGATCATCAAAATAATGGTTTTTTGTTTTTATATGTTTTTGAATTTTTTTAAAATGTGTCCAGGGTAAAAATATTTTTAAAAATATGCTTGAAAGGCGGTAGCCCCACTTCCACCTTTCACCTAAAAATTTGCTATTTTAAATATTCTTTTTTATATATTTAAATTTTTTATTTTGTTTTGTTTTGTTTATATATATATATATATATATATATCAAAAGAATTCAACAGAATTTATATGCTATTTAATATCCAGAAATACTGCCATTACAGCCGTTTGAATTCTGATAGAAACCCTCATCCATGACTCCCTTTTATAAGAGGACTTACCCTGAAAATAATTCTGCATTTTCGATGTGGTATTCTGGTTCTCCCTTTCATGTGCAGAACATTCTTTATTTTTTATGTGAGATTCTATTTCAAGTATGTGGTTTTGAAAGACTATAAAATATAAATTATAAGACCAATATAAATGAAACCAAAAACATGGATTAAATATATAAGAAATAGTTGAAAACAAAAATAATTTTGTAAAAAATATTGATGAAAAATAATTTTTAAACTTTCAAAACCACCTACTTGAAACTTAAAAATGTTTCAAGTATGTGTCTTTGAAAGACTATAAAATATAAACTATAAGACGAATATAAATAAAATTTAAAACATGAATTAAACATATAAGAAATAGTCAAAAATAAAAATAATTTCATAATTAATATTGATGAAAAATAATTTATAAGATTTCAAAGCCACCAACTTGAAAATTAAAAATGTTTCAAGTATGTGCCTTTGAAAGCTTATAAAATATAGGCTTTCAAAACCACATACTTGAAACTTAAAAAAGTTTCAAGTATGTGTATGACAACTCTGCTTTTTATTTCACAATTAAACATAATTTATTACATAAAAATCACTTGATACAACATAGAAGATCGAGAGGTCTAGTGTCTTTGGGGCTTAAAATCATTACATAACAACTTAAAACATTAAATGCAACATGTTTATTGAAAACTTCCTTCACATGACCACTACATTCCCTCATACTTAGCATTTCATGGGATAACCTGAGGACATGCATAAGAAAAGGGTGAGCTATAAAGCCCAGTAAGGGAATAATCATGGAATAACATGAGGAATATAATACATGTTAGACAATAGGCATATCAATAGAGCACAAGAGAATCATAAACATAAAGGCATGATAAATCATGATAATCATAACATGGAAATGTGGCAACAACACTTAACATGGAATTAGCATGAGCCAAGACTCATGGCACGTGGAGCATGAGTAAATCCTCATTACACATGAAGCATGAGTAAAACCTCGTTTCACTTGAATTAAAATGATTAAACACCCATTTCACATGACGTATCATGATACTATACTTTACCCAATACATTGGAGCGCTATAAGGGCACACCCTACTTAAACATTTCATTTTATGCATAAGTGTGCCACATAAATCATATAACATGGATTCATAAAACATAATCATTTATTACATGATAAAAGAATGTGGAATTCATACATGAAACTTTATAATCAATAAGTAAATGTGCATAAAGGTGAATACCCTTGATAGAGAAATGGACATGGTATTCACTACACAATGACATTGTCTTGGAAAATCGGTGCAATTTCTGCAGCGTAACGGCGTGACGTAAGAATTCATAAAAATGGTTGATGAGAGATAAATGGGTGTCTCATAATATGTACATGAAATGGATAGTAATGGGTTCATATAGATACATGACCCAACAATTGTAATGGAATTTAGAGTCATGATACAAAATAATTGCTTGAATGTAAAAGAGGAGAGAGAAATTCCTTTTGGAATTTCAGCATAGTAACGGGTGTATATGGGAGGCATTTAATGAGAGAGAAAGGGGTATCCCATCTTTCAAACTTAAATAGGGAAGTATGGGGGAATTTTAAAACCATAACCCAATATTTATAATTGAAATTAAAATTGCATAACAACATTAAGAAAATTGGACAAAATGAGAAAGGAAGAAAAAAACCCTTACTTGGAAGTGTGCTTCAAAAGGCTTGAGAGAGGATTGAGAGAGGCTTATTGGGAGCTTAGGGCACCTTGAGAGGATTTTAGAGAGAGGATGTTAGAGGTTGGACGAACTCCAAAGGCTTTGAGTGAGGAGGAAGTGGGAGCTTGAGTGGGTTTATATAGGAAAGGTGAGGGAATTCTTTATTATTTAGGTTAGGGACACCTCACATTAAACTAATCCAAATCACAAACCATCCCAGGGTTTTTGCCCATGGTTTTTGGAAAAGGGAAGTGGAAAAAAATATTTTATAAGTCCAAAGTCTGAGATTCTAAAAATAATGGGGTTGCTTATGTGGAGGTGAGTCACACTCCCAAGGAAAACAATTTAAAAAGACAAGATGTTTAATAAGTCTTGAAGGGTCCACTAATGCTATGTAAAATAAGTAAAACAAACCCAAAACCACATTATTTTAATGCTAAAACATATATTGTCCGCACATAAGGTTTATATTATTTTATTACATCACTATTGGGTCATTATGATGTCATAAAACACATTATATGTTTAAACGGTATTAAATTTTTAACCAAAAATTTGACTATCTCAGAAAATTATAAAAAATTCACCATTGGATAATTTCGACGTCTTGATTACAGAAATAATATTTATTTTATCTAAATAATTTTATAAATATGTTAATTTTCACTTTTAAAATAAAAACAGACATTTATCGAAGATTCATGGGTTTTGACAAAAATGGCTTTCAAACCTTAATAAAAATTACAATTACATTCATAAAATTATACGATCATTTATATTTAATAAAAATTAATTTAATAAAAATAATAATATTTTATTAAAATATTATTTAATTAAAAATCCATTAATTCATCAAAATATATTTCTTAGTTGAACATTAACTGAAAATACTATCTGTGCTTTTAAAAAGAAAAACTATTTACAAGGTAACAACAATAAAATGAAAGTATATTCATTATTATATACAAAAATAATGTACATAACCATGTACTAGGGTCTTATTACATAACCCCTTATAACACCCGCATAAGACCCGTAACACCCCGACCCCACTAGGCTGGAGCCGGTGCATTACTTGTGATATTGGCATGGTTTGAAGGAATGAAAATCCCAAAGGAATGATTAGTTTAGTAGTCTTGAGAAAACTATATTCATAGATGCAACTCAAATTACATTGGAAAAGGTTATAAAGTACAATACATAACAAAAACTAAAAACGTCATCCCCAAGAACAGAATAAAATATCTTCTCTTCATCACCTGTTTCAAGTAGACAATGAAAGGGGTGAGCTAAAATGATCAGTAAGGGTTAAAAATAGTGGAAGCATGAGTATAATAATAATTTAATCTTAATCAATCTGACATAATCAGAATGGCATAGTAAATAAATTAACAACTGATGCCATTAATAAACTAAGAATGAAACTGCATCCATAGATTTTTTCATAGTGAAAACCTCATGGATAATAATAATAACTGATAATGAATAAAGAGAATTATTATTAATTGGATGTCATGTATCTGGAACATGAAACCATAATACCATAAAAATGGTTTAGTTCTATGGGTAGAAACCCGTCTAATTTTTGGAAACAAACTCGAAGGCTCTATCGCCAAACTGTTTTGTCTCATGAGACCTACCGATGCATCGAGGGGCTGTAGTGGGCCCCACCCACCTCTACATATAATCATTATTTATAAATAGATTCAATAAAAGATCAATATGTATTTACATTATCCATATATAATAGATGATATGGATTCATCAACATTTCCACAGTCAAAATATCATTCAAAATAAATACCGTATGTAAAATGGTATACGGATTAGACAATAATAATATCCATGATATGAGAATATGGATATTTAAATGGAATATATTTTCAATTAAAAAGTGATATCAAATGGGCATTAGGTACACCACATAAGAAAGAGTAGGTGCACAATTATTAAGAAAGTCACAACGAAGTGAAAATTGAGACAAAGCTCGTTACCGTGTTGTATTCAATTGAGTCGTATGACAAAGAGTTAATAACCACCAAAAGAGTCACAGAATAAAATGAATATAATGAGAACCATGATAACATATGTCAAATGGCAGTACACCTATACCACATATAATAAATAATAGGTGAACAATGGAAATCCCACAGAATTGAAAGTGAGTTGAGAAAAACCTCTTACAAACATTTTGGCATGGTAACGAGTGTTATTGCAAGGTCTTAATGAGAGTTAAGGGGTATCCCATTATTTATATGTCAAAAGGGAATTATGGGGGAGGTGATAAAATCTACCCCATAATTAGAAATTAAAAACAAAAGCACACAAGATAGGGTGGATTCTTGAATAAAAGTGAGAGAGAGGATCCCTTACCTTATGCTTGAGGGTGTTATTGACTTGTTATTAAGGACCTGAATAAATAAATTAGGATTATTAATTAATAATTCCATAACCTATTATATATGTAAATGATTTATTATAATCATTTTTAGTTCATTCTAGGCCTTTTTTATTGGTTATAAGGTTCAATTTCATTGTTCGGGCTCGTTTGTTTACTTGGTTTTAAATGATTGGTTCACTTATATTCAAGTTCGGATAAATATATAAGATGGATGTGGTTACCCAGAAATTAATTTATACACTATTATTGAACATCAAGGAGATTACATGGTTTTAAATTTAATTCTGGTTACTTATATTGAAGTCGAATTTGTATATATATATATATATAACCTTAGTGATAACCGTTTTGGTTAATCAGTGGGTTTGATTACGATGAACATGTTTTGATTTATAACTTAATACCATTTGTACAAAATTATTACAGAACTAAAAATAGGATATATTACATAATAATCTGGTTCACCCATAAAACAAATGGTTTCTTGACCATAATTAAAGATTATAATAGAAATCAATAAATCGTTGTCCTTGAATGTGCTAAATTAGCACATCTCAAACGGTGCTTTCATTTCTTTCAAATAAAAGTGGGGAAAGGGGAGAAGATAACGGAATATATACCATTAGCATGAAAACATTACATTACATGTATGTTACTGGATTTATCATACTATTTTGTTTAAGGGAGGTGAGAAAAGAAACAAAAATAAAAGAACTTAAAAGAAAAGAAGGGATTTGAAATAGGAATTTACCTCTTGAGACTTCCTCCTTTGAGAACCTCTTAAGGGGAGAGGTTTTGGTCTTTTTATGAGACCAAAGCTTTCTGGACGTGGGGGAGGATGTTGGGAAGGTATTTAGACAGAATTTTGAGAAGTCACAAGGCTTGAAAGGAGTGAATGGAAGGGCGTGTAAGAGGGGGTTTTTATAGTGGAGGAGAGAGGGGATTTCTTAATATAAAACTCATTAATTTATTATTTCCTCTCAAG
Source organism: Viscum album (assembly GCA_963277665.1). NCBI lineage: Eukaryota > Viridiplantae > Streptophyta > Magnoliopsida > Santalales > Viscaceae > Viscum > Viscum album. Next base: position 239,539,107 of record OY728120.1, read on the forward strand.
ACAACCAATAGTGAGTATTCTATGAACAAGAATAGTAATATATGCATGTAAATTTTAACCAATTGGGCTTACATCAGCAAATCATCATCAATGACTCAATTAATCCATTATTTAGCATTTATTGTGAATTATCGGATTTTACTATTCATCAAAAATTCAAGTATTTCAAAAAAATCCCAAAAATTCACCCTGACCATTTTTCAACGTGTAGAATCCAAAAATGAAGTCTATTTTTCAAAAATAATTTTCTAAATATGATTAATTAATTATTTAATTAAATTATTATTTAATTGAAATATATAAACACTTAGAATATTCATCTTCATCTTTAGGGTGTCTAAATTCTTTTATACACTCAAGGGTATGGATACCATTAATAAGAGTCATATTAATATTTATAAGGGTAAGTTACTATTCATAAGGGTATGTTAGGTTACTATTCACCAAAAATTAAGTTAATTCTATCAGACTCTAAATATCATCTTGAACACAACCGTGTATATCATATTTTTAAAATTCAAATCACAGAGCTGGTAAATTTAAGATTAGTGGCTAAGTTATGTATACCTTCTATAATTAACCTTGTTTTGTTCCATAGGGTATCATTGATTCATGAAATATAGGCTACGTAATTAATATAATGTATTTAAGAGAAACATACCATAAAATGTTTGGGGTGCTACATTATTACCCCCTTACAAAAATTTCGTACTCGAAATTCACAAAATATTACCTAAAAAGATTTGGGTATGTCTTTAACATAAGATCCTCAGGATCTCATGTTGCTTCCTCCATCTTATGGTTCCTCTATAGAACCTTTACCAGACGAGTTGTCCAATTTCTCAATACTTGTTCTCTAGTATCAAGAATCTTGATAGGCTCTTCACAATAAGATAGATCTGGCTCAAGTTCTACTTCTTCATAAGTGAGTACATTTGTTGGGTCTGGCTTGTACTTTCTTAACATTGACACATGGAACACATTGTGAACCTTGGAGAGACTTGGTGGTATTTCCAAACAGTAAGTTATGGCTCCAATTCGGTCTAGAATTTCAAAAGGTCTGATGTACCTAGGACTTAACTTTCCCTTCTTACCGAATCGTATGATACCCTTTCATGGAGATGCCTTTAAGAAAACGTGATCTCCTTATTGAAACTCCAAATCCTTCCATCAATTATCTGCATAGCTCTTTTGCCTACTTTGATCTATTTTGACATGGTTCTGGATAATCTTCACCTTTTTCGTTGTTTCTTCAACAAGTTCTGGGCCCACGAGCTTTCTTTCACCAACTTCATCCCAGCAAGTTGGTGTATGGCATCTCCTCCCATATAATACTTCATAGGGTGCCATATGAATACTTGTATGGAAGTTATTGTTGTAGGAAAATTCCACGAGAGGTAAATATTGATCCCACGTTCCTTGAAAATCAAGTGAACAAGACCTAAACATGTCTTCCAATGTTTGAATAGTATGTTCTGATTGTCCATCAGTTTGTGGGTGGTAGGTAGTGCTCAAACGAAGATTAGTATCTAGGGACTTCTAAAGACTTTTCCATAATCTGGATGTAAAACATGGATCACGATCAGAAAAAATTGATAGGGGTACTCCATGAAGTCTCACAACTTCATTAATATATATTCTTACTAGACGTTCAAGTGGTAGATCTTCTCTTATAGCAAGAAAATGTGCTGACTTGGTAAGACGATCAATAATGACCCATATTTCATCATTCCTTCTAGGAGTCTTTGGTAGTCTCATGACAAAGTCTATCATGATATTATCCCATTTCCACTCATGTATGGGAAGAGGTTGCAATAATCCTCTAGGTTTTTGCCTTCCAGCTTTCACTTGTTGACAAACCGTACATCTTGACACAAAATCAGTAATGTCCCTCTTCATGTTGTCCCACCAAAAATGTTCCTTCAAATATCTATACATCTTAGTACTACCAGGGTGTATAGAGAAATTAGAACTATGAGCATCATCCAACAATTTCCTTTTTAGATCAGGTATATCGGGAACACAAAGTCTTTTCCCAAATTTCAAAATTCCATCTTCATTTACGAAGTCACTCAATCTCCCATCATTCATAGCTTTAATCTTCTTTTGAAACTCCTCATCATCAGCTTGAGAACTTTTTATCCTTTCAAGAAAAGATGTTTTGGAAACCATTTGAAAAAGAATTGATGTTTCACCTTCCATGGAAATTCTCATATCCATATTTACTAGATCCATGAAAATAGGATCCCTTTCAACTCTCATCTTATTAAAAACTCCATTATCCTTTCTGATCAAAGAATCTTCCACCTTATTTTCCTTCTCTAATTAGTAGTGCATCATGCAATCATAATCCTTGAGTAGTTCAAGCCATCTTCTTTGCCTCATGTTGAGTTATTTTTGTGAGAAAATATACTTTAAACTCTTGTGATCAGTATAAATCTCACATTTTTCACCATAGAGATAATGTCTCCATATCTTCAAAGAAAATATTACAGTAGGTAACTCAAGATCATGAGTTGGATAATTTTTCTCATGAGTCTTCAACTGTCTTGATGCATAAGCAATAACTTTATCATTTTCATAAGGACGAAACCCATCCCATTCTTTGATACATCGCTGTATATCACAAATCCATCACTTCCAGATGGAAGAGTCAAAATTGGAGCATTGAACAATCTTCTTTTCAATTCTTCAAGGCATTATATACACTCTTTTTTCCACCCAAACTTAACTCCTTTACATGTGAGCTTGGTTAGTGGGTTAGCCAGTCGGGCAAAATTCTGAACGAAACACCGATAGTAACATGCTAAGCCAATAAAACTACGTAACTCGGTTATGTTTGTTGGTGTGGGCCAATCTTGGATTTCATTTGTCTTCACAGGATCAACTAGGATTCCATCCTTAGAGACAATATGGCCTAGAAAAGAAACTGACTGAATCCATAATTCTCACTTGCTAAACTTCCCATATAATTGATTTCTTCTAAGAGTTTCCAGAATAATCCACAAGTGATTCTCATGATCTTCATAGATTTTTGAGTATACCACGATATCATCAATGAACACCACAACAAAGTTATCAAGATATTCCTTGAAAATTCTATTCATTAAGTCCATGAATATAGAGGGTGCATTAGTCAGTCCAAATGGCATCACTGTAAACTCGTAATGCCCATACCTGGTTCGAAATGTTGTCTTAGGAATATCTTCCTTCCTCACGCGCAGCTGATGATATCTGGACTGAAGATCAATCTTTGAAAAGTATTGGGATCCATGGAGTTGATCAAATAAATCATCAATCTGAGGCAGAGGATACTTATTCTTTATTGTAATAGCATTGATTTCCCTATAATCAATGCATAGCCCCATGGATCCATCTTTCTTCTTGACAAATAGGACCGGGGCTCCCCATAGAGAAACACTAGGTCGAATAAATCCTTTTTCACTCAAATACTCTAATTGTTTCTTTAGCTCTACCAATTCCAAAGTGGACATTCTATAGGGAGTCTTTGATATAGGTCTTGTATCAGGAGTTAAATCAATAGAGAACTCAACTTCCCTCTCTGGAGGATTTCCAGGTAAATTCTCTTGAAATAAATTAATGTACTCTTGCACTATGTGCACGTCTTCAATTTGAAGATTTATTTCTTCACCCATAGATATTGGTTTATCTTCCTCTCCAATTATTGCATTTAGTAGAGCTACTGGGGGTGGTTCTTGATAAGAATTAGGTGGTGATGTTTCTACCCTAAAGACAAGGGATTCTACACCATTTTCAAAAATTGTAACTTCCTTATTCTTACAATAAATCTTCACATCATAATTTGACAGCCAATCCATGCTGAGAATTATATCAATTTCAGTCATTGGTATGATGAAAAGGTTAGAAACTAAAGCATGTTTTGGTGACTGGAGGGGGACTAGTCGACATGCCTTTGTTGCAATGATACATCCCCTGGGAGTTTTGACTGACAACTCCTTTATTAAATCAAATTGGACATATCTAATTTTCTTGGAAAACTGAGAATATATAAATGAATGCGATGATCCAGAATCAAATAAGGTGTTGGATAAGTTTGAGGAAACAATTAAAGTACCTGCCACCACATCATTAGGAACTTCGACATCCACAATTGTAATCGTATAAGCTCTCCCTTGCTCTCTTGGCCTTTTCTGAGTCATGTTTACTTGGTGTTTAAGACACTCATTTGCATTGTGTCCCATATCTATGCAATTGTAGAATTGAATATCATTGAATTTTTTATTCCCCTTGCATTCATCGGATCGATGACCCTTTTCACCACAGTTATAGCAGACTTCCATTCTTTTCAAGCATTTCCCGACATGATTCTTTCCACAGTTCTTACATAATGGGAAACTATTCATTCCCTTACTCTTCTTTGGTGCTTCTCCTTTTCCTTTGTTATCAGAGTACCACTTCTTATCTTGGTTTCCTTTGAAAAGATTTGATTTAGAAAATTCCCTCTCTGTTTTGATGGCACTTGATATAATTCCATCATATGATGAAAATGTGTGAGAAGCCAGTTCCCTCTGAATACTTGGCTTAATACCTTCAAAGAAATGATCAATCTTTTCTGATTGGTCACGTATGTAATCTATGGCATACCTGGCTAGCCTTGTAAAAGTAACCTCATACTCTGCAACACTGTCTTCTTCCCTTTGTTTCAAGCTAAGGAATTTCCGCTTCATTTCAGTTCTTTGCTCATGAGGGAAATATTTCTCAAATAATATTTCCCTAAAAGTCCTCCACTCCATATCTTCTATTTCTTCTTCCTCCATGGTGTTCTGAATCAGGGACCACCATTGGTCAGCGTCACCCTTGAGACAATATACTGCCAGCACCACCTTCTCATTTTCATTGCATCTTAATTCCATGAATATCTTTTCAATTGACTTGATCCACTGCTCAGTTACCACTAGATTAGTATTCCCACTAAAAGATGGGGGCTTCTGCTGCATGAAACGATCCAACATAGGTGTGGAATGTTTATTAGTTACAACTTGAGTAAGTTGTCCCAATATAGTCATGATATGATCTGTTCCAACATTGACTGTGTTGACTTGCTCAGTAGGGAGATCCCTACCTTGCCCACGAGTATTGATTCACCTTCTTCCATTAGACACCATTTCTAAATAATGGGATAAACTAGATTAGTTTATGAATATTAAATAGAAAATCACTCAACATAGATTTAAATTCTATGCATAGATAATCTTATAAACATGGTTTCTTTGAGGTAAATTTTACATTAAACTCCTTCATAATGGCTTGTAAAGAAAATATGAATTATCCTAAGCATATCCCCCAGGAGTTTCATAACCAAGAGTGCAGCAAGGCTCGTTGTCGTGTACCATTTCTCGTTTGAGTCTAGCTCAAAGCGGTGTTTTCGGGTTTTACCCCTAGATACATCTGTTTCAGAGCCGCCTCTACCTGCTCATATCCAGACAGGGATGTATTGCTTGAAAGATCCACATAATCTATTCATTACCAAAATACCAGGACGTTCTTGTAATTTTATCCTCAAATTCTACCTTAGGGATTTGTTCCCTACTATATATTTCCTACTCTAGTTTCCAAGTTTCCTACTAAACTTCCTCTGATACCAACTGTAACACCTCGACCCCACTAGGTTGGAGTCGGTGCATTACTTGTGATATTGGCATGGTTTGAAGGAATGAAAATCACAAATGAATGATCATTTTATTAGTCTTGACGAAACTAGATACATATATGTAACTCAAATTACAATGTAAAAGGTTACAAAGTACAATACATAACAAAAACTAAAAACAGCATCCCCAGGAACTCAATAAAATATCTTCTCTTCATCACCTGTTGAAAGTAGACAATGAAAGGGGTGAGCTCAAATTCTCAGTAAGGGTTACAAATAACAGAAGCATGAGTACAATAATAAGTGAATCTTAATCAATCTGACATAATTAGAATGTCATAGTAAATAAATGAACAACTGATGCCATTAATAAACTGAGAATGAAACTACATCCATAGATTTTGTCAGAGTGAAAAACTCATGGATAATAATAATAACTAATAATGAATAAAGATAATTCTTATTAATTGTATGTAATGTATCTGGCACATTAAAACATAATACAATAAAAATGGTTTAGTTCTATGGGTAGAAACCCGTCTGATTTTTGGAAACAAACTCGAAGGGTCTGTCGCCAAACTGTTTTGTCTCATGAGACCTATCGATGCATCGAGGGGCTGTAGTGGGCACCACCCACCTCTACATCCAAGAATTATTTATAAATATATTCAATACAAGATCAATATGTATTTACATTATCCATATAGAATAGAGGATACGGATTCATCAGCATTTCCATAGTCAAAACATCATTCAAAATAAGTACTATATGTAAAAGTGGGGAAAGGGGATAAGATAATGGAATGCATACCATTAGCATGAAAACATTCCAGTACATGTATGTTACTGGATTTATCATACTATTTTGGTTAAGGGAGGTGAGAAAAGAAACAAAAATAAAAGAACTTAAAAGAAAAGAAGGGATTTGAAATAGGAATTTACCTCTTGAGACTTCCTCCTTTGAGAACCTCTTAAGGGGAGAGGTTTTGGTATTTTTATGAGAACAAAGCTTTCTGGACGTGGGGGAGGATGTTAGGAAGGTATTTGGACAGAATTTGGAGAAGGAAAAAGGCTTGAGAGGAGTGAATGGAAGGGGGGTGAGAGGGGGTTTTATAGTGGAGGAGAGAGGGGATTTCTTAATATAAAACTCATTAATTTATTATTTCCTCTCAAGACAACCAATAGTGAGTATTCCATGACCAAGAATAGTAATATATGCATGTGAATTAGAACCAATTGGGCTTACATCAGCATATCATCATCAATGACTCAATTAATCCATTATTTAGCATTTATTGTGAATTATCATATTTTACTATTCATCAAAAATTCAAGTATTTCATAAAAATCCCAAAAATTCACCCTGACCATTTTTTGATGTGTAGAATCCAAAAATGAAGTCCATTTTTCAAAAATAATTTTCTAAATATGATTAATTAATTATTTAATTAAATCATTATTTAATTGAAATATATAAACACTTAGATATTCATCTTCATCTTTAGGGTGTCTAAATTCTTTTATACACTCAAGGGTATGTATACCATTCATAAGAGTCATATTACTATTTATAAGGGTAAGTTAATATTAATAAGGGTAGGTTACTATTCATAAGGTTAGGTTACTATTCACCAAAAATTAAGTTAATTCTATCATACTCTAAATATCATCTTGAACACAACCATGTATATCAGATTTTTAAAATTCAAATCACAGAGCTGGTAAATTTAAGTTTAGTGTCTAAGTTATGTCTACCTCCTATAAGTAACCATGTTTTGTTCCATAAGGGCTCATTTATTCATGAAATATAGTCTACATAATGAATAAAGTGTATTTAATAGAAACATACCATAAAATGTTTGGGGTGCTACAAGACTGAAGAGTAAGGTGTGTGATGGTGACAGACTCTTGGGGTGGCTCGGATAACATTGTTCGGGTGGTAATCTCTATCAACTTCCATTTCTCTTATAGTCGGTCTCGCTCGAGCTTAACATATTCAAGCTCAGCTTTGGAATGGTCAAGAGAGAAGCCCAATGATTCCACCTCCTTTTTGAGCTCTGACAAATGGGCTTCGTATGGGGCACGTCTACGAGATGAGGTCATCGCTTCCTTTGTCTGAGTAAATTGGATTTGTTAAATCCCTATATTTATACTAATCAGGTGATCACTATTCAACAACTATATTAGAAACAGACACAGTTCTTAACATAAAACCAAAGAATTTGACATTTTATATAAACATTTTACATAAAGAGGCATTTAATTAGATCAAGAGGGATTTCCATTAATGAAATTTTGGGTCGTTACAATCTTCCCCCCTTAAAAAATTTCACCCTCAAAATTTTCTTTTCCCATACTAAAACAGATGTGGATAACTGTGCTTCATCATTTCCTCTGATTCCCATGTTGCTTCTTCAAACTTGTGGTTTCTCCACAACACCTTGGCGAGGGGCATTGTCTTATTTCGTAGAAATTTTTCTCTACGATCTAAGATCTTCACCGGTTGCTCCTCATAAGAAAGGTCATCCTCTAACTGTACCACTTATGAAGAGAGTACATGTGAAGGGTATATTATATACTTCCTTAAGAGGGATACATGAAAGACATCATGTACTCTGGCCATGTTAGGTGGAAGTGCTAGTCGATAGGCCACAGCCCCGACACGATCAAGAATCTCGAAGGGGCCAATGTACCTTGGACTTAACTTCCCTTTCTTTCCAAACCTCATGACCTTCTTCCACAGAGATATGCGTAGAAATATAAAGTCTCCAACTTTAAACTCAAGTTCTCATTCACGATTATTTTCATAACTCTTATATCGAATCTAGGCTGCCTTGATATGCTGATGAATGTTTTTCACCTTCTCCAGCATTTCTTCGACCATTTAAGGTCCAAGAAGCTTATGCTAACCAAACTCATCCCAAATTGCTAGTGTTCTACACCTTTTCCCATAAAGGGCTTCATATGGTTCCATTTAGATGCTCGAGTGGAAACTGTTATCATAAGAGAACTCAACCAGAGGAAGATGTTGATCTCACCCTCCTTTAAAGTCCATTGAGCATGCTCTCAACATGTCCTCAAGTGTTTGGATAGTCCTCTCGGATTGGCCATCAGTTTGAGGATGATAAGTTGTACTGAAGTTCAATTTAGTATTCAGAGAATGTTGAAGACTCTTCCAAAACTTAGAGGTAAATCTTAGATCTCTATCAGACATAATAGATAGTTGCACGCCATGCATCCTTACCACTTCCCTGATATATATCTATTCTAGTTGATCCAATGAGAAATCTCCCCGAATAGAAATGAAGTGTGCATCCTTTGTAAGACGATCCACAACAACCCAGATTGCATTTTTGCCTTTGTATGTCTTCGGAAGTCCGGTGACAAAGTCCATGGTGATGTTCTCCCATTTTCATTCTGGTATGGGCAATGGTTGCATCATCCCCTTAGACTTCTGCCTATCTACCTTCACTTGCTGACACACCAAGCACTTTGATGTATATTCAGTGATCATCTTATTTATATTATCCCACCAATAATGCTCTCGGAGATCTCAATACATCTTTGTGTTTCCTGGGTGAATACAGAAATTCAAACTATGTGCATCATCCAAAAGTTCCTTCTTCAGATCCGGACTTGATGGAACACATCGTATTTTCCCAAATCTCACAATTACTTCTTCATTAACATTAAACTCCGAGGATTTCCCTTTTCTGATAGATTCCACTTTTTCTTGAATTCCCACATCATCTTTTTGAGCATCTTGTAACCTTTACAAAAGTGACGGTTGAGCAATCATTTGTGAAAGGATTGATGATGTTCCCTTAATTATGATTCCCATGTCCATATTCATCAAATCTAAGAAGATTGGATCCTTTTCAATTCTCATCAATTATATAATATCTGGGTCCTTTCTACTTAGGGCATCTGCCACCTTGTTCACTTTCCCAAGGTGGTAATAGATTGAGCAGTCATAGTATTTGATCAGCTCTAACCATCTTCGTTGGTGCATGTTCAACTCTTTCTATGTGAATATATACTTGAGGATTTTGTGGTCTATATATATTTCACACTTCTCCCCAAAGAGATAATTCCACCAAATTCTCAAAGTGAAGATCACTGCATCCAACTTTAGGTCATGTGTTATATATTTCTGTTCATGAACTTTCAATTTCCTTGAATCATAGGCAATGACTTTGTCATTTTTCATCAACACACATCCTATTCCCTTCTTTGAGGCATCACTTAATACCACAAAAAGTTCTCCACTTGTGGGTAAAGTGATCACAGGCACAGTGATAAGCCTCCTTTTTAACTTCTTTAAGCTTTCTTCACATTTATCACTCCAAGAAAAATTTAATCCCTTTCGAGTTATCTTGGTAAGAGGGTTGGACAATCGTGAGAAATTTCTCACAAATCATCGATAATATCCAGCTAACCCCAAGAAGATATGGATATCTGTTACTGATGTTGGCCTTGACCACCCCTAAATTTCACTTGTTTTGGAGGGATCCAAAGATATCACATTTATTGTGATGATATGGCCCAAGAATGAGACCTCATTCAACTATAACTCACACTTGTTGTACTTTGCATAGAGCTTCTCCTTCTGCAAGGTCTCTAGTACAGTTCTCAGATGCTCCTCATGATCCTCCTTGGTTTTGGAGTATATCAGAATATCATCTATAAATACTACCAAAAATTTGTCGAGGTAATCTCTAAAGACTCTATTCATCAAGTCCATGAAGATTTATGTAACATTATTGAGTCTGAAAGGAATTACTATGAATTCATAGTGCTTGTATCTTATACGAAAACAGTCTTGGGGATATCTTCCTTCTTCACCCTTACTTGATAATATCCTGACTGAAAATCCACCTTGGAGAAGTATTGTGCTCCACGTAGCTGATTGAAAAAGTCATCAATTCGTGGGAGAGGATACTTGTTCTTTATTGTGATTTTGTTAAGCTCACGATAATCGATGAAAAGTCACATTGACCCATCCTTCTTCTTGACAAATAGGACCGGTTCACCCCATTGTGAAGCACTTGGGCATATAAACCCTTTATCCAGATTCTCCTGTAGTTTCTTCTTTAGCTCCTCAAGCTCCAGAATAGTCATTCTATATGGATTCTTGGATATTGGCAATTCCCCAGGTATAAGATCAATTGAGAATTCAACATCTCTTATAGGAGGAAGACCAAACAATTACTTAGGATACACTTCAGCGAATTCCCTCACAATAGGCATGTCTTCAAGGATAGTTGTCTCCTTATACTCAATCATCTAAGCTAGATATGCGTTCTCATAGGGTAGTAATATCCATTCTTGAGATGATGGAGCTAAGGAAGATTCATCTTCCTCCTTTCACTTGTAAATAATCAGGGGTCGATTCTCTACATGGAGAGAGATTTCCCTCTCATGAAATTTTATGTTGGCTCTATATAAGGAAAGCCAATCCATGCCAAGAATTGCATCAAATTCCACCATAGGGAGTATGAAGAGGTTCACCAGGAAGTTTAATACATAGATTATGACAGGGGAGGAGTTATATTCATGGGATGCAATGATTTACTCATTTTCCGTACTCACTGACATCTTCACTTCCATGATTTGTGGTGGTGCTGGGATTATTCTACTAAACTTTGGAGATATAAAATAATTCATAGAACCTGAATCAAAAATTATGTTCGCTATTCTTGAATGAATAACTAGCGTACCTATCACCACTTCATTGTAGGGGTTCACTTCAGTAGTAGTGATGGAAAAATCTCACTCTTGTTACCTTGGAGGTTGTTGGTTGCCTCCAAAAACCCTTGTCTTAGGGAACTGATTTGAAAGATTCTCTGGTTCATTATAGTTGTAGCAATGAACCACGCGTTGAGGTTCAAACGGAGTGTTCCTCTCCTCTTTCGTAGCCGCAGGTCTTTCTTGTCGACAGTTAACAGCTAGGTGCCCTTCTTTTCCACACCTAAAGCATTTCCTCATCCCCTTCAAGCAATTCCAGGGTGCTTCTTTCCACACCTTTGGCAAGTGGGGTGCTGAATCTTCTTAGCACCATTGGATTTATCCATCAGACCACCAGAATTGAAGTCCACCTTACGCTTATTATCCTCATGATACCCCTGAGATTATTCGATCTCCATTTCAACCTTGAGGGCACATCGAACAATTTTCTCATAGCTGTCGAAGTCACGGAACGACAGTACTTTCTGGAGGCTAGGTTTCAGCCCACCAAAGAAGCGGTCAACCTTGCATTCGAGGGTAACGACAAAGCCAGAAGTGTATCGTGCAAGCCTTGTGAAGTTTTCCTCGTACGCTCCAACAGATTCATCGTCTTTTTCCTTAAGGTAAAGGAATTATCTTTCCATCTTAAGCCAGAGGGTGAACGATTAATATTTATCGAAAAACATCTTCCGTAAATCCTTCCATTCCAATGCCTCGATCTCCTCCTCAGGATTCGTATTTTTGATTAATGCCCACCATTGATCATCTTCACCCTCCATACAATAAATATCCAAGAGAACCTTATCTTGTTCAGAACATTGAAGGATGGACAAGATCTTTTCAATGGAGTTGATCTGTTATTTAGCGATTGAGGGATCATATGATCCATTAAAAGTAGGAGGAATTTGTCTCATGAAGCTCTCGATAGTGACTTGTTCTTTTTTAGTGGGGGTTGAACATTCTTCTTGAACCATGTTTCTATTCAAATCTTGAGTTATTTGAGAGAGAAGAGTGACAAAGTTTGCGATTCTTGCTCCCATTGGATTAGGAATCTCATTAGTACAATCGTCACATTGATCTTCACATCGGTTGTTAGCCCGAGTCCTCCTATTACCGTCCATTTTCTGGAATAAAAGGAAAGTTAGGGGTAACACATAAAGGGTAATACAAGGAAAAAAATGATGACTTATAAATAAATTTTATTTCCTTAACATATGAATCTATTTGCTTCAGTATATGTTATCCATGATCTACTTTTTAACATATATTCTTAGGGAATTTTTTTGTAAATTAATAATGGTTCATACTAAGCTTGTGAATTTACCAAAGCATATCCCCTGGGAGTGTCGTAACCAAGAGTGAAGCAAGGCCCATTATCGTGCACCAGTTTCCATTCGAGTCTAGCTCAAAACAGTTTTTTCGGGTTTTACCCCTAGGATATATCTATGTCAGAGCCGTCTCTACCTGCTCGTATCCAGATAGGGATGTATTTTCTTGATAAACCACTTACTCAATACTCACCAAAACTTAGGATTGTTTTTATTATACTTAGTCTTGTCTCTAAGGCTTCACTAGTGTTTTCTAATCCTAATCCCAAAATAACTAAACCTATCATCTGATACCAGCTATAACAAACCTGCTTTTTATTTCACAATTAAACATAATTTATTACATAAACATCACTGGATACAATATAGAATATCGAGAGGTCTAGTGTCTTTGGGGCTTTGGATTATTACATAACAACTTAAAACATGAAATAAAATATCATTATTGAAAAATTCCTTTACATGACCACTACATTCCCTCATACTTAGCATTGCATGGGATAACCTGAGGACATGCATAAGAAAAGGGTGAGCTATAAAGCCTAGTAAGGGAATAATAATGGAATAACATGAGGAATACAATACATGTTAGACAATAGGAATATTAATTGTAAGAACCCAGGTTTTGGGACTCTAAGACTTTGAAAAAAAATCTTGATGTCATTCCAGAGTAGGGCGTTCAGACGGCGTGCAATTCTGAGGCCCGGTGTGCCCGAAATTAATTATATAAAAATCTTAAGTGTTTTTATATTACACACGTGTGGTTAACTAAATAAAATGTGATATCTCTTATATGTTTGGTTGGATTGGAAATCTAAGACCATGGTTGGGTCTGGAATGTGGTTTTTACCCTAGGTGCAACATAAAATGAGTCGGCGCGGGACGTTCGGACCCCTCGCTTGTTGGCGGTGTGTTAAATAGATAATTAAATTATCAAATTACTCATTTAATAGCTCAAACCTGAATAAATCCTAAATGGTTGCTTGGATAGGAAAACTGAGGGCATCGTTGAGTCCGGAGTGTGCCGTTTACCCTAGGCGGGGTGTAAAAGTTGCGGGCGCGGGCCTGCTGTGAGAGATGTCACCAAGGGGAAAAATCGTCATTTTGAAATAATGACTGAGTGATTTTTATCACTGATGATCTTTTCGAATAACTTTAGAACGAAGCCTCGGAATGAAAGTCTGAGACTTCTGTTGAGTTCAAAATGAGGTGTTTTACCTAAGAGTGATATAAAATAGGTGGGCGCGAAGGTTTCAGAATCCGCACCCGTTGAGAGAGTTTAAGTGAATTTTTTTTGTAAATTCACTTAAGTGTTGGGAGGGGACAACCCATTTTCTCTCTCATCTCTCTACCTCTCTATCTCTCTCATCTGTCCGGTGTTCTTCATCGTTCTCCGTCGGATCAGGGTGTAGTCTTCACCAAAACTTTGGCGAATCAAGGCAGGAGCCTTGCGGATGCATCGCCTACGACATGCATCAATTCGAGGTAGGATTTATTTTACTTTTAAGTTCCAAATCAAGTTTTTAAATTAAATATCCTTCGTTGTTCATTTGTTTCATCATTTTAATTATCGTCATCGATGGCTGAACGAACACGACCATCGATCTATGTTTGGAACCCCGTTCTTGGTTTCGTTCTTCGCAAACACCCGCTATAATTTTTGGATGCGTCAACCAACTGTCGAATCACCGATAAAAGGTAGGAACTATGAAGTTCTCATCACAGGGATCGCAAAAACATCCTCGGATCTGGAATCAGGTGTCCGATCGAGTCGCGGTGATCCATTGAAGGAACCACCGGGTCACCACCGGCAGGAGCAGCTGGCGGCTGCGCGCGACGGCCGCGGTGTGTCGCGCAACGGAGCGTCGTCAGGTGTGTGGTGGCATCGGGTGTAGGCGATGCGGTTGATCCGAAGGGGTTCGGGCAGAGAGGAGGCTCGCAGCTGGTGCGCAGAGTTTGGAGGGCTCGAGTGCGGCAGTGCGTTCGGTGAAGGGGGTGACCATGTGGGCGGCGGCGGCGCAACGGAACAGGGAGCCGGAGGCGTGGGGTTGCTGCGGCGTGCCACGGCGTCAGCGGTGAGCAGGAGGACCAGGCGAAGCCAGACGTCGCGGTCGAAGAGGGAAGCTGGAGAGGAGCTGGCGAGGAGCTGGCACGGGCGACGCCTTCGGGTTGTCGCGGTCGGGAAGAGCCTCGAGGTCAGGGCCTCGGGGAGGGGGGAGCAGCAACAAGGACCCGCACTTTGCGGGTCCTGCTGGGCAGCGTAGAACAAAGACCGGCCAGCTGGCTGGTCTTTTTGAAGAATCCGGACCCTAGGGGTCCAGCAGTTTCCAGGTGGGCCGCGACGAGTTGGGCCAGACCCATGGCTGGGCCGCGGGCCAGTGGTCTGGACTGGCCCATTCTGGGCCCCTTGTGTTCAAGGGGCCGTATCTTCTAAACGGAACGTCCGATTGATGCATCGTATGCGGCGACAAGTCCGTGTTAGTGAGACTGACTTTTTTGAAGTGGTTTTCGGGGTTTTTGGGTCTTGCACCCGAAGATGGGTGACCCGAGGAGCTTTAATTTAATAATAATAAATTATTATTAAAGCTTGCGACGGGCATGTTTCGCGAGCCGAACGTCCATTTGATGTGCTATCAGAGGCGCGGTGGCCCTGGAGTTGAGCCGGTCCTTCCAAGGTTGGTTCGGAACCCTTGTGGTTTGGTTTCGTTTCTCAGAGGATTGAACGCTTAACGCGAATAATTAATTAATTAATTAATCTTACATCGTACCTAACTCCTGATTAGGATGTCTGATTGATGCGCCATCAGTAACAGCGTGACCCCAGTCCTCATGCGGACTTTTTGATATGCTTTTCGAAGCGTTCGGGTTGGAGACAAGGTGTGGGCCCCTCAGGGCCTAGTTCGCACGCTTTACGGTGAAATGCCACCTTTTTACTTGTCATCCGTTTAGGGTGTTTGAGTACTCGTTTTTTAGTGTTTTTTCGATGGGATTGCAACGGCGAAATCCGCCCGCCTAAATTTGGGCCCAAGGCATGGGCCCCATGAGGCGACTTTCGGACGTATGCTGCGATTTTACGACTTATGCTACATAAGTCCATTCAGGGCAAATGAATAGCCTATCCTGCATGGTTAATCTGCAAGGAACGCAATGGTATGATCTACGTGACGTGGTTTGGGGTCGAGGTGTGGGCCCCACAAGGCCCCGCTTGCATGTGACACGGGGTGGTGCATCTTCTACATCTAAAGTATGTTTTAGGTGATGTTAGCAGCGTTGTGAACCTGGAGTCAAGACGAAGTTGACCAGGGTGGTTTCAGACGTTGAAGCTAGATTTGAGGCACGGGCCCCATGGGTCGTCTTTTGAGCTGTGTGCAGTGTACTGCGACTTTTTCATTTGGTGTCCGTTTGGGGCTTATGAATAGTCGTTTTGGTGTGTTTTTCCGAGTGCATCGCAATGGCGCAGTTCGACCGACCTCTTTCTGGACCGAGTTACGGGCCCCACCTAACGTTGTATGGGCATAAAGCGGGGTTGAATGACTTTTCCACCGGGAGCCCGTTTCCAGCAAGTAAGTTGTTTATCTCACGTGTTTCTCCGTGAGGATTACAATGGTGTAATCTGTTTGGGTGAGCGGAGCCTCTTTTGAGATATTATTAAATGTGAAAATATGAAAGGGTGTTGGTCGGAGGTTCCTTCGACGCACTCCGAACCTACACACAGTAGCGGTGCTAGTGACACCCAGTGATGGCACGAGTAGTGTGGAGTTATGGGACCAGTTCCAGGATTACCCTCCAGTGAGGCTGAGTAGTGGGTTACCTGTTGACTTTAGGGTTTACCCTCCAGCGGGGCTGGGCAGTGGGTTACCTAACTACCTTTAGGGTTTAACCTCTAGCAGGGCTAGGTAGTGGGTTACCTAACAATCTCTTGTGGTTTACCCTCCAGTGGGGCTGGGTAGTGGGTTACCTGACTACCTTTAGGGTTTACCCTCCAGCGGGGCTGGGCAGTGGGTTACCTGACAATCTCTTTTGGTTTACCCTCCAGTGGGGCTGAGTAGTCGGTTACCTGACTACCTTTTGTGTTTTACTCTCCAACGGGGCTGGGTAGTGGGTTACTTGACAATCTCTTTTGGTTTACCCTCCCGCGGGGCTGGTCAGTGGGTTCCCTGGCAACCTCTTGTGGTTTACCCTCCAGTGGGGCTAGGCAGTGGGTTACCCGATGACTTATTTCAGACTCGGTCCTTTCTATGAGGATAGTCAGTGACTTTTCTCCGTGTTTATTGGAGCGGGACCCTTGGTTGTATGGTTCAGTGATGAGGCAGCTGTGGCATGCGGGATTATTGGGCATCAGTGACGGCTACCCATAGAACTGTTGGAAATTTATCTTGGGTTGAGCTTAG
This sequence comes from Viscum album, assembly GCA_963277665.1. Classification (NCBI taxonomy): domain Eukaryota; kingdom Viridiplantae; phylum Streptophyta; class Magnoliopsida; order Santalales; family Viscaceae; genus Viscum; species Viscum album. Next base: position 239,556,185 of record OY728120.1, read on the forward strand.
AGATAGAGATCCCCTTACACACTCGTTCGGGTTTCTTGTTGAGAATATATATATACACCCTACTTTTTTTCTCACTCCTTGGGTTCGGTTACTCTCCTTCTTGTAAGGGAGAAGATGCACAGGGTATGCCACGTGCTTTCCGTGTCTAGATCCTCTTGGATCAGGCAAGTCTACTTCCTTCCTTTTATTGGGTTGAGTTATACTCTCACTATTGTACTCTTACAATGTTCTTTGTTTTGTCCACTACTCACCATTTTAGTACGTCTTTTTTTGCTCCCTCGAGCTTTCGGGGCATCCTACTGAGTATCTTTATACTCACCCCTTCTTGGGCTTTGCCCTCATTTAGTGTGCCCTTGCAGACGATGGACAAGTTGATCAAGACTACGGAGGAGCGTAGAGGACACAAGAGTTGGGGCTGCGTTCAGTGGTCATAGGGGGATTTATGGGTGTGAGACTCACCAGCGGTTTACTTTCATTTTACATGTTGCTGGGTTGTGGCACCTTTCTAGTTGGGTGCGTGTTTTTCCCCTTTTACTATTCAGTTTACTTGTCAGTCTACTTTTTTAGAACTTTTCTTGTACTGGTTAGAGGTCGATGCATGTATGTTGGTTTCCCTTTTTGGTAGCAATGTTGTATCTTTCTTTCCTTTCTCTGCACTTTTGCATTGATTTAGCTGTGTGTGATTGTACAGTTTCTTAGGCAAAGGTCTCCCCTAGTTTTTTGTGCCTTCAGAGCTAGTCGCCATCCCCTGGCCTATGGAGGTGGGATTGGGTTAGTTGCATCTCGAGCCCCAATATGGGTTGGGTCGTGACAAAGTGGAATCAGAGGTGGTTCGTTCCTTGGGGCGTTGTTTGGACGTCCCTAAAAAGTAATTGGTTGAGTTTTGGGGCAATTGTGTCAACGTGACTCGAGAGCGGATCTCAAGCCAGGGAGTGCAGTGATGGTGTGGCAGTTGATGTATCCATTCACCGAGACCCTGATAACCCGCTTGTCGACTCATCACACTGAGACACTTATTGTAGGGAATTTGGTTCATGCATCATATAGGATTGAGTCTTTGACTGTCCTTCTTGAGTTATCTCCCCATCGTTGTTGATATATATATGTTCATTTGACTGCGGTACTCCTTGATCAGATTCAGGATGTCTCCGCGATGATAGCCAGCCAGGATACTAGCTCTAGTTCGTGACGATGATTCCGTGAGAGACGAGGCCTCAGTTCGAGATCCATCATACAATTACCCTTTCTCTAAGAGGACAGGCAGTAGCACCTCCACCTATAGAGTAGTAGATAGTACCAGTAGTGAGGGCCGATGAAGACTGCGGGTTGGGCACGCTATGTGAGTTCCAGCGTTAGAGACCATTGAGGTTCCACAGTGAGCCATACCCTCAGACGGTAAAGTGTTCGCTAGGGTCGGTGGTCCGCCTCTTCAGGCTTGTTCAGACACTGACATGTTAGATGGTGGCTTTGACCACCAGTCTTTTTCCACCACGTAGTTTGGCATGGTAGAGCCAAGGTTACTCGGATACACGATGAGTCGGTACTCTCGTGGGATGACTTCTAGCTGCTGTTTCGTGAGGAGTACTACCCCTCCTACTTATGCTTTTTTTACGGTTTCAGGAGCCGCTGGAGCTTCAGCAGGGAGTGATGGCAGTGGCTGGGTATACGATTGGGTTCACAGACCTTACTCGTTACTCTTTGGACGTGGTCCATGATGGCAACTTCTGAGAACATAAGTTTGAGCGAGGTATCTGTAGAGGAGATTTGTGCCAGCGTAGTGCCCTTGTGCATCCTCACCCATCTCGGGGTGCTAGAGCAGGCACTGGTGATAGAGAAATTTTTGTCTGACGGACGTCGATTGGCAGGGCCTCGACGCCGAAGGTCTCCCCTTGATGAGAATCATCCACATGGTTGGGGACAACTTAGAGCACTGAGATATCCCAGTGGGGACTAGTGTTATGATTTTTATGTGTGAGGTCACGTGTCGAGAGACTATCCGACCAAATGTGCTGAGTCTTCTAGATTATTGGTAGATGAACCACCATGACAAAGGCAGTGTCGTGATCAGAGAACCCCCAGGTGAGGACAAGGTGGTCCCCAGGGAGGCGGTGTTGGTAGAAAAGCAGGAAGAACTGTGGTTGGTGGATGACATTTTGAGGTCCTTCCACCACCAATAGGCAGCCCATGTCAGGCTCAGGGAACTTACGGATGGGGTCGCGGGAGGTTGTGTGCTATTGATGTTTACAATCCTGCAGCACAAGAGATGATAAGAGGTACACTCTATGTCTTTTCTACTTTTATCATTAGAACTTGTTAGACACTACATGAGGCACTATTTTCGTCTAGCTCCTTGTTCGAGGGGTTACCAAGGGTGACGCAGGGCGTCAGTGTAACCCTATGTCGGTGTTGACCGACGTAGTTTTGAGTGCATGGGAAAGAGGGGTTATTCCCCCACTGAGACGTGTTTTTTGTGATGTGATCAAAACCATGAGGGAGAGTCAGTGCCACCCAAATAATATAGTGTTTAGGTGGGGTGGATGAGTCCCTCTTACATGTGCATTCATGGCAGGGTTGTGTAGTGGAGTGTCAGAGCAGGTTCTGGATTTGCCAGTGGGGCTTTTCTACTTGACCTCCCTTTGCTTGAGGTTCCATTAGTGAGTTTGGAAGAGTGACTTTTTTGGGGATTACTCTCCTTCCAAGAGGGGCAAAGACACATGGGGTATGCCACATGATTTCCGTGTCTAGCCTCTGGTGGTTGGATGAGTTTCTCACCTACCCTTTTCGTTGGTACCTTGCGTGCTCGACGTCAATCTTGATATCATTATCAAGTAAAGGTCGAGGTTATGGAGACCCCATAAACAGAGCTATGTGTTTCACTATGTGGTGATGGTGGTGGTCCTTGCACTGAGAATGTGGAGACGTTATCTTCTGGGAGAGCGCTTTGTGGTTTACTCAGACCACTAGTTTCTTAGGTGCGTCCCCACCCAGAGAGACTTTAACTTGAGATGACGGTTCTGACTCCTTCGCTTGTTGAGCTTATAAGAGAGTCTCGGTTGTGATGGACCGACTGTGGAAACTTGTGTGACCAGATACCCTTGGGTGTTTCACCAGATGGGTATTCTGAAGGAGGGAATCATGAGACCATGTTCCAGGAACAAATCATGATTTCGGTCATGACGTGGTAAGTAGAGGTTTGTCTAGCGAAGTCCCTCGAGTTTCTTTGGGCTATTTAGGAATTGTGTAAGAGGTTGAGAGGTTGCCTACTGTCTTGCCCAACCCTCCCAATAGTAGGAGTGGGCGCACGATGTCTTCCATGTGTCACATCTGATGAGGTGCGTGTGTATTCCTACGCATTTCCTCGAGAGTAGTAGACCTTATAAGTATGAACCATCTCTTTGGTTCGCATAATTTTCCAACTTGGAGTTGTGAAAGTTTTCTTGGGTGCGGGAGAGCTAGGTGTGAGCTCTGTATCCTGAGTTGTTTTTTTTATAGTTTTGATTTTTGAGGATGAAAATATTAAAGGAGGGAATGATGTAAGAACCCAGTTTTTGGGACTCTGAGACTTTGAAAAAAAATCTTGATGTTATTCCAGAGCAGGGCGTTCAGACGGCGTGCAATTCTGAGGCCCGGTGTGCCCAGAATTAATTATATAAAAATCTTAAGTGTTTTTATATTACACACGCGTGGTTAACTAAAGAAAATTTTATATCTCTTATAAGGTTTGTCGGATTGGAAATCCGAGACCACAGTTGGGTCCGGAACGCGGTTTTTACCCTAGGCGCGACATAAAATGAGTCGGCACGGGATGTTCGGACCCCTCGCTCATTGGCGGTGTGTTAAATGGATAATTAAATTATCAAATTACTCATTTAATATATCAAACCTGAATAAATACTAAATGGTTTCTCAGATGGAAAAACTGAGGGCATCGTTGAGTCCGGAGCGTGCCGTTTACCCTAGGTAGGGTGTAAAAGTCACGGGTGCAGGCCTGCAGTGAGAGATGTCACCCAAGGGAAAAATCATCATTTTGAAAAATTGACTGAGTGATTTTTATCACTGACGATCTTTTCGAATAACTTTCGAACGAAGCCTCAGAATGGAAGTCTGAGACTTCCGTTGAGTTTGAAATGAGGTGTTTTTCCTAGGCGTGATATAAAATAGGCGGGCACGGAGGTTTCAGAATCTGCGGCCGTTGAGAGAGTTTCAATGAATTTTTTTTATAAATTCGCTTAAGTGTTGGGAGGGGACAACCCATTTTCTCTCTCCTCCCTCTCCCTATCTCTCTCTCATTCATCCAGTGTTCTTCATCGTTCTTCATTGGATCAGGGTTCAGTCTTCGTCAAAACTTCGGTGAATCAAGGCAGGAGCCTCGCGGACGCATCGCCTATGACGCGCATCGATTCGAGGTAGGATTTTTTTACTTTTAAGTTCCAAATAAAAATTTTAAATTAAATATCCTTTGTTGTTCATTTGTTTCATCATTTTAATTATCATCATCGATGGCTGCAGGAACATGGCCATCGATCTATGTTTGGAACCCCGTTCTTGGTTTTGTTCTTCGCGAACACCCGCTATAATTTTCGGATGCTTCAACCGACTGTCGAATCACCGATCAAAGGTAGGCGCTGTGAAGGTCTCATCACAGGGATCGCAAAAATGTCCTCGGATCTGGAATCGGGTGTTCGATCGAGTCGTGGTGATCCACTGAAGGAACCACCGGGGCACCACCGGCAAGAGCGGTCGGCGGCTGCGTGTAGCGGCCGCGGTGTGTCGCGCGGTGGAGCTTCGTTGGGTGTGTGGCGTCGTCGGGTGTAGGTGGTGCGGTCGATCTAGAGGGGTTCAGGTGTAGAGGAGGCTCGCAGCCAATGCGCGGCATTCGGCAAGCTCGAGTGCGGCAGTGTGTTCGGCGAAGGGGGTGGTCGTGTCTACGGCGGTGTCGCAGCGGAATAGGGAGTCGGCGGCGTGGGGTTGTCGCGGCGTGCCGCGACGTCGGCGGCGAGCAGGAGGACCAGGCGAAGCCGGCCATCGCGGTCAAAGGGGGAAGTCGGTGAGGAGCCAGCGCGGGCGACGCCTTCGGGCTGTCGTGGTCGGGAAGAGCCCTGAGGTCAGCGCCTCAGGGAGGGGGAGCAGCAACAAGGACCCACACTTTGCGGGTCCTGTTGGGCGACGTGGAACGAAGACCGGCCAGTTGGCCGGTCTATTTGAAGAAGCCGGACCTGAGGGGTCCGGCGGTTTCTGGGTGGGTCGTGGCCAGCGGGCCGCGGCGAGCTGGGCCGCGGGCCGGCAGTCTAGTCCGAGTCGGCCGATCTGGACTGGCCCGTTCTGGGCCCCTTGTGTTCAAGGGGTCGTATCTTCTAAACGACGCGTCTGATTGACGCGCCGTCTGCAGCGGCATGTTCGTGTTAGTGAGATGAACTTTTTGAAGTAGTTTTCGCGGTTTTTGGGTCTTGCGCCCAAATAGGAGTGACCCAAGGAGCTTTAATTTGATAATAATAATTTATTATTAAAGCTTGAGACGAACGTGCTTCGCGAGCCGGACGTCCGTTTGACGTGTCGTCAGAGGCACGGTGGCCCTGGAGTTGAGTCGGTCCTTCCAAGGTTGGTTCGAAACCCTTGAGGTTTGGTTTCGTTGCTCGGAGGCACGAACGCTTAACGCGAATAATTAATTAATTAATCTTGCGTCAGACCTAACTCCTGCTTAGGATGTCCGATTGACGCGCCTTCAGTGGCAGCGTGACCCTAGTCCTCGTGCAGACTTTTTGAGATGTTTTCCAAAGCCTTCGGGTTAGAGACAAGGTGTAGGCCCCTCAGGGCCTAGTTCGCACGCTTTACGATGAAACACCACTTTTTCACCTGTCATCCATTTGGGGTGTTTGAGTACCCATTTCTGGGTGTTTTTCCAAGGGGATTGCAACGACGAAAACCGCCCGCCTAAATTCGGGCCCGAGGCGTGGGCCCCATGAGGCGGATTTCGGACGTATGCTACGATTTTACAACTTATGCTACATAAGTCCGTTCAGGACAAATGAATAGCCTATCCCGTGTGGTTAATCTGCAAGGAACGCAATGGTACGATCTGTGTGATGTGGTTCGGGGTCGAGGTGTGGGCCCTAGAGGGCCCCGCTTGCATGTGACGCGGGGTGGTGCAACTTCTACATCCGAAGTCCGTTTTAGGTGTCGTCTGCGGCATTGTGTGCAGCGTACTGCAACTTTTTCATTATGCGTCCGTTTGGGGTGTATGAATAGTCGTTTTTGCGTGTTTTTCTGAGAGCATCGCAATGGAACATTTTGCCCGACCTCTTTCAGGACCGAGATTCGGGGCCCACGTGACGTTGTATGGGCATAAATCGGGGTTGAATGAATTTTCCACCGGGAGCCCGTTTCCAGCGAGTAAGTAGTCTATCTCGTGTGTTTCTCCACGAGGATTACAATGGTGTAATCTGTTTGGGAGAGAAAAGCCTCATTTGAGATCTTATTAAATGTGGAAATATGAAAGGGTGTTGGTTGGAGGTTCCTTTGACGCACTCCGAACCTACACACGGTAGCGGTGCTAGTGACACTGAGTGATGGCACAGGCAGTGCAGAGTTATGGGACCAATTCCGGGATTACCCTCCAGCGAGGCTGGGTAGTGGGTTACCCATTGACTTTAGGGTTTACCCTCTAGCGGAGTTGGGCAGTGGGTTACCTGACAATCTCTTATAGTTTACCCTCCAGTGGGGCTGGGCAGTGGGTTACCTGACTACCTTTAGGGTTTACCCTCGAGTGGGGCAGGGCAGTGGGTTACTTGAATACCTTTAGGTTTTACCCTCTAGTGGGGTTGGAAAGTGGGTTACCTGACAATCTCTTGTGGTTTACCCTCCAGCAGGGTTGGGCAGTGGTTTACCTAACTACCTTTAGGGTTTACCCTCCAGCGGGGCTGGACAGTGGGTTACCTGACAATCTCTTGTGGTTTACCCTCCAGCGGGGCTGGGCAGTGGGTTAACTGACTACCTTTTGTGGTTTACCCTCCAGCGGAGCTGGGCAGTGGGTTACCTGACAATCTCTTGTGGTTTACTATCCAGCGGGGCTGGGCAGTGGGTTACCTGGTGATCTCTTGTGGTTTACCCTCCAGCGGGGCTGGGCAGTGGGTTACTCGATGACTTATTTCAGACTCGGTCCTTTATATGAGGCTAGTCAGTGACTTTTCTCCGTGTTTACCGGAGCATGACCCTTGGTTATACGGTTCAGTGATGAGGTAGCTCTGGCGTGTAGGATTGTTGGGCATCAGTGATGGCTACCCATAGAACTGTTAGCAATTTCTCATGGGATGAGCTTGGAGATAGAGATCCCCTTACACACTCATTCGGGTTTCTTGTTGAGCATATATATATACACCCTACTTTTGTTCCCACTCCTTGGGTTCGGTTACTCTCCTTCTAGGAGGAGCGAAGACGAGCAGGGTATGCCACATGCTTTCCATGTCTAGCTCCTCTTGGATCGGGTGAGTCTACTTCCTTCCTTTTGTTGGGTTGAGCTGTACTCTCACTATTGTACTCTTACACTGTTCTTTGTTCTTTCCACTGCTCACCATTTTAGTACCTCCTTTTTTTCTCCCTCGAGCTTTCGGGGCATCCTACTGAGTATCTTTATACTCACCCCTGCTTGGGCTTTGCCCGCATTTGGTGTGCCCTTGCAGATGACGGACAGGTCGGTCAAGACTACGGAGGAGCGTAGAGGACATAGGAGTTGGGGCTGTGTTCAGTGGTCGTAGGTGGATTTCTGGGTTTGAGACTCACCAGTGGTTTACTTTAGTTTTACATGTTGCTGGGTTGTGGCACCTTTCTGGTTGGGTGCATGTTTTTCCCCTTTTACTGTTCAGTTTACTTGTCAGTCTACTTTTCAGCACTTTTCTTGTACTGGTTATAGGTCGATGCATGTATGTTGGTTTACCTTTTTGGTAGCAATGTTGTATATTGCTTTCCTTTCTCTACACTTTTGCATTGAGTTGGCTGCGTGTGAGTGTATGGTTTCTTAGGCAAAGTCCTCCCCTAGTTTGTTGTGCCTTCGATGCTAGTCGCCAGCCCCTAGCTTATGGAGGCGGGCTTGGGGTAGTTGCGGCTCGAGCCCTGATACGGGTCGGTTCGTGACATCGATAGAGCATAATAGAAGCATAAATCTAAAGGCATGATAAACCATGATAATCATAACATGGAAATATGGAAACAACACTTAACATGGAATTAGCATGAGCCAAGGCTCATTGCACATGGAGCATGAGTAAATCCTCATTGCACATGAAGCACAAGTAAAACCTCGATGCACTAGAATTAGAATGAGTAAACACCCATTGCACATGACGTATCATGATACTATACTTTACCCAATGCATTGGAGCGCTATAAGGGTGCACCCTTCTTAAACATTTCATTTCATGCATAAGTGTGCCACATGAATCATATAACATGGATTCAAAAAACATAATCATTTATTCCATGATAAAGGAATGTGGAATTCATACATGAAATTTTATAATCAATAAGTAAATGTGCATAAAGGTGAATACTCTTGATAGAGAAATGGGCATGGTATTCACTACACAATGACATTGGCTTGCAAAATCAGTGCAATTTCGGCAGCGTAACGACGTGACGTAAGAATTTATAAAAAAATAGTTGATGAGAGAGAAAGGGGTGTCTCATCATATGTATATGAAATGGAAAGTAAGGGGGTCATATAGATACATGTCCCAAAAATTGTAATGGAATTTAGAGTCATGATACAAAAGAGTTGCTTGAATGTAAAAGAGGAGAGAGAAATTTCTTTCGGAATTTCGGCATAGTAACGGGTGTACATGGGAGGCATTTAATGAGAGAGAAAGGGGTCTCCCATCATTCAAACATAAAGAGGGTAGTATGAGGGTGGTGTGAATCCATACCCCAACATTTATAATTGAAATTAAAAGGGCATAACAACATTAAGAAAAATGGACAAAAATGAGAAAGGAAGAAAAAACTCTTACTTGGAAGTGTGCTTCCAAAGGCTTGAGAGAGGCTTGAGAGATGCTTCTTGGGAGCTTAGGGAACCTTAGGAGGATTCTAGAGAGAGGAGGACAAAGGTTGGACGAACTCCAAAGGATTTGAGTGAGGAGGAAGTGGAGCTTGGGTGGGTTTATATAGGAAATGTGAGGGAATTCTTTATTATTTAGGTTAGTGACACCTCACATTAAACTAATCCAAACCACAAACTAGCCCCTGGTTTTCGTCCATGATTTTTGGCAAAGGGAAGTGGAAAACAATATTTTATAAGGTCAAATTCCGAACTTCTTAAAATAATGGGGTTGCTTATGTGGAGGTGAGTCACACTCACAAGGAAAACAATTTAAAAAGACAAGATGTTTAATAAGTCTTGAAGGGTCCATTAATGCTTTGTAAAATAAGTCAAACAAAACAAAAACCACATTATTTTAATGGTTAAACATATATTGGCTGAACATAAGATTTATAGTATTTTATTACATCACTATTGGGTCATTATGATGTCATAAAACACATTATATATTTAAACAGTATTAAATTTTTAACCAAAAATTTGACTGTCTCAGAAAATTATGAAAAATTCACCATTGGATAATTTCGACGTCCTCATTCCAGAAATAATATTTATTTTATCTAAATAATTTTCTAAATATGTTAATTTTTACTTTTAAAATAAAAACCGACATTTATCGAAAATTCATGGGTTTTTGACAAAAATGGCTTTCAAACCTTAATAAAAATTACAATTGCATTCATAAAATTATACGATCATTTATATTTGATAAAAATTAATTTAATAACAATAATAATATTTTATTAAAATATTATTTAATTCAAAAATCCATTAATTCATCAAAATATATTTCTTAGTTGAACATTAACTAAAAATATTATTTGTGCTTTTAAAAAGAAAAACTATTTACAATGTAACAACAATAAAATGAAAGTATATTCATTATTATATACAAAAATAATATACATAACCATAGTACTAGGGTCTTGCTACATAACCCCTTATAGCACCCGCATAAGACCGAAGAGTAAGGTGTGCGATGGTGACAGACTCTTGGGGTGGCTCAGATAACATTGCTCGGGTGGTAATCTCTATCAACTTCCATTTCTCTAGTAGGCGGTCCCGCTTGATCTTAACATATTCAAGCTCGACTTGAGCTTGGTCAAGAGCGAAACCCAATGACGCCACCTCCTTTCCGAGCTCTGACAAATGGGCTTCGTATGAGGCATATCTACAGGATGAGGTCATCACTTCCTTTGTCTGAGTAAATTGGATTTGTTAAAGCGCTATATTTACACTAATCAGGTGATCACTGTTCAACGATTATATTAGTAACGGTAACAATTCTTAACATAAAACCAAAGAAGTCGACATTTTAAATAAACATTTTACATAAAGAGGCATTTAATTAGATTAAGAGAGATTTTCATTAATGAAAGTTTGGGTCGTTACAATGTGGCTTTGAAAAACTATAAAATATAACTATAAGACGAATATAAATGAAATTTAAAATATGGATTAAACATATAAGAAATAGTTGATAATTAATTAGTTATTTAGTAATTTAATTATTAATTATATAATAATTAATTAGTTAATTAGTAATATAATTATTAATTATTAATTTGTAATTATATAATTAATTACTTAAATAGTAATATAATTATTAATTATATAATAACTACTTAGTTAATTAGTAATATAATTATTAATTTTAATTAGTAATTATTAATTATATAATAATTAATTAGTTAATTAGTAATATAAGTTTTAATTATAATTATTAATTATTAATTATATAATAATCAATTAGATTACTGATTAACTAATTAATTATTATATAATAAATAATAAATAATTATATTACTAATTAACAAAATAATTATTATATAATTAACAATTACTAATTATAATTAATAATTATATTACTAATTAAATAAGTAATTATTATATAATTAATAATTATATTATTAATTAACTAATTAATAATTATATAATTAATAATTATATAATTAATAATTAAAAATTATAATTAAAAATTATATTACTAATTAACTAATTAATTATTATATAATTAATTATTAATAATTAATAATTATAATTAATAATTATATTACTAATTAACTAATTAATTATTATATAATTAATTATTAATAATTACTAATTATTAATTATAATGAAGAATTATAATACTAATTAACTAATTAACTATTATATAATTAATAATTGTATTACTAAGTAATTATTACATAATAAATAATGATATTACTATTTAACTAATTAATTATATAATTAATAATTATATTACTAATTAACTAATTTATTATTATATAATTAATAATTATATTATTAATTAACTAATTAATTATTAACTATTAACTACTTTTTATATGTTTGATCCATATTTTAAGTTTCATTTATATTCGTCTTATAATTTATATTTTATAGTTTTTCAAAGCCATATACTTGAAACATTTTTAAGTTTCAAGTAAATAATTTTGAAAACTTATAAATTATTTTTTATCAACATTTTTTACGAAATTCTTTTTGTTTTTAACTATTTTGTATATGTTTAATACATGTTTTAATTTTCATTTACATTGATCTTATAATTTATATTTTATAGGCTTTCAAAATCACATACTTGAAACATTTTTAAGTTTCAAGTTGGTAGTTTTGAAAACTTATAAATTATTTTTCATCAGCATTTTTTATGAAATTCTTTTAATTTTTGACTATTTTTTATATGTTTAATACACGGTTTGAGTTTCATTTATATTTGTCTTATAGTTTATATTTTATAGTTTTTCAAAGCCACACACTTGAAATATTTTTAAGTTTCAAGTAGGTGATTTTGAAAGTTTATAAATTATTTTTCATCAATATTTTTTATGATTTTTTTTTGTTTTCAACTATTTCTTATATATTTAATTTATGTTTTAAGTTTCATTTATATTGATCTTATAATTTATATTTTATAGTTTTTCAAAGACACGTACCTAAAACAGAATCTCACATCAGAAATGCAGAATATTCTGTGCAGGAAAGAGAGAATCTGAATCTCACATCGGAAATAGAGAATGATTTCCAGAGCAAGTCTTCTTATAAAAGAGAGCATTGTGTGAGTGTTTATGTTAGAATCCAGACTGTGGTAATGATAGTACTGCTGAATATTAAATAACAAATAAATTCTGTTGAATTTTTTTGTTTTATTTATGTATATATAAACAAAACAAAACAAAATAAAAATAAAAATTTTAAATATATAAAAAAGAATATTTAAAATAGTATTTTTTTTAAGTGAAAGGCGGCAGCGGAGCTTCCGCCTTTCAAGCATATTTTTAAAAATATTTTTACTCTGAACACATTTAAAAAAAAAATTCAAAAACATATAAAAACAAATAAAGCAAGATAAATAAAGCCCACCAAACCCAAAACACCCGAAGGAACCCGCGGGGCTTCCGTAGACCTGAGGAAATCGAAGCGCCCGAGAAGGTGTGCTTAAAAAAAAACAAAAACAATTGAAGTCCAACCTCGAAGTGTAAAACTTTGAAACCGGGGAGAATCTCGTCTTCGGACCGTCGGTCGGGCGGTCGTTCGGGGCCTCGATTATCAGTGGAACGCCAATCTTCTTCCATTTGTTCTTCCTTGATTTTCCGAAGGTAATTTTTTTTCTCCGTTTTTCTTTCTCCTTCGTAGGATTGAGATTCGCTGCGACTATAGATATATCTGGCTACTCGCGAGTTTTTTTCTCCGTCCTCCGATCCCTCGTTTATTTTCCGTAAGCGGTTTCCGGAAGAACATTTCTTTTGAAAATTACGTGCTTTATGGTCTGAATTATGTGACCCACGGCTGATCATTTACGTTCGGCCAGGGCACATATTTGTTCAGATTTTCGAACAAAATTATCGTTTTCTATTTTCTCTTAGAAAATTTATCTTTTGAGTGTTATATTTTAATGATATATGGGGGCTTGATTGCCTTTCCGAAGTACCGATATATTGGTTTGCTGGGAACAAAATCTGGGTTTTCTTTTCTACATGTGGTTTATTGGTTTTATGTTCTTATATTTCCCTTAGTGTAGGGATTTAATGCATTTTTTTTTTTACATTTTGAGTGAACAGATGAAGATGAGCATTTGCTTTTCCAAAGCTGGTTCTTTTTTGTTGGTCTCAATATTGTTGAGTTTTCAAGCAGCTGGGGGCGTTAGGTTTGTGATAGACAGGGAGGAATGCTTCTCTCACAATGTTGAATACGAAGGAGATACAGTTCATGGTTCGTTTGTGGTTATAAGGGATGATTCATCCTGGCATTATAGTGAAACTGGTGTTGATCTTGTGGTAAGTCTCAACATCCCACTTTCGTGTGTGTATCGCTAAATGAAAAACCTGTTTAGAGTATAGAGGGATCATTTTATTTTGCATTGGTTTGAAATATTTCCATTTGAAATCCGTCTTGCCCCGATGAACATTTTTGTGTGCAGCCTTGGCTGCTTTTATTTGTTAAGCTTCTCAAGAGTCTGTGGGTCTTAGTCTGTAAGAACCTTACTCAATGACAATAGTGTATTATTGTTGTATGGTCAAGTTTTCCAGTGAGTAGGGGTAATAAGTTAGTCTCCCTTGAGGTTGGTGTATTTTGCAAGGATTCCTTGCTTTCAAGTGCTCTTAATCTTGTCCCGTGACAAAATTCCCAGGTGAAGGGACCTTCTGGTGCACAGATTCATGATTCTCGTGGAAAGACAAGTGACATATTTGAGTTCGTGGTTCATGAGAAAGGACTCCATCGATTCTGCTTCACTAACAAGTCTCCTTATCACGAAACCATTGACTTTGATGTACGGTCTGCACATTTCTCATATTACGATGAGCATGTCAAAGACGGTGAGCAAAGGCATCATCGTTGCTTTTGATCTTTCATGTGGGGGTTTTATTTTTCTTAGTTTTACCAGTTCATGTCTACAGAGCATCTCAAGCCTGTGGTTGAACAAATATCAAAACTAGAGGAGGCTCTTTACAACATTCAATTCGAACAGCACTGGCTGGAGGCTCAGACTGAACGGCAAGCAATAGGTTTCTGTTGAAACTCACTAATTGGTTCCCTTGAATCACCGTCTTTAGGTTGCGTTTGGTAGCACTTATTGAAAAATGTTTATAGCATTTATCTCTTATGGTATAAATATGGAAACACTCATTGCTATAAGCATTTTTTAATAAGTGTTTTCAAACAAAACCTTAATTACATTTTGAAATTAGTGCTGTTTTTGTTTGTTTTTGAAGTTTTTCAATTTTCAAATCTGGAAATGCATATACTGAAGTACACTCTTAAACATAGACTCTCCTTTTGGTATGAAATGGGAATTTTAATGGAAATTGTAGAGATAATATATTATTTTAATGCAATTATGTGTGAAGATCATATTTGTTGTGAACGCAATGCAGTGAATGAGGGGATGAGCAAGAGGGCGGTGTACAAGGCGATTTTTGAGTCATTGGCGCTGGTTGGGGTGAGCGTTCTGCAGGTTCTCCTTCTCCGTCGCCTCTTCGAACGGAAGCTCGGGATGTCCAGAGTTTAGCTTTGGAATGTTTTTTTAATTATTAATTATCCATAAACAATAATAGTTATGTAACATTTCTCATATGAATTATAATCTATTTTCTCAAATGCTTTCAGCCTAGTTGTTAAAAGCTGCCATCCTTGCGTGCTGGATCACTTCTTTTCTATCTAGTCTGATTTTGAATAAAATGGATTTCGAGGCCTATCACGGGAGGTTAGGCTATATGACATAATGCGGGCAGTGACGAGGTATGTCGCATGATTAGAAAATTTTTCAGGCACTTTTCTACTGACAGTTGAACGAAAAACCTTAATCGATCCTTCTTGTCATGAGGATAATTTGACTACAAATGATGGCATGAGATATAAGGTGAGTCACATAGAGAAAATGGTGTATCACATATAACAATGACTATCACAATACTCAGATGATGCATGAAGTGTCAGGTTGTATGTTGCACCAAGCAATATGACACTTTTATAGGTTTCATTCATCAATGAGTTTTATAACAGTGGCTGTATCATTACCATAGTGCCATGATTTTATATCTGTGGCATAATTAGATTCCAACGTAGTTTTTATTAAATGGTATATGTTTTAACGACCAATGTTCTTATGTGCTGGTGAAATCTGGAGAAATTTGAATTTTTGTTCTTGAAGGGAGTTGAGGAGCCCTTGGTTTGATTTTTTCTTGTGGTTGGCTCGTCATGACGTAGCAAAAGTGGGGCATTACAGCGTGATGGTGGTAGGTCACGTCGTGATGAGTGAGTGTTATGACGTACATAAGGGTCAAGAGAAGGCACATAGTGACCTAGGTATCTCGTCATGATGATAACCCTTATGCATTGGGTTTCTGGAAAGGGCAAGACTCGTACGCATGTCTGTGTATTTTATGTGAGAGAGGCTAGTTATGTTGTAAAGGCTTGTCCTAGGGGAGGTGTCGCGGTGTAGGAGCAAAGGCCACATTGTGAAGGGATGAAGACCAAGGTGCAAAGAGAGGATGTTACACCATGAAGGCTTGGGTCGTGGATTTTAGTTTTTCCTTGAGGTAGGGCATCTCACCATGATCAGAAAGGCAACGTCGTGACAGTGACTTGCTAGGAGGTCGGGCCCTATGCTTGGGGGCAGTTGCACCATGACCCCAATGGTCCACGCCGCGACGTTTCCTAGCGTGGGTGCTTCACGGCGTGACCATGAGGGTCATGCCGTGACCAAGTTGTTGGGTGTTTTTTTAGAGGTGCCTTTTGGTAGTTCCCAGTGCGTCCTATTTGGGAACCCCCTTGGGCTCCCTTGGCTTCACTTGATCTGAAGGAGGTGAAGGGCTCTCTTTGGCTCTTCCATCCTCATTTTTTCCATTCAATCCGGGTTGTTTGGGAGGGTTTCGTCGCATGGATTCGAGGTAAGATCTCTCTCATTCTCCTTGTTCTTCCTCGTTGATTGTGGTTTCTGTTATCGGCTATTGAATCTGCGATTGAATCTGTGGATCTGGTTTGGTGCGACAACTGTCTTTCTACTGCTCCTTGTGCTTTCTCCCCCTGTGGTCTGCATGCTCCGGACTCTGGTGAGGGTGTGTCTGTGGTACTGTTCTGAGTGGATCGATGCCCAGAGTGGCGTTTCCGGTTCAAAGCAGCCTAGATCCCTTCACCGGTGACATACCCTTGGTGTGGTGTTGGGACATCCAGTCCTAGGTGACGGTGACCTGACATCACGTTCTTTGGATCGTCTTCGGGTGCTCCATTGACTGCAGTGGTGGTTGAGAGCCAGAAGAGCGCGGTGGGGTGGAGGCTGACTCGTGGAGTGCTTTGTGATGCTGCTGAATTTTGGTTTGTGCTGCTCATAGTTTGAAGGATTGCACTTGTTCTTGGTTCGACCCCGAAGGTGAGAAGTCTGTGAAACCTAGCTTGACCACTTGGAACAAGCCCCAGAGGAGGATTCATAGCTGACGGTTCATCTTTGCAGT
Organism: Viscum album; assembly: GCA_963277665.1. NCBI lineage: Eukaryota > Viridiplantae > Streptophyta > Magnoliopsida > Santalales > Viscaceae > Viscum > Viscum album. Next base: position 239,572,727 of record OY728120.1, read on the forward strand.
GCTTTACGGATTTGGTTGTTGAGAGGGTATGACGTTAGCCATCGGATTGAGCTTGTGCTTTGACACAGGACACTTGCTTGCCGGATGCCCTGCAATGGTGAAGAGTTTTATCACGATCAAATGCTTGGGAGGGGTGTTTCTTGTTGTTAGTTTGGTTTTACACTTTTTGTCATTCAGATGTGATTTGTCTTAAGTCTGTGAAGTCTATTTGGGTTTCCCCCCCTTCTTCCCTTAAAAGGGGGTTTTATCAAAATAATAAAAATTTCAAGGCCTTCGGGCCGTTGAATGGATGCTTCATGGAGTTTTAGTGTGCGACTTACAGAGGAAGTCTCGAGAGGAGGTGTTCATGTCATCGTTCATCGTTTGTCTTTAAGTATGGTGCCTAATGGATTTATTTTGGGGTTTTGTAGTAATTAAGTTTAATTGGCCTTTGATTTGGGTGTTGAAATTGGGGCTTTTGTGTGCGGCTTAGGTCCAGATGCATGTCAGCAGTTGACCACACTTCGTTGCTCGTGGTTCCGACCTTGTTACGCCGCCTGATGAGTTTTAGTGTTGATTATGCCATGTTGGGTTTTTATTATAAATTGGATTATGGATGAAATTGATGTTTATTGATGAGATAGCTGCTCGTGGACTCAGAGGAGATTGATACAAGCTCGTATAAAGGGAATAACTCCAGTTGAGTGAGGTGACCTTTACATTATTGAGCCTCTTGCTCATTTGGTGATTTATGTTCATGTTTGAGCATGATTATTATTCTACTTGGCATGTTGCATTACTTGTGTGATTTCTCCCCATAAATTGGGATGAGCTCGCGTTGACCTAATAATCAACATGGACCATACAACCTACTCAATGGTCCATTGGTGGTGACTTGGTCGAATGAGTGCCGATGACCCTATGGATTGTTTGGTGGTGAGTTGAATTTCGTAACATAATTGGGTTTCTTTTTAAAATGTGATTTTAAAAAGGGGCTTAGTACAAATAGGATTTTAAAGGGAAAGTGGTGATTTAAAGAATGGGTTTTGAAATGGTATTTCAAAACAAATGTGGAGATTTCTAAGAATATTTCATTGAAATTTTGGCTAAGGGCATAATGTGAGTAAGACGACATGTGATGCTTTTTCTAAATGGGTTGCAAAGAGGATTTGACTTGTTTTTTAAGGGAAAGTCAGAAGGGCTCAGTTTGAGATTTGTTTTGGTATGTTTGACCTTGTTTGGACAACACCTTGTTTTCTTAAGCTTGCATGCTTGATTGTGCTTTCATATTTTGATTTCCTAATGCGTTGTTCCTATTGCATGATGATGTATGATGGTATAGGAATCCCTTACCATGTTGCAGTATGTTTATGCGATTGCGTGGATTGATGTGCATGCAGGTGTGTGAGTTGGCCCAATAATGTCCTGTTTTTGGTATTAAAGTGACCAAGTTTTGTGAGCGGGTGCCCTAGACCAAACTCATGTATGTACTTTCATTACCATCATATGTATACAATTTGATATATACATGTGTCTTATTACCATAATAGTGTCGATACTTCCGTGTCCACTATTTACATGATAAAGCCCTTAGATTACATGTCGTATCAAAAAGTTATAGCAGTTCCCATTTATAATGAGAACCTCAAGATACTATGACAATAATCATAAATATATGTTTTATGGTTTAGATATATCATACTGACAGAACATAGATGATGTCAGGCTATCAGGTGTTGGGGGCTCATAAGTATTGATGCTTCTTATCATGAAGCTCGCACTTGATAATCTTGAGTAGAAGAGATCATGAGGACTGACTCGTCAATAAGAACACCACATGTTTCAGGTGTCATTGGTTGTTCCTATCTACGAACATGTGAATTGGTCTCTTGACTTGAGATCGTTATCAATGTATGTCATTTGATCAGGCACTTTGATGCAAGGGAAAAACCATGACATTGAAGTCGCTGTGAGGTAACATGTTTTGGGTGCGTTGTTGGTGGTATGACATTGGTTGAATGCTCGAGATATAATTTGATGTTTCTGAGTTGAGGAAGCAATATCTTATGCCCAGTTAACCAAGAGGGTAGTACCTTTATAAAATCCATGTCCATGATGATTGAAGGTGAGTTCGTCTAGTAAGGTTAATGAATAAATAAAACAATAAAGGATGATGACACAAAGTGTACTTCCTACTTTATGAGATATCGTAAGACAGAGATTATATTACACAAAGCATGTTTATAGGGGATTGTCACAACTATGACATTCTTTATTTCCTTAGGGGTTTTGATTTGTTGCTAGATACCACTCTTGGGAGTTTTTCAACAGAACATGGGCTGATTGCAGCCTTCAAGGCACATTTACAACGTAAATGTGTGGTTTACAGCGTAAATGGATTGTGGAGCTCAAGTTGTGAAAATAGTTTGCGACAGAAGTCTATTTACGCCGTAAATCCTATTTTATGCCGGAAATATATAGGCTAGGATTTTTAACCCAAGGCGATGTTTTTTTTTCGGCGTACATGTTTCATGGGTATTTTATGCCGTAAAACCCCGGTTTACAGCGTAAACGCTTCGTTCCCAGTAGGTTTTATGCTCTGCATGCCTGAATCCTAATTCATTCTCTCTTGTTCTTCCCTGCCTCGGCTCTTCCAGCTGATTTTGGGTGTCTCCACTCCTTCTGGATTGCATCGTTCGACTCTTGATCTCTTTGGTGTGGTTACGCTGCGTCTCTCAGGGTAGGTGATCTTTCTGCCTCTTCGTTGCCATTGGTCGCGACAACGATGTGGCACTGCATTTTGGATTTGTCGACCTTGTGGTGATGCTTTGTTTAATGCTTTCTAGATTTGTTGTGCGATTTTCTTTCGGGGGTCGGTCCTTTGTTGGTTGCGGTGTAGCGGGTGTGTGTTCTTTGAGGTATGTCGCGATCTACCCTCTCCGCTGTCTGTTTTGTTTGTGGAATGTGATTATAAGACGTGGGAATGAAATCTAGGGCCTTCGTTGTTATCTTTGCGTTTCTTCTCGTGTTGGTGGATCCCATCACGGGTGTGTGTGACCCAAGTTTGAGGTTAGGGGTTTTATCTCTAGTCTATGTTGGATGAACCTTGAATGCTTTAGTTTTATAAATTGTTTTATAAATGAATTGACATCATTTATTGATTTGTGCGTGGAAACGAGATTTTGAGAAAATGTGATTTTTTCCCTTGTTTTGGTAAAAAAAGGTATTTTCAAAGCATTATGAAATGAATTTATGAAATGGTTTTCAAATCATGGTTTTGATGAAATTATTTGGAAAATGTAGCACATGAGAAGCCTTGTGTACTTAGGTGGAAGGTGTAGTAATAGACCTCGTCCGTTGTTATTATCGGGAGGTTCACTCATGAGGTATTCCTCTGCTTCCTAGACCAAGTGTCCTAGGGATTTGTTAGATACTGTTGGGAGGTTCACTTTTTGAGGCGTTCCTCGACTCCCTAGATTCGATGCATATGCCTAAGGGCTTGTTGCGCGTGATTGTCTATGTTTGGGTACAAGTGTTCTAGCCAGTCTGACCTGTAGTGATCCTTGGTGTGATGTACATGTGCTTTGGTTTGTACTGGCTGGCTTTGATTACTTGTTTTGATATATGTGTCATGCTTTGAAATCATTTTACCTGGATTATTTAGAGTTGTGTAAAAAGAGGAATGTTTTACCATGCTTTTGATATAAAAACTGTTTCTGATTATCATGCATTGTTTTCTTTAAATTTGATTATGTTTGGATTGTTATAGAAGGACTTGTTATGGAACATCAGGGTGAGATCCTACTGAGTCTGTTTAGCTCACACCTTGTATACCCCTTCAGCGGTGTGTAGACCTGGTTTTGTCTTTTGATGTAGGAAAAGACAAGGCGTCGCATTGAGGCAGTGAAGTTTTAGTTAGTTGGTCTTGGGTAGTTGGTGGTGAGATAGTGGGACATCGTCCTTTTATCACATGGAGTAGGTGTTTCGCGTTTTGGGTTTTGTCTATTTTTGTTAGACTTGTACCTCAAAGTTTGTTTAGCTGCTTTCTTTTAGTTATGGCATATATTTCATCTGGTTTCCTTCTTCCATTTCTTTCTATTATATATATATATATATATATGTCATGTCGTCAGCTTTAGGTTGAGCAAAATTATTCTCTTTGGTTGTTGTTGATGTCTAGGTGATAGTCGCCGACCCATAGAGATCGGGAACGCGTTTCGAGTATGTGGCAGATCGGGTCGGGTGCCAGTTTTGTGAGGGTATCTCGGGTCGGTTCATTACAGTTGATGCACGATTTGGTCAATCGTGCGCCCAAATCGTGCACTCCTTAAAAAGTGACGAATTTACCTTTTTACCTTTAATTCCATTTAACAACTAACCCCCCTTTTCTTCTCCCATTTCACGCACACCAACCCCCCATTGAGAGCTCCCTTCTCCCTCAAGCTAGGCTTTGAGCTTCCTCCCTCACACGACATCCGATTCAAGCACTGTCAGTCACATTGAATTCCCCTCGGCAATCCTTTGACTCCATTATCTTCTTTTCTTTGTTTATCTCATCATCTTTGGTGTTATCTCCGTGCGAGCTAATATGTCATATTTTCAGGGTGTCTGTCCATTTCTTCAATTTCTCTCGTACCGAATTGAATTAAAGGTCGATACTAGACGAGGATGTTGAATTGGTGCATCCTGATCCGGTTTGGATAATGTTTGGGCTGAATGCTTGCGGGCCATATTGCACACCTGACCACAACTTTCGCGGGTCGAGCTCCGCGGTGAGCTCGTTGGGGGTTGCAGGGGCAACGCGCCCCTGCTCCGGGGGCTCGGGGGTCAAAGGTCCCCGACCCAAATTTTGGGGAACTATAACAACTCTGACCACTGTAGTAGAGCTGACCGACCGATACTGATAGGGCACTGTAGCAGGTCAGACTTTGGAGTCAACTTTACTATAGTTCCTTGGACTTCCAGTCATCGGCATTGTAGCACTTTTGACTTGGGTGACCACATTTTCAGTGTAGCGATGCGAACTTCCAGCCGCCTTTCACTGTTGCACAACAGACTTTTTGACGGTTGGTGGAATAGTGGTTCGTCCTTCTTATTAGTCCATTTCAGGCTAGGGTTTTGTATGTGACTGAGAACCCTGGAAACTCCTTGTAAATTGTTGCTCTCGAATCATAGTGAAGTTCTGCCTCTCTGTGGACGTAGGGATTATTCCCGAACCACGTGATTCTCTGTGTTCTCATTCTTTTGATTTTTCTCTTTTACTCTTCTTCGAATCATTTCTTTTCTATCGTTGCGATTCCCGACATTTTCCGCATCAGAGGGTCTTCTACTCATCTAAGGTAGGTGGTCTATACCTTTTCTATAAAAGATTGAGTGTTTATATTATGTCGTCGTTGTGCCACATGTCAGACCTTCTGTGTCGCTTTTAAAATGTGAAATTAATTAAGTAGATTGTTATGCCTTAAATTGGTTAGACCTTGCGCTCCAAATTGCACTGTTGGAGGTTGTATACCTAGACTCGAACCACCCCTTGGGGTGTGTTGCTCTTAGGCCTATGACCCCTTTTTATTACTTTGGAGTTGTATGACTTAAATGATGAATTGATTTGATTAAATGGCATGGATTATACTCCTTGTCCCTTCTAAATACTTATAAGCTATATGACATCTATTTTTGAATGGAATTTGATAAATGGAAGGGGCGACATTCCTTATTTTTGAATGTAATTTGACATGGATGTGATTTCATCCTTCTTATCTTGTGTAATGGACATGATGTTCCATATTTCTTAAATAGAATTTATGGACATGATGTTCCTCTTTGTTATCTTGAATAAATGGACACAACGTTCCTTATTGGTCATTTGGGACTTATGGACATGATGTTCTTTGTTTATTCCAAATTGACGGGCATGACATTCCTTAATGGTTATATGGAATTTACGGACATGATGTTCCATATTGTTTATTCTCAATTAAATGGACATGAAGTTCCTCATGATTTACTTGGGATTTATGGACATGACATTCCTTATCGTTTTGTGGAATTAAAGGACATGACGTTCCATACTACTTATTCCTGACTAATGGATATGACATTCCCTATCCTTTATTTGGGATTTATGAACATTAACCTTATTGTTTGTTAATTAAGAAATGTTTAGAGACTTTCCAGATTAAGCAGATAGTATTGGACGAGTGTCCCATGGGGAACCCAAGCCGACATGAGTATTATTTATTTTGTTTACTGCTTTCATCATTATTACCTGCACACTGTTTCATTATATACTCACAGACTGGATTAGTTATTGACATCGTTGGTGGTGACTTACCGAGTTTTACTCACATCTTGTTGGACCGTCGATTGGTACCCAGACAGACTTTATGGATGCATGACTGGACAAGAGAAAGCGGCCTACTATGGACACATGATTTTTTGTATTAGGATAGAGTGAGTAGAGGACCAAGCTAGTACTTGTGATGCTATTTGAGATAGCTTTTGGTCTTTTATTCATTTTTGTATAGTATGTACATGATGTATGCCTTCACCATGTTCCTCTTGTATCTCCCATTTTTTTTGGATATCATCATGACATCATCATTTTGTATATGATACTGCTTATGGATTTTGACCATTTATTCTTATATGGATGTTTACATCTGTTGCCATATGTTTTTTTGCTGTTCATTATATTGTTTCCACTGCTTATCTATTATTATCACTGCTTTGCTCCATTCTGATAAAGATGGTATAATCTCCCCACCGCATCACCTTATACCATTGCTGCTAGTCGACATCCTGTAGCGTACGAGGAGACGCACTTGATGCCACGTGATCAACTGAGTTCAGATACTTGTGAGTGAATTAGGTCCGAGATGTCACAAGTGGTATCTGAGAATCTTTTACTTGTATTACTGTTTTGGGATGGTTAGACATGAGACTAGAATGTGTCAGAATTTAGTAATGAGACTATGCCACTACTACAAAACGCGCATTATACAACGATAGCCTTTATCATCACTAGAGAAAAGCACCGATAGACTGCTTTTATCAGTGCTAAAAAAGGTACCTTTTATCAATGTTTTTTTTAACACTGATAAAGGGTAACCATTATGAACACATTTTTTAGTGCCGATAAAGGTCTCGATCGTGCACGCGGGTTCCACATCGAAATAGCGCAAGTTTGACCACTTCTTTATAAATTATTTTGCCACATCACATTCTTAGAAGATTGTTGCGGGGATGAGCTCCCGCATACACTTTCCACACACATGCATATGTTCCCCTCCACATGCTTGCGCGATCCTTGACCCACTCTATGCTTACCGCGGGCCTTGCCCACCCTTATACGTACGACCGTGTCCTACACGACCCAACCCCCCCTGCCCCACCATTCGAGCCAATACACGCCTCACCCCGTGGGCCTGCCCCATTTTTTAACCAATAAAAAAATAAGTATTTAAATTATTGAACAAATAAAAATTAAAATGAATAAATTTAAAAAATATTAAAAATTGTATTAATGAAGTAATTATTAATAAATTTAATATATATATATATATAAATTATAAATATTAATAAATAGTATATATATTAAATATAGATATATATAATGAATAAATTGAAATAATTAAACAGATAAAAATTAAAAATGAGTAAATTAAAAAAATATTAATTTTTTATTAATTAAATAATTATTAATAAAAATGACTAAATTTAATATACATATATATAATTTATAAATATTAATAAATAGTATATATTGAATATAGATATATAAAATGAATAAATTGTAATAATTAAAAAAAATTTAAAAAAGAATAAATTAAAAATTTATTAAAAAATTTATTAATGAAATAATTATTAATAAAAATGAATAAATTTAATATATATATATATATATTAATTATAAATAATAATTAATAATGTATATTAAATATAAATATAGAAAATGAATAAAATATAATAATTAAAGACATTAATGTCATTCATTTTTAATGGTTTTTATATATAATTATTCATTAATAAATTTAATATTTTTAATATAGAATATATATATATATATATATATCAATACATATAATATTTCCAAAAATATGATTTATATAATACAAAATATTTATGCTTAAATTAAATAAGTTATATATTTAGTGTAGAATGATTTATAATTAAAAATTAATATTAATTAAAAATATTGACTAATTGTATCTAATAATGAATATTTAATTGAATGCCATTTGATTTTTCAATTTAACATAAATCAAACGTGTGTTATACTGATTTCACATATACATATATGTAACTAATGCATTTTTATATACAACACACAAACACATAATATTTCTGTAATATATTCAATTTTTAATATTCATTTTAGAATTATATTTATTAACATAATATATTTAATATATATTATGTTTCTAATCGGTAAATTTTATCATTTTTTATATTTTTATTTAATATATACTGTCACGACCCCCTCCCTCCAAAAATGCCCCTTTGGGCTGACAGTGAAGAAAGAGAGACGATGACCCCCCGAGTCCTTCCTCCAGTAGGCCTCGGGGTGGCGACCAACACCAAGGGTATACAAATCTCACAAAAATGGAAGGCATTGCCCTTTGTTTAAAAAACAAGATCGGGAGATAAGATGTATCAACCTCAAAACAACTACATGACATATATAAAAGAAATCCAAAATCCATCCCACATGTGTGTTAAAAATAAAACTGTTACAAATGCAATAAAACTTAAAAGTAAGTACCAAAAGTAAGGCTAAAGCAGTGAGTCAACAAATGTCCCAAAGCCCGAGCTAGTAATGCTCAACATGGTCTACGTAATCTTCTGGAAAACCTGAAAGTAGTTTTATATACACAAGGTGAGCATACAAGTATACTCAATAGAAAAAACCCAAGTCTCTAATGCACAAGTGGAAGGAAGCATACTAATGGCTCTGTGAGAAAACAACATAACCAAACAACACCTATCAAGGTATACTTTCCATCCCAACCTCACCAAGGCATGCTCATCAAGTAACGCAAGTAAAGTAAAGTAATATAGTAAGAACATCGATGATAAGACACCCCACACCACTTCCCACTGGTTTAGTCGCTCCTGCCTAACGACAAACGTCCTCGTGCTCCCACCTCGTCTGAAAGAACCACGTCACAACCCGCCCACACACACCTGAGCCTCACAACCACATCTCGTCCCGTCACTTGGGCCCTGAGCCACATCACATCTCTTCCGCAGACACTTGGGCCACAAACCACACCTCATCCCTCCCGCAGACACCTAGGCCACAAATCAAACCACATCCCACCCGTAGACTCCTAAGCCACAAACCACACCTCATCCCGAAGACACTTGGGAAAGCATAACACATATCATCCCGAAAACACCTGGGAAACCACAACACATCTTATCATGAAAACACCTAGGAAATCATAACTCTCCCACACACACCCTGGCCTCACAAACCACAACTTGCTTGAAGAGTCTTGGGCTATCACCATCTGGAAGAGGGAGCATAGAAGAGTGGGTGACTGGCCATCCATCCTCCCACCGTGTTGTTCAGGAAAGATACCCTCCCCCATGATGATGAGGATGTTCGACACATAGTGTTCAACTAGGGTGGGGTGCGTATATAAATCAAAATGAAAAGAATATAAGTATACATACATATATGATACCAAACACTCATTTCCATCCTACGGGTTCTCAAATAAACAACCAGCTCTCGACATAACCAGCTTTGCTGCTACCTCTAAATGCAATCATCACACAACAAGCCACAACTTCTTTCAAACAATTTATTTAGCCATTGCCATTCTTCATTCACAATTCATTTGTTCATTCCATTAACCAAACCAACCCAAGCGAGTTCCAAACTTTATTAACCAATTATCCATTCATTTATTACATTACTATCCAGGAAACTACCAAACACAACACATAACAAGCAAAACAGCAAAAGTCAAACATGGAGAAACCCTGAGCGAATTACCCATACCAACCAAAACAAGTTCCCAAATCTCAACCACACCTAGGAACACAACATAGCACAACCCAATCGCAGCCCCACTGCACAACACTAATCATCCATTCCACAATCAATTAATCTATCAACTTAAGGTTTCATCTCATAGTCGGGTTGATATATAGTCTACAAGTTCATCCAAGTCACCTCCCAAACCGACCCACAACACACATCCATGCTTCACAGATGTACCACAACACAAACCAGAGCGTATCCACACATCAAAACATATCCACTTCACACTCCATATTTCCCTCACACACAACCACAACTATCCCACACAACACATCACCCCACACACTAAAGCATAATACAATTCCAGATTTAACAAGGAATACCTTATTTAGTTTCACTTGTTAATTCAGGGGTTATCACAGAAACAATATGATCCTGAGGCATTCATTCATTAGCCGAATACACATGATTAACCAGTTTCCTTTTTGGGTGATACCACAACAACCACAACTAAAGCAACAATGCAACAGGTATAACCGACACAAACAAATCCACCAACGACCACCATTTTTAGTGGGGCGTTTAACCAGTAAAATCACAACATCACAATAAATATTGAGGTCGTAAAAAGCATGCGATCAAACCCCTCTACCCCTTTTTCCAATTTTGTTTAACTGATTCTTATCTTTGGTTAACTTGGCACAACCAAAATCTATAGGTAGATAAGATAAAACCCCTCCCACATGTTGCACAATTAAAGAGAGATGGAGGAATCCTACCTTGAAGAAGCTTTTCAACTCATCCATGCACTTTATAGTGAAGAAGAATGCCCACAAGTGACAATCGCACCTCCAGAAACATAGATTAACCCATACCGCACCAAAGGATTATCAAAATGCTTCCCAAACATCCAACTTAAGCCAACCCGTACCACAACAGTGAATCCCAAGTAAAGAACAAGAGGAAACAGATGAGAAAGAGGAGAAAACTCACCACATATCGATCATGAATCACCAACGAACGACCACCAGGATTTGATAGATCAAGGAGGGAGGAGTGGGGTTTGAAGGAATCCTTAGGGTGCCTAGGGTTCATCTGGAATGAGAGGAAGGAGAGAAAATGGCTAAGAGAATGAAAGTTTGGCCAAAAAGAATGTTTAAAACAGAACTGGGTTGCGGTATTACATGACATGTAATACCCTTTCACGTCATGTAATACCTAGGGTTTAGTTTCCGCTAAAAAATGCATCGCCTATCCATTTTATTTTATTTTTCAAACCCCAAAATATTACACATTGTGAATCCCTCCTTCACGCCATGTAAGAGTCTGCACGTCGTGAAGCTTTCCAGGACAAGACGTAAAACCAAACTTCATGTCGTGAAATCTAGTTACATGATGTGTAACCTCCCTTCTTCCATCTTTCAACATCCGAAATTCTCTAAACTCCCTTTGATCCTCCTCCAAGCACTTCTAATGACCAAACTCAGAAAGTAACAGATCAAGAAGGCATGAAGTGTTACATTAGATACCTCTCAAATGATTCTCGCCCTCAAGAATCCAAAACCAAGCCCAGAATAAAGAGGGGTCTGAACGACTATCCCACGAGATTCCTATCAAGGATCTTGCTACCCTTGAAACACCAATAACAACCAAACACATTAGTGTTAAATGATAAACCACCTTGTGCTGTCCGAAAGTTGGGGTGGAAACTCCCACATCCAAGAACACCTCCTTCGACATCTGCTAACCCAAACGACCACAAGACACACCACGCGAGCACACCAATCACATTTTCCGAACACACGAACTAGGGAATTCCATCCTTCATGTCAAGACACTATCTGTTCTGGGTGGCACTGACTCGCCCACATGGGTTTAAACACATCATAATTAATGTGTCTTAATTAAGAATTAGGTCCTCCCCTCTTCATGTGTCAGGACTTTATCACATATTATGGAATAAAGAAACAACTTATCTCATATAAAACAAGGTTCAATCATCACATTTCAAGGGAAAAAAGATCAAAAGGATCAAAACAGCTCTGGGTACTAGGCATGCATCTGTGCTTCTCGCTCCCAAGTACTCTCCTCATGGCCACCAAGATTCCACAACACACGAACTAGAGGAATGATCCTCCCACACATCATTTTCTCCTGAAAATCCTAGATCTCCACTGATCGCTCTATGAACGTCACGTCATCATCTATATCCAACTCTCCCCAGTCAATGACATGAGAGACATCGTGAATATATTGATGAAACTAAGAGTCATGATAGAAATCGTGGATTCTCTCCAACTGTGGTGTCAATGCAAAATGGTATTCCATTTTTCCAACACGTTCGAACACCTTAAAGGGTCCAAAAAACCTAGGAGAAAGCTTACTCCCTTTTCCAAACCTCCACTGCCCACTTTGAGGGGGAAACCTTCAAGAACACATGGTCCCAAACCTCAAACTCCAAGGGCCCCCTCCTACAATCAGTATACAACTTCTTCCAGTCTTGCGCGACTTTCATCTTCTCACGAACGAGATGAAATTTCTATGTCATGCTCTGCACAACATTGGGACCAAGAATAGTTGTCTCCCCAACCTCTGTCCAGCACAACGGAGAATGACACAGTATTCCATACAAGGCTTCAAATGGATCCATGTCAATGGAAGAGTGATATCTATTATTATAAGTGAACTCCACCATGGGTAGGTGTTGTACCCATGATCCGTCAAAGTCTAAGTTGCACGCCCGAAACATATCCTCCAATGTTTGGATAGTACGCTTTGTTTTCCCATTTTTCTAAGGGTGGAAAGAAATGTTGAGGTGTAATTGGGTGCCAAAATCATTCTGTAATCCCCTTCAGACTCACGAGGTAAACCGCACGTCCTGATCTAAGACAACGGTCCTTGGAACTTCATGCCGTCGCATCACTTCATCCACATACCTCTTAGCCAAATCATTCAATACTCCTGACTCCTTGATCAATAAGAAGTGAGTTGATTTCATCAACAGATCCACCACTACACAGATAACATTGTAGCCTCCCTGAGCCCTGGTTAACCCTGTGATGAAATCCATCGAGATGCCATCCCACTTATACTCGGATAAATCCAATGGTTGCAACAAACCACCGAGAACACAGTGCTCATTCTTAACCTGTTGGAAAACTAAGCACTTTGACACAAACTCTGACACTGCCCATTTCATCTTGGGCCACTAAAACTACATCCTCAAGCCATGACACATCTTAGAAATTCCTGGGTGTACCACTAAAGGTGAGTTATGAAACTCATGAAGGACTCCCTCATGCATCGCTTCTGGAACAAGTAACTTTTCGTAGAATAACATTCGGTTCCAACCATTCTATGACCATCCCTCCGGAGCATCACCATGACCAACACGATCGTGCAACACTTCTACCTTTGAGTCTCTCCACTAAGACTCCTCCACCTGCTACATTAGAGAAGGCTGCACTATCATCTGAAACAAATAACCTCTACCATCATCCATCCTTGCATCTAAGTTCAAGGATGCTAACTCCTCCATCACCTTTCAAGCATCTGCAGATTCTCGAACAACCTCCTTCTACGACTTCCTGCTCAAATCATCGACCACAACATTTCCCTTTCCTGAGGTGTAATAGATCTCAAAATCATAGTCATAAAGAAACTCCATCCACCTCCACTGTTGCAGATTCAGATCACGCTGGGAAAAGATTTACCTCAAACTCTTGTGATTCATGAAGACCAAAAAGCACTCCCAAATGAGGTAATTACACCATAACATCAGTGCGAACACTACTTCTGCCAACTCCAAATCATGGGTGGCATAGTTACGATCATGGGGACGTAACTGTCTGGACTGATAAGAGATTACTGCCCATTGTTTCATCAAGACACATCCCAATCCTAGACAAGAAGCATCACAAAACACCTCAAATATCACCCATTCCTCTAGAAACTAGAGCACTGGAGCACTAACCAACTTCCCCTTCAGGTAACTGAATGCTACCTGACACTGGTCACTTCACATAAAATCTTGGTCCTTTCTAGTTAGTTTTGTCAACAAATCTATAACTCAAGAGAAATCGGGTACAAACATCTGATAATAACCTACGAGACTAAGAAAACTACGAACTTCCATAACTTTTTTGGGTGCTAACCAAGAAACAACCACTTCAACCTTTGATGGGTCAACATACACACTCTGTTGAGACACCACATGCCCGAGGAAATGCACCTCTCATGTCCAGAACTTACACTTGGACAACTTTCCATTGAGCTGGTGGCGTCGAAGAACCTGAAAGACAGTTCTGAGATGCTCGACATGCTCCTCCATTGATTTTGAGTAGATCAAGATATCATTGATGAATACAATGATGAACTGGTCTAGGAACTCACGAAAGACGAAGTTCATAATCCTCATGAACATGGCTGGTGTTTTTGTAACACCGAACAACATGACTACAAACTCGAAGTGCCGATACCTGTATCTGAAAAAAGTCTTCAGGATATTTCCCTCCTTCACCCTCAACTGGTGATATCTAAACCATAGATCGATATTAGAAAACCAACTTTCCCCTCTCAACTGGTCAAAAAGATCATCTATCCTTGGAAGAGGGTAATGGTTCTTGACCGTCACCTGATTCAATCTCCTGTAGTCTATGCACAACCTCATACCACCATCCACCTTCTTTATGAATAACATTGGAGCACCCCATGATGACACATTGGGCCAGATAAAACCCTTCTTCATTAGATCATCTATCTAAATCCTTAACTCCCAAAACTCATAAGGTGTCATCTGATAAGGACCCATCGAAATCAGAGAAGCACTGGGCTGCAAGTCTATACCGAAATCAACATCATGTCGAGCGGGTAGAGTCACAACCTCCTCAGGGAAAACATCCAAGAACTCCCCAACGACCATGAGAACTTCCATCATCTCAGCACCCACTGATTCCACTAACAATTCAGCCAACAAGGAAAGGAGAGGCTCCACATGCCGACTTCCCACCTGGTAACCTCGTTCACCAACGAAAGTCACACCCTGACCATCCATATATGAAAACACAACACTTCTCTGGAATCAATTGATAACAACATACACAAAAATACAACCAATCAATGCCGATAATGACATCGTATAGTTGCATCTGTAGAAAGAAGAGATCCCCAAGAGACTGATGCAATCAAATCATCAGTCTAGATCCCCGACACACATCAAACAAGATGGTATGGCCTCTAACTAGAGTACTCAACACTAGGGGCATATGAATCCTCTCTACATCTATTCCCAGAGCATGGGCTAGAGCGGATTCAACAAAGAAGTGCGTAGCTCTTGAATAAAAAAAAACACAAGCATGGGTACTAAACAAGATGATCATACCTTTAACGATCTATGGTCTTGCTGGAACTGCCACCTCTGCTGCGTGCAACTAACCACACCCAGCTCCTCTTCCCCTATTTTGATGACTGCCTCCACGACCACGACCGGGTTGAGGTCCCTAAGGAAAATCCTATGTTCGGCCTCTACCTGCTCCATCTCCCCTCAATAGAGAATGAGCCTACTGTCCCTGCTGCTGAAATGACATATCAGGAAACTACTGATGAGACTGGCACTGAACCTATCCACCTCCACCATACTGAGTTCGAATGACCACTGGACACTGATTCTGAAGATGGCCACAGACTCCACAGATGAAACATCTTGATCCTAAATTCACGTGAAAGTCATAGGAACCGACGACACAAGAAGGTCGGAAAGAGAACTGTTTAGGTCGACTCCCCGCCAACTGAAACCTCAAAGGCCCTGATGCTTGAGACCTACTGCTGGTAACCTTTCCCTTTGAAGAAATCTGCTGGCTCCCCTCTCACGGTAGACCTCCTTTCGAGTGCATTCTCTCAATCACCTCCTACTTCTTCTGAACCTCTAAGTATGTCGGTAAGATAAAGGGAGTAACCACATACTGGATAGAAGGGTGAAGTGCCTTATCTAGACATCTCACATGAGACTCCTCATCTGGAAAGAGTTCCAAGGTGAAATAAAGGAGATTCTTGAACTTGATCCCCAACTCCCGCACCGACATACTCCCTTGTTGGAGGGAGAGTATCTCCTTCCTCCTCTCATCCTTCATGGTCGATGATAGGAATTCTGCTCGGAACTCCTTCCTGAAGTCAACCCATAAAACATCAGCCTCATTCCTCTCCCCCAGGTATAACATCCATCACTAATGCGTAACTCCCTGCATCTGACTCACTACCAAAGAAACCCAGTATTATGTCAGAGCCTAGATCAAACTGATGGTGATATCAAGATCCTCGAGCCATCTCCCCGTCTCCATGTTTGAAACACTACCCTCGTACTTTTCTAAGGCCTGGCACTAGAAAGCACGTAATGTCCTCTGCCACTGGTCATCCTCCTTCACTAGATCAATCCTCCACCGATCAACTAGATCAGTCTATTGGGCCTCAACCGCTTGAGCCACATGCAGACGATGACCAGGAGCCATAACTGAAAAGGCAAACAAGGAATTCCTAAGCCTGAGTAGTATAGAATTTTATTTAAGATTCATTTTAACTCATTTAAATCATTTCATCATCCATTTCAAATTTCCCAAAACACCCAACCCATACAAGAACACAAGTCATTATGATACATGTACCTTTCATAGGGTCTCTACTCTACAAATGGTGTAGCCTCACTAGGTCATTCAGTAGGCTCATAGTCCTTGCATCAGATCACGGGGGACCCTAAAATCTCATGTCCTAGCTGGTCTTCTTAGGCCTATGTCACACACCAAGATCACCCAACACTGTTTCCCTACCAAACCATGAAATCCTTACCATGCCTAACTCCAAACTCTATCATATCTCTCAACCATCACCTTTGATACCATTCTGTCATGACCTCCCCCCTCCAAAGACGCCCCTCCTGGGCTGGCAATGAAGAAAGAGAGATAATGACCCCCAAGTCCCACATCCAGTAGGCCTCGAGGTGGTGACCAACACCAAAGGTATAAAAATCTCACAAAAATGTGAGGCATTGACCTTTTTTTTAAAACCAGATCGGGAGATAAGATGTATCAAACTCAAAACAACTCCATGACATATATAAAAGAAATCCAAAATCCATCCCACATGAATGTTTAAAATAAAACTGTTACAAATGAAATAAAACTCTAAAGTAAGTACCAAAAGTAAGGCTAAAGTAGTGAATCAACAACTATCCCAAATCCTGAGCTAGTAATGCCCAACATGATCCATGTAATCGTCCCAGAAACCTAAAATAAGTTTTATATATGTAGGGTGAGGATACAAGTATACTCAGTAGGAAAAACCTAAGTCTCTCATGCACAAGTGGAATGAAGCATACTAATTCCCTTGTGAAGAAACAACCGAACCAAACAACACCTATCAAGATATACTAGTCATCCCAACCTCACTAACACACTCTCACCAAGTAACGCAAGTCATGTTAAGTAATGTAGTAATCACATTGATGATAGGGTACCCCACACTACTTCCCACTGGTTTAGCCGCTCCTGCCTAACAGAAAACATCCTCGCACTCCCACATCTTCTGAAAAAACCACATCACAACCCGCCTGAAGACACCTGGCCCCCACAACCACATCTCGTCCCATCACCGGGGCACATCCTTCATGTAGACACCTGCGCCACAAACCACACCTCATCCCACCTGCACACACCTGAGCCACAAACCACATCACATCCCGTCTGTAGACACCTGGGCAGAAACCATAGCTCATCCCAAAGATACCTGGGAAAACACAAAAAATCTCATCTCGAAAACACCTGGTAAATCAAAACACATCTCACACCAAAAACATATGGGAAAACACAACACATCTCATCCCCAAAACACCTGGTAAAGCAAAACCTTCCCGTACACACCTGAGCCTCACAAACCACAACCTGACCAAAGAATCTTGGGCTATCACCGTCTGGAAGAGGGAGTAGGGAAGAGCGGGTGACCATCCATCCATCCTCCTACTGGGATGTTTGGTAAAAACACCCCCCATGACTATGGGGGTGTTTAACACATAGTGCTCAACTAGGGTGGGGTACGTATAGAAATCAAAAGGAAAAAAATACAAGTATACATACATATATGATACCAAACACTCATGCCCATCCTATGGGTTCTCAAATAAACAACTAGCTCTCAACACAACCAACTTTGTTGCTACCTCTAAATGCAATCACCACACAACAAGCCACAACTTCTTTCCAAACAATTTATTTAGCCATTACCATTCTTCATTCACAATTCATTTCTTTTATTCCGTTAACCTAACCAACCCAATCCAGTTCCAGAATTTATTAACCAATTATCCATTCATTTATTCCATTACTATTCGGGAAACAACCAAGCACAACACATAACAAACAACATGACAAAAGTCAAACATGGAAAAACCCTAAGAAAATTACCCATACCAACCAAAATAAGTTCCCAACTCTCAGCCACATCCAGGAACACAACATAGCACAACCCCATCGCAGCCCCGCTGCACAACACTACTCATCCATTCCACAATTAATAAATCTCTCAACTTGAGGTTTCATCTCATGGTCAGGTTGATATATCATCTACAAGTTCATCCATGTCACCGCCCAAACTAACCCACAACACACACCCCTGCTTCACAGACGTACCACAACACAAACTAGAGCGTATCCACACATCACAACATAGCCACTTCATACTCCATACATCGTGCACACAAAACCAAAACTATCCCACATAACACATCACCCCACACACCAAAGCATAACACAATTTTGGATTTAATAAGGCATACTTTATTTAGTTTCACTTGTTAATTGAGGGGTTATCATAGAAATAGTATGATCTTGGGGTATTCATTCATTAACTGAATATACGTGATTAACGAGTTTCCTTTTTTGGTGATACCATAACAACCACAACCAAAGTAGAAACAAAATAGGTATAACCAATGCAAAAAAATCCACAAAAGGCCACTATTTTTAGTGGGGTGTTTAGCTAGTAAAATCACAACATCACAATCAATATTGAGGCCATAAAAGGTATGCAAACAAATTCCTCTACCCCTTTTTCCAATTTTTTTTAATCAATTATTATATTTGGTTAACTTGGAACAACCAAAATCTACAGGTAGACAAGAGAAAACCCCTCCTGCATGTTGCATAATTAAAGAGAGATGAAAGAATCCTACCTTGAAGAATCTTTTCAACTCGTCTGTGCACCACAGGGTGAAGAAGAATGCCCGCAAGTGAAAACCACACCGCTAGAAACGTAGATCAACCTATCCCACACCGAAGGATTATCAAAATTTTCCCAAACATCCAACTCTAGCCAACTCGTACCACGACAATGAATCATGGGCAAAGAACAAGAGGAAATAGATGATAAATAGGAGAAAACTCAGCATGGATTGATTATGGATCGCCAACAAACAACCACCGAGATTTGATAGATTAAGGAGGGAGGAGTGGGGCTTAAAGGACTCCTTGGGGTGCCTAGGGTTCATATGGAATGAGAGGAAGGAGAGAAATTGACCGAGAGAATGAAATTTTGGCTGAAAAGAATTTTTAAAACAGAACTGGGTTGGGGTATTACACAACGTGTAATACCCAGGGTTCGGTTTCTACTAAAAAATGCATCGCCTATCGATTTTATTTTATTTTTCAAACCCTAAAATATTACATGTCGTGAATCCCTTCTTCACACCATGTAAGAGTCTTCACATTGTGAAACTTTCCAAGATAATCTGTGAAACCAAACTTCACATCGTGAAATCTAGTGACACGACATGTAACCTCTATGTTTCCAGCTTTCAACATCAGAACTTCTCCAAACTCCCTCTGAGCCTCTTACAAGCACTTCCAATGACCAAACTCACAAAGTAATGGACCGAGAAGGCAGAGACCATTACATATACAATTTATTACTTTTCAATATTTTTTTTGAATTTATTAATTTTTAATATTTTTGTAATTTATTCATTTTCTATTTTTCATTGTTCAATATGTTTGTAATTTTATCCATTTTCAATATTTATTTATAACTGTTTATTCATTAACATTTAATGTTTTTAATATGGTTTTAATTTATATAATTAATATGTATTCATTTTCATTTTAACATATTTAAATATTCATTTTTATTTTTTTAATTATTTATATAATTAATAAAAGTTATTCATTTTTTAACTTTATTCATTCTTCTTATTATTTATTTTATTAATAGTTGTTACATATTATATAATGTTATTGTTCAATTTAACATATATCAAACTTGTATGTACACATACACACATTAATTTCACAAACACAAATATTTATGTAATTAATGAAATCTTATATATAAACACATACATCTAATATATATGTAATTTATTCATTTCAATATTAATTTTAGAAATTGATTTAGTAACATAATATATTTAATATATTATGTTTTAAATTGGTAAATTTTATTTATTTATTTTTAATATTTTTATAGTTGGTAATATTTATCTATTTATCTATTTTTTATTTTTTTTGGGAATTTAGTAATTTTATAATATTTATTTATACATATTTATTTACTATGTTTTAATATTTTCAATATGTATTCATCTTCATTTCATTATATATCCATATTTTTATACACACACATTAATTTCACACATACAAATATTTATGTAATTAATGAAATCATATATATAAACACATACATCTAATATATATGTAATTTATTCAAATTTTAATATTCATTTTAGAAATTCATTTAGTAACATAATATATTTAATATATTATGTTTTAAATTGTTAAATTTTATTTATTTATTTTTAATATTATTATAGGTGGTAATATTTATCTATTTTTTATTTTTTTTATTTTTTTGGGAATTTAGTAATTTTCTAATATTTATTTATACATATTTATTTACTATGTTTTAATATTTTAAATATGTATTCATCTTCATTTCAATATATATCCATATTTTTACACACATACATTAATTTCACACATACAAATATTTATGTAATTAATGAAATCTTATATATAAACACATACATCTAATATATATTTAATTTTTTCAAATATTAATATTCATTTTAGAATTTAATTTAGTAATGTAATATATTTAATATATTATGTTTTTAATTAGTAAATTTTATTTATTTATTTTTAACATTATTATAGTTAGTAATATTTATCTATTTTTTAGAAATTTAATCATTTTCTAATATTTATTTACTATGTTTTAATATTTTAAATACGTATTCACCTTCATTTCAATATATATCTATATTTATTTAATAATTTATTTTTATTAATAAAACTTATCCATTTTTTCAATATTTTTAAAGTGTACTCATGTTTAATTATTCAATTTCACTTATTTTTAACATTCATGAATTTAAGATTATATATTCATTAAAAATGTTAAAAATATATTTATAAATAAATATTTATAAATAAATATATTTATAAATATATATTTACTATATTTATAAAATTATATATTTATAATTATAAATAAATAAATATTTTTTAGAAAAGTATTTATATAATTATAAATAAATAATTATATATTTAAATAATTATAAATAAATAATTATATATTTAAATAATTATAAAATTATAATATATATATATATATTTAAATAATGAATATATTTACTATATATATAATTATATAAATATGTAATGATATAAATACATCTATAATTATATAAAAATATTTACAAAAATATTTATTTATAATTATAATTATAAATCTTTATCATTGATAAACAAGCATTGAGAAAAGCCATCTTTTTCAGTCCTAATAATGATATCTTTTACCAGCGCTTGTTTAATGATGATAAAGAGTTCTTTTATCAGTGATTATTATTTTAGTGCTGATAAAACCCTTCTTTATCAAAACTTTTTTAGAATCATTGATATAACCCTCATCGATTTTTTAAAATGAACCCTAACCGAATAGATTTTCGTCACGCTTCTAAAGATCTTGCGGAAGTCCGTTGTCACTGCCGCTCCCCCCCAACCTTCTCTCAGACGAATCAAGGCTCAAATCTAAGGTATGTTATTTTTTTCTCCTCCTCTCTCATTACTTTCTTATTCATGTTCAGCGGTGTGCGATAGTGTAGCGTTATCTTTGGTTGGTGGTCTCGTGGTTCCATGTTTAGGGTATCTATTCCTCCTTCATTTTATCCTCCATCCACGTTCATCTTTCTCCTTTATCACTACTTTGTGCTATTATCTAAACCTAATTTGGGTTTAGGTTTTAAATTTTCAATGCCTCAATCCGTAGGGTGTTTAGGGTCTATTTAAGAGAATCGTATAATCATTTTTAGGGACTTTCTTCATCTATGTATGCTCCTTATAAGTGATTCCATATTTCCCCCTTTTTCATTACATACCTTTTATTCTTTAATTTTTTATCATAGTTTTCTTTATGAATTATGTGTATTTTGTGAGTAATAGGTAGTGTAACATAAAAACTTAAAAGGTTATAAATTTTTTGTTTTTTTAAAGGGATGTTTTAATATTCTATAATTAAATGTAATTTAAATTTGGTGGTATGCTTTTTATATATCTAATTAAATGATTGAAGTGTTTCTTTTAGTGATTTTGAATATTTGAAATGGGTTTAGTTTTCTATGTGGTTTAGTACAATGTCTTGTTTTATGGTTGATGTGTGATTTGATTTTGGATTTTGGTTACATAAAAATCCTATAGATTTTCTTTGATTAGTTCCCCTATTTAGTTATCTATAATTTATGACTTTGGACATTCATGTGTTTTTTATGATGCTTTGTAATAGTTTTAATTGAATGAAACATCGTATGGTTTTAAAATTTATTTTAAAAATCAAATTAAATTTTAAAAAGGTGTTAAATAAAAGGATATTTTAAATGTTTATTCTTAATAAATGTTTCAAAGGCTCATTTGGTATTTTAAAAATATAGTTATGAATTATATCAATTTTAAAATGTTTTCAAACATAACATTATTAAAAAAAAATATTTTTATTTACTGTAGAGGCATGTTTGGATCCTTCGTTAAATAACTCCTATTTCATTAAACCATTCGTACCCTTATTCTAAGCCCATGAGTTTTGTTCATCGGTGAATTGTGTATTGATATGGTTGATGGAATTACATGATTATATATATATATATATATACATATATACACATGAGGTATTGGAATAAAGTGTGTTTTGCGGTGTGGGATAGGGTTATATTCATTATAATTTTAACCTCACTTCTCATCAAATGCTTCATGGGAATACTATGAATTTTAGTGTGAGATTGAGGGAAGATTGTTATCTAGTCATGACTAGTTTGAATAGAGGCCCTTTGGTAAGGGATAAGCCTTTTGGGTTTGAGTTTTTATGGATAATGGTTTTCTTTAGGGACATGTTTGATAATAAAGGATTTATTTGATACTTTTTATTAAATTTACACATTAGTTCAAAACACATGTCACATGATCAAAAAAAAGAAAAAAATTTAGATTGTTTTGACACTTTAGTAAAAAAAATCCATAAGTCATTTTTTTACATGTAGGAATTGACCACACATCAATCTGACACATGATGTGGTCGGCATGACTCAAAGTGTGTGTTTTCAATACAAAAGAGTCATTTTACTCAAATTGTGTGATTTGAGTTTAAAATTGACATTTTAGTAAAAAAGACACGTGACATACTTAAAACCAAGTAAACTCATTCATATTATTTTGATTCTTTAGGACAATAATCCATAAGTCATTTGTGATGTGTAGAAATCCACCACATTCTAATCTGATGCATGGTGTGACCAGTATGACTCAAAGTGTGTGTTTTCAGTTTAAAATGATATTTTACTAAAAACCACAATGGCATACTCAAAAGTAAGAAAATGCATTCTAATTGTTTTGATACATGATAAAAATGATCCATAAGTTATTTGTGATGTATATGAATCGACCACACTTCAATTCAATACATATTGTGCCCAATATGACTCAAATTGTGTGGTTTCAATTTTAAATTGAAATTTTATTAATTTGTTGTTTCATATTTTTGTTTAATTTATTTCTTTATAGTATTACTAACATAAGAATTGTTTTCTTATACATGTGAATTATTTTATTTGAGTTGGGGTGGTTTGTTCGAAGTTGCTCGTGCTCGTGAGATATTGGACTTCGAGGCTGCAACTGAGACAATGACAATAAGGAAATGAGTCAAGAATGTATACATACATCATGAAAAGGTCAATTCATACTACTTATTTAGTTATTTTTTTCACCATTTTATATATTATTTTTTTGTTAATATTAATATAATTTTTATCCAATACTTATTTAGTTTTTTTCAAAGATATTTTGGGAAGTCATATTTTTCTTTCAACTATCTGTAACAAACCATAAAAGAGAGAAAATGTTCCTTTCTAATGGAAGAGGATATTCTATGCTGCCTGAAATGTGAAGTGAATCATAATATGGGTCAAAAAATGTATATAGATATCATGAATAGATTAATTATTACTACTTATTTATTTAATTTTGTCATCATTTTATCTACTATTTTAAAGTTAATTTCCTTATCATTTCTATCTAATACTTATTTAGTTTTTTTCACTGATATTTTGGGAAGTCATATTTTTCTTTCAACTATCTGCAACAATCCAGAAAAGAGAGAACATGTTCCTTTTAGATGGAAGAGGAAACCTCATGCTACTTGAAATGTGAAGTGAATCGTAAGATGAGTCAAGAATGTATACAGAAATCATGAAAAGGTGAATTAATACTACTTATTTAGTTAATTTTATAATCATTTTATCTACAATTTTTAATTTAATTTCCTTATCATTTTTATCTAATACTTATTTTGTTTTTTCAAAGATCTTTTGGGATGTCATATTTTTCTTTCAACTTTTTGAAACAAGCTAGAACGATGAGAACATGTTCCTTTTAGATGGAAGAGGAAACCCCATATTACCTGAAATGTGAATTGAATCATAATATGGGTCGAGAATGTACACATACATCATGAAAAGGTGAATTCCTGATACTAATTTAGTTAATTTTTTCATCATTTTATCTACTATTTCTAAGTTAATTTTGTTATCATTTTTATCTAATACTTATTTAGTTTTTCATAGATCTTTTGGGAAGTTATATTTTTCTTTAAACTATCCACAACAAGCTAGAAAATAGAGAATATATTTCTTTTAGATGGAAGATAAAACCCTATGCTTCATGAAACATGAAGTGAATCATAAGATGGGTCAAGAATGTATATAGACATCATGAAAAGGTGAATTCCTACTACTTAATTAATTAATTAATTCATCATTTTATATACTATTTTTAAGCTAATTTCCTTATCATTTTTTCAAATAATTATTTAGTTTTATTTAATAGTTATTTAGTTAATTTTGTCATATTTTCCTTTCAACTATGACTCAAAGTGACTGTTATCAGTTTAAATTGACATTTTAGTTCAAAACATGTGTCACTTACTAAAAAACCAAGAAAACACACTCGAATTGTCTTGATAATTTAAGAAAACTATTCATAAGTCATTTAGGACATGTAAAAATTAGACTCACCTTAAACTGACACATAATGTGATCAGTATGACTCAAAGTGATCGTTTTCTGTTTAAAATGAAATTTTAGTAAAAAAGAAAAGTGACATACTCAAAACTGAGAAAAAACATTCAGGTTGTTTTGATACTTTAGGAAAAAAGTTTATAAGTCATTTGTGATGTGTAGGAATCATCCACACCGCAATCTGATGCACAGTGTGACTAGTATGGTTCGAAGTTTATGTTTTTAGTTTAAAATGTCATTTTAGCAAAAAAGAAAAGTGACATACTCAAAAATAAGAAAAACATTTGGATTGTTTTGATATTTATGAAAATGACTCATAAGTCATTTGTGACATGTAGGAATCATCCACACCTCAATTCGATACACAGTGTGCCTAGTATGACTCAAAGTTCCCTTTATGAGTTTAAAATTGACATTTTAGTTCAAAATGTGTGTTACTCACTGAAAACTTAGAAAACCCACTCAAATTGTCTTGATAATTTAGGAAAATGATTCATAAGTCATTTTTGAACTATAAGAATCATTCTCACATCAAAATGACACATGATGTGACTGATATGAATCAAAGTGTGTGTTTTCAGTTTAAAATGACATTTTAGTAAAAAACACAAGTGACCTACTCAAAACTGAGAAAAAACATTTGGATTTTTTGATACTTCTGTACAATGACCAATAAGTCAGTTGTGACATGTAGGAATTAGCCACACCTCAATTCGATGCATGGTGTGACCGATATTACTTAATTTTTGTGGTTTTAATATAAGATTGACATTTTAGTTGAAAAAGCATGTAACATACTCAAAACCAAGAAAAAAAATTCCAATTGTTTTGATACTTTAGGAAAATTATCCATAAGTCATTTGTGATATATAGGAATCATCTACACCACAATCCAATACATGGTGTGCCCAGTATCACTCAAAGTGTCCATTATTAGTTTCAAATTGACAATTTAGTTAAAAACGCGTGGCACTCAATGAAAACTAAGAAAAAACACTCGTATTGTCTTGATAATTTAGGAAAACAATATATAATTCATTTTTGATGTATAGGAATCAGTCTCACATCAAAATGACACACAATGTGACTGGTATGACTCAATTTTTGTCTTTTCAGTTTAAAATGATATTTTAGTAAAAAAGAGAAGTGACATACTCAAAATTGATAAAACACATTCGGATTGCTTTGATACTTTAGGAAAATGATCCATAAGTCATTTTTGATGTGTAGGAATTAGCCGCATCTCAATCCATTTCACGATGTGACCGGTATGACATAAAGTTTATGTTTTTAGTTTAAAAAGAAATTTTAGTAAGAAAGACAAGCGACATACTCCAAACTCAGCAAACACATTGTGATTTTTTTGATACTTAGAAAAAATATCCATAAGTCATCTGTGACATGTTGAAATTATATGCACCTCAATCTGATACACATTATTTATGGTATGATTCAAAGTTCCCATTATCAGTTTAAAATTGACATTTTTGTTCAAAATGTGTGCCACTCATTGTAAATTGAGCAAACCCACTTGGACTGTCTTGATAATTTAAGACAATGATTCATAATCCATTTTTACGTATAGAAATTAGTCTCACTTCAAACCAACACATGATGTGACCAATATTACTCAAAGAGTGCATTTTCAATTAAAAATATATTTTAGTAAAAAACACAAGTGACATAATCAAAACTGAGAAAACACATTCATATTGTTTTGATACTTTATGATAATTACCAATAAGTCATTTTTTAAGTGTAGGAATCAACCAAACCTCAATCTGATGCATGATGTGACCATCATTACAAAAAAATTGTATAGTTTTAATGTAAAATTGGCATTTTAGCTGAAAACGCATGTCACATACTCAAAACCAATAAAATATATTCCAATTTTTTTGATACTTTAGGATAATGATCCATAAGTCATTTTTGACATGTGTGAATCATCCGCACCTCAATCCAATACACGATGTGATCACTATTACTCAAAGTGTCCGTTATTAGTTTAAAATTGACAATTTAGTTAAAAATGCATTCCACTCACTGAAAACCAAGAAAACACACTCAGATTTTCTTGATAATTTAGGAAAAGAATCCATAATTCATTTGTGACATATATAAATTGACCATACGTCAATACAACACATGATGTGGCCTGGTATAACTCAAAGTATATGTTTTTAGTTTAAAATTGACACCTTGTGTTTTATTTATTTCTTTATATAATTACTAACATAAGAATTGTTTTCTTATACAGGTGAATCCTTTTTCTTGAGCTTGGATGGTTTGTTTGGTAATAACATGACTGGGGGTTGGGGGCCAAAGACAATGGAACATTGAAGTTTTTAAATATCTATGATAATTTATAATTACTCATGTAACTATACAAACTAGTGTTTGAAATGTTGATAATATACTATTTTTTTCTTGTATTTATGCTGTGAATTTTATTTCAATTAAATTCCATATTTACAACCTTGTATTTTTTGTTTTTCTACTGTAGTGTGCTATAATTTAACAGCACACTGAAGTAGTGTGCCCCTTTATCAGGACTAGTAATAGCTCGGATAAAGGGACATTTTATGAGTGCTTTTAATAGTGTTGATAAAAGGCACCTTTACTAGTGCTAAATAAAAGCACTGATAAAGGTGTTCCTTTATCATTGCTAGAAAAAGTGTTGATAAAGTGGGACTTTATCATCACTTTTCTAGTATTGATAAATGCCTAGATATTTTAATCACGCTTCGGTTGTTAGTTTTTTTTTCACTAAAAATGACTATTTTATTGCTATTAAATGACTTATTTATAGTAGTGTTCATGAGAGTAGCTAACCCATGTATAAAGAAAAAAGCCAAGTTTCTAGGTTTAAGAATTGTTGTTTTGGTTTTTGCCTATTATAGTTGTACTGATTTCACTGTTGGGTGACGTACATGACTTGTGACGTTTATTATCATTATGGATTTACTTTTACCATTAGCCCAATATGGCAAGGAAGTATTGTCATAGACATCATTATAGGAACCAAATGATTTATATGTTATGCATATTCCATGACATGTTTACTTATTTTGCGCATTACCTGAAGCATGTTGTAATTTCTTGATGACTATATTTGTGATTTGATTAACGTTTCTTACAAGAAGATAAATAATTGGTTAATTAGATAGTCCACATCAACCTAAACTACTTCTTCCCATATAGCTGGATGGTGGTACCTTAATCAACCAATTATGACACATTTGATCCTTGAACCATTGGTTGCATGAGATGAAACGTTATAAATTTCAATTAAATGTATGCCAATTGAAATTTATAAAGTATGGGTCTTTATAAAATAGTAATGGTGACCCATATAATTTAACCTTGTACATGGACTTTTATATCCTAAGACTGGATGAAACTTATAGAATTGGTTTCAATTACATGAAATGCCAATTGAAACTTATGAAGTGTCAAAATTTATAAATGGAAATGGTAAGTCATCTAACTGTACCATGATATACATATATAAAATTGATGAATTGTGATTCTTGAATGAAATGGTTTCCATTAAATGGGGATGCTAATTGCAACTTAAAGGGAGTTTTACTCTATAACTTTCAATTGAAATTCCATATACCGGACCCTCTAATATAATATATTAGGCCTTGACCTAGACCCAACCTCTATAGTGGGTGTTGGGATTATCTATCATGTTCCTTTGTGATCTTCTAAATTACCTAGATATGGATTTAGGAGTAGGCAGATGGGTATTGAATATTATATAGGAAGACTTTGTACGCATGCTATTATTTTATCTAGGCCCTTTTCTATTATCATAACTCATTTTGAGGCATTCATTTTCCATTATAGATACATGCATCCATAACAACCTCAGGTTGAATTCCAGGAAGGTGGTGATGACCATGGTCTGGAGGTGGTGGGACTTGCACCACCAGTATTACCTCTTGTAGTGCCATTTGTAGTACCTCCCATTATTCCCAATTTGGGAACTGATGCTCAGTTTAGAGGGGGTTTTCTACAATTCATATAGAACATGCAGGGATCTCCATGACCTGACCCTACTATGTTAGAGTTAACATGAGAATTCCAATAGAAACATCTACCTACTTTCTTAGGGGATATTGGTCCCTTAGCTACTAAGTCATGGATAGAGGCTACATTATCTATCTTTTAGTATCAAGAGATGCCTTTAGAAATTAGGGTGAATCTTGAGACTTATATGCTTTGTGGACCCGCCAAGAATTAGTGGGATATTATTATATAAGATGATCGGTACCATGGTATGGTTTGGAGGGATTTCAAATCTACATTCTATGAATACTTATTTTCAGAAACATTGATAGATGAACGATCTTGGGATTTTATGCACTTGCATTAGGGTTCTATGTCCATCATGGACTATTCAGCTTGATTTACTAAGCTTTAGTGTTTCTCACTGACTCTTGCAATTGAATAATTGACTAGAGCGAGGTATTTTGAGGATGGGATTAGGCAGACTATCCGTTCATAGGTGAATGATTTTCATTTTACTATTATATATATAATAATGAACTAAGAATTGATATTCAAGCATAACCTGAGGAAAGTTGAAGGTGTGGGGCATGATAGTTCAATTCCTAGATAGGGAGAAAATTCATTTGGTGGTAGGAAGGGTCATTTTTAGATTTATCTTGGGGGAAGAAGTAATTAGAGTGTACGCCTTGGTAGCTAGGTGACATGTCATCAGTGTGGGAATCTAGGACACAAGAAGCCCTAGTGTATCAAAGACCTAGTACAATGCCAAGATTACAGAAGGATGAGTCAAATTCAGTGGTTTTGTAGGACCTTTCCTTCATTGGTTAGTGAGAGAGGGACAACTCTGACCCTAGGTCCTGGAGTGGGATTAGTAGGCCAAATTTAGGCATGGATTTGGAGTACTACTAGCCATTCAGGTTGAGGAGGTGGATGAGGTTGAGGAAGCTATAATTATAATATCTAGTGCCAAAAGAGCGGTCTTACTTAGGGTAGTTAGGTTGTGACTCAGGGATATGGATCATACTAGATATATGCAGTACAACTTACATATTAGGAGTAGAGTGGTGAACCATATACAATTCATAGTATGATTCAAATAGTCTTGAATTTAGTATATATTTTATTTAATATAGGTGATTCACATTCATTCATATCTGTGGATATCATGGAAAGCCTTGGTCTTGAGATTTAATACTTTTGTAGAGTGATGAATCTTGATACTATATTGGGAGTCTGATCAGAAAGTGTACACCAATGCAGGGAGTTCCCCCTTGAGATTGACATCTATCAATTCTTATGGAACCACTTTATTCTTAAGATTAATGGATTTGAAATCATTCTTAGAATGGAATGGTTGGTTCTATACCAAGACCACATTGAATGTTATTATCATAGGGTGTACTCACTACCTGAGGGCAGTAAATATTTATACAAAGTTGAATGAGATGTACAAGAAAGTTGAGATGGACCTGAGCATCATGGGTTGGATAGAGTAATAACCCATATTTCTATCCTTTTTCTAAGTGATCAGGGAACACGTTAGACATACTTCCCTCCTATAGTGGATCATTTTAGGGACATTTTCCCTGACAAATTATTTAGGTTAACTCCTATGAGAGAGGTAGTGTTTACTATTGATCTAGTTATGTGAGTGGAACTAATATCTATTCCTTCTTACAGGATAGATCCTATTAAGTTTTAGGAACTCAAGAAGTAGTTAGGGGACCTAGAATCTAAAGGGTTTATATAACCCCATATTTTACATTAAGGTTCACTCATAATTTTTGATAAGAAGAAATATGGGACCCTCAGGCTTTGTATATATTAATAGAGGTTGAACCAACTTATGATTAAGAACCAGTATCCACTACCACATATATATGACATTTTTTATTATCTTTGAGGAGACTGAGTTTTCTCAAAGATTGATTTGAGGTTGGGCTATCATCAGGCATGAGTTATACCTTCATATATACCATGTACAACATTCCATTATAGATATGGATTGTAGGAGTATTTGATCATACCATTCGGTCTCATGAACAGACTGATAATTTTTATGGCCCTGATGAATCAGATTTTCCATCTGTACCAAGATTATTTCCTTGTGGGTTTCATGGATGATATCTTGGGGTATTATCAAACTATACATGATCATGCCAAATAAATTGACATTTTATTTAGTACACTGAGAGAGTATAGGATATATTCTAAGATCACAAAATTCCACTTCTATATTGATAAATTTCACTTCCTAGGTTACACCATATTAGAATCAGGGGTATCTGTGGATCTAGAGAAGGTGAGTTCCTTAGTTTCTAGGGAGTATCCCAAAAACATCTTTGATATTCCGAGTTTCTTAGGTATAGATAGATATTATTAGAATTTCATTAAGGATTTATTCCACCTTGTAACACTTTTTATGGGTTTGAAAAAGAAGGGTTTCAAATTCTTTGGGTCTGAATATTGTGAAAAAACCTTTCAGGAGTTAAAAAGAAGACTTACCTTAATATCGATCCTGATCTTATTGGAGTTTGGCATAGTCTATAACATATATTGTGATGCATAAGGTATCGGGTTGGGAGAAATTTTGATGCAAGGGTATCAAGTCATAGAGTACGAGTCTCGAAACTTGAGGCCTCATGAGCATAATTACATGATGCATGATCTTGAGATACCTATAGTTTTTCATGCCTTGCATTGTTGGAGGCACTATTTACTGGGAGATCGGTTCATTGTATAAACAGACCATAAAAAGTATCAAATACACCTTTAATCAATGAATTGGGGAATCAATAGTTTAGACGGTAAGGTAAGCTATTGCCTCCGTTTTTT
This sequence comes from Viscum album, assembly GCA_963277665.1. NCBI lineage: Eukaryota > Viridiplantae > Streptophyta > Magnoliopsida > Santalales > Viscaceae > Viscum > Viscum album. The sequence goes on from OY728120.1 coordinate 239,605,147, forward strand.
ATACCTTTTGAGATTTTGGAGAGGGTTGGAACAATGGATTATCGGATAAAACTCTCTCATATATATAGGGTTATGGATAGTTTTTTTCACATTTTTTAGTTACATTGTTATCATTTAGACCCATCTCATTTCTTTAAGCCTAATGAGGTTGAGTTAAATATTGATGATTATTTTAAGGAGTACATAGTTTGTATTATTTATCGAAGCATGAAGGATCTACATGATATGTCAGTTGGGAGTGAAAAGTTGATGTACATAATCTTTAGCTAGAGTTATTATAATGACCCAGTCTTAACATACATAGAAATTTCATCACATTATCAGAACACTTGAAACATTGCAAAAATAGATGCCCAAAGATCGTATTAGTCTAGTGCCTTTGGAAACATGGAAACATAAACACTGGTACATAAGTGAGCTACATTATTTCCCACTAGGTTCTTCTTGACAAGAACCCTTCTTAGACACATCATACTTAATACATATCTTCATAACTTGGGGATGGAAACATACAAATAGGTGATCTCAGATGCTCATTAAGGGTAAACAACGAAGACATGTAAGGATAAACATGAGAATAAGGGTATAATAATATGATCACATAAATAGAGGATCATACCCTTTATATCAAAGATCATAAATAAGAATCATGACATAAATATTAGCAGTTCATAAGACCTAAATCATAAGGAAATAAAGAACATAATCTATTAAATCACAACATAGAAATAAAACATGGAATTGTGGCATACACAAAATCATATATAATTATTTCCATAGCAGTCAAGGTATTTCTGACGAGACCATCTTAGTGGAAAAATTTCTTTACTAAACCAGGTTCACTACCCATTCTAACCCTGTATTACTGAAGTAATTTCACTCCTCATTCTAGACCTATAATATTGAAGTGAGTTCACTCCTCATTTCAGCCATATCTATCTCATCAGATATAAATCTTTACCCAATACTTGTAGGGAGATATAAGTCCCAACCATATCATAATTAAATCATACATACATGTGCCAAAATATCATAAATAATTACATCATAACCTATGAAATTAAATGGGTATTATAAACATGTAATCATATAATAACCTATGTAAAAAGATAGGTTTCATAATCATTTTATCATAAAAATAACCTATAAAAATAAATGGGTTTCAAAATCATGTAACCCATGAAAGAGAAACGAGTTTCATAAACATCATACCATCAAAACATAATCCATTCATAGAAAGAATATGAATGGTAACATTGAATCATTTCCCCAGAAAAGAATGAGTAACACCAACAAATGTAATCTTAGATGAGAAATAATTTTAAAAGATCTTTTAAAAAAAATTTCTTGAAGAAAATATTTGTCTTCTTTGAAAAATTATTTTTAAAACACAAAACCTTTTGAAAACTATTTTATTTTAAAATACACTTGAAAAATAATAAATTAATTTTAAAAACATTTTGAAATTTTTTTTCCTTGAAAACTTTTAGAGGAGTTTGAAGACATTTTGAAAACCATTTCTTTGAAAATCACTTTTAAAAACATTTTCTAAAAAATTAACCCTTTAAACATGAAAATTAAGCTTCAAATAAATTATAGTGGGTAAATTTTTACATGTCGTACGAGGTAAAAAGAACATTCCTTTTTCATGGTAAAAATGTTAGAAAAAATCCTTGTTTGGAAAGTGAAAATATGATTCCTTTGAAAACATTGGTAAAAGGAAAAAAGGTTAAAAATGTCTTTTAATGATCATAAGATATTATTATAATATTCTTGGAATCCATTTTTGGAAAGCATGGTTTTGAAATAACATATATTTATGACCGAAGAGAGAGGTAAGGTCATATTTTCTTACAAAATTTTTCTTAATTATCTTAAGTAACAAAGAGTGGAAAAATGGTACTAATGAATTAATAAATTAAGACTAACCGTAGGAGAATAAAATTCATGAGTTATCTTTAAATATGGATAATATTATTTATTAATGAAAACGTGATCATAAATAATCTCAATAAATGGTGAGATTGTTTCAATAAACTCTTACCACATAATAACTTTGAATCATACTCCCCATATAGGAAAATGAAATTACATGGAGCTTAAAATACCATGAAAATAATGAGATTAATTTCATAACATTTCAAAGGTATTTTATACAGCTCATATAAAAATATAGGTGTATAACATGACATGTGTCTCAAAGAAGGAAAATTGAGACAAAATTACTTTACCAATTTGATAACTTTTAAAAATTAAACCCCATGACAGGAAGAACATAAAATGGTTATGTAAATACCCATATATTTAAGTATAAGAGGAATAAAATACATTCATGGGTAGTATATACACCACAAAAATTATGTGAGTGGTGAATAAGGCATGCATCTCATAGAAATAAAGAGTGAGATGAAATTCCCTTACCTTGAGTCCAACTTGTCTCGTACATCTTTATATTAGTGAATAATAAACTTATGTTAATTAATTAATTTCTTAATAACATTTTTCAAGTTTATTATTACTTTTAATTTACTTATTAAAATATTGTATACAACTAATTAAACAATTAAGTTTAAGTTGGGTGTTTTGACCAAATTCAGTTCATGTGTTAAAAATGATTTGGTTGACCAACTATGGTCAAAGGGTCATTATATAAACATATACAGAATAATAATAATAATGAAATAATTACCATATTTATACATCAATTATACTTTTAAAACCAATAATTAATTATGGTTTTGAAAAATGAATCAACATTACAATCATGGAGAGGATAAGCCATACGTATGTACGAATAACATTCCCATTTCTCAATGATTGTTAAGGAAAGAAGGTAAGTAACATTTATATTTATATAATGATAATTATATAATAAATACCATATTATTTAATCATATATACTTATATATATAATTATTGTGATGTAAAATGAATCACATAGTGTTTAGGAGGCGGTAGTCCACACGCCCACGAACGACGTTATCACTTTGTAAGTGTGTGAAAGGATAATAAAGAAAATGGTATATAGTATATTTATAGAAAGGTAATTATGTAATTAATATGATATATATTTCATTTATGTATCATATTTTTAATTAAAACCATACTTTATACATTCCATGTAGTGTGTGAACGAATCACATCACTTTGAGGGGGCGGTAGTCCACACTTCCTCAAACGAAATTATCGTATTTACACAAGATGGAAATTATAAAGATATTTGTTTTAAAATAATTAAAAAATCTCAAAGAAATTATAAATATCATAAATATTATATAAAAATATAGTGTCCATCATAATTTCCACCATAAGAGGCGGTAAGGGAAGAATGAACAATCATCGTTTTGTGAGGCGGCAGTTTTCCGTACACATAAACAGTATGTTCATTACCCATTAGATGGAAGTGTGTGTATGTGTAGGTCAAACTATTAGCATAAAAATATCTAAATATATTGAGGATACTGGTTTTTTTGTATAATGTAATAAGGATAGTGTATGGTATGGATAATGAAAATAAGATAAAGGATCTTGAGGGAGGATGTTACATCTTCTTTGGGTAACTCCTTTTGTTTTTCACCAAAGGACTTCCTTGGATTGCTTTATTCCCAAAGGAAGGATTCAATGAGGAAGGGAGGGATGTTTGGGAGATATTTGGGAATATTTTTTTCGATCCAAAGTGTATTGAGAGGTGTGAGGAAGTGGGAGGAGAGGAGGAATTTTATAGTGGAGGAGTGGCACTCTTATAATATTTTGGAAAATGGAAACCCCACCCACATTTTTTTATTGAAAGTGGATCCAATAATGGTCCAAAGTAAATAAAAGGCTGTATAAAGTATAAATATGGACATAAAATGTATTTTAAAAAAGTTTATAGGTCATATCATGCCTTAAGTTTCTGGTTTAGTCCCTTGTTAAGCTTAATTTATTCTTAATTGTTGTAATTAATTTTAATTACCTTCACTAATATTTTTGGTTAAAAAATAATTTGATCTTATTAGAAATTATAAATTATGATTATTCCAAATATGGAATCCATTTTTGACAAATTATAATCACAGAAGTCCCAGAAATTAATTTAAATTTAATCCCACAGATGGGATGACAATGAGGGTTTTAAAAGTAAAAACGTTCAAAAGATTGCTATGTTTTTATAGTCTATTTCAAAGTGAAATTGATCCCAATGACCTAAATTGGATTTATTGATAATAATTAATCTAATTAAAATTTAAAAATAACATAAAATATAATTTAACTACAGAAATAAATTAGATTAAAAATCAGTTTTGAATTAAAATTAAGTATTTTAACTATCCATTAAAAAATAAAACTTCACAAAAAAATACCAAAAATTCACCCTAACCTCATTTTTATAATTCAATTTAAAATATTAAGTTTATTTTGACATATAATATTTATAAAAGTTCCAAAATATATATTTAAAATAGGCTCTCCATTAAAAGGTGGTAAAATTACCTTAATAAAAATATGGGGTTTTATGTGTTAAATTGGGTTTATTTTTATCTTATGCCTATAAAATCTATTGGATGAATATAAAAAATATTTACTTTTATATATAAAATATACATTACATTAAAATTACTTTCAAATTTAATTTATTAGGATTAAAACAACTTTGTGACCATAAGAATAGTTTTATATAAAATAATCCCTTTATATTCAATTAGTTCTTATATTCATAGTAATTTATAACTAATTAATTCATTTTATATTTTGTGAAAACCAATTTTTTTATAAGTTAGTTAATAATATTCATAAAATCTAATTTAACAGCTATGTTATATATTATTATATTAAATAATAGTATTTTTAATAATATATTATTGTTCGGTAACACTCAGTCTTGCGTATTACACAATCCATCAAGGAAAGTTAGTCTTGAATGAAACATACGCTAACATTGGTGTTCTATATAGATAATGATAAAATTTATGTTGCATGTATTGCATAATTAACTTGGTACTATGCAAACCAAACTTAGTGCTTTAATATAACAAAAGATATATTCAGTGTTGTGTGAAATGAAAAAATATAAAAAAGATTAAATTAGTTTGAAAAAACATATTTCAAAAAATCTCGGGGTGTTATAGTTATTCTCTAATAATGATCAACCACCCTAAGGGTAAATCAGGGATGAGTTTTTTTAGGAGGGGAGGTTGTAAGATCATGTTTTTCAATGAGGTATGAAGCCTTTTAATTTTAGTTTAAATCTCTTGTTTAATCTAAATTATTATGTGTAAAGGGATAATAAAGGGTCCAAGAGTGTCTGGGGCTTATTCAGATATTAGAGCTCTAGTTTTTTTGAGAAATATGTAGAGACACACATGTAAGTTATCAGGGTTTTGAACCATGTAATTCCTAAAGGAATCCATTATTTTCATTTGGTATATGGGATAAATTCTAAACCAAGTTTTGGAATGTAAATCCGAGTGTTGGAACACTTAAAATTGTTGTTTTTGGATGAGGTTTAGGGTCTAATAAGTGTCTTAGAAGTCCAGATGAGTTTCAGAATCATAGGGACCTGAAAACTCATTTTTTATAGAAGTAGACAGGGGAAAATGGTTTTTTAAAACCATGCAAAACTCAAAGGGAAACCGTGTGGCCCTATAAGGGGTGCCACATGGTTTGACAAGATGTGCACCCGAGGCTTCACAACTGTGTGAGATGTATACAAAAAGATGAAGAGGAGAATTGCATGGGATACACATAGTTTTTCTAACCATGCACTATCCGTGTGAGGTGAGGGTGTCCTTGGATAGTGGTATTTCATGATTGGCATATGGTTTTCCAAAACATGCATCTCATTAAAATGGAAGAAATTACCATTTTAGCCACCATTCCTTAATGGGTTTTCAACCCTTTTCCTCCCCCATTTCTCCAAAAATCTATCCTGCACACTCCTCATATTCCTTCCCCTTACATGTTGAGTTCCCCTTCATCCATGCTTGGAATCAACCACTATTTATTGCGTTGGAAGTATAGAGGTAAGGATAAGACTCATCTTACTTCCCTTGTTTGTTTTATTCTCCACATGGAATTCTATTTCCATGTGAGCTTGTTTGCTTTATTTTTAGTGAATTTGATGATTATTAGGGTTTCTATCATTTCATCTTGAATCAAAAATTAATAATGGATGAGTTAAGAATCCTAATCATTAGGTAGGTGGTCTATGAATTTTCCCGTAATGTCTTGTTTGTTTATAAATTACGCCATATTACCGCGTGCCAGAAATTTCCATGCGTTACTTCCAAAATGTGAAATTATCTATGCTAATGCTAACTTCCTAAATTATCCAATCCTTATGAATATAATTATATTTTCATAGGTTGTATATCTTGAATCTAACTACCCCTTTTTGGATGTGATGCTTATATGATTTTTACCCTTATGCTTTGACCATGGAATTAAACCACCTTTTTGGTGTGTTGTTTTATATTCTTGTGAACATAATGTTTTTATTAGGAATTCATCACCTTTTTAAGTGTATTGATTATCCCTTATGAAAGAAATGATTAAATTGTGTAAATTATAATGGTATGACAACCATGCACTAGTTTTATAATAAAACCACCTATAAAGTGTTCATTCTTATTTAATAAAAAGGGAAATCAAATGGAGTTATATTGAAATGATAAATGGAATGAAACTTCCCATTACCTTCTTAATTTCTTATAAATGGAATGGTCCAAATTGTATACATTAATTGTTATGTGGAATTATTATAAACATGGACACTTTATTATTCATACTTGGATTGTGTTTCAGCATGCTTACTAACATGGGCTTCTTCATTACTTAAATTTGAAATAGTTAGATGAATTGTATTAATCCTTGAGTGATACTTAGGTTCCTTTTATGGAATGCCTTAAATGGGATCATATGTTGAATGATTTTTTTATTCCTTGAGTGATACTTGTGTTCCTTATGTGGAATGACTTGGACAGGATCACAGGCTGATTGAGACTACATGTACCATGAGAGACACTCTGGTTCCTTACATGGAATTCCTTGAATGGGATCAAAGGTTAAATGAATTATATTAAGCCACGAGTGATACCTGGGTTCCTTAAGAAGAATTACTTGGATGTTAAATTGGTTAATGAATTGTAATAGACCATGGAGTGATACCTAGGTTCCTTATATGAATCACCTTAGATGGGATCATTGGTTAATTTATTTACATTACATCTTAAGTGATATATGGGTTCCCAAGTAGGAATTTCATGCATAGTCTCATAGGATAAATGATATTTATTATATGCCTGATCACCTTTATACATGGATATCATGGGGTTACCCTAGGTCCTATACAACTATTATAATTTTATGAACTTGGATATATACATGGTGACAGGTGTTCATAGGTATCTTGGATTAGGATGAAGTAGGTATGGTTGGCCAGGTATCCTTTGAGGAACCCAAGATGACTTATTTACATTTATTTATTTACTTCCTTATTAATATATGAAGCATGGACAATTTTCTCCTATCGACCGTTCAAGGTTTTGGTGCTCTGCTAATGTGTATAGAAGCACTCGGGTTGAATCCTCAGTGATAATACTTTTTATAGTCGATTGTTTTTAATTAATTGTATTTTGATTGGGGGGTTTGTTTTCAGAGCATAAATGAAGTGATTTATGATTGATGTTTGATTTAACAATTTCATAAATATTGGGGGGTTTTTCATTACTAGGGAGTTAAGCTTGTGATATCTTGGATCTTTGCTTTATATTTCATTAAATTAACACCCACTTCACAAGATGACTTTGATCCAAATTCCCAAGTGTTAAGGCTTTAATCCAAGCCTTAACTTAATTTAGGGTTCTAATATTAATCAAATATTGTTTATGGTAGGGTATTTATGGTTCCTATAATCCATATAAACCACACATTAAGAAAAATATGTCATTAATCCATGACAATTTAAGTTTAACATACACAATGTTAATTCAAATAATATTCATTTATAAAGAGCTCTCAATCACTTAACATCCAAAAATTATAACTCACCCCAATGGTAGATTTAGTCAGCCATTTTTTTGGTTAATAATCTAGTTTAAATGTTTATAGTGATGGGTTAAAATTAAAATAAAAAGAACGGGACAAGAAAAGGGCGGTGCACTGAACACACACATGAATGATGATGAGAATTAAAAATACAATTTTGATTGAATGAGGAAGAAAATAAGGTAAGGGGTTTCAACTTGATTTAATCTATTTTAAGAGAATTAATATTTAAAAACATAGGGTGGATTATCAGAAGATAAAATGAGAAATAAACATGCATTTAAATAGAATTACTACAAAAAAACTTATAAGATTACAAACAAAGAAGAACACAAAATTAAATGAAAACAAAGAGAGGAGGAAGAGTATCTCAAGTGAAAAAATGAGTATGTAAGGTCCTCCTAAGCCTTTAGAAAGGATTTGGTTGTTCCAATGTATGCTCCTATCTTCTGAATTGCCAACCCCATGCAAGTAAAAGAGGGGGATGCATTTATAGCCCAATGTGGTGGACTGTTTGCATTCCAAATCTACCCTTCCACTTGGCTAGCCAATTTGGACATCCATACAGCTTAATATCGAGATATTATATTCTTAAAAGTTTTAGATATTCTTTTACTATCATCCCTCAAAATTTGGTAACCATTGGACTTTTGGAGCCAAAGATATGGTTATTTTACTAAACAGTGTGTACCTGTCCATTTTTATCAACACTTTTTAGATGGCCATTATGTGAATGGGTTTTTGAATAGGAATATTCCATAAAATTTGAAAAATTGCTTCAAAAAAGTTAGACTACTAAATATCCCATTTCAAACTGAAAAATCTCATCTTTCATGGATATCTATATCAGGAGAAAAGTCAATAAATGTGTGCTGGGTTTAATTCCTAGATAGAATGGTGGGATGGAATTCATAAAATCATTTGGCCCCTTTTTAGTAGAGTTGGTACTTGAAATTTTTTCCCAATATGAATGGTATTGTAAACCAAACTTTTGTGAAGAATAAACTATTTTTGACTTCTATATTAAGCCTAGTAATTCAATCTTCATGGCTGATCCATTTTCTTCACAGATTCTATGGTCCTTCTTGTGTGGTCCATATGACCATTAAAATGGAAAAATTGGACAATTATTCCTTCTAATTATATGTTGGAAATTGAATAAGGAATCCTAAAAAACAAGAACCATGAAATGTTAATAATCAGGGTGAGTGTTATAATAAAATTAGTAAAATAAATTAATTGGACTACTTCAAATAACCCTCAAAAATTATATTTAGTATTTAAACATGAGTATCTCACACCAATTATGAAATTTTACATGAAATTTACTAATGGGAGTATAAAAAAAAATTATGAATAAAATAATAACATCAAATCCCCCACACTTAGTCTTGTGCATGTCCTCATATAAAATAATTATAAAAACATAACGAAATTATTCTCACTAGCCAAAAAATATTAAAATTTAATTTTCCACAATCAGGGGAGGTTTATAAAATTTCAATCATCCATATTTAAATCCACCAAAAATTGTTACAGAAAAAAATTTCAAAAATAATTCATTTTTCATGTTCAATTTTAGAAATGGAAAATGCAGGAACTCAAAACTCACTCCTCTCCAAATGATAAAAATTTATTTATAGAGGTTCACTCATTCCACAAACAAAAGTAAAAATCTTAGAGTTTGAAAGTCCACTAAGATTCCATTCCCTATCCTAAAGTGCACAATAATCAAGAGGCATTTTGAAGTGGTTTTTTATGTGTCTATGAGACGGTAGAAATTTAATGTCCAAGAGAGAGGAGAAGAGGGGTAAAACATCAACATGGGTAAAACAATGCACAATTTTTTTTGAAATAAAACATGTAAGGAAATGGAAACACATATTTATAATGGAATGATTGTTTTAAGAAAGTCACAAAGGAGGAAGAAAATTTGAAGGGTATGAGAAGATGAAATATTTACAAAACACAAAACTTATCCCAATGACATAGGTGTTATTTTTTTTTTCTTTTTTTCATTTTTTTTCGAAATTAGAACTTGAAAAAGATATCACACTCATATCCCAACCCATGTTTTATCTCATTGTAACAGTAATTGTAATAGTTATAATAAGATCAAAGGTTTAGGAAGAGTGATTTTTGACCTTCCCAAGACACAACCCATTTTTTTGTTCTTTTTTTTTCATTTTTTGAACATTTGTCAATAAAATTTACAAAATTACATAAATGAAAGTCTATTCCCTAAAACACACCGAATGAAAACCTCTCAACCACACTAAAATGGATGTTTTCCCTCAATCATATGATAACACGCTAAAAGGATAAGAAAAGGATACCCAAAATGAAATCCATTCCCCCCACACTTAAATTTCAATAAGTTATGCAATGTAAATCCATGTAGATGTTGGGTGGGACAAGGTATTGGTCTTGTAATGTGGATATCAAAGAAAATGATTTCATAGGATTGAAGGGGATTTCAAAAGGAGGGTTAATGGAAGGGAAATGGGAGGCTATTTGGCTATTATGATTCTCAAGTGGTTCATAAAATTCTTGTATCATATTCAATAACACTAAATTAGAAAATTTAACTCGAAGGTCTATAAACTCAAGACTCACAAGGGGTGAAAACAAACATTTTGAAAATATGGCCATAGGTGGACTTGGCATGAAAGATAATTTTGTTCTTTACAGTTGGGGAAGAATCATTTACCAAATCAAAAATTGAGCAATCAAAATTTATTATTCTTGAAACAAAATTATTTATCCAAAATCATGATGAAAATACAAAATTTTTGAGATGAAAACATGTCCTTTTGAATCCACAAAATGGTTGGATAGAATTTCAAAAGTGGATGGTGAGTAAGTATGAATCTTTCAGTTTTTTTTAGTTTTTTTAGTTTTGTTAGAAAGACACACCCAAATAAGAGAGATAGAGAGATAAGAGGAGAAAGAGAGAGAGAGAGATAAGAGGAGAAAGAGAGAGAGAGAGAGAGATAGAGAAAGAAAGAATATGAGTTAAAGGGAAAGAGGTTCCCCTAGTTTGGATTTGGTGGGTCTCCATCTCCATCAAGTGGTGGGTCAACTATAAAAGTTGGGGATCTGATGGAAGTCTATATGATTCTCGTGATGTGTTTCCTCTCTAGTGATGCTTTGAAAAATTTCCATTAACTAAAAGAGAATAAAAAACAAGAAACATTATTAATTTAATAAAAAACTAAAAGAAAATTAAAATTTTATAAAAGTAAAAGAAAACATGGGTTGCCTCCCAAGTAGCGCTGCATTTATTTTGTCTACAACTGGATAATTACTTTGGACTAACCATAGTCTGATGGTGGCCACCGTATTTTCTCAACTCCAGTGTGCTTCCAGAAAAACTTCTCTTTTGGGTTGCCTAATTGTTCATTGGATAATTTCTACCCTTCCTTTATGTTGTGCTTGAAATTCAATGGGGGTGTAAGGAGAATATGAATATCCTCCCTTTGGTCTTTAACTTGAGGTATCATACAGCCCACTGAGTTTTGGTTTTCTATGCTTAGAAGTTTAGGAAGATGTTTCAATTCTGATGGTATGTTTATGTAAGCTCTAGATAATATGAAATCAGAGTATAAAATCCCAGTTGTTTTTAACTCATTTATTTCATCACTTACTGAATTACAGTAATGAGGATCAATGGATTCATAAGACTGAATAAAATTTTCAATATCCTTTATATCAATGTTTTTTTCCAAATAATGGTCAATTTCAACTTCACCAGTGATCAGTTTATTAATTAGGGAACAAATATCACAAACATAACTGCCATCAGGACAATATAAACACATTGGTCCAGGGTTCACCACACATATAACTGAATTTTCAGAATCATGGATAGGAAATGATAAATGTTGGATAATCTAATTTGAATCAAAAAATGAACATGCTTGTTTGTTTTCCTCATTACAGTCTAATTTGGAGTAGTGGAGGTCAGAGGTGATATGGGATTCCAAATATTTTTCAAGATCCTTTAGATCAATGGAGTTTAAATTTGTAATGTCAATATCAACTTCTCTATTTATGACTAGTTTAATGAGGATGAAATATTCACAACCTCCTCTATTATTAGAACATGAAGAATATGATGGATTGAGGTTCAACACACTCTCATAGAGGCTTTAAGAAGCATATATAGAGAATACAAATTAATTATCTAATTGGTATTTCATGGATTGAAAAATATTGTACTTGACCAGTTGGTCACCAAATTCCATGGATAAGACGCCAGCATGGACATCGATTTTGGTTTTAGATGTCATGAGGAAAGGTCTTCCTAGAATCAGAAGAGATTGGTAAGAATTTGTATCACCTTCCATGTCAAGGACATAGAAGTCATTTGGGAATATAATATCATTAACTTGAACAAGGAAATCCTCAATTATTCCCTTAGGACTAGTTGTACTTTGATTGGATAACAATATGAAAACACCCATTGGGTGTAAGGGACATATGCCAAGGTTGGAGAATATGGATTTGGGAATGAAATCTATTGAGGCTCCTAGGTCTATGAGTGCATCATCGAAGTTGGAACTCCCTATTTGGCATGGAATAGTAAATGTCCCTGGGTCTTTTCACTTTATGGGTATGGAATATTTTGTTGAAACATTATCAATGGTCCTAAGTTTTCTCTTATGGGTGCACAATTCCTTAAGAAACTTGGCATAATTAGGGATTTTTTTATGGAATCTAAGAGGGTAATGTTGAATTCAAAACGTCTAAACATTTTGATCATTTCATGATCAAGATCAAAGGACTTACTTGTCTTTGAAATGGATTGAGGCAAAGGAATTAGGTTCCTTATAGGGATAAAATGAGGTGAGGGAGTTTCTTCAGGTTCATTTTTTGGATTTTTGTTCTTTTCATTTTCAAGATCAACAAACAAAGGTTTATTGGAGGATCTATCATGAGGCTTGGAAATTTGTTTTCCTGATCTAAGTGAAATTTGACTTACACTACCCTTGAGGTTGGGTAACGATTGAGCTAGGAGTTTGGAAGAATTGGATGGTTGTTGCTGGATAAGGTGGGATGCAAGTTGACCAATTTGGGTTTCAATATTTTTAAGGATTGAATGGGTGAAGGAGGAAAGATCTTCCACCACACTTTCCCATGGTTTCTTGGAAGAAGAGGCTTGTAACAGATTGGGATTGACTTGATTTTGGTTCTTGGGAAAGCAATTGTATTGGTTTGGGAATTGGGAAGTCTCATTAGGATAGTAGAATCTAGGAGGAGAAAGAGGAGGATTGATCATTTGAGGTTGAGGAACAAAATGGTAAGGTTTTTGGAAGTTACCAACACCTTGAACATATTGGAATTGGTTTGGGTTTTGAGGAGGTAATTGAGGGGGATGAGAAATGGGATTACCATACCTCAAGCCTTAGTTAAAGTTAGAAGAGAAGGTCTCAGAGTGGGGTTGGTTGAAGTTTCTAAGGAACTGACCTGATTGTTAAGGGTTGGTGTTCCTCTAAGAATATGCTGCATTGAGCTCTATTGGTCTGGATGAATTAGATGGATCCTCTTGAAGTTGTGGACATGTGTTAGTTGGATGAGATGTGGAGCTACATATTCCATAGATCTTTATAGGTCTATAGAATAGATATTGTAGAGAAGATGGGGTTGGGGCTTTGATTTCCATAGCTAATTTTCGAACAAGACCTATAAGTTCACTCATCCACTTTGTAATCTTTTTCAGCTCTATCGATTGAGTATCTTGGGATTGTATGACTTGAACATGTGCTCAATTATGGAATTTTTGTGTGTTTGTAGCCATGTTTATTATGAGATCTCTTGTAGCTACAAGAGTTTTATCAACAAGAGAACCTCCACTTGCAGCATCAATGAGAGTTCTCTACATAGCCAATAAACCCTCAAAGAAGTATTGGATCAAGAGATGGTCAGGGATTTGGTGGTGTGTACAGGTTTCCACAAGCTTTTTGAACCTATCCCAATACTAATGGAGTTATTCATTTGGGAATTGAAAAATACCACTTATTTCATTTTGGATAGAAGTAGTACAAGAATCAGGAAATGTTTTTTCTAAGAAAATTCACTTCATGTCATTCCATGTAGTTATGGAAACATGAGGGAGGTAGTAAAGACATGACTTAGTAGTGTCATCTAGGGAGAAATAGAATTCTAGGAGTTTGATTTGTTCCTCAGAAACCCCTTGAGGCTTCATGGTAGAGCACACCACTTGGAACTCTTTAAGATGAAGATGTGGATCCTTATTAGCTATCCCGTGGAAATGAGGAAGAATATGAATCAAACCTGATTTGATTTCGAAGTCAGCCTCTATGTATAGATATTGAATACCAAGGGGTTGATAATTTATATCAGTGGTAACAAGTTATTTAAGTGTTTGTTCTATAGGATTAGTCATATCTAATTAAATTAGTTGTACAAGGGCTGGTTCTTTAATGATTTGATTATCCCTAATGTTTCCCCTAAGTTGGTGATCGTGTTGTCGAGCACTTCAAATAAGATGTTTATTTTTAGCTAGAATTTCTACATTATAGCAGCAACCCTAGGTCATCTCTCGAAGGAGACTTAGATCATTAATTAAAAAAATGAGGTTCTGATTAAGAAAATAAAAGGGTAATGGGGTTTTATAAAACTTGGGTTTTGTTTCTTTAAGAACAAAAATTTAATGTATATTACTACTGAGAGAAAATGGTTGGAGAAACCAAGATCAACTTGGGTAAGTGTCCCTTGATGCTCAATCTATCATCGCTCTCAAGGGAAAGGGATGGATCATTGATTCCTTGATTTTATACATACTGAGACCAGTAATGGTATGTGAGTTCTTACTAGATTACCACCTAGTATTTTATCGATCAATGATATTGATTATCGACAACCGCTCAAAATCAACAAACATGAATCGATGTAAAAAAACAGAACTCAATCAAGGCATCACATCAACAACGTGATGAGGTGACTATATTTTTATAAATGATAAAAATATTTCACAATACAAGAACATGCATATTCATAGGTTCAAGCTCATGGATTTTATCAACAAACATAATCCATTTTCACACTCATGAAAGGGAGGGGTGAGAAAAGAGGCAACCACACTCAAATCATCACAAGATCCGGGTTATGCATGAAAGCATGTGGATTCTTGTTCCTTTGATTTGTATTTGATCATACCATAATAAACACGAATTTAGAAGGTATAAATGAAGAAAAATTGACAACAAACATGGAAATCAATTACCTTATTAGGATTACAAGTGTGGAGCGCGAGATTACAACAAAGGACACTCCCCCAAATTGATCACTAAGAGATTTAGAAGTACATGAGGGAGAAGAGAAATAAAATGGGTTAAGAGAGATCTCCAATTCGACTAAACTTCACCCCTAGTCGTGAAACATATATAACGAAGGGGAGGAGTGATTTTATGGGAAATTTACATCCATATTTCCACATAAAGTGATCAAGTATCTAAAGGGCTATGTGACTATTCAAGGCAGATTTTTTACTCCATCTTTATCAGGATGGTTAATTGACAAAAACGCTTGAAAATGATTTGAAATTCAGTGGAGAGTCGGGAAGTAGATTTATATCTCCAAGGAATATAGAAGAATCCCAATTGGACCTCTGAGGCCTGAGTTATTGCCTAAATATTTAAGGGTGGTCCAATCTGGATCGCACAGAATTTCTTCACATTGTGGGCCTATTTTGGGTCTCAAGATGGATGAATTGGGATTCATGATATTCTAGAGAAATGTAGAAAAAATTTATTTTAACTCATACAATAATTTTTATCTCAATTGGATTCACTTATTATCCATAGTACAAATAATTGTCCACATGCATGCTTGGGCTCTCGAGCAGTTTGGCCCATTTTGCTTGAATTCCATCACGAGCTCTCCAAATCACTTCCTCCTACAATGTAAACTCCAAAATAAGTAAAAATTCCCTATTAAATAGTGATGAACATTAATTCATTGATTCAAACATAAAGTTAAATTTATTATTTTATTTTTAATATTCATTACAAAACCAGTTTAAAACAACGGTGTAAGGATGAATTTGAATAGTGAATTGCTATGCGATCACACCCCCACACCTAAACATTTGAACTCCTGGGCAAAGTCATATATCCAAAAAACAATTCATTTATATATTCCCAACATCATGAAGTTTTAACATTTTAGGAAATTTAAATTCATTTAAGTAATGTGATCAATTCACTAACCACACCTAGGAGTGCTTCCTAGTGAAAATGAAAAAAGATGTCTCATAAATCATATCATAATGAAATTCAAAGAGATTCATGATACCAAATTGAGAATGGAATTAAAAATCCAACCATTCTGCTAACTCTCCATGTGTGTGTGTGTGAAAACCATTCCATGCTATTATTTCCACTTTCTTTCTAATAAATATAGGTTATTTTAACATGTTTTAGCTTAAAAGATTTTGTCCAGGAACCTGCCCTACATCCTTTGAAATCATATTTCAAGACCCAATTAATTAGGAATTCACATAAGTTAAACCATAATATCCCAACCAAGATATCCCTATATGTTTCACATTTCATCACTCCCCTCATTTTTTTGTTTTTTTTAGAAGTTGCTTTTGGAAAAAATCTCACACTTATCTCTCAACCCTTGTTTGATCTCCTCACGAAACTAATTGTAATAGTTATATCAAGATCAACGTTTGAGGAGGAGTGATTTTTGACCTACCTAAGACACAAACCAATTTTGTTTTTATTTTTTGAGGGTGTGCAAAGTCAGATATCAGGTATACATGAATAGGTCAATCTGATACAGTAATGAAACAAATCAAATAAGGAACTAATGTATGTAAATATCATTTTAATCTGAAAAATATTAACCTAAATTATATTTACCTTATAGTAAGTAATAAATATTCACACTTTTTTGGTTTGGTGCAAAAATGTGTTGAGATATTAGTGACACTGTTTTCCCAAAAACTAATTACACAAGGGGCATCAATCATCTCAAAGGTTTCACATAGATACAACCATTTATATCATTGACAGAAAACCAATTCACTAAAAAACACTGCATGATGTTAAATTCATACAAATATTCATTCCATAACAGAGACAAGTTTCATCAAATGTTAAAACAACATGGAATAAAAAATTTCAACATGAATTTTTAGTAAGTTCCATGATTTGGTGACCCTAAGGGGGGATGTAAAAATACCATAAATAAGGTGAAAAAGAGAAGAAAGAATAAAGAAAATGAAAATACTAATGAACCCAGAAAGATGGGGAAAAGTGAAAATACCATACAGAAGGCGAAAATGATAAGAAATAATAAATACGATAAAAATACTAATGAACCCAGGAATGTATCCACCCCACACCTAGAATGTGTAGTGTCCTCACTGTAATAATTGAGAATATGAGAAGAAAGGATAAAACATGGTGTGTTTCACAGGTATGTTTCTTATAGAAGGTGGATTTCCTCCACCAGATTCTTTGTAAAATCCTCATAAAAGTGTTTAAGTCGCTGCCCATTGATGGTAAGACTTCGTCCACTCTGATCATGCAAAATATGTATTGCACCAAAAGGGTAAACATTAGTAACGATATAAGGACCGAGCCATTGGGAAAAAATCTTACTTGGGTGGAGCTTTATCATGGAATTGTACATGAGGACCTTCTCAACAATATGGAACTTTCATTGATGAATCATGCTATCATGTATAGCCTTTGTCTTATCTTTATAGATCTGGGAGTTCTCATATTTATCACGTTGAATTTCTTCCAACTCTTGAATCTGCAGCTTCCTTTTCTCACCTAAATCTGAAAGATTTATATTACATTGTTTAACTTCCCAACATGTATTGTTTTCTACCTCCACTGGGAGGTGAAAATCCTTTCCAAACACAATTCTGTATGGTGGAATTCCGAATGGGGGTTTTAAAAGTTGTACGGTATTCCCAAAGTGCATCATCTAAGCGCAAACTCTAATCTTTCCTATTGGGTTGTACCGTTTTTTACAAGATTCTATTAACTTCCCGATTTGATATTTTTGATTGTCTATTAGTTTGGGGGTGATATGTAGTGGATACTTTATGATAAACCCCATACTTATGAAGAAATTTTTTTATGTTTCGATTGCAAAAATGGAAACACTAATCACTAATGATGAATCTCGGCAAACCAAACCAACTAAAAATTTGGGACCTCACAAAATAAACAAAAATTTGGGAGTCATCAGTCCTAATAGCCTTTTCTTCCACCCATTTAGACACGTATTCCACAACTAACAATATGTACATGAAGCCAAATGGATTTGGAAAAGTCCCCATGAAGTCAATTCCCCATGCATCAAAGATTTCACAGAATAACATGGGATGTTGGGGCATTTCATTCCTCTTGGAGATATTCCCTGTGAATTGAAAACAACTACATGACTTACAAAATCGATGGGCATACCTATACAATATTGGCTAATAAAGTCCTGAGTCATGGACCTTTTGAGCTGTTCGTTGAGAGCCAAAGTGGCCCCCATAAGCCAAAGTGCATCAGAAGGTCAAAACAGAGGTGAACTCATGGTCAGAGACACATCGACGGACTACTTGGTAACCAAAAATTCTCCACAAATATGGGTCATCCCAAATGTACCACCAAGAATCATGTTTATGTATCTAGGATTGGGAAGTACTAAAATCAGTGGGGATCTTAGATGTTGCTAGAAAATTCACAATGTCTGCATACTAGGGGGTATGGTACACAACATCACAAAGTTTCTCATGAAGAAAGAATTCTCCAATGGGGAGGAATGAGTCTCATGGTGGTCCAATGGTGGAGAAATCCTACTCATGTGGTCAGTTAAATTTTTTTCTAAAACCCTCTTATCTCTAATCTCAAGGTCAAACTCTTGGAGGAGGAGCATCCACTATATGAGGTGGGACTTAGCTTTAGGTTTCTTTAAGAGGAATCGAAGGGAAGCATGGTCAGAAAACACAATCACTTTTGACCCAAGAAGATATTAATGAAAATTTTCCAAGTAAAACACAATATAAAGGAGTTATTTTTTAGTGGTTGTGTATTTTACCTAGTCAGGGTCAAGGGTACATGAGGCATACACAATGACATGAGGATCCTTCTCAACCCTTTGTGATAAAACTTCCCCAACTGCAAAGTTAGAGGCATCACATATAATCTTGAAGGGGAGATCCCACCTTGGTGGTTGGATGATGGGAGGTGAAGTGAGACTCCTTTTTAGTGAATTGAATGCATCCTCACAATTTTTATCAAACACAAACTTGGAATATTTTTTTTAATAATTGGGATAATGGAAGTGCAATCTTACTAAAGTATTTAATGAATTGGTGGTAAAAACCAGCATGACCAAAGAAAAATCGCACCTCACGAACAAATTTTGGATATAGAAGGGTTGGAATTAATTCAATTTTAGATTTATCAACTTGAATTCCCTTATTTGAAATGAAATTCCCAAAAACTATCCCCCGCTCAACCATAAAATGGAATTTCTCATAATTTAAAACAAGATCTTTTTCAATGCAGCGGCGGAGGACAAAACCTAGGTGCTCCAAAAAATCATCAAAATAAGACCCATATACGGTGAAATCATACATAAATACTTCTATACAATTATAAAGGTACTCAAAAAAAAAATACTCAAAATATATCGCTGAAAAGTACCAGGATCATTACATAGACCGAATGGCATACTTTTGTATGCAAATGTGCCGAATAGACAAGTAAATGTCGTCTTTTATTGATTCTCAAGGGCTATATGGATTTGGAAATAACCCAAATATCCATCAAGGAAATAATAATGGGACTTACCAACCAATCATTCTAACATTTGGTCAATAAAAGGTAGAGGAAAGTGGTCCTTCCGCATGGCTTGATTCAGTTGACTGTAGTCAATACAGAATCGCCAACTATTTTGCACAAATGTTGGAACCAATTCATCTATTTAATTTGAAACAACTTTTATTCCTATTTTTAGGCACAATATTTAATAGGATAACCCATTTAATATCAGATATAGGGTAAATGATCCCCACAACAAGTAATTTACTGACTTCCAATTTTACCACTTCAAGGAGAGTGGGATTCAACCGGCGTTGAGATTGTCTTACGGTCTTAGCCTCATCATCCAAAAGTATATTGTGCATAGAAATAGATGGGATAATCCCAGGAATATTAGCCAATTTCCATACTATTTCCTTTTTACACTCTCTAAAAAGGTTAATCAATTTCAATTCTTGTTGTGGAGAGAGGTTATTGGCAATAATGACGGGCAATTGGTTAATACCCTCAAGATATGCATATTTTAAATTAGAAAGATGTTTTTTAATTTCTAACACCAATGGTTTCTGGGTTGAGGGAGGGGATTTAGGGGGAGTGAGGTCCATTAAACTATCTATATACTCATGTTTATTCTCTAAAGATAGAGGATCTATTGAAATGAGATTTTCAGAATCATCAATGGTCATGGGTACCTCAAAACAAACACAATCATCAATTAAAGCACAAAATTTACACTTTTAAGAACCCACAAAACCCACAAAACATGAATCAAAACTCAAATCATCCAAGGGTGAAGAAGAGGAAAATGAATTAGAGTATGGGCTAAGGATAGAATTTTTTGTGTGTGCATTGTTTTAGAGAACTTCCATAGAATAGACATGAAGAGTGGAGTGATCTTCAATGGAGTGTTTCATATCCTCAAGGATGTTAAAAATTACCTTTTCTCCTCCAAACTCTATGGATAGAGTACCATTTTGAACATTGATTATCATCTTTTCCGTTTTGAGGAATGAACTCCTAATTATGAGAAGATCATGTCCTTGGGTTTGGGTATATTCCATCTCAAGAATGTATAAATCAGTAGGGAAGATGAGATTCTTCACTCGTACAAGGACATACTCAATCACTCCTATTAGATGCATAGTACTTCAGTTGGAAATTTGTATGATAATGCACATTGGTTGAAGATCTCTAACCTGCAGAGAAGTATACACAGAGTGATACATTACATTAATGGAAGCACCAAAATCTAGCATAGAATCAGAAAATAAGGTCTCCCCTATGGTACATGGTATTGTGAATGTTCCTGGATCCTTTCATTTGGTTGGAATTTCTAGTTGAATCAAGGCCGAGACATTCCTTCCCAAGTTGACTCTGTCATTCCCCTTTAGTCTCCTTATATGGGTGTAAATCTCTTTAAGAAATTTGCCATATCGAGGTATTTATTTAACTGCATCTAATAAGGGAATGTTAACTTGAACCTTTTTAAATGTATCCATTATTTCATTATCAATCTCATTATCAAAATTATTCTTATATTTAGAGAGTATTTGGGAGAAAGTAAGAGGAATGGATTGTTCATTTGAAACATCAATGATAACTCGATTACCCTTTTGTCTTGTTTTTCATTACTTGAAAAATTTGAGGGTGGGGAAAGAAAGTTTTCAATAGGGGGACATACCTATTGTGAAAAATCAGTAGAAGGAGAGGCTTCTTTACCACTACGAAGTGTAACTACACATACATTACCTTTGTCCTTCAGATTGGAAATGGGTTGGGATGGTAGTTGTCTAGAACCTTGCATCTTAAGCTCACCGATGGTATTTTCTAATTTCCCCACTTGAGTTCGTAGGTCTTGAATAGCCGATTGTGTGGTTTATTAGAAATGGATGTTTTGAAATGCCATTTTCTTCACCATGTTTTCGAGGCTTGGTTCACATTTGGGAGGAGGAGGAGAATTATTTTGAGAATTTGAAGGATAAGAAGGTTGCATACCTTATCCTTGTTGATACCAATTCTGATTGGGATAGCTTGAGTTTCCTCCTTATCGGTACTGGGGTTGTGGTTGCCACCCGGGATTTGGATTTGGTCTGAATTGATCTTTCTTGAAGGGTGGTGCTTATTGGAATCAACTCCCTGGGAAGGCAGCTGCACAAGACTTGGGTTAATCTTGAAGTTGTGGGCACTGGTTAGAAAAATTAGTATTGTCAGAACAAATACCCCAATGTAGTGGAACATGAGGACATTGTGAGTTACCTTGTGCTTGAGATAATTCCCTTAGAAGGGTATGCATCTCATCAAGCTTGTTATCTACCTTTTGTTCTAGAGATGAATGGATTACCTCATGAACTCCTCAAGTTGGTGCAATAACTTGTGTACCTAATTGTTGTGCATTTCGAGCCATGTTGGCTATTAAGTCACGAGTGATGGAAGGAGTTTTATCAACAAAAGCACCACCAACTGCTGAATCAATCATTGCACGATCCATGGGGATAAGTCCCTTATAGAAGTATTGGATTAATATTTTTTCACTAATCTGGTGGTGGGGGTAGCTTGAACAGATTCATTTGAATCTCTCCCAGTATTCATGAAGGGTCTCTCCTTATGATTGCCTAATGCCACAAATTTCTTTCCTAATTGATGCTGTTCGGGAGGTAGGAAAGAAATTATCTAAAAATAGTCTTTTTAGGTCATTTCAACCCCCAATTGTGGTAGAAAAATAATATATCCAATCTTTTGCTACACCATCAAGGGAGAAAGGTAAGGCCCTAAACTTAATTAAGTCCTTAGAGACATTTTGGGGTTTCATGGTGGAGAAAACTATGTGAAAATCCTTAAAGTGTTTATGAGGGTCCTCACTAGGAAGACCATGGAATTTGGGAAGTAGGTGGATGAGGCCTGATCTCAGCTCATAGTTGGATGCTTCCCCAAGATATTGGATGTACGCAGGTTGGTACTCTATATCTGGGGTGGTCATTTATTTTAAGGTTTGATTATTTGAAGAAATTTTTTCTTGAGTTTTAATGAGTTGAATTTTTTATTGGGTCATGAACAATTGAGGTTGAAAAATGGGTTCCTTAGTGTTACTTTATTGACCTTCTCTAGATGACTTGATTTGTGTGTGAAGTGTCTTTTCAATTTCTGGGTCAAATTCAAGTAGTTTTTCTTTTTCTGATCGGGTCATGAAAATAAGTTGTGAAGTTTGATTTTTTATGATTGAATATGGATAAAATCACTTAATAAGGGTGAAAGGAGAATAAAATGTTATAATACATAATTATAGAGAGATATGGAGAAGGATAGAGAGAGAGAGATAGAGAGAGAGAGAAAGGAAGAACACACAAAAACAACCAAAAATAGAAACAGAAAACCAAAAAAAAATAATCAAATGGGAGTTGGGTATTTAAAGGAGTACTAATTAAGAATTAAAATAAATAAATAAAATTAAATAAAGAAAAAAATGATCTTGTCTCCCTGGAAAGAACTCCAAAATTTGATCGAGTTGTCGAGCGCTTCAAATTAGATGTTTATTTTTAGCTAGAATTTCTATAGTAGAGCAGCAACCCTAGGTCATCTCTCAAAGGAGATTTAGATCATTAATTAAAAAAATGAGGTTATGATTAAGAAACTAAAAGGTTAATGGGGTTTTATAAAACTTGGGTTTTGTTTCATTAAGAACAGAAATTGAAATTATATTAATATTGAGAGAAAACAGTTGGAGAAATCATGATCAACCTCGATAAGTGTCCCTTGATGCTCTATCTGTCATAGGTATCAAGGGAAATTGAAGGATCATTGATTCCTTGATTTTATACATACTGAAACTAGTAATGGTATGTGAGTTCTTACTATGTTACCACCTAGTATTTTATGGATCAATGATATTGATTATCGACAACTGCTCCAAATCAACAAACATGAATCGATGTAAAAAAACAGAACTCAATCAAGGCATCACATCAACAACATGATGAGATGACTTGATTTGTGTCAATGATAAAAATATTCCACAAGACAAGAACATGCGTATTCATAGGTTCAAGCTCCTATATTTTATCAACTGATGCAATCCATTTGCACACTCATGAAAGGGAGGGGTGAGAAAAGAGGCAACCACACTCAAATCATCACAAGATCCGGGTTATGCATTGAAGCATGTGGATTCTTGTTCCTTTGGTTTGTATTTTATCATACCAGAATAAACAAAAAATTAGAAGGTATAAATGAAGAACAATTGACAACAAACCTGTAAATAAATTACCTTATGAAGATTACAAGTGTGGAGCTTGGGATTACAACAAAGGACACTCCCCAAATTGGTCACTAAGATGTTTAGAAGTACATGAGGGAGATGAGAAATAAAATGGGTGAAGAGAGATCTCCAATTAGACTAACCTTCACCCCTAGTTGTGAAACACAGATAATGAGGGGTAGGAGTGATTTTATGGGCAATTTACATCCATATTTCCACATAAAGTGGTCAAGTATCTAAAGGGATAGGTGACTATTCAAGGTAGATTTTTTACTCCATATTTATCTGGATATTTGACTGATCAAAACGTGTGAAAATGACTTTAAATTATGTGGAGAGTCGGGACTTCGAGTTATCTATCCAGGGAAGGTAGAATCAACCCAATTGGATCTTTGAGGCCTGAGTTATGGCCGAAATACAGAAGGGTGGTCCAATCTGGAACACCCAAAATTTCTTCACATTGTGGGACAATTTTGGGACCAATGTATGAATTGGGCTTCATAATCTTCTAGATAAATGTATCCCACATTGAATTTAACTCATACAATCATTTTTAGCCCAATTGGATTCATGGATTATCCAAAGTACAAATAATTTTCCACATGCATGCTTGGGCTCTCGCGCAGTTTGACCCATTTTGCTTGAATTCCATCACGAGCTCTTCAAATCACCTCCTTTTATAATGTAAACACCAAAAAAAGTAAAATTGACCTATTAAATATTGATAAAAATTAATTCATTGATTTAAACATAAATTTAAATTTATTATTATATTTGTAATATTCATTACAAAACCAGTTTAAAACAACGGTGTAAGGATAGATTTGAATAGTGAATCGCTATGTCATTAGTTGGTGAAGAGTTATCTCAATTTTAGGGTCAAAAAAATCCATGGGATTTTTTGGGAGGATATGGGGCATTCAGATATATTTTGGAAGAAAGAGGAAGACATGTTTGTCTTTGTGTTTTTTTTTTAATTTTTTTAATTTTTTTGTTTTGTTTTGTTTTTGTTTTTTTACAATAACCAAAAACTATCGACTACTTAATGCACCATCCCTAGAAACAGTTCCATTTGAAGTGAGGATAATTTTATCCTATCGTCTGTTCAAGGTTATGGTACTCTTCTAATGTGTATATCAACACTTGGGTCGAATCCTCAATGATGATACATTTTATAGTTGATTGTTTTTAATTAATTGTATTTTGATTGGGTTTTTTTTGAAGTGATTAAATGAAGTGATTGATGTTTGATGTTTGATTTAAAAATTCTATATATATTAGAGTTTATTCATTATTAGGTAGTTAAGCTTCTGGTATCCTAGAGCTTTTCTTTATATTGTATTAAATTAACACCCACTTCACAAGACGACATTGATCGGAATTTCCAAGTGTTAAGGATTTAATCCAAGCCTTAACTTAACTGAGGGTTCTAATATTAACAAAATATTGTTTATGGTAGTGTATTTATGGTTCCAATAATCCATGGAAACCATACGTTAAGAAAAATATGTCATTAATCCATGACAATTTAAGTTTAATATACACAATGTTAATTCAAAGAATATTCATCAAGCAAAAGCTCTCAATCACTTAACATCCCCAAATTATAACTCAACCCAATGGTAGATTTACTAAGCCATTGGTTTGGTTAATAATATGTTTTAAATGTTTATGGTGATGGGTTAAAATAAAAATAAAAATAAAGGGACAATAAAGGAGCGGTGCGCCAAACACACACATGAATGATGATGAGAATTAAAAACAGAATTTATATTGAATGAGGAAGAAAAGAAGGGAGGGGGTTTTAACTCTATTCAAACCATTTTAAGTGAATTAATATTTAAAAACAGATAGTGGATGATAAGAATAGGAAATGAGAAACTAACATTCATTAAAACATAATTACTACACAAACACTTATGATATTACAAACAAAGAAGAACACAAAAGTAAATGAAAACAAAGAGAGGAGGAAGAGTCTCTCAAGTGAAAAATTGAGTATGGAAGGTCCTCCAAATCCTTTGGAAAGTATTTAGTCGTGAAAATTTATGATCCTCTCTTCTTAAATTCCAACCCCATGTAAGAAGAAGAGGGGGATTCATTTATAGTCCAAGGTGGTGGACTGTTTTCATTCAAAATCCGTCCCTCCACTTGGCTCGTCAATTTGGCCATCCAGACAGCTGAATATTGAGAAATTATCTTCTTAAAAGTTGTATATATTGATATTTAATGTAATCCATAAATACTTGGCAGCCATTGGACTTTTTGTAGCCAAATATATGGCTATTTTACTAAATAGTGTGCACCTGTCCATTTTTATCAACACTTTTTTTAAGGCCATTATGTGAATGGGTTTTTGAATAGGAAGATACCCTAAAATTAAAACAATTCATTAAAAAAATTTTCCTCATAAATATCCTATTTCACAATAAAAAACCTTATCTTTCATGGATGTACATATCAGGAGAAAAGTCAATATATGTGTGCTGGTTTTAATTCCCGGATAGAATGGTGGGCTGGACTTCATAGAATCATTTGGGCCTCTTTTTAGTAGATTTGGGCAAGGAAATTTTTACCCAATATGAATGGTATTTTCCCCCGACCTTTGGTGGAGAATAAATTATTTTTTACTTCTAGATTTATCCCAGTAATTCAATCTTCATGGATGGTCCATTTCTTCACAGATTATGTGGTCCTTCTTGTGTGGTCCATATGACCCTTAAAATTGAAAAATTGGACAAGGATTCATTATAATGATATGTTTTAAATTTAATAAGGAATCATAAATTACAATAAACATGAAATTTGGATAAGCATGGTGAGAGTTATAATAAAAATAGTAAAATGACTCAATTGGAATACCTGAAATAATGCTCAAAAATTATATTTAGTATTAAAACATGAGTATCTCACACCAATTTTTCACTTTTACCTAAAATTTACTAAAGGGAGTATACAAAAATTTATGAATAAATGAATAAAATCAATATAACTACAAACTTATATATTTTATACTCATATAATGGATATCATTTTACACCATTGGTGGTGGCATAATGAGTTTATCTCACTCCCTTTTCTGGCCGCCATTGATACCCGAACATATCTCTTGGTTGTAGGTTTAGGTTCTACATTCAGCTTGATCATTGATTTTCATTTAATGATGTTGTTCTTGGGTATGGGAACATAATATAACATGAATTATTATGAGTTTAGGATGCTCATGGAGATAGCATTTTCAAATTTTGTTTTTTGGGTATTGTTTATGTATTACCTACTATATTCACATGGATATATATTGTTGTATTATTTGGCATTTCCAAGTTATATGATTTATTTTCACTTTATTTTATTTATAATTATTCAAATTTTGATTTATTTATGACGTATCTATATGCTACTATGATCATGAGGGTATAGTCCCACCAACAAACCATTATTGGACCCTCATTGCTAGTCAGCAACCTCTAACATATGGGGAGGTGCGCTTGAGGGTATGTGGAAAACCAACTTGGGGAACCGTTTTAGTGTCTCCTAGGTTGAGATGTTATAAAGTGGTATCAGAGATTTATTTTCTTCTATATTAGTGTTTGGGTTTAGTAGACAGGTGTAACAGATTTTATTTTTTCCATGTATTGTTTTGAAATATTATACGGATTATTTTCAGAGTTAGACGCGAAGACGACGTGAGATTCTGAGGCCCGATGTGCATGGAATTAATTTTTAAAATATATTAAATATATTTAAATGTGAACACACATATTTTTCTGAAAAAATTGGGATAAATTCTAAATGGAGGCTCAGATTGGAAATCTGAGGATTCCGTTGAGTTCATAGCATGAGTTTTACTCTAGGTGTGATGAGCGCGGTCATGGACAAAAGTTTAAATAAACTAATTGAATAAAATTAATTAAATAATTAATTACCCAACCTAATATAATTTCTATATAAAAACTATTATGGTGGATTTTTAGGGTTATCCACATAATCTTTGAAATCCAGAGGATCCATTGGAGAGCATTGGAGGAGCTTCTGTTGGAGAGCAATGATCAGATCATGGATCATCAATCGATGTCTGATGGAGCTTAATGATATTTCTAACAACAATGAGACAAAATAATTCTTCACCAGTAATTGATCTAAATAAAGGTAGGATGATGTTTTATTGGATCCTTTCCCAATTTTTTATTTCTACAATGAACTTGAGTCAATTGAAAAATGGATTTATTTGTAGTTCGGTTGTATTACAGGTATGGGTTTTATCTGTAGGGGTTTTTGGGTGAATTGTTTAGTTTGTTTTGGTTCTTCATTCTTTATTCTAATAGAAATAGATCGAGGAAAACTAAACATGTCCAAGGTTTGTTCCTCTATTTTCATGTTTCTTTGTTTTCTTCAACCATTCTTCATTTTTCTATCGCTGATATTCATTTTGACAATTAGTTTGAAAAAATACAAGGAAATCAATCATTGCACACCTGATTCTTATCCTAATGGATTGATATTGTAGATCTATGTTTATATCGATGATGGTATTAAGTTATGATGATGAAGACGATGGATTGAGTATGGATTTGATATTATTGGTTCAAGTGAGGAATGTAATGATGATGGGGACAAACAACAATCGTTTTCTCATGCATTTGGGGGCCGAATTCTGGCGATCGATGATGGAAAGGCTCAGCCTTAGTATATCCATGATTCCCAGTGAGGTTGAATGTGGAATCAGTGGTGACAGAGGCACATGCATACATAGAAGAAGAAACTGTTGGTTCTATGAAATCCTGCATTACACAATGTGTATTTATAGTTTATACGCCATGTGGGACCCCTAGTTCGACATTAGGATCTCAGTGAGAAAGTTAAATATCACATGGAAAATGACCCTTATCACACAGTGTGTGAACCTTTATTGGTAGCTTAGAGTGAACCTAGGATGGTACATGAGGATGAGAATGGGCACACACATGGACACAACTAACCAGACATAGAAATGGCTAGCTAGACACGGACATGACCGGCTAGGCACAAACACACCCAAAAGTACACTGGCTCAGACACACCATGTACTTAGGCACAAAAAATGGATAGGATCATGGGCCGTGATACACGGTCATGACCTGGTTCTAAAGGGGAATGCCATTTAATACTAGTACAGTCTGTTTACTCTTTCAAAGAAGGATTAAATCCCTTGTCCTCTTCATCTTAGACAAGTTTTTTTAGGATAAAAACCCTTGATCTTTTCCCTGAGGGTTAGTATGGAATCACATCCTACACATAGGATGGTGATCCCTTTAGTGGGATTTCATAGATAGAGTTGTTGGAATCCTTCTATGAGGACCAGAGTGAGATCCTCTATCACCATCTTTTTCTAAGTGGAGTTCTTGGTATCATTGTGACCAACACTATATGGGCGCTGATCCTCTACTTAATGGGTTATTCCAGATTTAGTTGTTGGTATACCCCATGGACATAGACATGATCCTCATCTATATATCGTTATCGTTATATTTCTAGTGTATACATCTTATGGAGAGACCCGATGATAAGTACATCTCAGATAGACACCATCAGTGCTATATGACTCCTGGAGTGTGTTCCCCCAGATGAGTGCTATGTGGAACTTTCAAGCAAGATTCCTAGAATAGAATTATGGTTGTGACTTTATACTGAGACAAAATGTATTTGTTGAGTATATCTAGATATTATTATTATATGTCCTATAGAAATATTTCTTTGGTGAGCTAAATATTATTCTTGTTGTTATAAACTTAGTGACTTCAGGGTTTCCTATTGGGTATTGTTATACTCACCCCTGCATGGGATTTTTCTGCATGTGTTGTGTCTTATATAGATGATCTAACTTTTGATGTAATCCTAGATGGACTAACACCAAGTGGAGTTTAATGATCCAGATTGACCAAGGTGTATTCCAGCGGTTACCTTGACAATAGTCCCCTTCTATACTTTCAAGTTGAACTTGTTTTCAAACTCTTTGTGGTGGGATTATATTTGGACCTTTTTTCTTTCATTACTCATTTCCATACTTTGACAATGGGATTTAGATGTATACATGAATGTTTTATCAGTTATTTTAAATTTCATAATTGTATAGGCTTGGAGATGTGTGTGTGTATATAGGTACCATAGACTAAGGCCTCCCATGTGTGTAATATTCCTACTCGGCACTATCCACTAGCCCCTATCCAATTAGAGGTGGTCTTGGGGTAGTTGTGACATGGGCCCCATTGGGACGAGTTATGATAGAGTGGTATCAGAGAAGCCGATTCTCCCTTAGTAAAAGAGTTCATGAGATTGGTTTGGGGAAACAATATTAAGTGTTTTGAGTTTGGATTTTAGGCTAGGGACTCTAGTGTTGGTGTGGTGGCTGACGTATTCATAAACCATGACTCTGATCACCTTCCTTTTGACTTGGTACATGTAAACCTTGGTTGTAGGGAAAAAATTGGTACATGAATCATATTGGAATGGGTTGTGGTTCCATGTACTTATTATTTCATCTCTCTGGATATACTCATTGGCCACGGTATATCTTGTATATTTTAGTATTCCTCTATGATGTATTCTAGCTAGGATTCAGTATTTGGATCACAAGGATGATCCTCTAAGTGATTAGGCTTCGATACAAGGACATATTTTAGAGGTGTTACCTCTAGGTAGAGCACTAGTTATACCACCACTTATTAAGAAACAAATGGTACCCATAGTACTAGAAGATTAGGTGCACATACTAAGCACGCTTCATGAGTTTTAGTAATATTGACCCCTCAGGTTTAGAGGTGATCCCAACCCAAAGGTGGATTAGGACTGGCTTGATGTGACGACCTGAGTTTTCCATCTTTTTAGGACACTGCTAGATCATACAGTGGTCCTGATAGTGAGCCTTCTCCTTGGATTGGTAGGATGATGGTGGGGTTTTGTTACCTAGCCTTATGAAGAGGTGACTCTAGCATAGTCATAGTTCGAGTGCCTTTTAATAGTGGAGTTATCTCTAGCTGTGTTGAGGTATTTTTTCATTCAAGGGATTCTATAGATTCAGTAGGGAATTACGATAGTGATGAGTATTCATTTAGGTTCAAAAAAATTCTAGGTACTCGATGAATATGGTATGTGATCAGTTCTTTTGAGCTTGAACCTTCAAATGAGGACTTCATAGAAAAATCTGATCCAACATTATAACTCCATGAATTACTACCTATACTGGGGTGATGGAGTGTGATTTGGTGGTTGAGAGTTTCCTGGTTGAGCAGACACAGACAGTTGTTGCTGACATTAGACACACATAAGCATAAACTTTAGAAACAGGGATCTGATGTCAAAATCAGGGGCTTGGATGTGAAATATTTTTTAGGAGGCGATCCCAAGATATAGGGTTTACAATTTAGGGCCCACATTATGGGTCTATTAATCTCAATGAGAGGCAATTCTAATCTTGTGATAATATGGTACATCTTGCATGAGATTGCCTGAGATGCTGTATGGTAGATAGGGAGACAATATATGGGTCTCCTAGTTATAGGAAGTGATAGGATCAGGAAATTCTATAGGGTGGTGGACATGGAAGAGGAGTTGGGAGAGAATCCAGAGGTGGTAGAAATTTTGACTTGTTACCACCACCACCACCAGTTGGTCCACGTTAGGCTCAGGGAGTGGGGGGACAGGGGTGAGGGCACCAGCAGGAAGTCGAGACTTATGACCCAGAGGCTCTAGGGATGATATGAGGTACGATATATGTATTTTATACCTTAGTTTTAGTATTGATAGGCATAGGTGAAAGTCATTATTCTATTTACACTTTTTTGGTTCGAGACTTAGAGACTCTGGTTGAGACTTTGGTTCAACCCTTACGATTGGATACTATTACTGGAGATGAATCAATGATCACACACTTATGTCGATAGTGTGACATGACTATTGTAGGTGAGAGTTTCATTTGTGATCTCTTTGTAGCAGTGATGAGGCCTTACAATGTCATCTTAGGTATGAAATGGTTATCTACAATTCATTCCCAGATAGACTATTTCAGGTGGAGGATATAGTGTGTACGCAACGATGGGATGATGTTTTACTTTGTGGGTTAAAAGGAAAACAAGGAATCATAATATGTAATCATGAATAGTAGGGTGCATCCAATTACTCATAAGTTGGCTAGCATGACCATTGGTACAGTGGATGCTATGATTTTTATGTTCCCTATAGTGGTGGAAAAGTATTTGGGCATCTTTCTTGAGGATGTTCCAAGATTACCTCCCCACCAGAAGATAGACTTCATCATTGATCTACACCCTAGGATGACCTCTATATCTACTCCAGCATATCGAATGGATCTTTCAGAACTTCATGAGCTAAGGGTGCAGTTGGAGGCCTTGCAAAGGAAGGGTTTTTTAGACCCAGTGTTTCACCATGGGTAGCTCCAATGTTGGTTGTCAAGAAGAAAAAATAGATATTGAGGTTTTTTGTGGATTAGCATCACCTAAACCAGGTGACTGTAAAGAATAAGTATCCACTATTAAGGATTTATTACCTCTTTGATCAATTGATAAGGGCATGGTGGTTCTCAGAGATTGAACTCAGATCAGGCTATCACTAGTTTTGGGTATGGGATGAGGATATACTAAAGATGAAATTTAGATATCATTATAGTCACTATGATTACTTGGTGATTCCTTTCAGCACTAAGAATTCCCCAGAAGTGTTCATGGGACTCATAAACCTGATCTTTCAAGCTTTTTAAGACCAATTTGTGTAGTCTTCATCAACAATATCCTAGTGTACTCAACATCTAAGGAGGAACACACGAGACACTTAAGGATGGTTCTGGAAATACTCTAATACCACCTATTTTATAGGGAATATTTATAAGTGATAGTTATGGATTCAAGAGGTTCACTTTTTGGTACATGTTATCATAGTATACATTGTATTAGTGGACCTAGAAAAGGCCGAGGAAGTGTTATCTTGGGAGTCATCCAAGAGTGTGTCAAAGGTACAAAGATTTCTTGGGTTGATAGAATACTATCAAAGATTCATACCTAATTTCTCCAGGATATAATATCCCATTACATCTTTGAACTAAAAAGGGAAGACTTTAATGTGGATAGAGTGGTGCCAACATGATTTCCAAGAGCTGAGATAGAGATTAACGAGTGATCCCGTCTTGTGATTGATTTCCAGAGGAGGTTGTTGAGTATGTAGTGTTATGTGATGAATCAGGGACTAGGCTTGGTTTTTTTATGCTGTAGAGGCAGGTGGTGATTACCTATGGTTCATGTCAGTTGACACCAAATGAGAAGAATTACATGACCCATGTTCTTGAGTTATCATGAGTATTCTTCTCACTGAAGATGTGGTGACACTACCTTTTGGGTGAGTGGTTTATCATCTATTTTGACCACAAGAGTCTCAAGTATATCTTATCTTATAAGGATCTTAACTTGAGATAGAGGCAATGGAAAGATATCCTTCAATATCATGACTTCTAAAATGTCTATACTCCTGGTAAGGGGAACGTGGTATCATATTCTCTCATTAGAAGATATTTTTTATAGTTACCGAGCTAGGAGTTAGAGTAATTAGCCACATTAAAAATATCCTTTGTGGATGGGGATGAAAAATATTACCTCTAATCGATGGTTGTTACCCCTCCTCTTGTATAGTGAGTTAGGGAGGCACGACTTGGGGATACTAACTATGAGACCCTACATATTTAGATATCCACCAGACATGATTCTAATGGATTTTCTAAAGAAGGGGAGCATATCGTTCTTTTCAGAGGACACACAATGGTACTGGTGATATTGAGGGGGTATGTTCCAAGAGAGTTTCATACATCTCCTTAGGAGGTACATTCGGGTGTGGAAAAGATGTACTAGGATCTATGATGTCAGTTTTGGTGGCCAAATATGATGAAGGGAGTTGTAGAGTTTGTCTATCGATGCCTTACTTTTCAATAAGTAATGGATGAGAACCAGGTTCCAATAGGTTTAGCTCAACCCCTTGAGGTTCCAGAGTGGAAGTGAGATGGGATATATATAGAATTTGTGATGGGGTTACCATGTAATTCCAAGGGACATAATGACATCTGGATGATCATAGACTGACTCACCAAGTCAGCCCACTTCCTGGCTATTTGGGAGTAGAGTTCAGTAGAGATCTTGAGATGCCTCTATGTAAAGAAGATAGTCTGAATACATGGAGTTCCCTTAATGATCATTTTTAAACTTGATTCTTTATTTACATATTAGTTATGAAAGGTATTATTGGAGGATTTTGGAACTTAGTTGCACTTGATAATGACTTTTCACCCCCATTCTAATGACCAGACTGAGCGGACCATTCAGGTCTCAGAGGAAATGCTTCAAGATTACATGTTAGAATTTGGAAATAGTTGGGAGGATCACCCAACCTTGGTGGATTTTGCGTACAACAACAAATACCATTCCACCATTGATATGTAACCATTATAGGCCTTGTATGGATAAAACTTTAGGTCACCCCTATATTGTAATGACCCAGGAGAGTTGACACTTAGGGTTCTAAAGTTGGTGGGAGACACTATAGAGAAGGTTCATGTCATCTAGGAGCAGATGAGGACTACACAAATCCGTTAGAATTCCTATGTAGACTGAAGATGAATGAATTTGGGGTTTGAGGAGGTAAACCATGTGTTCCTATGGGTTTCACCTTGACATGGATTGAAGATATTTGGAAAATATGAAAATCTATCCCCAAGATTCATTATCCCTTTATATAATCTATATATAATTGGAAAGGCGGTGTACCACTTATCTCTACCACCATAGTTAGACTGAGAACATGACATCTTCCATGTGTCGCAACTAAGGAGGTACGTGCATGATCCATCAAATATTATCGACTGGTGCGAGATGGAAATCAAGGATGAAGATACTTTTTAAGTACCTAATTGATATTGAGGATCAAATGGAGAGGATACTTCATGGGTGAGTGATTTCTTTAGTGTGTGTCTAGTGGTAGCATAAGAATCTTTAAGAGAGCACTTGGGAGAAAGAGACCCAGATGCATGATCAGTACCCATATATTTTTGTGTATCCTTTTATTTTGTCTTTATAAGAAGTAAATCCCCATTTTTGGGAGAATTTAATGACTCCATTTTTTCCATGTATTCTTTTGGAATATTATATGGATTATTTTTAAATCCAGGTACGAAGACGGTGTGAGATTCTAAGGCTCAGTGTGCCCACAATCAATTTTTTAAATATATTAAATATATTTAAATTCATGCACGCATAATTTTCATAGAAAGTGAAATAAATTATAAATATATGTTCAAATAAGAAATATGATGACTTTTTTGAGTTTGTACCATGGGTTTTACCCTAGGAATGATATAACCTTTGAACGCATTGGACATTCGGGTTGAGCGTGGTCGTGGGATAGCGTTTAAATAAATAAATTGAATAAATTCATCTATTTAATTAATTAGACAACCTAATGGAATTTATATTGAAATTCTATTATAGAGTGTTTTCATGGTTAACAGCATAACCCTGAAAATTGAGACGATCCATTAGAGTGCGTTGGAGGATCTCTCATAGGAAAATAAGGACCAAATCGTGGATTATTGATTGGTGTGTGACAGAGCTCGAGGATATTTAAAATGAAAACAAGAAAAAATCATTCATCACCATAAATTTATCCAAATTGATTTAGGATGATGTTTTATTAGATCCTTTCTCTATTGTTTATTTGTACGAAGAACACAAGTCAATCAACCAATGGATTGATTAATGGTTTGATCGTATTATGGGTATGAGTTTTATTTATGAGGA
The DNA here is from genome assembly GCA_963277665.1 of Viscum album. Classification (NCBI taxonomy): domain Eukaryota; kingdom Viridiplantae; phylum Streptophyta; class Magnoliopsida; order Santalales; family Viscaceae; genus Viscum; species Viscum album. The sequence continues at coordinate 239,641,059 of OY728120.1, forward strand.
TTTTTGAGAGAATTGTTTAGTTTTTTTAGTTCTTCATTAGTCATTCTTATGGTAATGGATTGAGACCAACTGAACAAGGCAAAAGTATATTCCTCTATTTGCTTGTTACTTGGTTTTCTCCCACCATTCTTCATTTTTTCATCACCAGTATTCATTTTGAATGGTGGTTCAACAAAATACCATGAAATCAATCATTGCGCACCCAATTCTTGGCGCAACGGATTGATATCATAGATCTGGGTTTAGATCAATGATGGTATTGAGTTTTGATGATGAAAATAATGAATTTAATATATATTTGAGATCACCAATTTGAGTGGGGTGTGAAACGGTGATAGGGACAAACAATAGTCGTTTTCCCATGCGTTTGGGGGTTGGATTTAAGTGAGAAACAATAGAAAGTCTCAACCAGAGTATATTTATGATTCTAAGAGAGATAGAAGGTAGAATCAGAGGTGATAGTGGTGCGGTAGTATATGGAGGAAGAACCCATGGTTTTTGTGAAATACCATATTACACAACGTGTATTTGAGGTTTACATGCCATGTGGGACCCTTAGTGTGGTTCTAGGGTTTATGTGAGAAATTTAAAAATCACAAGACATGAGAACCTTGATTTGAAACTCAGAGTGTACTTGGGATAGTACAAGGTCACAGGAATGATCACATGCACGAATAAGAACATGAACATCTGAACACATACATGACCAGATGGACACATACACTGCCTGTCAGACACAGACATGACCAGGAGTACACAGGCTCAGACACTCAATGTACTTAGGCATATACACAAACACGGGCATGATTTGTGATACTCAGGTATGAACTGGTGCCAAAGGGACACCGTGTGCTACCATTACACACTTTGTACTCCTTCAAAGAAGGATTATATCCCTTTTCCTCTTCATCTTGGACAAGTTTCTCTAGGGTGAAAACCCTTGATCCATTCCTTGAGGGTTAGTATGTAATTGTGTCTTACACATAGAATGGTTATCCCTTTAGTGATACTTCTTAGATAGATTTGTTGTAATCCTTCTGTAAGGCCTAGAGTGAGATCCTCTATCATCATCTTACCCTAAGTGGAGTTCTTGGTATCGTTGTGACCAAAACTGTATGGGCTTCAATCCTTTACATAGTAGGTTATTTCATATTGAGTTGTTGGTATACCCCATGGCCTTGGGTGTGATACTAATCTATGTACCTTTCTATTCAAGTTTACAATGTATAGATTTTATTGTGAGACCCAATGAGAAATACATCTCATACGAAAACTATTCGTTCTATCTGACTCACAGAGTGTGTTCTCCTAGGTGAGTGTTATGTGGAACCTTCAAGAAGGATTCCTAGACTAGAATTACTATTGTGACTTTACCTTGAGTTGGTGTGACTTTTTTGAGTATATCTAGATATTCTTATTATATTTATTATAGAAATATACCTGTGGTGAGATGAATGTTATTCTTGTTGTTATATGCTTAGTTATTTCAGGGCGACCTATTGGGTATTTTTATACTCACCCCTGCATGGGATTTACCCACATATGTTGTGTCTTATGTAGATAATTAACCTTTTGATGGAGTCCTAGAGAGACTGAGACTAGGTAGATCTTAGTGATCCAAACTGGCTGAGGTGTATTCTGGTTATCACCTTGACATCAGTCCCCTTCTATACTTTTAGGATGGACTTGTTTTTAGACTCTTTGTGGTGGTCTTGTATTTGGCCATTTTTTCTTTCAGTACTTTTTATCATACTTTTATAGGGGGATTTATATGTATGCATTCATGTTTTATTTATTGTTTTAAATTTCAAAATTATATGGTCTTGGAGATGTGTACGTGTGTACAGGTACCTTAGGATAAGGCCTCTCTTATGAGTGATAGCCTACTTGGCGCTAGTCACCAACCCCTAGCCTATTGGAGGTGAGATTAGTGTAGTTATGACATAGGACCTATTGGTGTGGGTTATGACAAGAGGATACTAGGAATGTATTGACACTTAGTTAATATTCATGCCTAAGAGTGATCATCCCACACATGAGGAAAAGACCAAGTGGCCAGAGATGGGACTATTGTTTATGCTATTCATTATTACAGTTGATTATTATTTCACTTTAAGTTATTGATGTACTTTATACTACTTACTGATTAATGAGATTTATAATATTTTTCCCTTGTTCTGGTATGGAAAGAAAGTATTGGTACATGAATTGTTATATGCACATATAGATTCAAATTCCATTCCATGTACGTTTCATTTCTAGACATCCTGAAACATGTTGGAGGTGACCTATGTGATTTAATAGCATGATTACCTATATACCATTTTTAGGTGATTATTTAGCACGAATTATTATAATTATGATATATGATTGGTTATTAATATTTTTTGAATCAACCTAAATAGTTTTTACCTATATAGATTGATGGTAATACATTAACTAACCAATCGTGACATGTTTGAGCCATGGACCATTTCTCACTTGGGCAGAAATATTTATGGTTGTGATTAAATGGGTGCCAATAAAAATTTATAAAGTGTGTAGGCCTTTATAAATTGGGAAGGGTAATCCATATAATCAATCCATTATATATGAACTATTTATAGTATAAAATAAAAGGAAAAACCCTGGTTGCAGCTACAAGAATGCCAACCGTAACTTATAAGGGTAAGTACCTTTATAACTTGGGAATGATAATTCATCTAACTAAAAATGGTATGTGATAAATTGAAATCCTTATAGAAAATGGTTGTAAATTTATAAAGGACTGTACCTCTATAACTTGGGCATGAAGACCCGAATGACTAAATGCCTAAATGAATAAGTGGAACCAAGTAAGTCGGTGAATTTTACTTATATGATACACCCACTAAGGTTGTGATTAATCTTTAGTAATGTATTGTCTCAAAAATACTCTATGAATCTAATTGTTTTTTATGATCACAAATACCACTATTTGTTTTACTAATGAAATTACTTTAAGTGTTTTTAGGATTATATTTCTTAAGAAATTTATCTTGTTTTAAATTTATTTATAGGTTAATGTTTTTTCTAAATTATTTTGGATGTGTTTATAATTAGTCTGGAAATAATGTTTATACCGTACATTTATAAGCATAACATATGGTTTTCAAAACCTACCTTTGGAGTGAACATATGGATCAGGTACCCTATGCTGTTGTAAATGTATGGATCAAGAACCATAATTTTAAAAGAAACCATAAATTTGGGAAACTAATATATGGATGAACAATCCAACATTTTGAATTTAATCATACACTATCAACCATACTTTTGAAGTTAACCCTACATTTGACTTGGTCAATTATGAAGTTTTGAATTATGGATTATTTTTTCATTTTCTACAATGGTCCCACTAAAATTAAATATCTCTTTAAATCTATTTAAAGACTGATGGAAAGGCTCATATTCAACAAATTATATAATTCCTATTTCTAAGTAAATATACAACTTTCTTTGAACATTTTTAATTCAAATACTTACGATTTATCATGTGATATTTCTAGATCTGTTTGAACTGAATAAATTCAACTGTCATGATAAATATCAAGATTTTATTATTCTAAATATATAGACGTGAGTTAAAAAATAATAATCTATCATTTCTTTTAGTGCTACAATTTGGATACATAAATGTTTTTATTCTTATCTATTTGATCAATTTGACTGTTGCTGCTACTTTATTTATTTTTTAATATTTTACCATAGTTTGACAAAGGAATTATCAAAGCTACACTCTGTATATGTAAATTTTTGATCACCTATATAGTGTTTTATCTACTACTATTTAATTAAAGCCAATTTAACATTGAAGAATATTTTTATATTATTTTGATTTATTAAAATTCATTTATATCTATTAGTTTCTATTGTAACTGTGAACCAATATTCAATGTCTTCATCTTAATTTATTTTCGGTTGAAGTGTCGACTACTCATACTAAGTCATGGTGGAGTGTCGGCTTCTCATACTAATCTTTTGATATTTGGTTTCCTTGTAAAATAATTAGAATAACATATAAAATCCTTTTTGTAAGGGTGAAAACTGCCTGAAATCAATTGTAGAGGTCTCTAGATAAGAGGTCTTGGTATTGAAAATCATCAAGCACATAGAGAGAGAATTGGTGGAATGGACTAGAGGATTCCCATGCCATGAACCAGTATACATCATTGTGTGATGTTATTTTATTTATTTATTTGTTGCTTCGCACTCGTCTTTAAGAGAGAAGGAGAGAGTCAATTTAATCTCAAAATGGAATTATTTTTTCTATAAAGTTTTTAAAGGAGCACAATTCACCCCCATCTTGTGTCTTCATCTTTTCTGTTCCAACCCAATAATTGGTATCAGAGGTTGGGATTTGTTGGATATATTTCAATTTTTGGAAATATTTAAATATTCTATTGTTTCTATTTGATAAAAAAATTGGTATCATAAGTTAGAATCAAGTAGTTATATTTATTTTGACTCTAAAAAGTTAGATTTAAATATCCAGATGAAGATAGATCTCAAATAGATGATCTTAGAGAAGTTATGTTGATGATTTCTATACCTTATTTTAATAGTGATAATTATGGATGATGGAAAGAAAACATGATTATTTATATGAAAAATATTGGAATAATATTTTATTTAAAGGTAGTATAGCCCTATGAAATTCCTAAATAAGATTTGAAAAATGGAATGGTGATCAAGAGAAAGAATATGATATTAATTCGAGATCTATGGATTCTATTGTCTGTGGATTAAGAACTGATGAATTTAATCGAGTCTCTCAGTGTGATACCACAAATGATATGTGGAATACCATTTTTTTGTCTATTAAGGGACTGATAATGTTATACAACTAAGGTAAAACACTAAAAAATTAATATTTGATATATTTAGGATGCATGAATATGAAAGCATCACTCATATGAATGGAATATTGAAAGAAGTTTTCAATGATATTGCTGCCTTGGGAGATCAAATTAAACAACTATAATAAGCTTTAAAGGTACCCAGAGTCTTACCCTATAAGTGGAATGGAATATATTATTCTATTCATCAATCCACACTAGTTAAGTAATTGAAAATGAAAAAATTGATTAGCACCTTGATAATGTATGAAGCTAAGATGCAAGACAAAGTTTAAAATCATATTTCTATAAAAAAGGAAGATGTTTCACTTAAAACTACTATAGAAAAATCTTTTGATTCGAGTTATCTGGATTTAATTAAAGAGTTATAATATATTTATAAAATATTTGAAAAAAATGTGTAATAAGAGAAAGAAAAGGAATATTGAAGATAAATGATATGAATTCAAGAAGAAAGGTCACACAAAGCCCAACTGTCATATGATTAAAGCTTAATGGAAATATAATTATAAAATAAATAGTAAGAAATTCAAGAAGTATAATTGGATTGAAAATTCTGATTCAATTAATAAATCCACTACAAACTCTGAATCTGTTCATGAAATTCAAATGATAAATCTATATCTTATGGCTCATGTTGATGAGGTACACTCTTTTTACTCTAAAAGTTCTAATTCTGAAAAACATTCTTATAATGAATAAAATAAATATTATTTTATGCTTCAAGAAATATTTGAATCTTTAAATAAAGATCACAGAAAACTTATAAAATATTATGATTCTATTTCTACTGATAAAGAATGTTTATCAAAATAGATTAAATATTTAAGATATAATTATTCCTAATATTCTTGTAATTTTCATGAAAATAAAATTAATTAACTATTAGAAAAAGTTAAGAATTTAAAATAAGTCTCTAGAGTTCTTAATAATAGAGAAAACTAATTGAATCAAATTCTTGGTAAAAATAAATCTAATAGTAAGGGTAAATATGGGATTGGAAGTAATAGAGAAAAAACCAAATTATATAGAAATTATTTTGTTCTAAGTTCAAAAATGAGGATCATATCTACTGTTAAATGATTTCACTATGGAATAAATAGAAATTAATCTAAGTAATTCTATTTTAGAAAACCTCAATTTTGTGGTGTCAAGCATGTTTATTATTCAAAATCATTATTTAGCCTTAATTATGATGTCTTTTCTCAAAGAAAATATATTTGGTTAACCTAGGTCTTTAGTTTCTAACACTTCTGGACCCAAAAGAATATGGGTACTAAAAGGAACTTTTATTTGATATGTTGTAGCTGTGTACCACTAGACTTCATTATTATATCATTAAGTGTTTGATTGAAAATTATGGAAATTTCTTAAATTTCTATTTATTATTATTTTAAATGGAAATTTCATGAGAGTTGGAACTATTAATACAATAAGTATTTAATTTTTATTTTAATATTATATTTAAATTCACTAACTATTTTATATAGAGGGAGAAACACTTTTAAATGTTTTATAAATTTTTCTCTATATTTAATTATCCTTATATTTAAACTATTAATTATTTTATCACTCCATTATTTTATTTGATGAAACAATCCATTGAACTATTTTGATTACATCATGTATACTCCTTAAAGATTATTTAATTGCATATTAAGATATGTAATAAAATTACTAATGTATTATAATATGTGCAAAATTTTCCTGATGCAATGACTGATCTATTTAGAGAACAATCAGTTTCTTTTGTTAAGGATTCCATAGAAATATATTTTGGAAAAGGTGAAAAATAATTATTTTTGAAGAACCAAAAGTTCAATCTTCTTAATAGGTAAATATGTAATACCCTCTTTAGATTTTTTTTCAATATTTAATCTTGAAAATAAAGGAGTAGTGAAGCTCCATTAATATCTAAAAAGGTCTAGAAAATATTATGAAGAGCCAGAAAACTATTCTATTTCATAAGAGGTTTTTTTACTCTTCAAAGGAAGTATCAAAGTTTTCAGGGTAACTCAATTTCTAAAAATGAATTTGATGTGTTTAAAGTAGGGATTATAATTTAAATGGAGAAAATCAGACATGAATCTATTATTAAGTCAAATCTTAATTAGCTAAAAGAGTTTTTAGATAAATAGTTCGCATATTATTTGATGGATCAAAGTTTTTATGATGTTCAAAGGAGAATATAACTACTATCGAGAGTTCTATATGATTTTATTAAAAGATTTAAAAGTTTAGAGAGTGTGTACCATCTAACCTTTAAAAGTCTCTATTATTTTCTTCCACTATTTCCTATCCCAAATCAAATACATTTTTTTTGCGAAATATGAATGTTTTAAAATATTTTTTTACTATTTATCTCAGTTTAAGTATCATTATATATATATATATTTTTCTATGTCAAATGTGAATTAATTAATTAATTAATTTATTTATTTTTGATTTCACAAAAAGGAGGATAAATGTATGGGGATAAATTTATGGGGAGAGATGTAAAAATATGATTTTTTTTGGAATAAATATGAGAAATGTATGAAAATAAATATGTCAAAAATGAAAAATATATATGGGATAAATTTATTTATAAAAATATTTTTCTTTATGAGGGAGAAATTTTTTTCAAATTTATATATTATCATATTTAAAAAATTTAATTTCTTATTCATGTTTATGGTAATATTGGTTTTATGGGTTTTGTGATCATCAAAAAGAGGGAGATTATTGGGTATGTATCGTATTAATAATACTCTATGAATATTGTTGATTTTGATGCTTACAAATACCCTTTTCTATTTTACTAATGAAATTAATTTTTTTTCAAGATATTATTTATTGATAAATTTATCTTATTATAAATTTATTTATGGGTTAAAGTTTTGTATAAAGTATTCTGGATGTGTTTATAAGTAGTCTAGAAACATTGTTTATGCCCTAAATTTGTAATCGAAACATATGGTTTTCAAACCCTATGTTTGGAGTGAAAGTATGGATCAAGTACCCTAAGCTATTGTAAAAGTATGGATCATGGACCGTACTTTTGAAAGAAATCATAAATTTCAGAAACTAACATATGGATCAACAAACCAATGTTTTGAAGTTAACCGTATGTTTTTAACCATACTTTTGAAGTTAACCCTATTTTGACTCGGTTAATTATGGAGTTTTGAATTATTGATTATTTATGTGTTTTATAAAATATTATCACTAGAATTAAATATATATTTAAATCTATTTAATGACCAAATAAAAGTCTCATATACAACAAATAAAATCATTCTTATTTCTAAGGGATGTTACGAATTTATTTGAACATTTTAAATTAAAATACTCATGAATTATCATGAGATATTTGTGGATATATTTGAACTGAATAAATTTTACTATCAAGATAAATACAGAGAGTTTATTCTTATAAATATATATATGTGCATTAGAAAATAATAATGTGTCATTGAATCTAAAACTACCCTTTAGAGACATACATGTTTTGATTCTCATCTGTTTGATCAACTCAACTGTTGATACTACTGTATTTATTTATTAATATTTTAATGTAGTTAAAAAATGACTTATCATATCTACACTTTGGATATGTACATGTTTTATTATTTACAGTGTTTTCTCTAATAATATTTAAATAAAGCATATTAGATGTTGTTGAAAATTTTGTTACTGTTTTGATTTATTGAATATCATTTACATATGTTTTTTGCTGCTGCAACTGTGAGATAAATCAGTATTTAACCTCTTCATCTTAATATATTTTATGTTGAAGTGTTTACTACTTGTACTCATCATGGTGGAGTTTCAGCTTCTAATACTAAGATTTGTATATTTTGGTTCCTTATAAAAGAACTAGAAGGCTCTATAAAATCCTTACTGCAAAGGTGTCATATGCCTTCAATAAATTATAGAGGTCTCTAAATAAGAGGACCTGCTAGTGAAAATCACAAATCTCATAGAGAGAGAATTGGTGTAGTATAATAAGGGATTCCTTCGCCCTGAACCACCACTATACATTAATGTGTGCTGTTATTTTCTTTATTTATTTTCCACTTTTTACTCATCATTATGAGAGAATGAAATAATATCTTAAATATTAAAAGATAAGTATTATTTATATCAACTTTTTAAAGGAAAAAAAATTCACCCCCTCTTGTGTCTATTTCTTTCCCTTTTGACCCAACAAAATTAACTGTTATTGGGTTGCATTTAGATGGACCCAGGTTAGAATGAAGGGACCCTAGTAGGTCACCTTTGTCTTTTATGATTTAGTACTTAACCCCACATGAGTATATTCATGCTATATAGGTATGGTTATTTAAAGTTCCAACAACCACTTATATGGTGTTACATATAAATTCATGGTGTCATCTTACTTTAAAAGTTCCCCTTAAATTGATAAAATATTTTTATTCCACTTTTGAGATTTATTATTATGAGGCATAAGTTAATTAAAATCCCAATTACAACCAAATAAGTGTTTTCCTATATAGAATAGAATTGACATTTTCTTTAACTAATCCCAATTATTAAAACTTTATGGATAAATATAGTGGATAAAAAGATATTTATAAGATAAATTGCATAAATTTGTGATAGTATGTCAAATAAATAAATAATGGTTGAAAGGAAGTTTTATTTAAGTTTCCTATGTTTCCTTATGGAGTTATCTAAACAAATTACAAAAAACATTTTCTTTATAACTGGTACTTGATTTTTTTTAAAAAAAATTGATCCTTGAAATGTATAAAAAAATTTTAAATGATGCAATAGATTAAATAAAACATTTTAGTGGTATTTATAGAATGAATCCTCATGTAAGGGTTAATTATAATGTTTCCTTGATAGTTTCCTTAGAACGAGAGTATAAGCATTTCCCGTAGGCTTATGCTTATATCGCTTGAACCTAAATGATAGGTAGTAGAGCCTAGTGACCTTTTTAGCATGACTCTAGTTTAAAAGTAAACAACCATTCTAAAATAGGGGTTAACCAGGTTGAGGTATCACCCTAAAAGATAATATAGCATTGTTAAATTCTTGTGTAGAGTTCCTAATGATAGGTTCTATTTAATTTTTTTTAATTTAGTTGGATGCTTATTTTTTAGAATGATACCTAAGTTAGGTTGGTGTTTTTGTGAAAATTGACCCTTGTTAGGGATGTGATAATTGTGAAATGATTAGATTTAGTGGGCTAGACATTCCTATGTCATGGTAGGATTCTTAGTAGGTTATGTCATCCATATTATTATTCTTCTTTAGTGATATAAGACTTTGGAGGTCATCAGTTAGATTGAAAATCATATGGGTTAATATGAATCTGGGATAAACCTTTTGTATAGACCATAAGATACTGGAATGCATAGGGATTATATGCCTATGGATAATATCAAATAATATTCCACTGTGTTGATAAAATATTGAGGTAGTATGCGTTGATGCAAAAAATACCCATCAAGTTTCTAACATGGTGCAACAAACCATATGATATTGGTGGGATTGTTTAAGCTATGAGATGTTATGCTACATTCATGGGTCATTTATGAAGTAGAATGACTTGGATGTATAGAGAAGTTTGAGTTATCTCAGTGCTGTGGGATGAAGTTGCAAAAAGATAGGGTGTTATAACACTATTGATCAGTTTAGTTTTGGATTATATGCCTGATGCCAATGACATGCGTGATTTTGGTGTGGGAGAGAATCACATGTATGTCTAAATTAAATTTCTTTTAGCATGCTTTTAAGTGGATGTTTTTCCTCTCTTTTAATTTTGGTGCTTAATAAAAGTGTGATGGACACATCTGTAACCCTTGTTTGGTAGTGGATGAAGCATGTGTAATTGGATGATTTCCCATCCTCAGTAAATGATGACTAGGACACTCCTAAGTTGGGGAGTATTGCATTAAACATGTTTTAACATGTCCTTCAATGCAGAGGGAACATAATAATATAGGACCATTTGTAAATGGTAAGAACTTATGGAATCCTGTGAAGCTTATAGTTTGGGACATCTAGTCCTTGATACAATACTTATGATAAAACCCAGTTATAGGTTAGTATTAAGTCTAGATGCTAGATTTGGACTTAGGGTATATAAGAAACCTACAAATGTAACATTTTTTAGGTGTGTTAGTTTTTTCAAGGTAGTAAAATGATGAAATAGTTAGCTATGTACGTAGCCTTTAAGGACACTGTGAGTTGAGGTTGGACTATAGTGGGTTTTTTTGAAACAATTATGGATTGCCTCAGTAGTAAGGGGATCATGTTCAATTAAAGAGGATGTATTAGTAGGTACAACCAATATCTTTTTAAAAAATCATCTCATAATGTTATGACTATTCTTCTTAATTGTAATTAGTTATGGTTGGTTAGAAACCATTTCAGGCACTTCATCTTGGATATGATGAGAGTCTCTTGAGTCTTATTAGTGATTGTTAATATCCTATTAGTAAACTCTTGGCTTAGTGACGATCATACCCCTTATCTTGACATTGTTCAGGGTACACTGAGAGAGCATAGATTATACACTGAGTTAAAAAGAGAGAATTAAATGCCTTGTTGGATTAGTAAATAGAATATTTTAAAGTTCCAATCCTAGAGCATAGGTAATTACAGAGGCATGGACACCATACGATTCTCTGACTTGATCACCAGGGAAGATACCATTGTTTGGATTAGTCCATGTTCTTGCTAATTAGACATTTTAACTATGTATCAATGTCTCACTAGTAAACTTATGAAAATGGACCACCTTAGATAAGCTCCTTGGACTCCAGTAGTTGATTCTGAGGTTACCCCAGACATACATTTAGGTTCATTTTATGGTTAGTTTATGATGATCCAAGGATTATAGGTTAGGATTACTCTAATGTTCGTGCTACGAAACAATAACAGAATGATCGATTGGGATAGAGACACCATTGGAAGTCAGATTATAGGTTTCAATGATCGTTCTCAAAATAATTTTGAGTTTCCTTGGATAAAAGGTGTCAGGATAGAGTTTCAGATGAATTGATTATTAAATTCAACCATTTTTAGAAATAGTTAACCAGTAGCAGATTAACTTGATCCTCTTTGTTTGAATAAATGTGGTTGGTGTAGAACCTCATCAGGCACATAATCAAGATGTGATGATTTTAGTGGAAAGGTCAGCTAAGGATTTTCATGGATTAGATGGAATGAACAGGATCAAAGTAGTCAATTGGAAAATGAACATTCTATTTAATTAATAAATGTTCCATGAGGATCATTAGAATGCTAAGGGGATTCTTAAATAGGAAATTGTGATGGTGGGAGCACGATAACTCAAAGTTGGTCATCCAAATTAGAACCTATGCTGGGTAGAACCATTGCTTGGTTAGATAAAAATACGATGACAAGGTCATGTATCATGTTAGATAGTCTTGAATAAGTGAATTATCAATGTTTTAGTTTTTAATACGATCATTGGCTCTAGTTTCAATAGCTTATTTATTGTATGCTTAAAATAATTTTTTTTAGGAATGTTGGGAATTCAAAATGAAACATGGCTATTTTAGAAGAATTTTTAGGACCCATATAGTTTGAATGATGTTTAATTGTGTCCCAAGGCTTCTTAGTTATAATAAGTTCTAAGGTGGAGAGATTGTAAGGTCCTGTGTTTTTGAACCATGAAATTTACAAAGGAATTTGAACTTTTTGTTTGGCAGATGGTCCAAATTCTAAAACAAGATTATAAATATAAATATGAGTATTTGAGCACTTAAAAGCGATATTTTTATATGAGGTTTAGTGCATGAGAAGTCTCTCAAAAGTTTGGATGAGTTTTAGAAGAGTTAGTGTAACATCCCAAGTTTTTAGAAGGTAATAATATGTTCGATAACATACATGATATGCCACATCGAGCTTAAACTAACATCTAAATATTGTTATTTAAATGTTACCATTATAACCCAACTTTTAGAATGGAAGGAATGAACAATATTAAATGAATTATGAAAATATGGTTTACACCTGTGTATATAATTAATTCTTTGGTGACCAATAAATTATAAATAAAAGGATTTTTTTAAAAAACTATTTAAAAGTGCACAAGTGTGATTTATAACAATAAAATAACAAAATCAATATTTTTATATTTTATTAATGAAATATATATATATATAATATATTCAATCTAATTTTTAAAATTTATCTTTTGTATTTTCTAGACATTATATAAGAACAAATACAATTTTACGGATAAAAGTAGTATGTTTCTAAAAATATAGATTTTCCACCTTTTGATTGAACACCTATTTTAAATATAGTTTTTGAAACTTATATATTATATATGTTAAAATAAACTTCATTTTGAATTTGTAATATGAAAATTATCTTAGGGTGAATTTTTGGTATTTTTCTGAAAAGTTTTGTTTTTTTGATGAAGAGTGAAAAATAATGCATTGTAGTTAAAAACTGATTTTTATTTAAACAATTATTATAATTTAAACTAATTTTTAATGACACAATAGATAAATAATACATTTATTAATCCAATTTAGTTCATTGGAATATTTTTTATATTAAAATAAGATATAAAAATTTATTAAAATTTTGAACGTCTCTTTTACCCGCATTATCGCCATATCTACGAGATTAGTGTTAAACATAATTTAGTCACTTATGTGAATTTAATTTTAAAAAATTAATATAAATTATTTTAATCAGTATGAAAAATGTGATCTAATATGATCTACTTAATTTTTTATGAATAGTAACTTTTGTATTTTATTTACCACGATTAAGGGTAAATCAGGTAATTAAAGGTAAAAATAGTATTATAATATTATAAAATTACCCTAAAATTTGTCTTAATTTGATTATATGATTGGGTTTAGACAAAAATAAATCTTAGGCCGAAATTATAACCTTTTTTAATCTACTTGGGTAAGAATATGACATTTATTACATTTTATTTAAAGATAAGTTAAAAATGTCATACTAATATTTTTAATAAGTAAATAATTTTTAATATAGGGTTATATAGAATATAAATTAAACTATAAATAGTAATTTTTAATATAAAATGTTTATCTACATTATGGTAATTTATTTATAATTTTTTTACATTAGATAATTAAATGTAATTGCGACACAATGATGATGTAATAATATATTCATTAAAGGAAGAATCAAATAAATGATTTTAATAATATTAAAATAAATATAATTTGAAATTTTTGATGACATAAAATTTTTTTATGGATTACTTTGACATTATAGGGATGAGGTTAAGTATTTTTTCCAAAGTTAAAAGTTGTTATGATTTTTTTAAAATCCAAGTAATGAATAGTGTCAAAATTGACACAATTCATATCTTAAAATATAAAATATTTAATTAAATGATATAAAATTTATAAAAATATAATATTTGGCCAAAAGGTTTAGATAATTCTTAAAATTTCATTAATTACTCATTAATTGGTCTTTTTTCATGTTATGGTAATTATATTAACCGTCAAAGCGTAAATTATTTGATAAGACAATAATAGTTGAAAGGGGTTAAAACAAAAAATAAGGATTAAAAAATATTTAAAACTTATCTAATTTTAATTGGATGATTATATTTCAACAATTAATCATCTTATATTCTATATAAATCATTTTGGAACCATTAGTAATAGAAAATTAATTTATATTAATTTAATACTTTTAATAATTCCAAGAGTGCCCCTCCCCTCTCTTATAAAAGGGCAGCCATTCATCTCTATTCCTCACACTTAAAAACCATTTTTTCCGACTAATATGATACCAAAAACCTTCCTATAATCCATACACACCTTTTTAGTCCTTATTTTAGGTAGAAAACCCTCTTTATAGGTGTTAAGGTGTTAAGAAATGTGATCATCTGAAGGAAAGGTAATGTTTTTATTTAAGTGTTTCTATTTTATTTTGTCTTCACATTCCTTAAAATATACTTAAACCATGATGAAATAAAAAATTCAATATCCTAAATATAATTATATGTTATTATGTTCATATAATAACCTAAATCCATCTCTGATTCCACCAAATGGGAAATGAATTAATTGTTCATGCGTACGTGTGAATTATCACCTCCATGAACCGATATAATTCGTTTTCCATAACCATCTCTAAAGACTATTTATAATGATTTAATTAATGTTAATATGTGATATTAATGAAATATTTATAATTATAATATAATAATATATAAATTACATTCTTACTTTCCCTAAAAATAAAAATGATAACGTCATCCGTGCGTACTTGTGAACTATCACCTCCACAAAGTGATGTGATTCATTTTTAATCACCACATCACTTGGATAATATATATAAGTATATTTAAATGATTAATATGATATTAATAAAATTATTATCATTATGGAAAGATAAAATAATACTTACCTTATTTCCTAAATGCTCATTGAAAAATGGAAATGTTACTCATGCGTACGTATGACTTACCGTCTGTATGATTGCAACATTGTTCATTTTTCATATACACATTTAATGAATGGATTTAAAAGTATAATTTATATATAAAATTTATTAATATTTCATGAATATTATTCTATAGATGATAGAATCTTGGCCATTTTTACTATTGATGTCATACCAATGTCATTTTGAACTAATGTACTGAATATCAACAAAATGTCCAACATGAACATAAATAATTAAGTAAAAGTTATAAAATGGTAATAAGTGATATAAAATGGATAATAAATATGAAAAATGTTATAAATAAAGTTAATAATTAACCTAATTTTATTATTCAGGATGATAAAGAATATACATGATGAATCCGACCCGAGCTAAGGGATTTCGTCTCAAACTCCTTTCATTGAGGCATTTCTTAATTATATGCACCATTATTCTTTTATAAAGTGTATATAAATACCCTTTTATAATTAATATCCATAATTTATATATCTTAATGTTATTTTAAATGTTCCTGTGGCTTTTGATTTAAATTTTCAAAGTGGTATGAGATGCTTTGAATGATTAAAGATTTATTTGTCAAATATTTTTCTCCATGTCGATATTCTTGTTATTATTTTACATATTTATTATATGGATATTAAAGGATTTTAGAGGAATTTTTATCTATATTTTGAGCATCATTAAATTGTTTTCAAAATGAATCATTCTATACAAAGTGTTTTATTGTATTTGCAAATTATAAAAGGAATATTTTTTAACATATACGACAATAAGGACTTCTTCACCACCGTGACCGTTATTTGATGTTTGGATTCCTCTACAAGCCTAAATGTTTTTAAAATAAAAATAAATCACTTATTCCATTTTTTGGGTAATTTGGTATTGAAAATGGTTTTTTAAATGGAATGATTATTTCAATATCTTGAAATTATTTCTTTTTATTGAAAATGAAATTTTATGAGTGAAATTGTTTATGTGTTATGATTATGTAATGGTACTTGAGAATTATATGAAATGGATGAGATCAATATAGCTTGTATGAAGGGTTGATCTATATTATAGCTCACAGGTGAGCCCGATATAGCTTATAAGAAGGGTTAAGCCCCATTATAGCTGACAAGTGAGCTCTGTATAGATTATACGAAGTGTGATCCCCATTATAGATATCCAATTCATTGGGTATGGAAGTCGACCATATGGATATTCCATTTGTAAGAGTGATATGTATGGAAGTCCACTGCATGGTTATTCCATTTAAGTAAGATTGTGACTCAAGTTACCTTTATGTGTTATATATGATTTCTATGGGTTTTATGGTAATATTATGATTAAAAAAGGGTAAGAAATGTTTTTTAGGAAAGTATTTACTACTTATTAAATGTGAAAAATATTAATTTATTATAAAGTATTAATGTTTTACATGTTTTCACAGGACTAAAAATTTTCTTTCTTTGTGTAACCCTTATTGAGTTTTTTGTGCTCATCCTATGTTTTGAAATATTTTTCCTAGGATTTAAGGGAGAATAGAGTCAAGGATGGGATCAAGGAAAATTTATGATGATTAAACATGAAAATAAACCATGTTTATTTTTAAAAGTTTTTTGTTTTATAAAATAAATGGATACTATGGAAGTGTCCACTTTTTATTTCTATGGTTTTTGTTATGTATGAGTTATGGAATAATTCTCTAAAGATATAAACTTGAAATGATACTCAATGTGAAATAAAGTAAAATTCTTGACTTAACTCAATATTATGTAATGTTTAAGGCTAGGTCTTTATAGTTGGAATCAAAGGATGATTTATATAAATTTAGAGGTTAGTATAGTGTTAATTAAATTCCCTTATAGGATTTTACTTTATGGTTAAGTTGAGATCATGTAAAATTTTAAGATTACCTTATTAATCCATATAAACTGTGTTTGTTCAGTATGGTTTTCCATAGAGTAACTAGGAAATATGTAATGGTAAGGCATCAAGAGGAAAACAACCTTCTAAATCAACATCATGAGGTGGTCTGAATCAGGTCTAAACAGTTTGTTACTATGATGGATCAGTTGACACATGCTATAAATAGTGGTGGTATCCATGCATGAGATCATCCAGATCAACCACAAAGGAATATGTCAGTAGTGGAACATTTTATGAGGAAACATCCCCCATAATTCAATGGATCATTTGACCTAGTGGTAGATGAAAGATAGATCAATTCCCTAGAGAATATATTTGTAGTCATGTGATATTTAGAACATAAAAAGGTAACTCCTTGAATATATCATTTTGAAGGTGAATCTGATTGATGGTGGCCATTTGTTAAGAATACTAGGGAGAAAAATGATCTTGATTCCATGTAATGTGAAAAATTTAAGTATATTTTACTTGATAAATATTTCGCAAAGTTTTTTTAGCTTAGGATGGAGAAACAATTCTTTGAATTAAAGAAAAATGATGATGATTTAGTTTCTGCTTATGAAGAGAACTTCACAAGATTGACTAGGTATGTTTCAGATGTTATTCAAGACATTGACAGTAAAATTAATAGATTTTAATCAAGATTGAAACCATGTAAACAAAGAGATTTTTCCTCTCTTGAATTTAAAAGTTATAAAAAAGTGGTTCATTATACTGAGAAAGTTGAAATGGAGTTTGCTGACTCTTACATGACACAAGATGATAAGAGTAAGAAATGGTCAAAGTGGAAGGAAATGGAGAATAAACTAATTAAGAATTATGGAGGTAAGAATATTTTTTTTCCAATTGTGTAGAAATACATTTTGGGGAATGTATGTCAGGATTTAGAAAATTTTACCAGTGTGGTAAGTTTGGTCACAAGGTTCGTAAATACAAGGAAAAGGGTCCCGAACAATCCAAAAATATGATAACATATAGCCAATATATAGTAAGATGATTTATCTTCAAAGAGTTGGGATATTATGAAAATATTTGTCTCAAGTTAGTTACATAGTGAGAAAATCATTATAATAAGAAACAAAAAGGTTTAGGAAAATATTTTTTTGCTACTGCAGTTGATGTTGAGACATCCAATGAGGTGATAGAAGCTCCTAAGAGCCTGATATTTTTAGAAGGATAACCATAAGTTCAAGTTTTTAGACACAACTTATGAGTTTTTAAGTGACATGATTATAATTTATTAAGGACCATTTTGGGAGACACTTTGTTGGGTTATGTTTATGTAAGGTTTTGTTTAATGTGAAGTACACCTTTACTTTTGGTTATGAGTTTTAAGGTATTGGTAGCCTTTGAGGTTTGTGTGATATTTTATGATTAAGGTTTTTTTAGGAATATATATCATAATCACAAAATTTAATGATTATGAACATGTTCTTATATAAATATATCAAGTAAGTATATTTCTTTATGTTCCTAGATAGTAAAGTAATTCCTAAACTTTAGGAAAATTAATTTGAACAAAAAATGTTATTCATTTATTTTTTTCCTTCCAAAGAAACCAATGACATTTTAACCAATCACATATTTATAGTTTTATGATATTTAACTTCCCCTAACCATGTTATCCATAACTCTGTATCAAAACTTGATGGTTATTTTTTCTTCCATGTCCATTTTTTCTTACATGGAATCCTGGTATGTGTTATCTCAAGTGACCATCGTACTTCCTTTTATTTCTTTTAAAGTAGAAGTATTATTAATTTTTTTTGATGTGGGATTTAAACATAGGTATTTTTAAAATTTAAAACCTTAGTTTTTGACCCCAAGTTCAAATTTTGAGGATGAAATTTATTAAGGGGGGATGTAACATCCCAATATTTTAAAAGGAAACACTATGTTTGATATCATACATGATACGCCACATCGATCTTAAATGAACATCTAAATATTTTTATTTAAATTTTACCATTATAACATAGCCATTATAATGGAAGGAATGAACATGATTAAATGAATTATGAAAATATGGTTTACACCTGTGTATATAATTAATTCTTTGGTGACCAATTAATTATAAATAAAATGAAATGTTTTTCGGAAAAACTATTTAAAAGTTCACAAGTGTGTTTTATACAAACAAAATAATAAAATAAATATTGTTATATTCTATTAATGATTTATATATAATATTAAATATAATTTTTAAAATTCATCTTATGTGTTTTCTATACATTATATAAGAACAAATGCAATTTTAATGATAAAAGGAGTATTTTTCTAAAAATGTAGTTTTGCTGCCTTTTGATTTCACACCTATTTTAAATATAATTTTTGAAACTTTTATATATTATATTTTTTAAAATAAACTTTATTTTTTAATTTGGAATATGAAAATTATCTTAGGGTGAATTTTTGATATCTTTATGAAAAGTTACATTTTTTGATGAATAGTGAAAAATACTGCATTATAGTTAAAAATGATTTTTCATTTAAACAATTATTACAATTTTAACTGATTTTAAAGTCACAATAGATAGATAATAAATATATTAATCCAATTTAGTTCATTTTAATATTTTTTATATTAAAATAATATATAAAAACTTATTTAAATTTTGAACACCTCTTTTACCCGCATTCTCGCCACATTTACAGGATTAGTGTTAAACTTAATTTAGTAACTTATGTGAATTGAATTTTCAAAAATGGAAATACATGGTTTTAATAATTATGAAAAATATGATCTATTAGGATATAATTTGTTTTTTTTGAATAGTATCTTTTGTATTTTTTTTTACCACGGTTAAGGGTAAATTGAGTAATTAATGGTTAAAACAATATTATAATATTATAAAATTACCATAACACTTGTCCTAATTTTATTGGATGAGTGGTTTTTGAAAAAAATAAACCTTATTACAAAATTATAACCTTTTTAAAGACACTTGGGTAAGAATATGATATTTATTACATTTTATTTAAAGATAAGTTAAAATGTAATACTCATATTTTTAATAAGTAAATAATTTTCAATATAGGGTTATATAAAAGATAAATTTGGCTATAAATATTCATTTGAAATATAAAATGATTTTATACATAATTATAATTTATTTATAATTTTTAGACATTAAATAATTAAATGTAATTGTGACATAATGATGATGCTGTAATAGATTCATTAAAGGAAGAATCAAATAAATGATATTAATAATATTAAAATAAATATAATTTGAGATATTTGATGATATAAACGAATTTTATGGAAGAATTTGACATGTTAGGGATTATTTAAAGTAGTTTTTTCAAAGTAATAAAGTTTTTATGATTTTTTAAAAAAGTTAAGTGATGAATAGTGTCAAAATTGACATAATTCATATCTTAAAATATAAAGTATTTAATTAAATGATATAAAATTTATAAAAATATAATATTCGGTAAAAAAGTTTAGATAAGTCTATAAATGTCATTAATGAATCATTAATTGGTCATTTGACATGTTGTGATAAGTATATTAACCCTCAAAATATAAATTACTTGATAAGACAGTAAGTGTTTAAAGGGATTAAAACAAAAAGATAAGGATTAAAAAATATTAAATACTTGTATAAATTTTATTGGATGATTATATTTAGACCAATAATCATATAATATTAAAAATAAATCAATTTTGTCCCATTTGGAGTATAAAATGAATTTATATTAATTTAATACTTTTAATAATTCCAAGAGTACCCCTCCCCTCTTATATTAAAGGGAACCCATTCATATTTATTCCTTACAATTAAAAAACCATTTTTTCCAGACAATATCTTCCAAAAAACCTTCCTATAATCCCTAAAAAATTTATTGAGGCATTATTTTAGGCAGAACATCCTCCTTATAGGTGTTATGGTGTTAAGAATGGTAATCATCCGAAGGAAAGGTAATGTTTTTATTTAAGCGTTTCTATTTTATTTCTTCTTCATCTTCCTTAAAATATCCTTCAACCACGATGAAATAATAACTCAAATATCCTCAATATAATAATATTTTATTATGTTTATATCATCACCTAAATCCATCTCTGATTCCATCAAATGGAAAATGAATTAATCGTTTGTGCGTTTGTGTGAATTATCACCTCCACGAACCGATATAATTCATTTTCCATGAACATCGCTAAAGACTGGTTATAATGATGCAATTAATGTTTATATGTGATATTAATGACATATTTATTATTTTAAGAGAATAATATATCAATTACATTCTTAATTTTCATGCACATAAAAATGATTACGTAGTTCGTGCGTACGTGTGAACTATCACCTCCATGAAGCGATGTGATTTGTTTTTAATTACCACATAACTTGGTTAATATATATAAGTATATTTAAATTATTAATATAATATTAATGAAATTATTATCATTTTTTAAATATAAAACAATACTTAAATTCTTTCCAAAATGATAATTGAAAAATGGAAATGTTACTCATGCGTATGTACGACTTACCATCTCCTTGATTGTAACATTGTTCATTTTTCATATCCATATTTAATTAATAAGTTTAAAAGTATAATTGGTATATAAAAGTGATTAATATTTCATTAATATTTTTATGTAGATGATGTAATCATTTCCATTTTGACTATTGATGTCATACCAATGCCATTTTGAACTTAAGTACAAAATATCGATAAAATGTCCGACATGAAAATAGATAATTAAGTAAAAGTTATAAAATGGAAATAAGTGATATAAAATGGATAATAAACATGAAAAAAGTTCTAAATAAAGTTAATAATTAACCTAATTTTATTATTCAGGATGATAAAGAACATACGTGATGAATCAGACTCGAGGTAAGGGATTTCATCTCAAACTCCTTTCGTTGAGGCATTTCTTAATGATATGCACCTTTATTCTTTTATAAAGTGTATATACAACCCATTTTACAATTAATATCCATATTTTATATATCATCATTTTATTTTAAATGTTCATGTGGCTTATGATTTAAATTTTTAAAGTGGTATGGGATGCTTTGAATGATTAAGGATTTATTTGTCAAATCCTTTTCTCCATGTCAATATTCTTGATATTATTTTACATATTTATTATATGGATATTAAAGGATTTTAGAAGATTTTTTATCTATATTTTTAATCTTTTTAAAATGTTTTCAAAAGGAATATTTCTATATAGAGTGTTTTATTTTCTTTACAAATGACAAAAGGAATGTTTTTTTAACATATACGGTGACAACGAATTCTCTGCTACTGTGACTATTATTTGATATTTGGATTCCTATACAAGCCTTAATGTTTTCAAAATAAACCAATTATTCACTTTTTTGGGTAATTTGGTATTAAAAATGGTATTTTAAATGATTTATTTGGACTGAAAATGAAATTTTTTGAGTGAAATCTTTTATGTTTTATGATTATGTAATGGAACTTGAGCATTATATGAAACAGGTGATCCTAATATAGTTTATATGAAGGGTTGAGACCCATTATTTCTCATGGTTGATCCTAATTATATCTCATGGGTGAGACTAATATAGATTATATGAAGGGTGATACCAATTATAGATCTCTAATTCATTAGGTATGGAAGTTGGCCATATGGATATTCCATTTGTAAGAGTGATATGTATTGAGGTCGACCGCATAGTTATTCCATTTAAGTATGATTATGGCTCAAGTTACCTTTATGTGTCATATATGCTTGATATAGGTTTTATGGTAATATTATGATTAAAAAATGGTAATCAATATTTTTTAAGGAAATTATTTACTACTTATTAAAGGTGAAAAATATTACTTTATGATAAAGTATTCATGTTTTACATGTTTTCACAAGACTATCAGTTTTTCTTCTTTTTGTAACCCTTATTGATATTTTTGAGATAATCCTAAGTTTTGAAATTTTTTTCAAAGAATTTATAGGATAATAGAGTAAAGGATGGGATCAATTAAATTTTATGATGATTAATCATGAAAAGAAACCATGTTTCTTTTTAAAAGTTTTTGTTTTATGAAAGAAATAGATACTATTGGAAGTGTCCACTTTGTATTTCTATGGTTTTTATTATGTATGAGTTATAAACTAATTATCTAAAGATATAAACTTGAAATGACCCCTAATGTGAAATAAATTAAAATTATTGACTTAACTATAGATTATGTAATGTTTATGGTAGGGTCCTTACAGTCAGGCTCTAAAAACTCATTTTTAAGAGAAGCATACATGGGTACATAATTTGTGATACTTATATTCCTTTGAACCCTATGATTTGACCATGGAATTAAACCACCATTTCTAGTGTGTTTTTTTTAGATTCTTTTGAACATAATGTTTTTCTTAGGAATTCATCACCTTTTGAGGTGTATCTAATTATCCCTTATGAATGAAATGATTAAATTGAGTAAATTGTAATGTTATGAAAACCATGCCCCTATTCTATAATAATACCACCTATGAAGTGCACTGTATTATTTAATAAAAAGGTAAATCAAATGGATTTATATTGAAATGACAAATGGAATGGACCTTACCATGTATTTTTTAATTTCTTATAAATGGAATGATCCAAATTGTATGCTTAAATTGTTATATGGAATGATTATGGACATGGACATTTTATTATTCATACTTGGATTTTATTTTGACATACTTACTAAAATAAGATTCTTCATTTCATAATTTTTAAATGGTTAGATGAATTTTATTCATCCTTGAGCGATACTTGGGTTCTTTTTGTGGAATGAATTGGATGAGTCATAAGTTGGATAATTTATGTATTCCTTGAGAGATACTAGGGTTTATTATATGGGATGCCTTGGACTGGATCATAGGATAATTGAGACTACATGTACCATGAGTGACACTTGGGCTCCTAATGCAGAATGCCTTGGACAAGCTTAAAGGTTAAATGAATTATCTTAATCCATGGGTGATACCTGGGTTCCTTATGTAAAATTCCTTGGACAAGATCATTGGTTAATGAATTGTAAAAGAACATAGAGTGATACCTAGGTTACTTGTATGGAATGCCTCTGATAGGCTCATTGTGTAGTGAACCTCGCTTTATAAACAATAACATTTAATTAAATATGCAGAATAATTAAACATTATACAAATAGACTCCCAAAAACTATAGTTGGTATAGTGCCTTTGGAAACATTGAAACATAAACACTAGTACATAAATGAGATACATTATCTCCCACTTGGTTCTCCTTGACTAGCACCTTTCTTAGACAGATCAAACATAATACATATCTTCATAACCTAGGGAAAGAAACATAAAAGGGGGTGAGATCAAATTCTCAGTAGGGTAAACAAGGGATAAATATAAGCATAAACATGAACATAAGGGTATGAGAACATGATCATGAAAATAGAATATCATACCCTACATATCAAAGATTATATACACGAATCATGGCATAAAGCTTGGTAGTTAATAAGACATGAATAAAAAGGAAGTAAAGGACATAAGACATGAAATAATAACATAGGAGTAAGACATGGAATTGAGAAAAAACATAAGAATATAATGATTTCCATAGTAGATAAGGCATCAATTCCAAGACTATATTAATGGACAAAGTACTTTATTGAACCGAGTGAACCCCCATTCCAACCCTATATTACTGAACCGAGTAAACCCTCATTCCATACCTGTATTACTAAACATAGTAAACCCTCATTCCAACCATTTATTACTGAATAAAGTAAACCCTCATTCTATCCCTGTATTATTGAATCAAGTAAACCCTATTTCCAACCCTATATTACTGAACTGAGTAAAACCTCATTCCATCCCTATATTACTAAACCGAGTAATCCCTTGTTCCAACCCTGTATTACTGAACCAATTAAACCCTCATTCCATCCCTGTATTACTAAATCGAGTAAACCATTATTACAACACTATATTACTAAAATGAGTAAACCCTTGTTCTATCCATGTATTATTGAACCGAGTAAACCCTCGTTCTAGTCCTATCTATCTCATGAGATATAAATATTTACCCAATGCATTGGGGGGAGATATAGATCCCACCCATCACATAATGAAATCATACATACATGTGTCACAAGATCATAAATAAACACATAATAACCCATAAAATGAAATGGGTATCATAAACTTGTAATCATATCATAACCTGTGGAAAAATTTATAGGTTTCATAATCATTTTATCAAAAGCATAACCTATAAAATAAGCAGGTTTCAAAAGCATATAAACCATGAAAGAGAAATGGGCTTCATAAAGACCATGAAATTAAGCATAAATTATTCATATAAAGTATATGAATGGAACCTTAAGATCATTTCCTATAAAGGAATCAGTAATATCAATAAACATCATTTCAGATAGAAAATAATTTTGAAGTATCCTTTTAAAAACTTTTCTTAAGGAAAATATCCTTTATTATTTGAAAAAAGATTTTTAAAACATAAAACCATTTGAAAATAATTTTCTTAGAAAATAACTTGAAAACTTATGAAATCATTTTGAAAACCTTTTTCCTTGAAAAATTATAAAATAAGCTTCAAAATGTTTAAAAAACATTTCCATTGAAAATACTTTGAAAACATATATAGAAATATTTACAATGTTTTGAAAACCATTTAATTGAAAACACTTTAAAAACTTGTAAATAAATCTTGAAAACTTTTTGAAAACCATTTATTTGAAAACACTTTTAAAATTTTTAAATAATATTGAATTTCTTTTGAAAATAATGTCTTTGAAAACACTTTTAATACTTGTAAAGAATCTTGAATTTTTTTTGAAAACCATTTCTTTGAAAACCATTTCTTTGAAAACACTTTGATGACATGTAAATAAGACTTGAAATAATTTTAAAAACCATTTTATTTATCAATCTATTTTAAAAACATTTTCTTAATGATTAACCTTTTAAAAATTCAAATGGATCTTTGAAGAAATGATGGTGGGTAAATCTGTATATGTCGTATGAGGTCAAAAGAACATTCCTTTTACATGATAAAAATGATAGAAAAGTTCCTTGTTCTAAAAGATACAAGAATATACCCTTAAATAGATTGGTAAAATAAAAAAGGGTAAAAATTTATTTTATATATTATAATGGAATAATATAATATACTTGGAAATAATTTTTAGAAAAAATAGATTTCTGACTGAAGATAGGGTAAAATTTGGTTTCTTAAAAACACTTTCTTAACTAACATATGTACCAAAGAGTAAAAAATGGTACCAATACATGACTATATCATGAAATAAAATATGATAAGAAAAATCAAGAATATTCTTGAGATATGGATCATAATATTTCATCAATGGAAGCATAAATATAAATAATATCGAAAAGCAATGAGATTGTCTCAATAAAATCTTATAACTTGGTATCTTGGGATCATGATTTCCATATAAGGAAATTTAATTACATTCAGAATATAATATCAAGAAAATATTTATATTCATGATATGGAATGTAAAATTTAAGTATATTCACCCTGAAAAAGAGTTTAGGTTCATAACAAAACATGGGTCTCAATGAAGGCAAATTGAGACAAAAACATTTTTACCAATTTGGTAACTTTTGAAACATAACCACATGAAAGAATAATCATAAAATGGTAATGTTAATACCAATAAAATTAAGTAAAATATACATAGAATACAATCATGGTAAGTACATACACCAGACAAAAGGAATGAGTGGCGAACATAGCTTGTATCTCACATAAATTAAAAGTGAGATGAAATCCCCTTACCTTGTGTCTTGAATCTCTCCATACTCATACAATATTCCTATATAATAAATATAAGTTTATTATACATCTTATATAGAATAATATTCTTATATATATCACCATATATTGTTTTTTATAACCTTATATTACCTGCTTGTTAACGATCATATGTCAAGGTTTCACTTCGGGTAATATTCACTTTGTTCTTCACATGTATATTAATTTGTTATATCATTGATCCTTATACTTAAATCATGATTAAATAATTTATAAAATGAAATAAGTATCAGTTATATACTGTATAATTATATTATAATAATCTATAGCATAATGAAGTATGTAATGAAGTAAACCGTTCATGGAGACGATAAGCTGTACGTACGCATGAACACTGTTTTCTATTTTTATTATCGTATTGAAAGAAAGTATGTAAATGAAATATATATATATATATATAATTATTAAATTAGAATTAATATATCATATATATCATATAATTTCATTTAACCCATCCTTAATACATTCTTTGTTGTGTGTGAATGAGTCACATCGCTTTGAGGGGGCAGTAGTCCACACTTCCTCAAACGAGATTATCATATTAACACCAAATGGAAGGTAAAAAGGATGTGTGTTGTAAAAGTAATAAATAATTTTAAATACATAATAAATATAATATATTAAATATATAAATATATTTTTCATCATAATGGCCATCATGATTGGTGGAAAAGGATAAATGAACAATCATCGTTTTGTGAGACAGTAGTTTGCCGTACACAGAAACAATATGTTCAACGTCCATTAGATGGAGGTGTGTGTAAATTTAGGTCATAAAAATTGCATAAAAAAAATCCTATATAATTTTAGAAACTTGTTTTTCACACAATAATGAAATAAGTAGATTATAGGGGGTGGAGAAGGAAAATAAATGAAAGGATCTTGAAAGAAGACATTACCTCTAAATCGGGTAACTCCTTTTGGTTTGTGCCAAAAGGTTTCCTTGAGAGGGTTTATGCCAAAAGGGAGGCTTCAAAGTTGAATAAAAGATTTTTGGTATTATAATTGGGCATATCTTGGAATAAATTAAAAGGTTTTAGAGGTGTGAGTAATGGGTAGATGTGGTAGCCTTTTATAGGGAAAGAAAAGGACTCACAGGGAATTTTTAGAAACAAATTAGGTGTGAACATGTTATTACCTAAAAAAAGTCTTACCAAACCAAAAAAACTGAATAATATAAGTTTTATGGCCGAAACATGGACATAAAATGGATTTTGGACAAGATTATAGGTCATTTGGGCCCTTAATTTCAAGTTTTAGTCCCTAATTAAGCTTATTTGGCCTTAATTGTTGTGATTAATTTTAATCACTTTTACTAATCATTTTGGTCAAAATTTTAACATGGTATTATTATAATATAAATATTAGACTAAATAAAATTGTGTATGTCATATTTTTGAAATTTCAATCACAAAAGCGGCAAAATTAAGATTAGTGCTAACCCCATAGACGAGACGAAATAACAGGGTTTTAAAACAGGACAAAGTTCAAACATATGTTAAGATTTTATATTCAGTATCAAAGTGGAATTGATTATAATGAATTTCATTGTATTAATAGATTTAATATTTATATAATTCAATTTTAAAACATATTTATAATATCATTTATCATTAATAATTAATTTGACAAAAATGCATTTTTTAAACTAAAAAGCAGTATTTTTCACTATTCATCAAAAAATGAAGTTTCTCAGAAAAACCCCAAAAATTAACTCTAGGAAAATTTCAATGTTATGAATTCAAAAAATAAAGTTTATTTTATCCAATTCAATTTATAAATGTTTCTAAAATTAATTTCATTATTATAATCAATTTATTCGAGAAAACATTGTTTTTAAACATAAAAAAGACTTTACCAGAAATATTATCTTTCATTATCAATATGTTTTATATATATTAAAAAAATTTAAAAAATATTTTAAAAGTAGTTATTACTATTAATATTACTAATTTTAATGGATATATTATAATTATCTTATTTAAATAATTAAAATAATAAAAAGATATGTTTCGTAGAAACTCTGTGTTGCGTGCATCATAGGCTAAGTCACTATTGCTTGTAGCCCAAGACAAGTTGGTATTTCATGAGAAGGGTATGTTTGAATTTGTGTTTTAATATATATATATATATATATATATATAAAGAACTATTTCAAGTTTCATGTGAAATAAAAAATATTGAAAAGTTAAATTAATTCAATTTTTTTCTTCTCAAAATCTCAGGGTGTTACACATTAGTTAATTGATTTATATTACATCTTAAGTGATACATGGGTTCCAAAGTAGGAATTCCATGAATGGGCTTATAGAAAAATGGGATTTCTTATATTATTGAACACATTTATACATGTATTTCGTGGGGTTACCCTAAGTCCTATATGACTGTTATACTTTTATGACCTTGGCTATGTTCCCTGGTTTGGATGTTTTGGATGATTCCTTAATTAATTAAATTGCTCTTATTTTTCTATTATGTGGATTCCTTGGTCTTATGACTTAGGTATTGGATAATAATAAATATTTATATATATTCCTATATATTATATTACATATATAGTGCATATTTACATACATGTTTATGTAAATATTATACCAATATACACTGTGAAACATGTTCAGATGTATCTTGACTTAGGTTGAAGCGGGTATGGTCGGCCAAGTTTCATTTGAGGAACCCAAGTTGACTTATTTACATTTATTTATTTACTTCCATATTTATAATCCAACACACTATGATACTTTATACTCATATAATAGATAGAATTAGACACCATTGGTGGTGAAATAATGAGTTTATCTCACACCATGTTTGGTCCACGATTGGTACCCAAATAAATCTACTAGTTGCAGGTTCAGGTTATGAATTTGGCTTTCTCACCACTTTTCATTTCATGTTTTTGTTCTTGGAAATGTGATATTAAGAGCGCATGATTGAGCTGGATCTCATGATTCTCATAAATATAGCCTTTATAATTTTTTTTTCTTTTCATTGTGTATTGTTTATGTATTGCCTATTATATTAACATGGACATGAATTGTTGTATTATTTTTAATTTCTTGGTTATTTGATTTATTTTTGTTACATTTATTTTATGTTATTTCTTTTATTTATTTATTTATTATGTACCTCTGTGATACTCTAATGATGAGGGTGTAATATCTCCATGGTACCATTATTAGAACCTCTAAACTAGTCACAAGCCTCTGGCGTATAGAGAGTCACACTTGAGACCATGTTGAGAACCAGCTCAGGGAACCCTTTTAGTAGCTCTTAGACTGGGAAATTACATCATTACTAACACTCAATTAGTAGTAATCATGTGGATCAACCATAAGTCCCAAAGTGCAGCTGATTATTTAGTATAATCATGTGAGGATGGTCGTATGGCTGTGAAAATCCTACAATAAATTATAGGTTTGTTGATAAGAGATGGTTTATGTTTATTTTAACCATGTTCCTAACTATGTTAGGGGGTTGAGGTATTATATAGTGAGAAATCACAGTCTACACATGGTTTTTTCAAACCATGCGCCTAGCCATGTGATGGGGGTTCAACCTTAGCTAGTGGGTGCACATGGTTTGTGCATGGTTTGGCCAACTATTTGGATAAAACGTGAACCCCCTAAAAATTGGTTAATTTACCTTTCCCCCTAATTACTATTAACCCTTAAACCCAATTTATTCTCCCATTTCACACACAATAGTCTCCCACCTCCTTGATAGCTCCCTTCTCACTGAAGTTAATATTTGAGCCTCCTCCCTCACAAGACATTCGATTCAAGCATCATTGGCCATATTGGATTCCACTTAGTAAGACTTTGACTCCATTACCTTATTTTCTTTGTTTATCTCTCCATATTTGGTGTTATCTTCTTGTAAGATAATATGCACCATTTTTAAGGTGTTTTTATATTTCTTTGATTTCTCTCATACCAACCCAAATTAAAGGATGATACTAGACAAGGAGTTTTATATCCAT
Organism: Viscum album; assembly: GCA_963277665.1. Lineage (NCBI taxonomy): Eukaryota > Viridiplantae > Streptophyta > Magnoliopsida > Santalales > Viscaceae > Viscum > Viscum album. The sequence continues at coordinate 239,672,063 of OY728120.1, forward strand.
ATAAGGTAGGTGGTTTATGACTTTTCCATAAAATTTTAGGTGTTTATATTATTTCCATGTTGTTCCACATTCCATACCTTTAATGACTCACTTATAAAATGTGGAATTAATTAATTAGATTGTTATGAATTAAATTGGTTAGCCCTTGTGAACCAAATTTATTTATTTTAGGTTTTATACCTCTACTCAAATCACCCCCTTATGGTGTGTTTCTATTAGAACTATTTCCCCTTTTTATTAATTTGGAGTTTTATAACTTAAATGATGAATTAATTTGATTAAATGGAATGGATTATACTAATTAGACCTTTTAAATACTTATTAGTTATATGAAATTTATTTATGAATGGAATTTGAAAAATGGAAAGGGTGACCTTCCTTAGCCATGAATATAATTTGGCATAGATGTGATTTTATCCTTCTTATATTGTGTAATGGAAATTATGTTCTGTATTTCTTGAATAGAATTTATGGACCTGATGTTCCTCTTGGTTATATTGAATAAATGGACATGATGTTCCTTATTGATCATTTGGGACTTATAGACATGATGCTCCTCATTGTTTATTCCAAATTTACAGACACAATGTTCCTTTCTAGTTATATGAAATTTACAAACATGACATTCTATATCGTTTATTCTCAATTAAATGGATATAATGTTCCTCATGATTTACTTGGGATTTATGGACATGGAGTTCCTTATTGTATTATAGAATAAAAGGACATTATGTTTAGTATGAATTATTCCTGACTAATGGATATGATGTTCCCTATTCTTTATTTGGGATTTATGGACATGATGAATCTTATTGTTTATTAAGTAATAAATTTTCAAAGACTTTCCAGATTAGTCCAAAGAAGGTAGTATTGGATGGGTGTCCCATGGGGAACCTAAGATGACATGGTTATTATTTATTTTATTTATTGATTTTTTCATTATTAACTGAACAATGATTAATTATATACTCATAGACTATATTAGTTATTTACACCATTTTTTGGTGGATTTCTAAGTTTTAATCACACCCTATTCAATACATCGATTGGTATTTGGGAAGACTTCATGGATGCAGGATTGGAAAATGGAAAGTGGCCTACTATTAAGGAATAATTTTTTTGTACTAGGATGAAGTATGAGAGTAGAGAATTTATTTTGTTCTCATGATTCCATTTAAGATAGCTATTTTTATTTTGTTCATTTTTTATAGTATGTACATGACGTATTCCTAGTACCCTATTCCCCTTGTATCCCCAATTTTTTTGTATATCATCATGAAATCATCATTTTTGAATATGATAACACTTATGGATTTTTTCAATTTATTCTCATCTGGATGTTTACTTCCACTTCCATATATTTTTTATAGTTCATTATATTGTTTCCTCTACTTATCAATTACTATCATAACTGGGATTCACTCTGATAAAGAGGGTATAGTCTCCCCATTGTATCACCTTAGACCCTTGATGTTAGTCGGCAACCTTTGGCATATAGGGAGACATGCTTGATGCCATGTGGCCAACCAAGTTTAGTTACTTATGAGTGAACCGAGTCCAGGATGCCACAAATAACTGCTATCGAGATAAGGGATTAGAGGGTTACATACTAAGTGTATCTACAAGTTCCACATATTAATATGAATAAAAGTTTAGGATGAAGTGTGCCCTAGGTTCATGATATGGTGGATGTCTGATTCTAAATGATTGGAAGTAAAATAATTCTATTATGTTATTTGAGTTTATAATAATAATTATTGAATTTATTTATGAATTTATTCACAAGTTATTTAATTATAAAAGTGAATATGAGAAAATTATAATTTTTTAAATGAATATAACATGTTTAAGGTTTGTTAAATTATATGGGGAGTTTAAGATCCAAGTTAATGGTTCATAATTTATCACATGTCATGTTAATGTGTTACAAATGAGTGAGAAAATATCCGTGACATTGATTGAATCTTTAATTAAGTAATAGGCGTGAAAAAGGGTGTAAAATGAAGGTTATAACTTCCTAGGGACCAAAATTAAATTTTAGAAAGTATAACCTAAATATAAAAACTCATTTTATCCTCTTGAACAAGGTAAAACTTCATTTTCACGATTTAGAGGTCTCTACACTCTTCTATACCAAGCATTAGAGTGATAAAACAAAGGAATAACAAGGTCGGATCGATCCTACTACCTCGATCGATACTGAATTCTTCACATGATCAAAGGGACATTATAAATCTCTTTGATTTCTCCCGATAACACCCAGGAATCAAAGATCAATGATCCTGGATCTATGTTTCATGTGTTTAGAATATATAGAATTCCTATATTGTCACCATTGATCCATGATACATGATACATTGACAGTGATCGGATCAAATCAACATTTTCAAACGAACAAGGTACTATTTACACTTTCGATTGATTTTGTTCTTCATGTTTAAATTGAATTGAATGTGATCCTTTGAGAAATACAGGCAATGAATTTTTTAGATTCATTTTTTAACATAAATCCAACCCCAAATTTTTAAATTATGTACTTTTCATGCTTCCGCTGTGCCCCAAATTCCTTCAATTGTTATCAAAGAGAACATGCAATTATTTAAGTCATAAACATCAAATTTTCTATTTAATTTTTTAATATTTAGAAAGAGGATTTTGATGTGGTACCAATGATACTGATAGTATGTTGATTTTATTTTTTATAGACAAGATATGGATGATCAAAAATTGGTTGGTTTGAAGAAATAATTATTACAAAAAATACAGACATATTTTCTTAAACTTTTATGGTTGTTGGTATGAATAATTTCTAACTGGGGTGTGTTATGAAAATTTTGTGTATTCCTGATAGATACCATTAGTAGATAGGGATAGTCCATTTTCCCGAATACTTAAAGTGAAAGCCTATTTTACTAGAAAAAATCTAAAAAACAGGGTATGATTATCCTTCTAAGTGGAAGGAGGGATTTATATATATATAAAAAAGGTTAGGGGGTGGCATAATAACACCCACTTAACATTTATGGCCACCCCATTCATTGGGATTGACCTATTACTTAAATTTATATATTTATATATATTATATAATAAATTATATAATATTATACACACACACATACATACATGACACCCCAAATTAGGATGCTTGATTTTTACCCTGACCCAGGCTAGGCTAGTTCAGTCTGGATTCGACCAAATTGACCTATTAAGGTCATGAAAAGCTATAAATTAGTACCCAAAGATTTTATTTAGTTTTAAATGGACCCTAAAAATAACCAAAAAAATTAAAAAATAAATTTAATTATCTGATATTTAAAAAAATTATTTCAAGTACCATGGGATGTATTGATGATTAATTATATTTTTTTAATACAAGTTGACTCATTAAAAATACCCTTGAGTTGAATTTTATAAAATTTAATTTTTTCTTATGTAGTATAATTTCATGTTGACTAATCATGAGATGATGTCATCCCATGCATGTTTTTTATTATTTATTTAATATAATTATTGCATTTGAGTGATACAATTTCATAATTATTTTTAATTATTGTCAATTTGTGTATCGTCTATATTTAAAATGTGTAAGGGTATGTATTTCAACATTTAAATAATAGATGTAATTTCACACCCTAATTTCCTCTCACCATTGTTTGAGAATACATTTTAAAAATCAAATGATTTCATAACAACGTCATTTGAGTTAAGAGCCAACATGAACCAAACAAGAAAAATGCATCGGAGTTGCAGACACTATAATTTAAGTTAGGCATCGACTTAAGAAATTCCTATAGGGTATTATTTAATCCATTATTTTCCTGATGGATTAACCAATAGTAAATGACTCATGATCATATCATTATTTATTTATTTTATCGTATGCATGGTATATTATTTTTTGAATGTGTATTTATTAAGCATGATCACAAAGTATACTAATAAGTAAGCATGCATAAATAAAATGAACATTTTTGGTGAATGTTTTATATTTAAAGAAAGGTTAAGTTATGAGTGCAATCACATAGAATAAACATGTTAAATAGAAATTTTTTTCACTCACTGAGATAAATTAACAAATCCCTAAAAGAAAATATTAAGTCATTAAACTCATCCCTCGCTTGATTTTGGAAACAACCAATTGTTCGAGGTGTTTGTAAACCCTAGTTTAAGGTGTATATTATCACCAAGGAGTTATTATGAGAGTGGTGGGTCAACTTAACTAAAGTTTATAGCAAATAAGTATTCATATAAAGCTTGTTGAAACTTTATGGGTAAAGTGTTGAGCAATTCAAATCAATCCTTTACAGGACATGAGACCACACTCAATAAATCAAGGAGATGATAGTTAATGCAACTGGACATCCAAAAGCCCACCTTAGACTCTTGAAGCAGTGGCGATGCCATATCTTAGTAAAAAATAGGTTTAAGGAACCTTTCCACTATAATACTCAAGCGACCAAACACTCCAAATTTAGTAGTTTAAGGCTACAAGGATTTGATAAAATAGCGAGTGACATTTAAAATTAAATAATTTGAAAAATATAAATAGGTAATTAAGATAAAGTATCAATATGATAAGTTTATTTATTTTAGATAAAATAGATACCACCACCACCAATTCAATTTCAATGCAATAAATATTGGATAAAGATATTATCCTTATTGACCATAGTTTTCAGGAGTGATATAGGCACTTGTGCATAGTTTTATGCCAAGTGAGGAAGATATATGTGATGGAATCCCAACTTTCTACTAAAAACACTCAAGGAGTAATCAAGGTAGATAAATATAAATGTAAGAAACATATGGATGATGTTCTAGGTGTTTAGTGCTTCATGTTATCATCTATATCTAGTGAGTTGTAGAAAATTCATGAGAAAAAATATGCTTTCCAAATTCTATCTTATCTTGAGAGATTGAAAAGAGTGATATGATATATCTAGTGAATTTTATAGATGGATTCTATTGTAAAGGATCCATGAATACCCTCATGTACTCAATATTATTGAGTATATTGAGATATTGGAATCCCTAGGGTTCAAATTGAACTAACTCACAACTGAACTCATTCTTGTATCATTACTGCATAGCTTTTCAACTTTCATCATTAATTATAATATGAATAACATGAATAATTCACTCTATGTTTATTGGATTTAGTTTTCTAAACTGTTAAAGATATGAAGAATTCCAACACTTTTTTCCTCATGATGAACAAGAAGAGGAAAGACAAGGCTAAACGTTGTAAGATCTAGGGGTTTCTTTTGAGGTACTATAAGAACCCAAATTTTTTTAATAATACTTATTCCCTGATAAAAAGTGTGTTATATTATATTATATAAAACAAAACCATATATCTTTAATAATGAAGTGAATATAATGGGAAATGTGACCATCTAGTTTTTACTGTTATTTTATTATTGGTCAATTATGAACCTTGGTCAATATGACCATTAGTCAATATGACTATTGAGAATTATACTCTTGATAACAATTTTAACATCATAATTAGTGTTTATAGGTAAAATTTTGGCAAAGGATAATTGATACAGAAAGAAGAGTCAATAGCCTCCACCAGTAGAGTCATGCCATTTGAAGAACATTTTTTGGAGCTTGGGAGGGAGGTATCATCACTAGGTTTCACCATTTACCAAGTCCAATCTGATCTTCAATAAGTGAAACTTGAACAAAATCACCTTTGGGAGAAGTTCAAGTTAGTGGAGATTACCACTTGGTCGATGTTTGCCAATGCACCCCACGAAACTACCACTATTACACATCTTAATCTTAGGACATATGCAGATGTAATAAGGGGTTATGTGTCTTGGCCTTAGTTACTTAAAAGTGTAATTATTTTGCATAAATAAATTTTTTATTCCATAAATTCCATTTTAAGAAAAGTTTTGCATAATAAAATTGAGATTGAATTTGATAAATTGATTTTTTCGATCAGAAATTGTACTTTCTAGAAAAAATATTAATATTTATAATAAACTAAGATATTATGAATAATAATTATTTTAATGAAAAAGTATTATATAAAAACTCATATTTAAATTTAAATGATAAAATATTTTCTTTTCAAGTGATTGAAATTTTACTATGCATTTTCAATACGCTATTATTTATAGTAAATAAGGATTTTTATATTTAAAAGTTATAATTATTATATTTAGAGATTTATTCTAAAAAAATAAATATAATTTTTGAAATCATCACAATGAAATTAGGTTCGGGTGAATTTATGAGAATTTTCTAAAATAATTTATATTTTCATGAATAATACAAATATAGTTTGTGTTTTTCAGTATGTTTAATGACTTCATAATTATGTCATAATGATGTAATAACTAATTAATCACAATAAATGATATAAAATATGGTATTTTATTAATATTAAGTATTTTAATATATTTAAATCAATTTCAAAATCTATAATTTACTTTCCAAATTCTAAAATAGAGAGTTTAACTTTAAAAATGTTATTTTGAGTAAACATTACTTTAACTTTCCAAAATATGTAATATAAAATTATTTTTGACTCTTTTGGATTAAAATAACTTAAAATTTATACCAAGTTTCCAATACCTTGGGAAAATACCATGGGAATTCCCATGATTTTTCATTTTCCATAACCTAGGTTTCCAAGGCCTATTTTTGGAAATTATTAAAAAAATCCTCCACTTTTGCTATTAATACTCACCCATTTATCTATTTAATTTCACTAAAAATTCATCCTCAAAAAATCTCTGATAGTTTTACCTCATAATGAGTCATCCCATGGTTTCCTCAATCCCCCAAGTTCCCAATCCTAAAGTTTTAGGTGTTACACTTCATGGTAAGGGAAATATCCTTCTTTTCTCTTCATTTTAAGAACCTCATTTTGTGTTTTTATTCTAAATGTTATGGTAAATATCTATTATTTCTTTTATATTCATTACCTTACTAACAAATTATTTTTTATAAATAGTATACCTCCATCCAATCTCTTTTTACCCTTTTTTAAAACCAGGTTTTATACCCGTTATGCTACCGATTTTACTTCTCAAAATTTCTCTCTTCTCCTTAAGAAATTTCCTTTAATTTTTTTGAATACCCAAACCTATTTATTTTCTATGGGTATTCAAAAATATGTAAAAAATATTTATTTTATTCTATTATTTACAAACATAAAACCCACATTCCCTTTTCATGGGTTAAAAATGACATAATAATCTTATCTTTAAGCACTTTTTAAAACACCATGATTTTGATATAAGACCAGTTACTTTTATTCCCCCCAGGTCATTTATGAAATTTTTGATTATGATCTATGTGGATAAAATTAATTAATAGATATGAATTTTCAGCCATGATAGTGATCCAATTCATTGGGTAAATAATTTAATCTCTAGAGATGGCATGTTTTACAACACCTTGGTGGATAACCTCAGTAATTTTTATGAAACCTCAATAGAAAACCTTGGTGATATGATTATGAATGTCTCATTTAAATATTGTATCCATATTTCCATGTTACAATTCATGTTATTTTTATTATGGTATGCCCCATTTTATTTTTCTTATTCCTTTATGATATTCCTCAAGTTCTTATCGATATTTCTCATGGTCACATGTAAATTGTTTCCCTTTCATTCCCTTACAGGGCCTTTTTCTCACCCTTTACTTTGATGTATCTCCCTAGGTTATGATATGAATTAAATTCACTTAGGATGAACCTATTATTCCACCTTTCAAATAGATTATAATATTTTTTTTATGTTTTCATGTATTATGTACCTTATTTCCAAGAAACTAGACTTTAAAAGATCCTATGTTTGTACAATGTAATGAGAAGATTATGTAATAAAAGGCAGGATTCTATAGTTGGTATCAAAGGATTATTTAGTTATTTGTGGAAATTAGGATTTTAAAACTTTAGTAAGAACCCTAGGGACAAGTTAAAATATATAAAAACATCATGGTATTTTGGTGAAATATTAAGTAAGTGGTTTCCGAGCAAATAAATCCCTCTATGGATACAATCAAGTGGATGCAGCTCTAGAATAGATTTATCTAGGGGTAAAACAAAAAAAACTTTGAGATAGACTTGAACAAGAACCAGTTCATGACAACGGGCCTTACTGAAATCCTGGTTTGACACTTTTGGAGAATATTTTTGGTTAATCACAAGTTTTTTATGAACCATTATAAAGGATTTATAGAAAATTTAATTGTTGTTAATGAATAACATATTTAAGCATGATGTTTTAAAACATAAAATTTATTTTTAATTATAATATTATTAAAATAAAATTATTTCTCACAAAGGTTTTATTCTTTTATAAAATGGTGTGAAATAAGAGGTACCACGTAAATGGTGAGCATAACGGACCATGTGATGATGACCCTCTGATAGAATAAGGAATGAAAAAGTTCATGATAATGATGAATCAAAAGACTTTAGTTATAAGAAATAACTTGAATCAAACTGAGATATGAGATTCACCTCTAAGGGAAGAACTTTATATTGATTCCTTTATGTGTTAAGAACCACCTTATTTCAGTGGATATACTGACCCATTGATTGCAGAACAATGGATAATCTCTATAGAAAATATATTTTTTGTACTTCATTGTTCGGAACAAAATAAATTCACCTTGACTATGTACCACTTAGAGGGAGAAGCTCATTAGTGGTGGTCACTGATTAAAAACATGAAGAAAAGAATATAGATTGATGATATGGAGTGGGAAGAGTTTAGGGGATCTTTTTTCAATAAATATTTCCCCTATTTGATGAGAAAAAAACGGAGAAGGAATTCCTAGAGTTCATTCAGAAGGAAAATGAATATATGGGAATTATGATATGAAATTTAGAAGAGTTTCTCGTTACACATATATCTTTGTAATGGACCCGAATGGAAATTTTGATAGGTTATTTGGTGGAATAATACCCCATTTACAGAAGAGTATAGCCAATCGAGACTATGAAATCTTTAAAGAGAGAGTGCAGAGTGATATAAAGGTTGAAATGGAGTTTTAAGAGATGTTGTGGTCCCATATATTGAATGAAAATAAGAGATAAATAGAGCCAAGCTTCGGGAGGAACTTTGATTATAGAAGAGGAGGAAAGAAAGTGAAACTTACCACATGTAACAAATGTGGGAAGAAACATTCAAGGAACTACTTTCTTAAGAGTAGGAAGTGTTACAAGTGTGGAAGAGATAATCATATAGCTTAGAATTATCGTAGTGAGGTGAAGCCTCACCTTCTCAATACTAACAATAAAATGGAATATGGTGCAAGCCCAGCCTTAAGTCTAATGTTATAAGTGTGTAAATCTTGGGAATTTTTCCAATCATTGTTGAAATCAGAAGGTAATGGAAGGGAATCAATATCAAACTCAACTTAGTCTAAGGGATAAAGGTTGGTCTTTTTCTATCAAGATAGATTAAATTGAAGATCTAAAGGATGTGGTAGAAAGTACACTTATTATTCTCTCAAATCTATCAAGTACTTTTTTTGATTCTGGTTTTACATATTCCTTTATTTCCTACAAGTTTACAACGAATATAGAATCAATCCCTAAACTTCTAGAAGTAGAGTTATCAGTCAAGTCTCCTGGAGGAATTATCAATGAATAAGAAGTATATAAAAACTCTATTATTGTCTTTGGAAATCATAATCTCATTGAAAATATTGTAGTCATTCCCATGCTATAATTTTACATTATACTAGGGATGGGTTGGGTTTGAAATTATAATGCTAAGATCAACTAAAAAATCAACGAAATCTCAGTAGTCTTGAATTAACAACCTATAGTTTTTTTAAAGGATAGATATTACGAACTGAGCTTTGTATATAAGTACCTCCCATAACCTTCTTTATGGAGATGATCAGTGAAGATTATGAAGGAAATGAAAGTATATGAATAGAAAATGTCCTCATCATTCAAGAATACATTGACGTATTTCCTAAGGAGTTACCTGAACCTCCCATAGAAAGAGAGGTATAGGTATCTATTGAACTCATGTCTAGATCCAATTTGATATCAAAGACCCCATATAGAATGAAAAATGTGAAGATAGAGGAATTAAAGAAACAAATATAAGATATTTTGTAGAAGGGTTTATTTGGACAAGTGTGTATCCTTAGGGAGAACCTATTCTATTTGTGAAGAATAAGGATGGATCAATGCGACTATGCATTGATTATAGAGAACTTAATAGGATAATAGTAAAGAAAAAGTACCCTCCTTCAAGGATCGATGATTTATTTTACCAGCTTTGTGGGGCATAATTATTATCTAAGATTTATCTTCAATCGGGTTATCATCAATTGAGGGTGAATAAAGAAGATATTCCAATGACTGACTTTTTATCAATATATGATCATTATGATTTTGTTTTTATTCACTTCAGCTTGACTAATTCACCTTCTGTATTTATGGATTTAATGAATAATGTCTTTTTGTACTACCTTTATAACATTGTGGTAGTTTTTATTGATGATATTCTGATAGATTCTAAAAGTCACGAGGATCATGACTATCATATAAGGGTTATATTACAAACTCAGAGGAAGGATAGGTTATTTGGAAAGTTCAAAAAATGTGAATTTTGGTTACAAAAAGTTTCTTTCTTGGGGAACATTGTAACTAGTGAAGGATTATTAGTTGACCTTGCCAAGACAAAGGTTTTAGAGAAGTGCTCTCATCCTATAATAGTTGTTGGCACCAAAAAAAATCTTCCCACTCAGTGAGAAGACTCAAGGATGTAGTAGAGTGAATCAACACTCTAAAGGGGCCTAAGTCCCTCCAAGCCATCCCAAAGGTTCTCCTTCACGAATATCTCCTCATAGCCGGCCCGTTTCTGTGAGGCCGCATCAGTGATAGTCTTTGATGCGTCACAACCTGGTGTGAGTCTGACACCGAACCGAAACCCCTCCGTGACGTCATCGGACTCCTGCTCCATGTCGGCCATTTTGACGAGCCTCTTTATGGCATCTAAAACCCTTTACGAGGACAACATTGGCCGATAGAGTGGCTTCTATATACAACTTTACTCATCTCTATGGCAGGTTCTGTAACCCTTGCTAACCGTGGTTACCTATAAATAAAAGGTTCACCCCCTTCAAAACCACTGTGACTCTTCCCTTTCAACTTCTGAGCTCCCACTTCACATATACCTTTGCAAAACCCTTAGATGAATCGCCAAAGGTACTTTCCCTCTATGAGCTGTACCTCTATGTGTTCTTTCCATCCTCCACCTATGGTGGAGATGCCCTTCGTGAAGGTATACGACCTTCACAGAGTAAGGGGACCCTTTGGGGTGCTCGAGGTTTTGCGAAGCATAGATCCTTCGCGAAGGTCTCTCCAAAGAAAGAGTCATTTTCTAAGGTGAATCTATGATCCATTAAAGGTTCCCATTTGAAAATACCCTACTATTCACAAAGACTAACCTCTTCATGAATACCTTTCCATTCGCAAGGGCCATCCACTTCATGAAGCATCCATCCTTCATGAAACCCATACTCTTTGTGAAGCACCTCATTCCAAGATCTCATGCTTTACACACCCCTTTCCCATATGACCCTCTAGGATCGTGTGAAGTGATTTCAAAGTACCTTGAGCGGTGATTCATGTTGTGTTACTTAGCCTCATGCTTCTTCGCATAGGCACGCTAATGGATATTTCTTCTTCACATAGCCATGCTAACGTGATCCCCTCAATGGATCACTCTATAACCATGTCTCCACACATAATTTCTGACACCTTCCCTTCACCAAGGGTTAAAGTGTTACAGTTATTTAAGTCCTTGTGTTGAGGAGTGAATCCTCATCATTCAAGATCTAGGATGTTAAACTACCAAGCATCATTGTCCCCAACACATGACGTTAAACTGTAGTCTCTCCCCATAAAATATACATTTGGTTCCACACATTAGACATTTTCCATTCCCACTAGTTTCCACGGGAGTGTGATCTTACTCACATGGAATGAGATCCTCCTTTCATGGAATGAAATCTGTCTGTAGGGGAGGGAAACCATCTTGATGTATGCCCCTAGACTTTCTTGCAGGAGGTAGCATCCTTGCTCCTCTCTTCTTCTACGCACAAAGGCCATATAAGAGATGGGAATAGGGACCATTGATATTCTGTCCCTCTCCCTTTGGGATTTATCTCCATCAGGCCTCCATCATGGAGTTAGTCCTAATCTCCATCTCCCCAGGCCACTAACCAAGTGTAATCCCTTGTTTCCTTTTTGGTCCGCTACCAAAGTGTAAGACCCTGTTTCCTCTTTGAGTCGCAAACTATACATAAGCTCCACTCTATTCTTTATGGATGAACCATTCATGAAGTGACCGTCAGGTGTTTTCTACCTCTTGTTTCTCACACTTAGCATGACTCATGTGGGATTAGAGCAAGCATCAACCATGGTATCCTACTTGGGCTGCCTTTGGTGTGTAAGCCCCATTCCCCACACAACTGAACTACATTGTCCCCTCCAGGCTTGTGAGAAATGATTTCAAGGTCCCTTGGGTAGTGCTTCATGTATCATTATGTATCCTCATGCTTCTTCTCATAGGCACACTAATGGCTATTTATTCTTCGCATAGAAATGCTAACGTGGTCCCCTCAATAGATCACTCCATAACCCCGTCTCCACATGACAATGCCTGTGCCTTCCCTTCACCAAGGGTTAAAGTGTTCCTATTATGTAAGTAGTAGGGGTGAGGAGTTAATCCTCATCGTCCAAGATACAAGATGTTAAAATAACAAGCATCATCATCCCCAGAACATGACATTAAACTATAGCCTCACCCCATGCAATATACATAGGGTTCACCACCTCATACATTTTCCACGCCCACTGGTTTCCACGGGTGTGGGATCTTCCTCACATGGAATGAGATCCTAATTGCATGGAACACCATCTATATGTGGGGGAGGGAAACCGTCTTGGTGTAAGCCCCTATACTTTTTTACAGGAGGTAGAATCCTTGCCCCTCCTCTCTTATTCTATGCACAAAGGCCAGAGGAAATATAGGAACATGGACTGTCGAAATCCCATCCCTCTCCCTTTGGGCCTTATCACCATCGGGCCTCCATCATGGAATAAGTCCCAATATCCATATCCCTAGGCTACAAAGAAATCGTAAGCCCCTGTTTCCTCTTTGCGACACAAACCACCTGTAATCCCCTCTCCATTCTTCATGGACGCACCTTTCATGATGTGATCATCGGGTATTTACAACCTCTTGTTTCTCACACTGAGCATGACTTACATGGTATTAGAGTAATCATAGACCATGGAATCCTCCCTAGGCATCCTTTAGTGTGTAATCCCCATTCCCTATCCAACCAAACTATGTGGACTTTGATCTTTTCCCCTTCTAGGAAAGGTACATAGGAAGCCTCCCTAAGGTTCAAGACTATTATCCATAGGTCCGGACCACTTAAAGTAGGTCCACCCTCATCCCGCATGACATTAAACCGTATCCCCCTTCTCATCCCACATGACATTAAACTTTATGATTTCGAACTACGTGGGTTTTTATCCCTGTTTTCTAGGTAGGGTACATAGGAAGCCTCTCGGAGGTCCAACCCCAAACACTAAAAATTCTAACTATGTGGGTTTTGATCCCTATCTCCTAGGAATGGTACATAGGAAGAATCCCTGAGATTCAAACCCAAGAACTTATAAACTTCAGTTTCCCCTTTCCTAGTACCCACATCCTTGGTTAATCCCTTAGAGGAGTCAGAATAACTCTCAGACTGCTAACCATGTGTAACCCCCAACATGTCCCCGGGTCTCTATCCTCTGTATACACCTCGATTCCATGCCTCATCATGAACTACATAGACATTGATTCCCTACCATGTGGATACATAGGAAGACTCCTTGATTTTCAATCCCATCACTCATGTCCCATCTTGGACTTTCCCTTGACCCCCTTTGTGTTTTGGGAAGGTCATGACCCTACCCGAAGGTTCTACTTCCTTTGGGTTCCCATCCATGATTCCATTATCATGGGCCACCTCCTCAGGTGTCCCATCGCCCCTTCAAACTATGTGGACTTTGATTCCCTACCATAGGGATACATAGGAAGCCTCTCCGAGGTTCAAGACCGACACTACCATCACCTTCATGATGGTTCCATCTCATTCCCCATCCACTTCATTCAGCCCTCCATCATCCATCATTATTTTTACCTGGGCCACCACATCCCAGTGAGATCATGCCATTCAACCCATCGCTGCTCCTTATGGAACCTGGGTAGCTAACCATGCATAATCCCCCACACAATCCATAACAATCCAACAAAAAGTGTCCCTCTTGCGATGGGTTCGTATCCATGCTTAAGTCCTAACTTGATTCCAGGTTGTTTTCCTTTGAGTTAACCCTGATTCCATGTCTCTCCCTTAGAACTATGTGGGTTTTGATCCCTATCTATTGGGATAGGGTATGTAGGAATCCTCCCTAATGTTCAATCCCATCCAATGATAAACCCTGGAATCTACTTCGTAGGGACCCAAGAATCCTCGGATCCGTCTTTAGTGGATGTTTTGATCCACTCATCCAGTAAACCCCTTAGGTGATCCCTCTTGGGGATATACCCATATGATACACTCCTATTAGTGTTCCAATTAGTCTGATCCATTTTCTCTAGAAGTTAAACTCACATCATACCCTTTGTTAAACATGGAGTGCTGAGGAAAACCTCAGGGACATTCCTATGTCATATAATTCACCACACTCGACGTGGGATGCCTTGGGTTTCCGCACCCTCAAGAAGCCCTATCATAATGAGAATAAACTTAGATTCATTAGTGTTTCAGCATCCAGACACACCAAAGATGTCCAATGTGACTAATCCCCTAATCGAAGGTTTCTTCCCTGACTTAACCCCTTGGAATTTTTGATAGAAGTAGTGTAATCATCATACATCCATGAAGATATGGCATCAGGGAATAGTTTCACAACAATGTCTTAATCTTTAAGGGAGACCCAAACTAGTCAACAAATTCCAAGGAGGAATCCACAGAAGGAGGAACTGACAACCCATCACCCCATTTTGATCAAGGAGCAAACATCCCTAAATAAGCACTGGATGCCACCCACCTTTGGAAAATTGGAATGCGAGGTGACAGAAGTGTGTCGTCACAGATGGATAGGCGCCTCAGCGAAAGCATCAGAAAAAATAGTAACTGAGATTCATAGTTTTCTTGGTTTAACAGGATATTATAGGTGTTTTCTGAAAAACTTTTAATGAATTTATGATCCACTAACCAAGTTAACTTGAAAAGGGTCCAAAGTCATCAGGAAAAAGGAATGTGAATGAATTTTCGAATAGATGAAGAAGAGATTGGTTACTCCACTTGTGTTAAATCTACCCTATATTAGAGACAGATTTTTTTATTTTTAGCGATGCATCTCTAAATGGGATTGAGTGAATCCTTATGATAAATGACAAGGTGATTGATTATGAATCTCAATAGTTAAAGCCTAATGAGTAGAATTATCCTACGCATAACCTGGAGCTGGATGAAGTTTTTTTACTCTAAAGATATGGATTCACTATATTTATGTGGAGAAATGTGATATATACACAAACCACCAATGTTTGAAGTATATTTTCACACAAAGGGAATTGAACATGATATAAATGATATGGTTGGAACTTCTTAAAGACTATTATTGTTCAATTAATTATCACCCCAGAAGACCAAACAAAGTCATTGATGCATTAAGTAGGAAAACCTTTATTGTACTTGTAATGATGAGGATTCATAGAGATCCTTTGATCAAATACCTAGTAAAATTGGTCATGGGAATCATAAGGGAAGGGAAATCATAAACCTTATCCCAAATGATTTATCAAACATTATTACTAGATAATATAAATAAATCTCAAGGATAATATCCTTTGTTATAGGATATGAAGAATGGGAAGTTTCTTGAGTTCATTATTGATCAAGAAGTTGTACTAAAATTTCATACAAGGCTCTGTGTTCCATCTATTCTGTAAATAAAAAAGGAGCTAATGGATGAATCTCATACCTCTACATTCTCTATAAATCCTAGAAGTAAGAAAATATATAGGTACCTTCATGATCATTATTGGTGGTATAACATGAAAATGGATATTATAGACTACACTACAAGGTTCTTGGTGTGTCAACAAGTGAAGGCAAATAGACAACTTCATAAATGGGTATTACAACCACTACCCATACCAATATGTAAGTAGGAAAAAATCACTATGGAATTTTTCACTGGTCTCCTGAGAAAATACAAATGAAATAATGTGACATGGGTTATAGTAGATCATCTCACCAAGACTTCCCATTTCATCACTATTGAGGAATATTTCTCTCTTGATAAACTTTCCAAGAGTTATGTAAAGGAAGTGATAAGGTTTCATGGGGTATCAGTTTTTATCATTTTTGATCATTATCCATGGTTCACATCAAAAGTATGGAGAATTCTTTAATATGATCTTAATACTTAATTGAATTTCAGTATGACCTATCACCCCCAAACTAATGGAAAATATGAAAGGACTATTTAGAAACTCATGTACATGATGAGAACATGATTTAATGTAATTTAAAGGTGAATGTAATCAACATATCCCATTAGTTGAGTTTAAAAAAATAACAACTTCCTTTCAAGTATTCAAATGGTACAATATGAAGATTTATATGGAAAGTGATGTAGAACTCCTAATTTTTGGGATAAAGTTGGTGAGAGAAAGCTGCTTGGGTTTGATCTTGTGCAAGGGATGAAAGAAAAGGTTCATGCCATCCAATAACACATAAAGGATGCACAGATTCAGTAAAATATATTTTCTGACAACTATTGAAGGGACTTGGAGTTTGATGTTTTCAATAAGGTGTTCCTTAGAATATCACCTTGGAAGAGAGTTATGTGGTTTGGGAAGAAAGGGATGCTTATCCTCAGGTATATTGTCCCCTATTAAATCCTTGATTTCATAGGAGTAGTGGAATATCTTCTTAAACTTACACCAAATCTAGATCAAGTTCATGATGTATTCCACGCATCTCTCTTGAGGAAGTACATACCCGACCCTTCACAAGTACTGAATCTAGAGGTGGTACAACTGGAACATGACCTCTCATATGAGGAGCATCCAGTGGAGATATTGGACTACATAGACAAGGTTTTATGAAACAATACTACTCACATCATCAAAGTGTTGTGAAGAAACCATAAATATGATGAAGCGATGTGGGAACTAGAGGAGACTATGAGATAAAAATACCCAAAAATTTTCTCAACTGAGATAATAATTTAAAAATTTCATGGACAACATTTCTTAAGGGGGAAGAATGTAAGGACCAGTTTTTTTGAATAATATTTGTTTTCTGAGAAAATGTGTGTTATATTATATTATACATGACAAAACCATATCTATTTAATAATGAAGTGAATATAAAGGGAAATGTGACCATCTGTTTTTGATCATTATTTTACCGTTGGTCAATTATGACCAGTGGTAAACATGGCCTTTGGGAAATATACTCTTGATAACAATTTTAATGTTATAATTAGTGTTTATAAATAAAATTTTGACAAATGATAATTTATATAGAAATAATAGTTGATGGCCTTAACAAGTAGAGTCATTCCATTTGAATCCCATTCATAAGAGCTTAGAAGGGAGGAATCATCATAGGGTTTTACCCTTGACCAAGTCTAAGCTGAGCTTCAATAAGTGAATCTTGAATGAAATCTCCTTCTGGAGAAGTTCAAGTTAGTGGAGATTACCACTCGGTCAATGTTAGCCGAGGTACCCCATGAAACTACCACTATCACACACCTTACTCTTAGGGTGTATGTAGGTGTAATAAGGGGTTACATGTCCAATACTCAGTTACTTAAAGTGTATTTCCTTTGTATAAATAAAATTTTTATCCATCAATTCCATTTTAAGAATAGTTTTGTTTAATAAAATTGAGACAAAATTTGATAAAATGATTTTTTTGGCCAAAAATTGTACTTTATGGAAAAGATTTAAATATTTATAATAAACTAATATATTATGAATACTAATTATTTTAATGATTTAGTATTATAGAAACACTATTAATTAAATTTAAATGATAAAATATTTTTTTCAAGTGATATAAATTTTACTATGCATTTTCAATCCGCTATTATGTTTAATAAATATGGTTTTTTATATCTAAAAGTTATAATTATTATATTTAGATATTTATTCTGATAAAATAAATATCATTTTTGAAATCATAACATCAAAAATTAAGTTAGGTTGAATTTATGAGAATTTTATAAAATACTTTATTTTTCCGTTAATAGTAAAAAATAGAGTTTGAGTTTTTCGGTATGTTTAATGACTTCATAATTATTTCATAATGATGTAATAAATAATTAACTAAAATAAACGATCTAAAATATGTTATTTTATTAATATAATTAATTTTAATAGATTTAAATCAATTTCCAAATCCATAATTTACTTTCCAAATTCTAAAATAGAAACTTTAATTTTAAAAATGTTATTTTGAGTAAACTTTACTTTCCCTTGCCAAAATAAGTAATATAAAATTATGGTAGAATTTTTTTTATTAAAATAACATAAAATTTGTCCCAATTTTCCAATACCATGGACAAATAGCATGTCCAAGACCATGGTTTTTCATTTTATACAACCTAGGTTTCCAAGGCCTTTATTTGGAAATTAATAAACAAATCCTCCACTTTTTTGCTATAAATACCCATCCATTTATCCATTTAATTTCAATAAAAATTAATTATCCACAATTATATAATATTTGTACCTCCAAAGGAGTCCTCCCAAGGTTTACACAAGCCCCAAAGGTCCCAATCCTCAAGTTTTAGGAGTTACTCTATATGGTAAGGGGAATATCCTTCTTTTCTCTTCATTTTAGGAACCTATTTTTGAATATGTATTATGAATGTTATGGTAAATCTCTCTTATTTAATTTATATTAATTCCATTACTGAAAATTATGTCTTATAAATGGGATAAACCAATCTCCTCTATTTTTACCCTTTTCTAAAATCATGTTTTATACCCGTTATGCGATACTTCTAAAAATTTCTCTCTTTTTCTCAAGAAATAACCCCATTTTTTTATGAATACCCAAACCTATTTCTTTTATAGGGGTATGAAAAAATATTTATTTTATTCTGGTATTGAAATAATTAAAACCCTCATTCTCTTTCTGGGGGCTAAAAATGACATAATAATATTTTCTTTAAGCACTTTTTAAACTTACCTGATTTTGATACAAAACCTGTTTATTTTATTCCCCATGGGTTATTTATGAAATGTTTTATTATGATATATATAGATCATATTAATTAAGAAATATTAAGGGTTAAACCTGATATAAATCTAATTCATTGGGTATTGAATTTAATCTATATAGATGACATGTTTTACAATACCTTGGTGAATAATCTTGGTAATTTTTATGACACCTCGATAGCAAACCTTGGTGATATGATTATGAATGTCTCGTTTAAATTTTTTAGCCACATTTCTATTTTATGATTCATGTTATTTTTATTATTATGTTTCCCTTTTTTCCTTTTCTCATTCCTTTATGATATTCCTCAAGTTCTTATTAATATTTCTCATGGTCACATGTAAACTGTTTCCCTTGTGTTCCCTTACCAGGCCTTATGCTCACCCATTAATTTGATGTATGTCCCCAGGTTATGAGATACAAAAAATTAACTTATAATGAACCTATGAAGAAGAATTTAAAGTTTATTAGAAGATTTTTTCTAAGTTTTCATGTATGATGTACCTTATTTCCAAGAAACTAAACTTTAAAAGATCCTTTATTTGTACAGTGTAATGAAAATATTATGTAATAAAAGACATGATGCTATAGGTAAAAATATATATTTTTGGTTTAACTCATTTTTTACCAAATGTGAGTAACTATTGAGATAAATGGATTTGGGGGGGGGGTTAGGGCTTGTTCAGAGCCTAGAGCCTGAATTTTGGAGAAAAGAAGCTGGTCTGCAAGGTTAGGAGAAACTGTGTAGCCCAAACCTCAAGGTTAGGGGTAACCATGCAAGGATGAACAGAGGGGTGATGGAG
This sequence comes from Viscum album, assembly GCA_963277665.1. Taxonomy (NCBI): domain Eukaryota; kingdom Viridiplantae; phylum Streptophyta; class Magnoliopsida; order Santalales; family Viscaceae; genus Viscum; species Viscum album. The sequence continues at coordinate 239,692,171 of OY728120.1, forward strand.
GCCACCCAGTTTGAGGAAATAATTTAGCAAGGGGAACACGCTTATGCGGATATCTTTTTAAATTTTAGCATAGGCATGAAACACAGTTTGTGCATGGTTTCCCAAATCGTGCACACTAACCATGAGAAGTCCCCCTTGAAATAAAGAAGGGAGAACGGTTGGCACATGGTTTTTCCAACTGTGTGGCCAAACTGTGCAACCCAGAAATTTTAGGGGGAAATTACCATTTCACACATTAATTTGATTAAAACATAAACTATTTATATTTTTCTTTCCAATGGAAAGAATTAGATTGAGAGCCCTCCTTTGAAGCCAATTCATAGGCTTTGCTCTTATTTCTTGATCCAAACTCATATTAAAACACTATTTGTCTCATGGGATCCATATAGGTAAGTTATTCAATAATATTTTTCCTTATTAATTTTTATTTGTATTGATAGAGTTATTTAGGTTTAATCTAATATGCCATATTTCTAGGTTTTTTGTCGATTCATTATTTTTTTTTCTAATTTGGACCAAATCAAAGCACTATACTGGATGAGTGTTCTACTACGGACCTATGGTAGGTGGTCCATACCTTTTTTTGAAAGTTTGTGGTTTATTTAGACAGTTTCCATTATGTTTTATGCTAGACTTTATGATGTTTCTCTTAATTGTAATTGGATAATAGAATTGAATGAATCAAAACCTATTTAGGTTTCTCACATGCACCTTTGAGATTGTTGGAGGTTATTATCCCCAATCCAGACCACCCATAGAGTGTGCCATTGTATTTTCCTTACTTTATACCACCTCACTCAATGTGTGAGTGCTCACATTATTATAGGAATTCTTTATAAATTGAATTGAATTTAATGTAATTGAATTATTAGGAGAGAGTTGATGCCTCCTTTTCTATGTGATAACATGATGTGAGTTTATTTAATTGATTTAATGGAAGTTATGGAACTGAGTTGGATGAACTCATGGAATGTGAATGATGGTAATTGATGAATGAATGAGATAATGAATTGATTGTGGTAGTTGATGCCTTTTTCAGTAAACCTTGGATCCTGATTCCATAGGATTCCATGGAAATTTATACTCTATGGGTCTTGATTGTGGTAGTGGATGCCTTGGACCTATTTACTCCTTATATCCTAATTTTGTAGGATTCCATGGGCCTTGATACCCATTAGATCTATCTTTATTAAACTTGTGTTGGACATGGTCTATTTTCATGCTCATTGAACTCCAACAAAGTCATTACCAAGTTTCCATTGAAATGATCCTCAGACTCGATGTGGATGCCATGGTCTTATATACCTAGGATTCAACCCTTAATGGGCTGATAATTTTGATTACACAGAACAACCATTATGGATGTGATAAATGATTTTTTATATAGTGTGGAAATGGTGGATGTTATATACTTGATTATATAGCATGTACATGGAAAATTTTATACCCTAGATTACATGACATAGGCTGATGGGGATGATTTTGGTTGCTTAATTACACAACATGTCCATTGTGGTTTGTTTATGATTTAAAATTAGCTCGTGATCACTGTGTCTTTGTTTACAGTTAACCATTATTATGAGAACTTGATTATTATTCATATTATAGATAGTATCACTTTACATTTATCATCTTTACCTTGGGAAATTTACTTGTACTACTATTATACCTATTATATAATACACACTAATTTTTCTTATTATACACAAACTAGATTTTTTATAGAAACCCTTGGTGGTGGGTTACTGAGTATTATCTCACACCCTGTTCGGGCCGAAGTTGGGTACCTATACAGACTTCATGGATATAGGTAGGGACCATGGAAAGCACCTGCTGTATGTTGCTTGATTTGTTCATTGCTTATGAGTAGAGGATAATAAGAATGAGTTAGGATTCTGATTTAATCTGGAGATAATTATTCTGGGTTTCTTGTACTTTTTGATTCATGTGTTGTACTAGACACATGTATATCTATTTTCCCACTTTTTAGAGAGATGATATATCATTTTTTATATGATACTACCATTGAAATTGTTAATTTATTCCTATGTTGGATATTATCTTATGTTTGTCACTTATTATCTAATTTATCTATTTGATTGAAATGTTTACAACTATTGTGCTATAATATGACTTAAGGTAATAGTATCCCCATGGATACACCATAGGTCCTCACTTCTAGTTGGAAGCCTCCGACATTTGGGGAGGTGCACTTTAGGCCATGTGACACACTAGTTCATGGCATCGTTTAGTGGAATCCTGGTAGGGATGTTACAAAATTATATCAAAGGGTAAATTTTTATTTTATAGCATACTATTTTATGATAATATAAAGGAGATTATAAAGGTATTAGAATTTTGTAATGAGATGTATCTAGGAGTAGCTAACCCATGTATAGGAAAAAGCCAAATTTCCTAGAATTGAAATTTTTGTTTTCTTAAATTTTCCTATAATAATTGATTTGATTCCACCATTGGGTGATACAATTGAGTTGTGATGTTATTATTGGTATGATTGTGATTTTTGATTTGTGTATTTCCCAATGAAATGAGGGATTCCATATCATGCATCATTTTAGTCACCTGTTAGAATTCACATGCCATACATTATTTCATTCCATATAGGATGCATTTCTTGACTGCAGAATATTTATTATGTGTGCCTTGAGTGATATACTTATTTTTGGATAAATTATTTGAGCAGGGAATTGAGAAACATGGTTGGTACTTAGAGTACATATGAAACATTATGTTATAGACCACTGGTCGCATGGACTAGAACATGTTATGGTCTGGATTAATTGGATGACACATTTTAGTTCATGAGGTGTATGGGCCCTTATGGATCAAAATTGGTGACCCATTTAGTTAAAACATTTAAAGAGAAATTTGAAATGAATATGAATTTAAATTAAATTGAATTATGGAAATAGAGAACTTGATCTAGACCCTACTTTTGGGTGAGGAATATGCAGTGTCTCTCATGGTTTTTATGGTTATTTATGATACCCATTTTTGGCTTTAGGAGAAAGTAGAGGGGTGTGGTTTGTTTATAGGAAGGATTTAACTTGTATTATGATTTTATATACAATATTATCATTATATATGTTTTATAAGGCATGTACTTGGCACTTTAGATACATTAAACCATGATGAACTCTAGTCATATGCAAGGAGGGTGGTGATGATCATGATTCAGAGGTGGTGGTCCATGGGATGCCATTAGATACTCATATAGTTCCAGTTGAGGTACAAGTGGTTATATAGGATATGGGTGATGAGGAAAAATTCCATGAGAGTTTTATGAATTTTATGCAGACTATTCAAGGATCCTCACAACTCTCCTTATCTATAGAAGAGCTAATACGTATGTTCTAGCAATAGTATCTACCCATGTTTTCAAGGGATGGTGGTCCACAGGCTATTGATAAATGGATTGAGAGTAATTTTTTTATCTTCAAGCATCTGTGGACTCCTCCTGATAGGAGAGTGAATATCACAACATATATTATTTGAGGAGTATCTAAGAAATGGTGGGATGTTTTGAACCCAGCTCATATGCTTCAAGATATGGTTTGGAGGGATTTTCAATCCAGGTTTTGTGACTAATTTTTTCCTGATACCCTGATAGGCATAGGGGATAGTGAGTTTATACATCTAGATAAGGGAGTGATTTCAGTTATGGAATATTTAACATGATTTACATAGCTTCAGAGTTTTGTGCTGATATATCATGCTGATGAGGCATAGGTGGTGAGATGCTTCGAGGAAGGTCTCAAGCATGCTATGTGATCATAGGTCAATGTGTTTAGGTTGATGAATATTAATAAAATAGTGAATTAGTTACTACTTATATAGAGGAACCTAATGAAATATGGGGTTGTAGTGTAGGGAAATTTAGCCTCTCAACCTAGTGGTTTAGAAACTTCCAACAAGAAGCACTATTTTTAGGCTTCTCATAAGGGGAGTACCGGCCAGGCTATTAGTGCTGGCAGTTCTTTCTTCTTTCATCAGTGTGGGAGATGGAGACATATGAGGAACCAATGTGATAGAGACCCAGTCGAGTACTGAGCTTGCGACATGATAGGCCACACAAAACATTTATGAAGGACCTTTCCTCCAGTAGTTGTTGGAAGGGGATCGACTCTATCTTCAGGTTCAGGAGTGGGATTTACAACTCCGCATCAGGCTGGGAGTTGGAATAATGCTGGTTATTCTGGTCAAGGTGGTGTTCATGGCTGAGGAATCCAAGAACTAGTTGTACCAAGATAGCATAATGTGCTTACTCTAGGTAGTATGGTTGTTTCATAAGGCTACAGTTCAAGCTAGATATATTCTTTACAACCCACACATGAGGAGCAGAGTGCTAGGCTATCTACAATGTGAGGTATGATCGTAGTAGCCTCTACTTTAGTATTTCCCTTTTCAATACAAGTTATTCTCATAGTTTCATATATGTACCTGTTGTGGAGAGCCTTGGGATAATTGTTCAGTTTTTTGATGTCATTATAACCTTGGATAATCCATTGGGGATTATAATGGAGGGTGTACACTAGTATAGGGAGTTCCCCCTTGAGATAGGTGGGTGTCACTTCATTTTGGATCTTTTTTCCTCAAGATGATAGGGTTAGACATCATACTTAGGATTGAATTGCTAGTTTCTTATTGAGGATATGTCGACTGTTATCACTAAAGGGTGATATTCACATCACTAGAGGGTGGAGTTTTTATTCACAAGGGTTAATGAGATATTCAGGTGAGATTAGCCCGACTAGAGCATCATGGGTTGGGCAGAATGATAGCCCATATAGCTAGTTTATATCTGGATGATCAGAGATCACATCATGAATATTTTCCTCTAGTGGTTGATTATTTTAGGGATTTTTTTGGATGGATTTTTCTGGTTTATCTCTTGAGAGAGAGGTGGAGTTCTATTTAAAGATACTTCTAAGAGCTATAATAGTATCCATTCCTCATTATAGGATGACTATTACATAGTTGAAGGATCTCAAGAGGAAGCTATAGGAATTGTAAGAAAAGGGGTTTATATGACCCAATACTTATTTATGGTGCTCACCTATCCTTTTTGTGAAAAGGAGGATGATTTTGTTAGGCTATGTGTGGATTATCAGAAACTAAACTAATTGATAGTTAAGAACCAGTATCCTTTTCCATGAATAAATGATCTATTTGACCAGCACTGAGTAGCTCGGGTTTTCTTGAATATTGATTTGAGGTCGGGTTATCACCAGGTATGTGATAAACTTGTAGGAATACCTCATACAACTTCTTATAGAAGGTATAGTCTATATGAGTATCTAATCATACCATTCATTCTCATGAATGTGCCAGTAGTTTTCATGGTGTTTATGAACATAGTTTTCCATCCTTATCTAGATTTTTTGTGGTGGTTTTCTTGGATGATATCTTGCTTTATTCTCATAATCAACATAATGATGTCAAACATCTTGAGATCATTTTGGATACACTAAGAGTGAATCAATTATATGCTAAGATTATAAAGTGCCACTTATGGATAGATAAGATTAACTTCCTAGGATATATTATCTTAGAGAAAGGAGTATCAGTTGACCTATAGAAGGTGAGACTTGTAGTTTCCTGGGAGAATCTCAAGAACATCATTAACATATCGAGTTTCTTGGGGCTAGGTGGATATTATAGGAATTACATATAGGGATTCTAACACATAGATTCACCTCTTATGGACTTGAATAATAATCCTGTGAATCTTGTATGGATATATACCTATGAGATAGCATTTCAATCGTTGAAAGAGATACTAACCTCAGTGTCGGTCCTGATTCTACCAGTGTCGGGCTGGAGCAACACCGTGTATTGTGATGCATCAAGAATCAGGATATGAGTAGTTCTAATGTAGGGGATAAATTCATGGAATATGAGTATCATCAGTTGGGGACACATGATAGGAATTACCCAATGCATGATCTCAAGTTAGCCATTGTTGTTCATGCTTTGCGTTGTTGGTACATTATTTACTAGGAGAGAATTTTGTGGTGTACACACATCAAAAAAGCCTCAAGTACATATTTACATAGTATGGTTTGAATTTGAGGAAATGAAGGTTCTTTGAGTAACTAAATTATTTTGACTTTGAGATTGACTATATGATTATAAAGGTCAATGCTATTGCCAATCCATTAATCAGGAGGACTCAAATATATGAGGTTCATAAGGCCAGTATCGAGTAGCATTTTATGGCCTTATTCTTTGAGATTCACTGAGAGGTACATGATTTCCAAGGGATGAAATTTATTTAATATTTAGTTGTGAGCTCTAATATTATGGATAGAGTGAAGATAAGGTAGTTATTTAATGTTGATGGCCTAATACTTTGAGAGAGTGTGGTAGGTGAGGACCCACCTCTTGTTTGGACTATTGGTGAGGATGGAATTCTGTGTATCCATGTCCACTTATGGGTTCCAGCATATATATGTGAGGAGATTATGTGAGAATTTTATGCCTAAATTTGATAAGTACATCCCAATGTTACCATGATATACTGAGACTTGCATCTGGTTTTTTCATGAGGTGTTCCATCTGTCAACAAGTGAAGTAATAACATTAGTTTTTTTAAATAATGATGCCTTGGTCAAAATGCCAAAGCACTAAAATATATGAAGATGAGAAAAAAAGATTAAAAAAGTTTGAAAGAGGGAAATTTATTACAATCTTTATCATAGAAAGGGATGAGACCTGTTGGAAGGTCATTCATTCACTATCATTACTAACTCCTTTATTGTTAAGACCATATGCCACCCTATTCACCTCATGGTAAGCATGGGTGATAATATGATTGATCTTTGTCAGATGTTGGAGGCATGCCATCCATCTTGATGTGAAGGGACACACTAGGTGAACCACCCCATGTTGAAGAGCTTGAATGATGGTAGTGGAGTCACTTTCAATCCATATGTTATTCCATCCTTTTTTCTTGGTGAGATTGAAAATGGTAATGACACTTTACATATCAACTTCTAAGGAGGAAGAAAAACTGCATTAACCAAAGAAGCATCCCAAAATATGACCATTGTGATTCTTGCACACTACTCCATAGCCCATAGGTCCTGGGTTGCCTTTTGAGGAACCATCCACATTTATTTTGATCCATAAAAGGAGATGGGATTTCTAGAAGGCTTCCATCATACCTTTCATCTGTCTGAATCTTCCCTTGATTCCGATCCGACGAAGAACAATAAAATACTTGATAGAGTTGTGGTAGGTACCTGTTTGCATCATTCCATCTTCCTTGATAGAAATGAATATCTTCACCTGAGCTGCATGAAGATTGAAAGTATTATTGTTGTGAATGATAAAATTATTCTCATACCAGATGACATGTATCAATTTGGAAACAACAGCAAAACAAAGTTTTCCAATTTAAGGAGAGGCATCCATAGTAGTGCATCTTTGAAGATGAAGACGAATGGAATCCAAAGTTTTCTATTTGAGATTAAAAAGGTCAAATATGTATTTCCATAATGCAGAATTAGTAGAACAAGATAAGAATGGGTGGTCATCATCCTCTCTATGTTGATTACACATATGGAACTTTAAACAGAGTTGAATACTAAATAACTAAAGACAATAATCAGTGGGGACTCGATTGTGGGCTATTTTACAGACCAAGGTGAATATGGATGGTATAACCTAGGGATTGTTAAAGTTTTTTATCAAATACAAATCTTGGATTGTATTACTGAAATTATTATTATAGTAAAGCTTAGAATTTAGAACACCATTATGAGCTAGTTCCCAAACCAAAAGAGCATCAGTGTTGAAAAAAGGGTAATTGGTAATAATGGAATTGATCTCATTAGGTAAATCCATATCCGAAGAGCAGAGGATGTAATTTATGGAGATATTAATATCATTAGATAAGTATATGGAATTATTCATAGAGGAGAGAGGGTACCCATTCTATTTATCCAACCAAAATTTCAAAGAAGATTATTTATTAGCAATCCATCTAGAGTGAGACATGATTTTATAAAATGATTGCTTGATGGAAGGACAAATAGAAGATTCCATGTGAAAATTACCACTTTTTCTTATATTTTTATAAAATATGTCTTCAATTAAACTCAAGGCTAAAGAATTATTGTTTATAAGGTTCCACGTGAGTTTAGCTTGAAGTGCTTCATTAAAAAGGCAACAATTATTAATACCGAGGCCACTATTGTCAAGGGGTTTACAAAAATTATTCCAAGGGATAGTGATAAGTTTCCTCTCAAGAGTTCTTACACTCTAGAAAACGTTTTTTTCTTATGTTAATATTTTTAATTAATTCAATACGACATTTATAAACCAACATGGAGTAAACCATTTTAGAAAAAATAGTGTATTTGTCAAGAAAAATCCAGCCCGCTATCAATAAGGATTTTTCTTTCCAAGTGGAGAGTTGATTATTAATATGGTCAACTACATTGGATAAGTAAGTGATTTTTGGATTTCCCCAAAATATAGGAACTCCAAGGTACATGAAAGGGAGGGATCCGTCTTTTATACCAAGTTTATTTATAATACCATCCTTTCCAGTTATAGGAAATCTTTTTCCAAAGAAAATGGAATATTTTTTCTAGCTTATGGATTTCCCCAAAACCTATTCATATTGAGAGAGGGTATATTTGAAATTTTGGATGTTCTATTTGTCCCCTTGAAGGAATAAAACAATGTCATCCACATTCAAGATATGAGAGGGAACAATCAGGTTTCTAGAGGCAATAATGGGATTAATTTTACCTTGGTTAACCAACTTGGTGATAAGTCTACTGAGGTAGTCCTCAGTAATAACAAAAAAAAAGGTAAAGAGAGGGTCCACCTATATGATTCCTTTTGTGTAATTAAAATATCCCTTTGTAGAACCCTTAATAAAAACCAAAATGTGATAAAAACAAAAGAGAGATTTAATTTTGATAACAAAATTATCACTAAAACCAAACTTGGTAAGGACCCTAAAAATGAAGCTCCAGTCCATTGTGCGAAATTTTTTTCTAATGTTAATTTTAATGACAATGCTTCCTTATTTATTAGTCTTTTTTAGAAATTTTGTACTTTCCATGGAAGGAAAGATACCATCTTGGATGTTCCTTTTCTTAAGGAAGCCAAATTGGTTCCATGAAACTATTTTTTTACCAATAGGAGCAAGTATATTTGCTAAAATATTAGAGATGATTTTATAAATAGTGTTGATGAGAGAAATGGGTCTGAAGAGATTAATTTCCAAAGCATTATCCACTTTGGGAATATGGGATAGGAATTGAGCATTAATACTATAAGGAAGGTTTCCATTAGAAAAAGAAGGATTTAATCAGTTTACAAACATCATATTGGAAAATATCCCAATAGTGTTGAAAAAAATCATTAGTAAAACCATCAGGACCAAGGGAACTTTCATTTTATTATGATAAATACCACTTCTTTAATCTCATTCTCTATAGGAACACTAGTTAGGAGAGTGTTTTCATTGTATCTTCATATGATTGGAATTATATCCAAATTTATGTCTTTATTACGATTAGGACCTTTAAAGATATTATATTTACCTATTCCTGATTGGAAATAGGATGATTTTCTGATGTAGTTTTTACTAGGTTTATGAGGTCACCTCGAGGTAGTGATGTTGTGTGAGTTATTAATAGGCTTCTGAAGGTTTCTCATTTCCTACCAATCAGGGATACCTTCATAGTATTTGATCTTGGGAGGTTTTATATTTTCAAGATAGTGTGACTTCACGTGGTTCCTCATATCATTGTATAAGATAGTAAAAACCAGTTTAAATATTGATTTTGGAAGATTTTGCAGAGGTATTTGGGTAAATAGGTGATTATAATCATAATATACCTCCCTTAGAATGATGGCCTGTTAGAGTTCATGATTTAGGTGCTTAAGGACATGCTGTGAGCATATGTCCAAGATTTTTGGGGCTCTTGGGAGAGGCATATATCCCTAGTTGAGTTCTCCTACAACAATAAATATTAGGAGATGATACAGATGGAACCCTATGAGGATTTGTATGGTAGGCCATTCTAATAACCCATGTGCTGGTTAGAGGCAGAAGAGGAAACATTGTTGGGACCTTGTCTCATTCAAGATACTTTGGAGCAGGTCCAATTTATTCATAAGTGTATGGATACTACATAGTCTAGATAGTAATCTTACACTAATCACCATAGAAATCCTCTAGAGTTTGAGGTAAGGGATCATGACTTTTTATGTATCTCACTGAGGATAGGACATAGAAGGATTAGAGTATATGGTATGCTTTCACCATGGTATGTTGGGCTATTCGAGATTATGGAGAGAGTATAGCTAATATCCTACCAGTTTCAGTTTCCTTAGAGGTACTAAGCCATGCCTAATGTCTTCCATGTATCTCATATACTACATTATCAATCAGACCCATCTCACAGTTAGCAGCCGAATGAGTTGGAGTTATAGGTAGATGCATCCTTTGAGAATCATCCTATTCATATTACTGAGAGGATCACGAAGGTTATTTGAGGCTATTCAGTTACTCTATTATGGGTTCTATGGAAGAAAAACCATTTATAGGATGAGACTTGAGAGTTGGAGGCCAACATATGTGCTTAGTGGATAAAGTTATTGTCAATAGATTTTGAATACCCTTGGAAGGGAAATTCAGGGAAAAAATTATTTAAGGGGGATATTGCAAGATATTGAGTTTTCTTTTGAGGTAAATATCTTTTTTTAAGTATAAATATATCGTTTTGACTTAATTTGAGTTCTTATTGATATGAAGGAAATTATAGGGGTGTCTAAGGATTGTTCAGAGCTTGGAACCCGACTTTTAGAGAAAAACAGATGGGTTGAACAGTTAATAGAAACTGTGAAACCTGAGCCACACAGTTAGGGGTAACTATGTGGAGATGAATAGAGGGGTGCAGGAGTCTGTAAGGTTTGAGGAAACCATACATCCATGGGAACACTCCCATGTGGGTAGCTTTTCAACCTTTACCAAAGGTGTGAAACACTGTTTTCACATGGTTTCTCAAACTATGCACACTAATCATATGATGTCCCCCTTGATGCTGAGAAGGGGGCATGATTGGTGCAAAATTTGTCCAACCATGAAACCAAACTATGAGACCCTATAATTTTATGGGAAATTACAATTTGGACCTTAAATTTTATTAAAACATAAACCCATCTATATTTTTATTTCCAGTAGATAGAATTGGATCAGGAGCTCTCTTTTGAATCCAATTCATAGGATTTTCTCCCATTTCTCAATCCAGACCTAGATTCAAACACTGTTCATCTTGTTGGATCCACACTGGTAACTTCTTTGATCATCTTTTGTCATTATTTATTTTTATTCAAATTAATGGAGTTATTTAAGTGTAAGCTAATATTCCTTATTTCTAGGATTTTCTTCCATTCTTTATTTTTCTTCCAATTTGGACCGAATCAGAGCTCAATACTGGACAAGTGATCTACTATGGACCTACTATAGGTGGTATATACATTTTTATACAAGTTTGGTTTTATATATATCTAGTTTCCATTGCGACACATGCTATAATTTTCAGCGTTTCCCTTAAAAGTAATTGGATAATTGAATTGAATGAATTGGAACCTATTTAGGTTTTCCACTTGTACCTTTGAGATTGTTGGAGGTTTTTATTTCTAACCCAAACCATCCATGGGGTGTGTCTTTATATATAACTAACTTTATAACACTTCACTAGGTGTATGAGTGCTCACCTTATTAGTGGGAGCCTTTATAAACTGAATTTAATTTAATTGAATGGTTAGAAGAGAGTTGATGCCTTCCTTTCTAGGTGATAACATGATGTGAGTTGATTTAATGGAAGTTTTGGAAATGATTTGGGTGAACTAATGAAATGTGAATGATGGTAATTGATGAATGAATAAGATAATTAATTGATTATGGTAGTGTATGACTTGGTCAGTATACCTTGGATATTGATTCTATAGGATTCCATAGACATTATACTCCATGGGTCTTGATTGTCGTAGTGGATTCCTTGGACCTTCTTACTCCTTAGATCCAGATTTCATAATATTCCATGGACTATGCTACCCCTTGGATCCAGATTTCTTGGACACACATTGTACATGGTCTTTGAAATGCTACTTAGACTCCAACTAAGTCATTACCGAGTTCCCATTGAGATTCTATTGGGACTTGATGCAGATGCATTGGTCTTCTATACCTTGGATTCTCCCCTTTGTGTAATGATGCTTTTGATTACACATAATGAACATTGTGGATGTTATACACACTTGTTTATATAGCATGACCATAGTGGATGTTATATACTTGATTATACGGTGTTTCCATGTAAAATGTTATACCATGGATAACATGGCATAAGATGACATGGATGCTTTTAGTTTCTTGATTACGCAACATGGATCTTGTGGTTTATTTATTCTTTATAATTAGCCTATTCTCATAGTGGATTTGTTTGCAATTGACCATTTTATGGGAAATTCATTATTATTGAAAATATGTACAATATCACTTTACATTTATCATTTTTCCTTGGGAACTTTACTTGTATTACTATTATTCCTGTTATATACTACACACTACTTTAACTTATTATACATAGGATGAATTTGTTATAGACACCATTGGTGGTGTCCTAATGAGTGTAATCTCATACCCTATTTGGGCCATCGTTGGGTACCCTGACATACTTCATGGATTCAGGTATGGACTAGGGAAATTTACCACTATACGATGCTTGATTTGTTCATTGCTTAAGAGTAGGGGAGCACATGACTGAGCTCGGACCATGATGCTATCTAGAGATAGTTCTTTTTGTTTTTTTACTTTTTATTCATGTATTGTACTAGATGAATGTATAAATGTTTTCCTTCTTTATAGAGACATGAAATATCATTTTGTATATGAGATTACCTTTTTCATTTTTTATTTATTCCTATATTGGATGTTATCTTATGTCTATAAGTTTTTATCTACTTTTGATATTTGATTGATATGTTTACTAATACTATGATACACTCTGACTTGGGATAATAGTCTCCCCATATACACACCCTAGTCTATCATTTCTAGTCAGCAACCTCTGGTGTTCGGGGAGGCACACTTGAGGCCATGTAACCCACTAGCTTAGGGCAACATTTAGTGGCATTCAGTTCAGGATTTTACAACTGTAAAGGGATAATTCAAAGTCAAAGACACTGATACACCACCCTTAAAATAATACAAATATATATAGGGAGAGAAATGAGCAGGAGGAAGTCTTCTTTGCATGTGTAAAGAAAGGATTCTAGAAGAATAATTACACAATTTAGAAGAATAATCAAGGCGACCCTTCTACTTAAAGTATATTTTTCATTGAATGAAATATGCCTATATCTTCAAGTTGGGAATTGGATACTGCATGTGTCTCACACATTTTTAGTCAAATATAGGAGCCAAGTATATTTAATATAATTGAAAAAGGTGAAGTGTATCTTTGAGTATAAAATAGCATGAAATTAATAACATTAGTAGTGGGGGATTATCATCTTACTTTGCCTAGTTGAATAGTTCTTGTACTGAATAATTGTTATTATGTACCATTTTTTTACCATAAAAATAATCTCAGTGTTGAGTTTTGGCACTACAAGATTTTATTTCATGTTTATAAATAAATTTTATTTTTTGTATAAGGAAAAGATTTGTTATGTTATGACACATATTAATAATGGATTTTATATATTTGAACTATAAAATCCATTTTCTGAAATCAATGATAAATCTAGAAAGAATGACCCATATCCTACCCACCTATGTCACTTCATGCTAGGTCATGTACATGAAAAAAATTTAAGAAAATTAAATCATGTTGGGTATTTATAATATTGAGTTAAAATCATGGGATGTATGTCACACTTGTTTACAAGGTAAAATGACTAAAAAAACTTTCAGTAGTAAAGGAGTAATAGCCAAATAACCACTAGAGTTAGTTTATACTGATGCATGTGGACCATTTCTAGTAGAGTCAAGTGGTTGGTTCTCTTATTTAATTACTTTTACTAATAAATTTAGTTGGTATGGTTATTTATACTTATTGTGGTATATGTTAGATTCATTTAAAATGTTTAAGTAATATTATAATGAAGTAGTGAATCAACTTGGTAATAAAAATTAAGATACTTTAATATGATAATGGTGGATAATATCTTAACCAAGAATTCATTGATCATTTAAATAAGTGTGAGATAGTTTCCCAGCCCACTCCTCTTTATACACCTCAGTGTAATGATGTTATTAAAAGGAGGAATCATAAACTTTTTTATATGGTCATATTAATAATGATTCATGAAAATATACCTCTATGATTTTGGGGATATTCACTATATACTGGGACATATACACTAAAACAAGTACCAAATAAAGCAACATATGAGATAACACATGAGTTATGGTATGGAAAGAAACCTTCTCTATCATATATACATGTATGGGGATGTGGGGAATTTTTCAATACTATACCTAATGAAAAATTTGCATCTTGAAGAAAAAAATTCATCTTTATAGGTTATCCTAAGGAAACTAAAGGACATTACATTAATAACCCCAAAAAGTGACTGTTGAAAGACATGCCATATTTCTATAAGGGGAAAAAATTTACAATATAATAGTGGGAGAAAGATTTATTTCGATGAATTTTATTCTCCAGATGCACAAGATTTGGTATGAGAAAAATCTCTACAAGTGTCAGTGGGAGATGAAGATGTTCCCAAGACAAAAGTAATACATATGTCAACTAGAGAGGTTAGATAACTAGAGAGATATGGTTTTCATATCACTAATTTAGGTGAAACATTATTCCTAGAGAATGACAAACCTTTAACCTATAAGAAATTAGTAAATGGAAAGGATACTGCAAAATGGAAATAAGCTATGAATTTTGAGATAGAGTCTTTTTACCAAATTCAAGTTTGGATTTTGGTAGACCTACCAACTGATGTAAAACCATTTATGTGTAAATGGGTATTCAAGAAAAAGCTATACATGAATGGTTAAGTAAGTAACTATAGATAATTATTAGTTATTAAGGGTTTTAATCAATATCAAGGCATCGATTACGAATAAATATTCTCACTATTCATAATGAAAAAAATCCATTTGAATATTACTTGTAATATATGCCTTCCATGATTTTGAAATTTAGAAAATGAATGTTAAAAATAATTTTCTAAATGGGAAGTTGGTTGAAGAAATCTATATGAAATATCTCGAAGGGTTTATTATGTCAAATAGTTCTAATAAAGTATAAAAGTAATAGATATCCATTTATGGATTGAACAAGACATCACGATCATGGAATGTTAATTTTTATGAGTCTATAAAAGAATCTGGTTTCATTAAGAATAAAAGAGATCGATGTGTCTATAATAAGATTAGTGGGAGTGTTATCATTTTCCTAGTATTATATTTTAATGAAATATTGTTAATGATAAATGAAGTGAAAGTATTAAAGTCAATGAAGAATTAGTTAAATTAATGATTCTACATGAATAAATTAGGTGAATAAGACTAAATTTTAGGTATAAAGATCTATCGAGATTGATCTCAGAGGCTGATTGGTCTATGTCAAAGTACATATACTGATAGGGTACACAAAAGTTATAACATGGAACAATCTAAGAGAGTATTATTTCCATTGTAACATGACATTAATCTCTCTATAAAAATGTTTCCATAAACACATGAGGATGTTAAAATAATGAGTAGAATCCCTTATTCTTCAATAGTGAGATCTATAAGGTATTTCATGTTATAAACTATGTTTTATGTTTTCTTTTATTTGATCATAGTGGAAAGATATTAAGAAAATCTTGGAGATATGCATTGGGAAATTTTAAAAAATATCCTAAAGTACTTGAGATATATAAAAGATATGTTCTTGGTGTACAAAGGAGATGAAGAGTTAGTTGTGAGGGGATATACTGATTCTATCTTCCATAGATTACCAAGTGAGAACTTCATGAGAAGAAGTCTCAATTATTATGATCACCCAACACCTAACAATTTAACATCACCTATTTACCATTACTATTATGTATCTAAACCATAGGTCATATATTTAAGATTATTGTCATGGTATCTTGAGGTTCTCATTATAGAAGGAAAATTCGGCAACCTTTTGATACAATATGTAATCTAATAACATTATCATATAAATAGTGGGCATAGAAGTATATAAACAATTATGGTAAAAAAAGACACACATTCACACACACACACAGATATATATATAATTTTATATATGTTATGTTAATGAAAGTACAAACAAGATTTGGGTCTAGGGAACCCACTCACAACACTCTGACTCACACTAGATCTAACTGTTAACAACTTTCAACATACTAGCTCTCACATAAAAAGCATTATCATGATGACATATGGATATTGTTAGGGGGTCTACCAAGTTATCCTATATGACTAATCTACAAACTATGAATTCACATATCTGAGTATTTTTCTAGAACGGTAGTGTAGTGACCCAGAGAAGCTCGAAGTTGTCTATGGTCACCAATTCTAAAGTAGAATCCGTGTATATAGAGGCTTACAATACAACTATATAATATGGTGTGTAGTACTAGATACAACAAAAATATTGTAATCAAATATCCATATCCAAATTGTTTCTTTAGCTGTATTGTAAGCCTCTATATACACAGATTCTACTTTAGAATTGGTGACCATAGACAACTTAGAGCTTCTCTGGGTCACCACACTACCGTTCCAGAAAAATACTCAGATATGTGAAGTCATAGTTTGTTGATTATCCACAGAGGATAAATTGTTAGACCCCCTAAAAATACCCATATGTCATTATAAGCATGATTTTCATGTGAGAGCTAGCAGGTTGAAAGTTGTTGGCAGTTAGATCTAGTGTGAGTGAGAGTGTTGTGAGTGGGTTCCCTAGACCCAAATCTTGTTTATACTTTCATTACCATTACATATATAAAATTATATATATATATATATGTGTGTGTGTGTGTGTGTGTGTGTTTTACCATAATAGTTTATATACTTCCTTTTCCCCTATTTATATGATAATTTCCATAGATTACATATCGTATCAAAAGGTTATAGAAGTTCCCATATATAATGGTAACCTCAAGATACCATGAAAATAATCTTAAATATATGAACTATGGTTTAGATATATCATAGTAATGGGAAAAAGGTGATGTTAAACTGTTAGGTGTTGGGTGATCATAATAATTGAGACTTCTTCTCATGAAGTTCTCACTTGGTGATCTCGAGTAGAGAAGTTCACGAGGACTGAACCTCCAATAGGAGCACCATATGTTTTAGGTGTCATTGGTTATTCCTATTTATGAACATGTGTATTAGTCTCTCTACTTGAGATCATTGTCAATGTATTCCATTTTAACTCTTCACTTTTAAGTAAGGAAAAAACCATTAAATTGAAGTTTTGGTGAGGTAACTTGCATTGGGTGAGACATTGGTGGTATGATATTGGTTGAATGAACATAATAGAATTTTTCTCTTCTGAGTTGAGGAAGAGATATCTTAGGCCTAGTTAACCAGGATGACAATACCTTTATTAAATTCATGACCATGTTGATTAAAGGTGAGTCTATCTAGTAAGGCCAATTAATAAATAAACTAATATAGGATGATCACACAAAGTGTGCTTCCCTCTTTATGAGATATTGTAAGGAAAAGAGATTTTATTATATAAAGTGTGTCCAAAGGAGGTTTTCATAGCTATGAAATTATTTATCTTCTAAGGGGACATGATGTTTTTCTAGATACCACTCTTGGTTTGTGGGTATGACTCACTACTATTGAGATAAGACCCTATATGGTCACACACTAATTGTATACACAAGTTCCACCTATTTAGATAAATATGAGTTAGATGAAGTGGGCCCCATGTATAGGGGCCAATGAACTTTTGATTGTGAATGCTCACAAGTAAAATAATTCAATTATATTATTAGAGTTTATAATTATAATAATTTAATTTATTACTCAAGGTATTGATAAGTTATTCAATTATAAAAATGAATATGAGAAAAATATAATTTTTCAAATGAACATAACACGTTCAAGGTTCGTTAAATTATTTGGGAGCTAAGTATCCAAGTCAATGATTTTTATTTTATCATGTGACATGATAAATCATTACAAATGGGTGATAAGATATTCATTACATTTATGAAAAGTTTAATTAATTAATAAGTGTGAAAAAGGGTCTTAAATGAAGGTTATAAATTTCCAGAGGCCAAAGTTTAATTTTGGAAAGTATAACTTAAGTATAAAAGATAATTTTGGCCTCTTGTATAGGGTGAAACAACATTTTCTTGATTTTTAGAGATCTCCCCTCCCTTCTCTCAAGATTTACAGTGAGAAATAAAAGTGATAATAGGGTCATATTGATCCCTCTACCTCGATCGAATCCATATTCTTCACATGATAAAAGGGATGTCATAAAGCTCTTCGATTTCCCATGCTAGAACCCAAAACTAAAATATCTATAATCTAGGAGATTTGTTGAATGTATGTATGATCTATATTCCTGTCTTGTCACATTTGATACATGACACATCAACAATGATAGAATTAAGTTAGATATTTTAAATGAACAAGGTACTATTTATGGTATCATTCGATTTTGTTCTTTATGCTTAAATTTAATTGCACACAATCCTTTAAGAAATCTAGGTAGGGGATTTTTTAGATTCAGTAATTTTAACATGAATCAAAACCAATTTTTTTTTAAATTAATTATTTATCATGCATCCACTATGCTCCTGGTTCCATCACTAACATGGTATGAATTGATGTAATATAATCGTTAGAGCATAGAGATGGGTATAATAGCTTGGGTTTGATGGAACCAACTTAAATTTCATGAAGTGATATGGGTTGTAAAATTAGTTAAATTGGTACCAGAGTGAGATGTTTGGGCTTAGTCAGGGATTGGGTATCCAAGTGGTTTGGTATATGAGTTTTAGTGATTAATCCTTCATTTTTAGAGGTGTTAAGTTCATGAAAATGATTACTGTGAGTAATCATGGCAGGTTAGTAATGGATAAGCTACATGGATATCCTTGAAGGTGGTGTTTCATAAATTCTTATTTTGTATATGATATAGTATTATATATTATATGAAAATTTTAAAGGTATCATGAAAATGTTATTTTTATAAGGCATGCATGAAATAAGATTTCATGCATGAAGACTTTACTCAAACCGTTCTCTCATGATGGATATTGTTAAAATAACCATTTCATAAGATGAATGATTTGTGAAGCGATGCATTAATAAGATGAATGCATATACTGTCCATGGAATTTATTCATGGATTTCAATGCATGAATAAATGAGACAACACCCAAAGAGAATCCTAAGGTGATTATATATATCACTTCCATGTGATGATAGTGGGTGGGTAGTGTTTACACAATATCAGGATGATAATCCTCCTCACCCAAATCTCTCATAATATATTAAATATGATTGGGTACCTCAAATGATATTCAACATGATTGGGTACATCAAATTATATTCAATAAATGTTGGTGAGACTAAAGGTTTACTTAAAGAATTATTGGTTGTAAAGTTAAATTATATTGTTATGAAAGATGTATGATATTGATTGTATCATTTATAAGTGTTTTAAATATATATAATTTCATAAATAGAAAATAATTTATGTTTAGAGCTTGAATGTTTCTTTCAAGTAATGGAGCAAAGGAGTTTTTGCATTAATAACTTGGATTCTTCATGCTTGGATAAAATTATCATAATATGTGTATTTTATCTCATTTTTCTCTTTATAAGAGAAAGTAAACAAATTTTATTTGAATAAAATGAGTTGGATTATAATACATATGGTTTATTATTTGTTTAATTCTATAACATTCATTAAGGGGATACTAAAAATGGCTTGTTTTGGTTGGGGAATTTATCCTATTGTCATATATAGAAATTTTCTGACAATATTATTGAATTAAAATTTTTTTTTACCTGATATTATCAATTTTTTGGGAATATATATGAACATGGAATATGATTTCTAGGTTCTAAAACACTGTATAGACAATACAAGCAGGTAAAATTTTAAATAGGAATAAGAAATGTTTTCTGAAAAGTTCAACAATGTTGCTTCAAGAATAAAATCAAGGTTATTGAAATCTAGGGTTACTAGGAATGAGGATTAATAATTAAATATGATTATATTATCCAAGATATACCTGAAGGAGTTTATGAAACTACATGGAATGTTCATGTTAGTCATGTATGTTATAGAAATTAATTATTCGATTTTGAAAGGTATGAGACTTTGAATATAGATTTTACAAAGTGTTTTGAATATATAGGAGTTTAACATAAAAGGAATAATTGATTGATTTTGTATTTAATATTCATGACATGAAGTAAATAGTTACAATATCAAATATTTGAATGTAAAGGATTTTATTAAGCTCAAATGAATCTAAGTAGAATATATATATCTTCATCTTATTTATCTTTTCTAATAAGAGAAGATGTTCAGTAAAAAAGTGTTCTTTTGAACAATATGAGATGATTAATTGTATACACATGGTTTATTATTCAATAAGTTATATAACATGTTCATAGAAGAATATTTGGATAAAAGTGTTTATCCAAGATAAAAGTGTTTATCCACGATAAAAGTGTTTATCTAGTTGTTTTTTTAAAATATGAGAGAATGTATTCCAGTAACCCATCAAAAATATATTTTTACAAAGTTTTCTTCTCAAAGGAAAAATGATCTAAACAAATAGAATATCACAATATGTAAACAATAGTTTATTTTTTAAAATATTATCACAAAAAGAAAATAAGTGTTATTTCTAAAACAAAAAAGGCTTTGTGTATATTATCAAGATATTATGAAAGGAATATAATATCTAAAAAGATATTAGGAGTATTTTTAGATGTAAAGAAGTTAAAATATAACAAATAAAGTATTATAATAATCTTAAGTTAAATCTATTTCCACTTAATATTATAAAATATTTAGGATATGTGATAATAAAGAAAAATACAATGTGTTACATTTAGTTAAAATTTAGAATGTGGACATCCCTATTTCCTAAAGGATTATACAACTCTAAAATTAGAGAATGTTTTCAATCAATATCCTAAAATATTTTAGGATATGTGATGATAATGAAAAATGTAAAGAGTTAAAATTTTCTGTAATGAAAAGCTAAAGACACTATTTATTGAAGGATTATTACAGTAAAAATAAAAAGTGAATTACACATGATATCCTAGAAGATTTTAGGGTATGAAGGTAAATATAAATGTAAATAGTTACATTAATTAACGTAACAATGTGGTTATCACTTTATCCTAAAATATTTTAGGGTATAGTATTAAAGATAAATGTAAGTGTTAAAAATATTTACTATATTAAAGTAATTTTCACATTATCCTAATGCAGTTTTGGAGGGTTGATAAACAATAATGTAGATAATTATATTATTTCAAGGAAAATGTTTTTCAAATAGAGTTATAAATATGATAATGATGAAATTATAAAGTATTTTAAGTAGAAAATAGAATGTGACATCATAACATTTTATGTTTTGAAGTTAAGAAGTTTTAATATTTTCATGATGTTGAATAGTTAGGAATATGATTCCTAGATCTCAACATTATTAAAACTTGATTACTTTATAGATGTTTCTCACTAAAAATTTAGTGGGAGTGTTTTATAGGATGTTCACATAGAGATGTGACCTAAATTTTATATGATGTAATTAGTTAACAAAACCTAAAAAGAATAGAAAACATAAGGTCGATCTGGCAGTTTGTCATATATGATATGATAAATTGATGATTATGTTGGTATTTTTAAATATTCTTAAAGAGTTTAAGAATATTAAAATGTATTATATTAAATAAAACCTATACCTTTTAATTATTTCACATTGGCTGCATAAATATATATAGATATACATTTCATGAAGTGTAATTATAATTAGACATTTAAATTATGACTTTGAGTTTATGACTAATTGATGTTTTTCATAGAGTATTATTTGTCATGGAAAAATATTAAGGTTAGTGTGAGTGGTATTATTTTATATAGATATAGAATATCCTCATGAGGTAAAAAAAACAAAAACAAAAACAAAGAATATGATTCTTTGTGTACATTGTATGACCTACTAAGTATAATGCATGAAATTTCATACATATTTATTTGGTATACTTAGGGATAATGAATCATATTTGAGTCCCCATTACCAGAGTTTGGTGATATACCTAGAATGATAGCCTTCATACATTGATACCCTACTTACACAAGTATATTTATTGAATTAGAAAATATGGGGGTAGTTGGGAATGTTTCTGATCATGTCATTGGTCAAAACTTAACCAATATGGTATTTTTCCTCTTTTAAGATGATTATGTCATATGGGCCCTAGATTAAGATAGACTATGAGAGTGTGTGGCTAAAACTATATATTGTATATCTATCCAAATAATGGAAATTTTATGTGTTTATCCATAAGGATAAATGAAATGGGATGTATTTATAGATCAAATTAGTCCAAACTCAGAGAATCAAGAAAAAATGAGTTTGATATTTGGGATTTACATTCTTTGTGCCCCATGGTCACTCGATGTCTTGGAAAAAGAGAAAATATGAGAATTAATGTTTCTAAATGATGTAGAATATTGTAAACATGTATAGAGATACATGTGTTCAGTTGAGATCACACTGTATCCTTTAATAGATTGAGTATCATTGATGATTTTTTTAGAGTATGATCTTTGCTTACATGCATGGATATAGATATTTATATATTTTTTTAATTTTATAAAGTCCCATGGGTTCACACTTTATGGTTGAATAAATGATTATTTTTTTACTCTAAGATATACTCTAAAAATATTATTCCAAAAGTGTTTTGGATGGGTATTCACAAGGTATTTCATATGATGTAATACATGGTAAAGTTAATTATAACATTAGAAAAGGGTTTTGGAAGATATCCAAAAGGAGTTTTGGATATGGTTTCACAAGTTATTATATATGACACAATATAATTTGAAATAACACAAAGTATATTAGGCTTTAGTTAAAGTGGGAGATTGAAGGTGATGTACCCTAAAGATTTATTTTTTATATGATATAATAGGATATATTATATGTAATTTTGAAAATAAGTATAAAAATGTGATTTGCATAAGGTATGCATGAAATAAGTTTTCATGCATGAAACTTTTACTCAGGTATTCTACCACAATGGTTATTTTTGAAAAACCATTTCATAAGATGAAACATTTGAGAAGAGATATGTTCATATGATAAATATATTTACTATAAATGGAATTTATTTGTGAATTACAATGCATGAATAAATGATATATCACCCAAGGAGAATCCTTGAGTGATTATATACATCACTTCCATGTGATGAAAATGGGTGGGTAGTGATTACATGATGCAAGGCTGAAACTTATTATCACCCAAAGATATCCTTATCCTTATCCTTTGCATTAAAGGTTCTAGTAGGTTGTGGATGAAGGATAGTTCCCATCCACATGATGGATGATTTAGCTCTGATTGTAGATACACAATGAATAGGGTTTGTATTTTTTTCCCTTATATAATCTTCATTACACATGTTTAAAGATAAATATATAGTGGAAGAACTTTGGAGAACTTTACTTATGTTTACAATACTATAGTATTTCGTTATTTATGATTTTTTGAATGTTTTATTTATTTTACATGAGATATACTATAATAAGGTTTTAAATCACTTTCACATATTCTGATAATCATTATTAGATTCATTTAAAACCCTTTAATGGTTATCTTATTTTTTATTAGGATATTTTATTGGGATAGTGGTGGTTTGTTTATGTCTCTTTTTAATTTTTCCTACTATATACTATGTGACATGTTGAGACTGATGATTGTGACCTTGTATTGAGTGATAGTATGGTGGATTGTAATGTGATGGCATGGGATCATGGATATTGGGACCTCCTTTGAGTGAGAAGGGATGGTCCAAAATTTTTATGTGTGGACTCACTTGAGTGAGAAGGAATGGTATGAAAGGTTACTGACTGAATTCTCTTGAATGATAAGGGATTTATGAGATGTTGATATGTGACCAAGATTGTTTGAGAAATAATGGTTATGAACTTGATATGGAATTTTTATATGGGACTAAACCTGAATGAAAAGGTGTGGTTGAGGACTTGGCATGAGTTTTGGTGGGTGGTCTCCCATGAGTGAGAGGAGATGGTCTAGTTCTTGATCTAGGATATGATCCAGTACTTGATGTGAGACCATACCTTGAGTGAGAAGGTACCAGTAATTTTCTTAGTCATAATGTGAAATGGGGTGAATCTATTCCTTTTTACTTTGGATAAAGTAGGTAAGGTTATTTGTTGTGGTATCTTGGTTAGAAAACGATGATCTGATGCATGTAATTGCATATTCATTCTATGTTATATTTCTTGGTGGGTGTGTTTCATGAGCATGAGTTGGACTCTTTATTATTTGATAGGAATATATACATGATTAAAAAATCAATCAATATTGTCAAGGAGAGTGAAATAATCCTACCGGGTTATTAGAATCTCCCCTACCCATGTACATGATATGGGCTTCGATGTATGTGTCTATATCTTAATATTTACATTTAGGCATAGGTCTCACTTGGATCTGTACATGTGGTTAGTTTCTAGAAGTTTTTGGATGCCTAGGATTTGGTAGAAATGGTTATGTGAGTTTACCTAGAGTCCAATTTTTTTTAATTTAGTTTTGTTCCTCATATATACCAACTAATCTGCCACTTTTATATTTATGATTTGATGCCTACCATATATTGTATCTATTATTATTTCTTTGTTTATTTGATTCATTATATAAACTATTTTATAGATTTAGATTATGGATTAAGGGGTACCTCTTGGATCCATGTTTATTTCTAAAAGTTTTCAGGATATCTATTATATAGATGGGTTATTCCAATTTTTTTATAGATTTGAGCATGGCCCTTGGGATTTACTTTTAAGGGAATAGTCTCTCGAAGACTATTTTAGGTCCTTTCCACTAATCAGTAGCCTCTAGAATATAAGGGACTATATTTAAAGACTTTTAGTGTCCTTGATCATGTCTCATTTGGTTGACTCAAGATAGTGTGTTACAATATGGTATTAAATCATATTTTTGAATGAGAAACTAACATTTAGTGGTGGAGATAGGTTTTGGGACTTAATAAGTAAGAAAATAGCTTGGATGACCAACATGAAATCAATTGAAACCCATGTATCTAGAGGTTATATGGAGTAAGTGATTAGTATCTCTAGGATGAGTGAGGTTTTGGACCAATAATATCAATTTGGTTTGGATAAGACTTGGGATGAGGCACAGGGATTGACTACGATCCATTGACCTTGTTCATTCATCATGATAGTGGCATACTTAGGACATGATACACAAACCTATGGGTGGTGTTGTTTCATATGTTTCCTTTTTAGGATTGAATATTAATTGAAGAAACTTATAATATATTCAATGTTTTCAAGAATACATTATAAGGGGTGATTATATTAATATGGGTTCATGGGGATTGTTTGATTGATTTTTTATTGTGATCATTTGATAACCACATGGAAATGATTTTTTTGATGTTTGATTTTTGAGTAAAACATATTTTAAAAGGAAAAATCTTATTGTGTAATGATAAATTATTGAAATAGTTTAATGAATTTATTTTAATTGAAATGGATTGTGTAGATGTTTAATTTGAAATGATTTGGAAATTTCATGTTTTAGGGGAAATATAAGGAAATGGTTTTTGAAACTAGGCTTTGAAAATGACATTGGTTTTTGGGAAATCATAGTTAGGCTAAGGATTTTTGGTTTTCATATTGGATGAAAAAGTCATGGATTCCAAGGTATGTTTTAGAAAACTTGAGTGAGATTTTGTGTTTGTAAAATGATTTGAATTGGTTTTTAAAATAAGAATATGGTACTTGTGTAAAAGAGGATCATGGATTTCAGTGTTTTTGTCATGAGTGACCTGAATATTTTAATTGCGAGCTTGGATTGTGTGTTTTTTGGATAGATCCTAGTGAGGTTGGTGGGAATGGATGGTTGGTATAATTATGAGGAAGATAAACTAGGGATTTTGTAGACTGAGTCTTCTTTACTTATATAGGTTTACTAGGAATGAACCAGGTGGTTGAATAGTGTTCTAGGTGGGTATATCATGAATTTTTTGAGCAATACATGTGTTTTAAGTTCATGGGATGGATTTTTGATGTTGGTATTGAGTATCCAGATGTGAGTTTTGATGATTTTTTAGATTGGGCCACTATAAGGGCACCTTCATAAGGCTTTCCTATGGCGGGGATACCAATTTCTCATAATCATACTTTATGAGTAGAGACTTATAGTGAGGAGTTCCATAAGAATGAATATGGATAAATTGTTTATGTTTTGGTATTTTGGGATAGATGGCTATATTGAGAACTATCTTGGTGGTTGCCGATGGTGATGAGTGGAGTAATTAGGAGATTGGATTCAGATTCAAAGAGTGATAGTGGATAGCTTAGAGTGAAATGATGCTAAAAAAGTGATGTCAGTCATGGATAGAGGTGTGGTAGGATTAGTGATTAGGTAGATCATATTTTGATTAATAGTGTGATTTGATGTTTAGATTTTCAAAGAGGAAGAACATTTGGATTTTAGAGGTAGGAAACAATGAATTAGTAGTGAAATAACAATTGAGGTGAGATAAGATTTATTATTGAAGGAACATTATATATTCTTGAGGTTTAAAAGAGTTACGGTGGGGAGTTTGTAAATACCCACATTATTAAATGTTTTTCAAATCTAGGAAAATTTTATTTTTTGGTCTTTGAGTGGGGTCAAGGATGCCTCAGATTGAATTTTTTCATAAAGACAGATCATCCCATCATGGAGGGTGAGGGTAATTTTTTTATGATGGGTTGATAGAGGAATAATGATATAGCCAAAGGGGGCACCATGGTGTGAGGGAAATAAGTCACATTGTGACCCATGGGTATCATGAAATGGAAATTTTTGTGTGTGAGATTTAAGGGTGTATATCAGAAATTTTTAGAAGATGTCACACTGTGTCCTAGGGTTTTATTTTGTGATTATAACCCTTACATATTAGTTTTATTCACATGGTAAATACTAATACATATGAATTTATGAATTTTATATGAGATTTTATAGTCCTTCCATGACCCATCAATCATTCCATGATGGAATTCACTAGGGGAGGTGTCATGGTGTGGAGTATGAATTTCATAACCTGAAGGGGATAATGCCATGTTTCAAAGGGATAAGGCTACACCATGAAGTCTTGGGCCATGTATTTTGGTTCTGCTTAGAGGTAGGGTGATATATCATGACCAAAAGTTCAATCCATGATAGTAACCTATTAGGGGTCATTCCCTCTTCATGTGGGCATTCTCATGACAAACCCAAGGGTCCATGCCATGACATGGAATAGTGTGGGTGCATCATGATGTGAAAAAGAGGTTCATTCCATGAACAAGAATTTGGGTAATTTTTTAGAGGGATTTTTTGGTAATTTACAAGGGGTACTATTTTCAAATCCCCTTGGTATCTCTTGAAATCAATCGATCAGAATAAGGGTGGGTCTCTCATTAGAAATCTCATTCATCTGCCATTATCTCCCTTAAATATAGGTTGTTGGTGAGGGTTTCATTTCATGGATTCATGTAATATATCCCTATACTCCATTATCTTCTTTGAATTTTCTCTCTTATGAATGTGGTTATCCCAAATAGTGTTTTAGAGAGATTATTCCTCTAGAGTGTGGTGGAATTGTTTTGCTTCTTGTGGATTTAGTGTATGACTTATTGATGAATTATTGGGCGGAGGTGATCCTACTTCAATTTATAATTTTCTTGATATATGTTTACCCATTGATTTATTTAGTTTTTTTGATGATATTGAGTTTAATTAGAAATTTATTTGGGTGTAGAAATTGGGTCTTTTGTGTGGATTAGGTTTGGATGCATGTTGGGAGTGGACCACACCTCATTTCTCATGAGTTTTGTATTTTTATACTTCCTGGTGAGTTTTGGAATCAATTTTACCATGTTAGTATGTTATTATAAATTAAATTATGGTTTAAATTGATGGTGTTTATTTATTAAATAGGTGCTCATGGACTCAAAAGAGTTTGGTATGTTCTTGTATAATGAAAACAACTCTGGTTGAGGTAGGTGGCCTTAATATTAATAATACTCTTCCTATTTTAGTGATTTATGTTCCTGTGTTAGCATTATTACTATTCTACTTGGAATTTTTCATGACTTGTGTGATTATTCCCTATACATTGGGACGATATCACATCATCTTAATAGTCAAAAAGTACCACATAGCTTTCCAAATGGTTTGTTGGTGGCACCTTGGTCGAATGAGTATCGATAGCCCTCTTTATGAATTTTTTTTGGTGATGTGAGTTTGATTTTGGAAAGTAAGTGGGTTACATTCTAAAATTTTATTTTAAAAAGGGTTTGTTATAAATAGAATTTTAATTTGAAATTGGTGATTTGAAGAATGAGTTTTGATATGGTATTTCAAACCAAATGTGGGTATTTCTGGGAACATTTTATTTATATTTTTTCAAAGTAATTAGCATGAGTAATATAGTATGTGAATACTTTTTTAAATGAGATGTAAATAGTATTTAACTTGGGTTTTAAGTGAAATATGGAAGGGACTGTTTTGAGATTTGTTTTGGTCAGTTTTACATTTTTTAGGAACATATATGTTTTCAAAAGTTTGTATTATTAGTTGTTATTTTTTATTTTGATTTCCCAATGTGTGGTTATTATTTCATGGTGATTAATTATGGTATGGGAATCAATTACCCTATAGAAATATGTTTATTTCGTTGTGTGGACTAGTGTTCTTATGAGCACATGAGTTTCCTTGATAATATTTTATTTTAGGTATCAAAGTGTCCATGTTGGTTGGAATTTATGTAATAAAATCCTTATAGGGTAAATATGGGGACAATTCCTTGAGTTTTATAGAACCATGCCTAATTTTATTAAGTGATATAGGGATATAATTTTAGATAAATTGGGCATAGAGTGTGATCTCTGAGATTAGTTGAGGCTTGGGTGGCCTAGTGGTTTGTTATATGGGTTTGAGTGATAACTCCTTCATTTATAGAGTCACTAGGTGTATGAAAATGGTTATTGTGATTGATCTTTAGAGGTTGGTACATGGGAATTCATAGATGAATTCTTGTGTTATTTTTTTCTTAGGATGTGTTTTTGGGATAGTGATGGTAGTTTATGCTTCTTATTTAATTGTTCTTATTGTGTACTATTTGACATGTTGAGACCGATGGTTTGGACAACATAATGAGTGATAATATAATGGGTTGTGTTTTAATGGAATGAGATTGTGTATATCAGGGCCTCCCTTTAGTGAGAAGGGATTGTATGAGATATTTATGTGTGGCCTCCCTTGAGTGAGAATGGATCATTCAGAAGGTTACTAAGTGGATTTCCTTGAGTGAGAAGCAATGACTGAGATGTTGATGTGTGAGTGTGAAGGTGTGGTTGGGAACTAGATATGGAATTATTGTATGGGGCCAAACTTGAGTGAGAAGGTGTGCTCAGGGACTTAGCATGGGTTTTGGTGGGTGTCCTCCCTTGTGTGAGAAGGGATGGTCTGGTTCTTGATCTTGAATACAGTGTGGTTCTTGATGTGGGGATGTTCCTTGAGTGAGAATGTAATGATCATGCTCCTAGTTTTATTATTATATAAGGTGACTCTCTTCCTTCTGGAATTAGAAAAATCAAGTAAGGACTTGTGTCATGGTATCTTAGTTAACACATGATGACCTGATGTGTGTTCCTGGATGAGAATCATTTATTATGATTTTTGGTGGGTTTGTTTCATGATAATGACCTATACTCTTTATTGTTTTTCATGAACATCCACTCGATCAAAATTTCACCCATTATTGTCATGGTGAGTGGGGTAATCCTAATAGGTCATTAGAATCACCTCATAGATGTATAAAAGACATGGGTTTTGATGTATGTGGTAAACCCTTAATTTTTACTTTCAATAATAGGAATCTCTTGGAGCTTGATATGTGATTCAGGTCTAACAAGTTTTGATGTATGAGGATTTGACATGTATAATTGTATGAGTTTGGCCAGAGGACAATGTTTCTTACTTTAGTTTTGTTCTACATGTTTACTGACTAGTTATCTTCTTTTTATATTTATGATTTTATGATTTTTTTACATTTTATTTCATTATATTGATATATTTATTTTATGAACTATATATACCATTTTAATGTTTTATATTCTAGACTATGTGGGACCTCTTAGCTATAAGTTTGTGTTTATAAGTTTTTGGGATGTCTGTTATAATAAATGACCATTCTAGATTTTTGGTATATTTGGGCATGACCCTTGGGATATAAATTTGAGGGAAAAGTTTCTTTACAACTATTTTAGTACCTCACCACTAGTTGGAAATATCTAGCATATGGGGAGGTTCTCCTAAGGTCTTGAACCATCCCCTCTAATGAACCATTTGGGTGACCAGAGATAGAGCATTAAAAAATTATATTAGAGTGTATTTTAGGTTGATATAGTGTCTATTAGTGGTGTAGATAGATTTTTGGGACTCAAGAGGTAGACTGAGAGCTTTCCCAGTGAGTATAATATCTGTTGAAACTGAAGTTTCTAGGGTATGTCCAGAGTTCATGATTATGTAGTCTAGGATAAGTGAGGTGTTGAAGTGAGAATACCAATGTGGGATGGATGAGACTTGGGATGATTCATAGTGATCAGATTGAAGCTAGTGACATTTTTCATGCATAATGATAGTGACATGCTGTAATGACCTGGATAGTTATAAATTAAATTCCCTTCTGAATGAATAAACACCTTATTAAAGTAATATTGTTATAGAAAACACATACACTACATTGGTTATTTTGGACTCATATTTCTTATTGGATTTAAAAGATTATTAAGCATCATATCCAATGATAATGCAGCTGTTAAGTAGTGACCGTTAATAATAGTATATATCAAGGGTTATGATAATGTCCAATTGACACAGACAGAAGAGGTAATGGACTCAACTAGTAGGATCATACCCTATAAATACCATTTATTAGATATTCTAAGGGAGATGGAATCACTAATATTTTCCAATGACTAAGAGCAAGATTAGATTAAATAACTCAATCATAAGAAAAACCATTAATGGGATAAGTTCAAGCTTATTGAGATCATCACCCAAACCATATTCTCTGAACCACCACAGGAAAGCATCACCATCACACAACTTACCCTTAGGGATTGTGATGGTGTAATAATATGTAATTTATCTAAACCCTAGTAATATGAATTTTTATATTTTTAATTAAATAATTAATATGTCTATCTATTTTTATTATTAATTTATAAATTATTATATAATGAGTTTGATAAAATTTAGATTTTGATTTGAAGAAATCAAAATTGTATTTTTGGGAAACATATTATCTCAATTAAGACACACTTTTGATAATTTCAATAATTTTTGAAATAAATTTCATTTTCATAAAATATTATTTTAAACAGTATTTATTTAAATATAAATTATAATTTAATTTAATTAAGTCCAATGTAACTTTTATATGGGTATTTTTTTAATATCATAAATACTAGTATTTTTCAATAAATAAAATATTTTATTTAAAATTGATAATTCTCATATTTAGGAAATTATCTTAATAAAATAAACATTATTTTTGATATCAGTATGTTGAAATTATCTAATGGTAAATTTTTCATAATTTTCTAAGACAGTCGATTTTTTGGGTAAAAATTAAATATGGTATAAATATACAGTATTTATTATGACATCACAATAGACCAAAATTGATGTAATAAATGATATAAAAATAATTCATGAAAAAATATAAATTTTCCCTTTAATATATATATATATGTTTTTAATTTATTTGATTAATTTTATAAAACATTAATGAATCCTTGAAAATCTATTTTATATTAAGGTTTTAAAATCAATTCTTTATGAATATGAATCACTTTCAGATCACTAATTACATTATTTTAATATGTTCAGTTCTTGGAATTATAAAATATTGAAACAAATCCCCTTTGGTATAAACCATGAGAAAAAACCATGTGACGGTTTGTGGTTTTGATTATTTTATCATATAGAGTCCAAAACCTAAGTTTAGAAATTAATAAAGAAATCCCCTCTATTTTTCTATAAACACCCACCCAATTTTCTTCACTAAAAACCAATAGATCATGAATTTAAACTCCCTATGTATCTCTAATACCCTCCTAAGGTGTTCCCAAGCTCTTAAGAATCTCCTTGAAAGCTTTTAGATGTTCCTTATCAAGGTAAGGGATCCTATCCTCTTCCTTTTTATTATATGCACTTCCTTTATACTAAGCCTTTTGATTTCCAATTTTTAATGTTGTAATGTGTTTTTACACATCCCTTTACTATCCTTATTATTCCCAATTAATTATTGGCCGCCTTTCACTCTCATTAAACCATCCCTTGAACCTTTATGTGCACCCATTATACTGCCATGTTTATCCTGTGATTTTTCTATGATAATAATTTATGTAGTGAATACCTATCTCCCTTTACACTCAAGTATATTCACATATATGTAATTATCCTTCATTTATTTGGGACATATATGTATGTAATCCACACTCCTTAATCATGGGATTAAAATTGATGAAATTCGTGCTTATGTTTTATGATTTATGTGGCACAAAAATGCATCTACCTGATATGAATGTGATGTGTGGGTTTGGAATTATATATACCTCCTACGAATTTGGTGATATTTTTATCCCATGAGACACCATGTATAGTGAAAAAAAGGTTAGCCTCAGAAGACTGTGTTATTATGGCTTAGCGGTTAGCCTTGAATTATACTTATGATGTCACATTTTTTGTCATTTCCACATTTCTATGTTACCTTTATGTTATCATATTATATTATCCTTGGATATGTTTATGATTATCACCAATTTTATGTAACCTTGATATGAAACTAGACTAAAATTAATTAATTTCATCATGTTATTCTTTTATTATTTCCTCAATATGATTTATAGCCCACCCATTTCTTATGGATGTCCTTAGGTTATCCCGTGCAGTTTTAGAAGATCAAAGAAATTTAAGGGCATGTTTTGGTTTTTCTTAAGAATGTTATTGTATCCATATTTCAATTTATGGTGTTATGTATCTAATTTAACAAAGAAAATAAGTCTTTTTTATCTTTTAGGATCGTATTATATAATGCCCCAGATCCGGTTCACTCAAAGTAACCAAACCCGGTTGGTCATGTGGCCTCTTGCATGCCTCCCCGTACATCAGAGGCTACTGACTAGTAGTGAGGGTTTATGATTGTTTAGTTATGAGACTATACCATCATAATTATAATAGCACAATGGTATAATAAATTAATAAATAATATAAATTTAATAATGAAAAATAGTGTGGAAGAAGTAAATCATCCATACAATAGTAATAATCAATCCAAAAGTAATGTCATATATATAATGATGAGTATTTCAGGGAGTTATAAAAAGGCTTCCATATGTGGTATAAGGAACAAATACACAATACATGTTATCAAAAGAACCAAAAATACCAAAAATTATATCTCTAATAGCATCATTAGCAAAGTCTCGGTCCTATACTCCCAAGCTTCCATGCTATAACTTAATTAGGCATCCATGATTAGGTGATTTCCCTTGTCCCTATATGCATCCATGAAGTCTGTTCAGGTACCAATTGGAATCTTGAATAAGGTGTGAGATATACTAATTAGTCCACCACCAACAGTTTCTATAAAAAATTCAATATTTTTATAAAAACTATGACCATGTTCAGGTATAATAGGTAAAGCTATATAATGAATGGAAGATAAAAAAACAAAAAAACTAGGCTATAAAAATGAGTAGGATATAAAGGGTGAATATCATCATATAAAGGTTAAGTGTGAAATTAACCACTATCCATGGAGTATTCCACATATACAAATAGTACCATACTTATATTGTCTAAGTCCCAAGGTGAAAGACCAAGGCGACCTCCTCAAGACTAAGGAACTCATCTAAGGGAACTCAGAATAGTATAGACCTAAATGGGCTAGAAAACTAGTTCCCATGGTCAAGGAATCCTAATATATGAAGATATATGTGTATACAGAGGTTGTAGGTTCCATGCCCCAATCCAACTCATCAGTGCTATACCGTAATCCAGATTGATGTCATACAGTAATGAAGATCGGTTCCATACCATTAATCAACATCGATGCCATAATGTCCAAGATCAAGAATGTAATATCAAATTAAAGGGCTATGTTAGTTTCCATACCCAAATTCAATCATCCATAAAAATGAACAATCCATTATAATATACATTTCATAATAATAACCTTATTTTATATGTTCATTAACTCATCACAATCTAGTTGCAAGATCACACACCCAAAGGGGGGGGGGGTGTTGGAACCATGGCTATTCTATGCATGAATTAGAGTATGGTTTGTGTTTATTGTCAATCCTCAGTGGAAGTTTAGAATGTGTACCAGTAAAGTGATCATACAGTTCAAGAAGACAACAGTATTGAAAGTGGCACCGTTTTCTAGTGTTTTCCAAATTTTTGGGCCTCAAAATCAGAAAATCAAGACATGGATTGTTGGTAAAAGAAGGTGTGCACAAAGAGGAAGTGGTTCATGGAAAATAAGGGTTGTGTGCGAAATACTTGAGCTGGGCATGAAAAACAGCGTGGTGAGTGAAATAGTAGATCGAGGTTTTTCGTGCAAATTGTGTTTCAGAATCAGAACATCGAAAAATGGAAAAAGCATGGGTTGCACGAAAAATATAGATATGTGCGCGAAAAACGATATGGGCACAAAAGATTATACGCTAGATGAGAAGTTTTCGCGCCACATGGGGTTTTGCACGCGGGGGTCTCAGACGCCTATAAATAAGAGGTGACCCCCCTCATTCTGTATGGTTGAAGACTCAGAGAAGATCCGAGGTCTGATGTGCATAAAAGGTTCACGTAAAGGGAGTTGCATGAAAAAGTCTGAGCTACGGGAAAAATTCCATCTTGCATGGAAAATTAGGTGCTGTGGGAAAAAGGAGAGGTTGCGTGTAAAAAGTTGAAATTGCACGAAATATTTTTCCGCATGAAAATAAGGTATTTTGCGCAAAAGTGAGAACTCACGTGCAAAGGATAGTTGCTGCGTGAAGTCATCTGTGTATCCTGTTTGCACGTTCTGGTTATTCGTTTCAGTGGTTCAGTGTGTATAAGTGCATCATTTCCAGACTTTGATGCAAGAAGATTCTCATGCTAAGCAGAGGCAAAGAATTCAATGAAAATCTATTGAAGAGACCTTCACATCTATAAACTGATTGGGACTTCACCAAAGGCAGTAAACCATGGGGAGTCAACGGGGGTGACCCAAGGGACACTATGGGCTATCCTTAAATAGTTGTAAAGGCAGTGAGCCTGGGACATAGTGACTGTTCCCAAACCTTTGTAATCCACAACTAGTGAAGAATAGTGGAATTTGGTACGACCGAAAAACTGTCGGTGTATGCTCCTTGGATGTAGCCCTTAGTGGTGAACCAAGTAAAAAGTGTTGTGTTTTCTATCTATATGTGAATGTTTGATTGCTTCTCATATCCATCATACAGGTTAAACTAGTTCCTACCAACGTGGGAACAAGATCCATTAGTTTAAAATAAAAAGTTGACAACCTGATTCACCCCTCCCCTCTCAAGGTGTCCCAGGGTCCTACAAGTGGTATCAGAGGGAGGTTACTGGTGTTTGATCTGTTTTATACTACCCTGGAAAATTCATCCAGTGTTAGGGGAGTTCCCCTCTTTGATGGAAGTAATTTTCAGATTTGTAAGAACAGAATGAGATCTCATTTAAGATCCCTTGGAATGGATGTTCTGTTTTCTACTGTGCAAGGTATTAATGTTTCTAATCTAATAGGGATGGCTATGACTGATATAGATAGGAAAATTCTTGATGCAGATGCTAAAGCACAGAATTCTCTCATCGCAAAACTTTCTGATCAGATCTATCTAAAAGTGATGAGTTGCACCTCAAAAAAGTCCATGTGGGATAAACTTGAAAATATTTATGAAGGAGATAGAAAAGTTAAGGAGGCAAAACTACAAGTGATACACAATAGGTTCGATGATCTGAAGATGCATCTTGATGAGAATGCAGACTCCTTCTTCAATCGAATTACTGAAGTGGTTGGAGCAATTTGGGGCCTAGGATAAGAAATCAGAGACATTGACATTGTGAAGAAAATACAGAGAATACTACCACCCCTGTACAATGCAAAGGTGTCAACCCTTGAGGAAAGAGATCTTTCCAAACTTTCTTTGGATGATCTGTTGAGCAGCCTTGTGGAATATGAAATTAGATTCAAACCAGAGGATGCCATGGCTCGATTGAGCAAGGAAATGGCATTCAAATCCACTGAGAAACTGAAAATCTCAAAAGATAGTAGTGGTGAAGATGATGAGGAAAAATAATTTCTTTCTCTCATTTCAAAGAAGTTCCAGAAGGTAAAAGGGAAATTCAAAGGGAAGTTACCTCTAGCTTACTTTCGTTGTGGTAAAGTCGAGCACATTGCTTCTCAGTGCTTAATAAAGATCTATGATGATGATAGCGATGCTGAAAACATTGAGAAGCCTCAGAAAAGGTTTTCAAGAAAGGAGACTTCAAATCTAGAAAGAAAGTTCTGAAGAAGAGTTTTGTCTGTGAAGAAGAAGATGATGATAATGAATTTTGTGAAGAAGAAGAACCAGAGTTTAAAACTAGAAACCATGCTTCCATGATGGCCATTGTTGAAAATTCAGAAGATAATGGTGGAAACAATCAGTTAAAAACTAGTGACAATCCCGAGTTGCAACTTAAGGATGCTGTTAGAAATCTTAAGATGAAATGTAAGAGTTGTAATAAGTGGAAATCAATTGTAGTGGAATCAACTGAATATGTTGATCAGCTTGAAGCTAAAATTGAATGACTGGAAGAATTTGTGAAATTACAGTCTAAAATCCTTGAAAGCAATGATGATGTAGTGGATATGAAGCTGAGAATTGAAGGGTAGGGAAAGGTCATCAATGAACTCACATCCAGACTAGAAGAAAAATCCAAGACTGTTGAGGGTCTTTAGGAGGAATTTGTTACTCTTAGGAGTAAACTTGAGACTAAATAAATCTCAAAAGAATCAAGGAAGAAAATACAGTTTGGAAGATTCTCAGATGTTTAATTACAGGCAAGAGCCAAGTGTGGTTCATATGGGGTTGGAAAAATCTTGAGTGATCAAAGACCTGCTTGCATGGGAAAGAGTGGAATTGGTTGTGAAGCTAAGACATCAACTGCTAGATGTAAAGAGAGCCAAAAGAAAGACAAGATGAAAGTTGGACATGTTAAAATGCTACCTGAAGTTCTAAAAAAGAAACCCTCCATCCAAACTAAAAGGAGAACTGAAAATTATCCTCAAACATTCAGAAATGATAGGCAATCCAACTATTCTCCCAGGGAAGAAGGTATGAGGAGAAATTTAAGTGAGAAGAAATTTCCTCTCATGAAGTGTCAGTTATGTGGAAATCTAGGTCATACCATGTCATATTGCGAAGAGGCAAGGAGCTAATTGAATGGGGAAGATCTGGGATGTCAAAAAATAAGACTAACTTCATATCCTCCATCTTATGGAAGAAATAGTTTCTATGGATACTATTTTTGTTGTTCTAACTTTGGTCACAAGGCTGTTAATTACAGGTAGAAAAGGGACATGGATACCTCATACCGGAGTTCAATACAATCCAAACCTCATAAACAAGATTGTGTTGCTCTTTCAAGCATGTTTTCTCCTCTTAAAGAATACTTTGACTATGAAAAACCAATGTACACAAATGAGATAATTGAAAGGCTATCAGTTCTTTATACCCAATCCAATGTCTCATGGAAGGAAAGGAAGAAAATTGAGAAATATAATCTTGTAGATGTGGACCTCAAAGCTACAAAAATCAATAGTACCTAGATTCTGGACAGCGGTTGTTCATCTCATATGACAGGTAATGATGGCCTGTTAATGGACATCAAAAGGAAGGTTGATGGTACAATACAATTTGGTAATGATAGAGCTCTGAAAATCAAAGGCAGTGGAAGTACTGAATTAACTAATGGAGATCTAAAGAAGACTGAAGTCCTTTATGTTGATGTCCTACGTCATAATCTTCTCATCATGATTCAACTATGTGACTCAGGACTTATAGTTAATTTTAATCAGAAAGGCTGCACTATCAAGGGAAAGACATGCAATTCACTTATGAAGGGATTCCGAATAGAAGGAAACTTGTATTAGGTTGATAGTAAATAAAATGTTTGTTATATGAATGTTGAAGAAGAAAAAAATTTGTGGCATCGGAGACTAGGACACATAAATCAACAATACATGGAGAAAATATCAAAATTGAGGATTGTCATGGAAATTCCCAACCTGAAGCGTGAGCGTGAAAAGTCTTGTGAGGCTTGCATTCGTGGAAAGCTGGTCTGCAGTTCATATCTTCCAAAGAAGAAAAGAGAATCTCATCTTCTTGATCTAATTCATACAAATGTATGCGGGCTGATAAATGTTACTGGAAATCATGGATAAAGGTACTTTGTCCTTTTTATAGATGATTACAATAGAATGGCATGTGTTATGGTCATTAAAAGGAAACGACAAGTGCTTGACTTCATGAAAACATATCGGCGAATCGCCGAGAATTATACTGGATGAAAAATCAATGTGTTGTGATCTGACAATGGAGGGGAATACACATCCATTGAATTTGAAAATTACCTGGATAAGAATGGAATACAACACGAGGTAGCTACTGTGAGAACTCCACAACAAAATGGATTTGTTGAACATAGGAATCAACAGGTGAAAAATATGGCACGAACTATGCTTATTGAGAGTCTTATTCCATGAAATTATTGGAAATAGTCTGTTCAAGATGCAATGTATATTCAAAATCGAACAAGGCTTTATATGGGTGAGACAAAGACACTATATGAATTGTGGCATGGAAGGAAACCCTCTTTGAAATAATTTCGTGTTTTTGGGAGTAAATTCTTCATCATAAACAAAGAAGGAAATCAAGGGAAGTATGGTGACAATGCAGATGAAGGAATTTTCCTCGGATACTCAATGAACATCAAAGCCTACAAGTGTTTCAACAAGCGATTAGGAAGGATTTTGGAAAGCAGTGATGTTAAGATAATTGAAGAGAAAACAACAAATTCCTCAAGGACATCATATGCTGATGTGATAGAAAGTGAGGAAGAAAGTGTATGTGGAGAAAATAGAAATATAGAAATAGAGGAAGCCATAAAAACACTCATCAT
The DNA here is from genome assembly GCA_963277665.1 of Viscum album. Taxonomy (NCBI): domain Eukaryota; kingdom Viridiplantae; phylum Streptophyta; class Magnoliopsida; order Santalales; family Viscaceae; genus Viscum; species Viscum album. Next base: position 239,731,735 of record OY728120.1, read on the forward strand.
TCACATCATGATGTTGACTCAGAAGAAGAATCTGAAGAAGAAACTATGGCTGGAGAGAATGAAACTGAACCTCACAGGAGGAATAAAAGAGCAGAGATTGATCCATCTAACATAATTGGGGATATGAGTGCACCCACACAAACAAGGAGGATGAGGAATAACACACAATCTTCATTTTTTTCAGTTGTGGAGCCATCCTCATTTGAAGAAGCTGCAAAGGATGAATCATGCGTAAGAGCCATGAATAAAGAGTTAGATCAGATTGACAAAAATCAGACATGGGATCTTGTCCAAAGACCCAAAGGTCACAATGTGATTGGTACAAAATGGATCTTCAAGAACAAGTTTGATGGGAATGGAAGTGTTATTAGAAACAAGGCATGACTGGTATGTAAAGAATACTCCCAGATTGAAGGCGTTGATGTTGAAGAAACCTTTGCTCCAATGGCTAGACTGGATTCAATTGGGCTTTTCCTTGCCATGACACTCCAAAGAGGATATAAAGTATATCAAATGGATGTCAAGACAACATTCTTGAATGGTGTACTCGAAGAAGAAGTCTACATAGAACAACCAGTGGGTTTTGTTCTTGGTTCTGACGAAACAAAGGTCTGAAAACTGAAGAAACTTCTATATGGTTTGAAGCAGGAACCCTGAGCATGGTATTCCCGACTATACTCCTATCTTAAGAAGCTGGATTTCAAAAGAGGAGGAGTATAACACAATCTATACATGAAGAATTCTCCAAAAGATCAGTTCATGGTTCTAGTCTACGTTGATGACATTATTTTTGGTGGCAGCAAGCAGAAATCAGTGGATGAATTTTCCTATCACATGAAATCATAATTTGAAATGTCTATGATTGGGGAGCTCACATATTTCTTGGGGCTGCAGGTGATTCAAAGGAAAGATTACACTTTTATTTCAAAAGAAAAGTATACAAGAGATCTACTGAAGAAGTTCAATATGCAAGACTCCAAACCAATATCAACTCCGATAGTAGTTGGAACCAAACTTGGAAAGCACAAGGATGGGGCATCTGTTGACCCCACTCTCTACAAGAGGATAATTGGGAGCCTATTGTACCTGACAGCGACATGACCAGATATTGTCTTTGAGACCTGTCTAGTGGCCCACTTTCAGAGTAATCCAAAGGAAAAACATATGAAAGTAGTAAAAAGAATCATGAGGTATATTCAAGGTACTCACAATTGTGGATTATACTTTGCTGCAGGAAGAGACAGTGAATTATCAGCATTTTCCGATGTTGACTGGGCTAGCGATGTAGTGGACAGAAAGTCCACCAGTGGTGGAGCATTCTATATTGGGAATAAATGTGTTGGCTAGTTGAGCAAGAAACAGGAAAGTACTTCTATTAGTATTGATGAAGCTGAGTATATATCCGCTACAAAGGCATGCACTCAACTACTATGGATGAAGCAACAATTGACAGATATTGGTGATGAGGTGAAACAACCAATGGTGATTTACTATGATAACAAGAGTGAAATTGATCTTATAAATAATCCAGTTTAACATTCTCGTACAAAACATATTAAAATAAGGTATCACTTTATCAAAGAGAAAGTTGAGCAAGGCGTGATTAAAATGGATCATGTGGGAATGGATGAGCAAGTGGCTGATATACTGATCAAGCCACTATCAGTGGCTGTGTTTGAGAAGCATCAGTTGAACCTTAGTGTTAATCCACCTCATAGTGCATAAGGAATTTACAAAATACCCCTCTCCCCAGTTATGTTAACTGTTTTTTATCTATTTATGGTTTTGATGTAGGTTTGTGGGGGAGATACTATCCAGGGGTGAGTTTTAAGCTGAACAATGAACAATTACCGGTCTTTGGGTTTATTGCCAATGGGGGAGAAAGGAATAAATTCAGGCATGTCATTGACATGTAATGCTTTTGTGAAATAATGATAATTCAGCGTGCTTCTGTGACACGATGAGAAATTCAGCATCGGTGATAGGATGAGAAGGAATTCATTGGACATGTAATGCTTCTGTGACACTGTAAGAAAATTACTTGGGATTCATTGAGAATTCCAAAACATGGGAACTCAATTCAAGCTTCATCTCTTGTTTTCTACACCGAGCATTACTCACGTAGACTTAGAGTTTTGGCTGAGTTGATTCTTTCAGTTGTGGTTTGCATGTGGATAATGATCTATTGAATTTATTTGGTGATTTCCAATAAACCCAAAGGGGGAGATTGTTGGAACCATGGCTATTCCATGCATGAATTGGGGGTATGTTTTGTGTTTTTTGTCAATACTCAGTGGAAGTTCAGAATATATACCAGTAAAGTGATCATACAGTTCAAGCAGACAATCGTATTGAAGGTGGCACCATTTCCCAGTGTTTTCCAAATTTTTGGGCCTCAAAATCGGAAAATCAATACATGGATTGTTGGTAAAAGCACGTTTGTGCAAAGAGGAAGTGGTGCACGGAAAATAAGGGATGTGCGTGAAATACTTGAGCTAGACGTGAAAAAAATCATGATGCGTGAAATAGTGGATCGTGGTTTTTCACGCAAATTGTGTTTCGGAATCAGAACATCAAAAAATGGAAAAGGCACGGGTTGTGCGAAAAATCTGGAGATGTGCGTGAAAAACGATACGGGTGTGAAAGATTACACGCCAGATGAGAAGTTTTTTCTCCACAGGGGGTTTTTCATGCGGGGGTCTCAGAAGCCTATAAATAAGAGGTGACCCCCCTCATTCCGTACAGTTGAAGACTCAGAGAAGATCCAAGGTCTGATGCGCATAAAAGGCTCGAGTAAAGGGAGATGCATGAAAAAGTCAGAGCTACGGGAAAAATTCCGTCTTGCGTGGAAAATTCAGTGCTGCGCGAAAAAGGAGTGGTTGTGCATAAAATGTTGAAATTGCACGAAATATTTTTCTGCGTGAAAATCATGTATTGCGCACAAAAGAGAGAACTCTTGCGCAAAGGATAGTTGCTGCGTGAATTCATCTGTGTATTCTGTTTTCATGTTCTAGTTATTCAGTTCAGCAGTTCAGTGCGTAGAAGTGCATCATTTCCAGAATTTGATGCAAGCAGAGTCTCGTGCTATGTAGAGGCAAAGACTTCAATGCAAATATATTAAAGAGACCTTCACGTCTATAAACTGATTGGGACTTCACCAAAGGCAGTGATCCAGGGGGAGTCAATGGGAGTGACCTAAGGGAAGTTGTGGGCTATCCTTGAACCGTTGTAAAGGAAATTATCCTGGGACAGAGTGACTGTTCCCAAACCTTTGTAATCCACAACTAGTAAAGAATAATGGAATTTGGTACGACTGAAAACCTATCGGCATATGATCCTTGGACGTATCCCCTAGTGGTGAACCAAGTAAAAATAGATTTGTTTTCTCTTTTTATGTGAATGTTTGATTGCTTCTCATATCCATCATACAAGTTAAACTAGTTCCTACCAATGTGGGAACAAGATCCATCAGTTTAAAAGAAAAATTTGACACCCTGTTTCACCCCTCCCCTCTCAGGGTGTCCCGGGGTCCTACAGGGGGGTTCTTATCTTCAGAAGATGAATGAACCCACCTTGGAGGTGTTTTGGGTTTAGGTTTACAACATCCAACCAAGTTAAGGTCCTATTTGGGCATCAAATTTATGGTTCAAACAATTAATTTAAGAAATTTACTAATTTTAGGACCAATGTTATGAAGGTATGGCATGTGGAACAATGAAAAATACATATTAAATAAAAAAACCTTAGGGAAAAGGTTTATAACACCTAACTTATGGTGGTAAAGGATTACTCATAAAGTATTGAATTTTGATTTAGATCATAATGAGAGAAAATAGACAAATAGACAAATGCCTTGAAAATAGGGAAAAAGTTCCTGCATGAAGATCATACAACAGATGGTGAGGGAAACCAAGAAAAGAAGTCAATGGATCAAAGATATTACCAATGGTGATTCAATAGGAAAAATGACACTTGATTTAGATGTTGAATGGATAAGAGAGATCGAAACATATCTTGAGGCATGTGAGTGATATAGAACGGGTGAGGCACTACGCATGGAAGAAAATGAAAAAGGGATTTATGTTTTAAAGAGATGGAGGGAAGTTTGGTAAATTATCCCTTTAAAATGAGTTCACATGATTTAGAAACATGGTTAGAAAAAAATTTCACCGATCATGTGAAAACCATTTAACAACAGAACCCCTCACATGGTATAGGTGCATAGTTAGAATAACCAAATGAAACCCATGAAAAAATACTCTACAACAAGGTATATAGTATTTTCAAGACCATGTGGCCTAGGAAGAATGGTTATAACAAACCCTATAGAACTTTTCTTACTACTATAGAACCCTGTATATTTTAAAAAAATCATAAATACTCAGCTACACAGTTTAAACTTACCATGAGATCCACCTGTTTCCTCAAAAAATTGGGGCTCTGAGCTAAGAACAAGCCCCAAACACCCATGAAAACTCAACAACCTCATTATAAATTTCTATTAAAAAAACCAATTAATTAAACCTAAATTAAAAGGTTTCATATGTTAGAGAAAAAATAGGGTGTTACTGCATCCCCCACTTAAGATAATTCTTCCCAGAGTTTCCCTTCTGAGGGTAATAAAACATGACTTGAGGAAAGATCAGGCCATTGGGCATGTATGTCAGCCCCTCTCTCCCAATTCTAATCATGTACATGGATATGATTACATAACACCCATACCAAAGGAACTATATTTCCTCATATATCCTTCATTCTCTAGTCTATGATATGGATATGGTTCTCCTCAAAAGAAGCATCAACATTCAGTTCAACCTCATTAGGATAGAAAACATGAGAAGGGTCTAATTAGTAATGTCATAGAAAAGATACATGAAATACATTTTTCATAGATCTATATATATGAGTAAGTGATATTAAATAATCCACTAATCTGACCCTCTCCAAAACATAAAAATTTACAATAAAATGAGATGAAAACTTACCTTTACTCTTAAAAAATTGAAGCCATAGTCTAGTCAAAACATGAAAGAATACATGATCCCAAACATTGAACTCTAGAGGTAATCAATAGATATTATCATATGACTTATGCCTAGAATGAGTTGTATCCATTAACTTCCTAGTCAGTTAAACCTTATCTAAAGTCTCCTATAAGATATGAGGTTCAAGTAGCACTTTCTACCCTACCTATAACCATCATAGAGGTGATCAACATGGCCTACCATATAAGGCCTCATAAGGATCCATTTGTATTGTCACATGAAATTTGTTATTGTAAGAAAATTTAGCTATATGTATATTTTACTACCAAAAACCTCTAAAATCAAGGATGCATTCTCTAAGAATTTCCTTTAACACCTATATTTTTTCTCAAACTGCTCATCGATCTGAGGGTGGTATGTTGTAATAAAAGATACATGTATACCTAACGTCCTACGAAACCCTTGATAGAAACAATAAGTGAAACAAGTGTCCCTATATGATACAATAGTCTGTGGGACTCCATGAAGTCATATAATCTCTCAGTCATTTATCCTACCAAGATCATCCACATAAAAGGTGTCCATGATAGGTAAAAAAGTGAGATACCTTCACGAGCCTATCAAAAATCACCCATAATACATCATTTATTAGAGGTGATTTGGAAACCCATTCAAAAATTCCATGGTGATTTTATCCCATTTCCACTCTGAAATGGGAAATGTCTATAGAAGACCTTATTGTCACTAGTGTTCCACTTTTACTTGCTGATAACCAAAACACCTAGTAGGAAAGAAAACTATCTTCCTTTTCATACTAGGCCAATGGTATTAGTGACATAGATCATGATACATATTTTTAAGCCTAGGGTGTACCATCCAAGTAGAAGCATGAGACTCTTGCCTCAATTCCTCCCAAATTTTTATAGTAACCTAGATGCACCTTTGATGCGTGAGACATTATCCTCATCAAAGATCCATCCTGGTGATGAGTCCTCACATGAAACACTCTTTCTTAGGACTAGGCCATCAGGATATGATAACTTCCTCATATTTAGTATCTCTAGAAGTGAATGGTTCACTTCTTAAGTGGTAAAGATAGTCTGCAAATGATAATATTGGACCTCTATGTTAATATAAAAAATAGGGCCATCAAATTCCACTCACTATTGGACTCTTGAACTATCTGTGTCTAAGTCCGCTGGCTCAAAGCATATGCTAAAAATTTCTTTTCCCAAGCATATATACAAGATCAAAAGTGAAGGACTGAATGTATTCAACCCATTTTATTTTCTGAGATAAAGGTCACACTTTATAGTGATATACTTGAGGATTTTGTGGTCTGTATACACCAAAATATTCTATCCCAATATGCAATGCCTTTAATAATATAAGGCATGAACTACGAATACTAGATCAAGACAATTCATTGGGTAATTTATATTGTGTGATCTCAAATGATGAAACCCGTATGCCCTAACTAGATGTCCCTGCATCACAAATGCTCATAACCTAATGCCTGATGCATCACAATATACTATATAGTCTCTTCCTAGATCTGGAAGAATAAGGATTAGTGCTGAATTAATTATCCATTTCATCTCTTAAAGTCTACCCCATAGGCTTCTGACCATATAAAATCCACACCATTATTATTCAAGACTTTGAGATATAATTATATGCATTAAAAGTCCTAAATATAGTGACTGTAATAGAAAAACATCCCCAAGAAACTCCATATGTCAAAAAAATTTCTTTGGATGGTTGTAGGAAACTATGACACTCACCTTCTCTAGGTCAACATAAACTCTTGCCTCTAAAATAATATGAATTAGGAAGTGAACCTTGCCAATTCAGATGTGGAATATAATGAGATCAGGACATATTTGGTTCTGTATTAGTTTATTTAGCATGATATCAAGATGTATTACATAGTTATGTCAAGTATGATATTACAATAATATTTCATCTACAAAGAATACCATAAATGAATCCAAATATAGTTGGAAAACCCTATTCATCAGATCAATGAAAAAAGAGGGTGTGTTCATCAAACTGAACGGCATAACTAGATACTCATAGAGACTATACCTGCTATGGAATAATGTATAAGGTATGTCCAATGGTATCATACACACCTAGTGGTACACTGACCTCAAATTAACCCTTGAGAAAACCTGAGCTTCCGGAAGATTGTTAAAGGGGCCATCTATATGTGGTAGTGGGTATTGATTCTTAACCGTAAGCTAGTTCAACCGATGGTAATCCATGAAAATACTGAGGGTACCATACACCTTCTTGGTGAAAAGGATAGGTGAAGCTTAGGGATGTGTACTAGGTCACATGAAACCCTTAGATTCCATGTCCTCTAGCCATCTATTGATCTCCTATAACTCTGTAGTAGCCATCCAGTAAGGAGTAATGGATACTAGTGCTACTTATAGAATTAGCTTGATAGAGAAATACACCTCTCTCTAAGGAGATAATGTAGAAAATTCATCAGAGAAAACATCCCTAAAATTATCCACTACAGGAGTAAAATTAGCCTAATGTATTCCCTGATCATTCATATAAATTCTTGAAATTTGGGTTGTCACTCCACCCACCCCACTATGTTCTGGTCCAAATCTACTTTCCTAGACATCCCATTCACCCTTGTGAATATATCTACCCCCATTTGGTGATGTAAATGATAACCTATGGTGATATACATCCATATAAGCATGATAGGGGACCTAATAGTCCACCTTGCGAATAGAATAAAAGCATATAATCTCAAGGATAAAGAGGTACTAAAGAATATTATAACTTTTTACATCAAGAGTGAATTACTTTCACATGTTTACACTCTTTGATCAAATTACCAGCAGAGTATTGAGTGTCAACACACCACATAAATACTGGATCTGAAGTACAAGGATTTCTATGATAGTCACAGAAATAAAATAATGGTAAGTTCCTATATCAAATAAAATATATAACAAGGTAGATACTACCCAAATCATAACTCAAACTATAGATAGTATGATACTCTTCTCCCCTGGTATAGGTTTCACTGCATAAATTTTTCCCAATCCACTACCCTGAGATACAACCTAACTACCCAAAAAAGGCCCCCTCTACTGACATAATACCAATGGTGTATGGATACCTCAACCATGAATACCTATTTGGATTGATTTGTTGGTATCAATCCATCTCCCAACCTGACATGGATATTTTAATCCCACTCCAGTACTTGGAGTCAGTGAAAATCCTATCTCATTGGCTGTTGGAGGAAATATTTTGCAAAACCACTATAAATGGCCCATCCTGCCATAGGATTGACACCCAACTGGGGTTCTCTCACACTGAGGTTTCAAATTCCCTTACTTTCCACACCAGTGATAGACTAAAAAACTACCAGTATCTGTACTCTGACTAGAATTTCGCTCACAAGTGGTCTCAAAGAAATTCTTTCTACCACCAGATACTGCACCACTATGTTTAGAAGATGAACCACTATGTTCTATGCCTTCAGATTCCCTTAGGTTATATTTAGTAATAAGATAATGGTTTTCTATTTTAGATTTGGAAGTCAACTGAAATATATTCACCTTATATTGAATAGAATTCTGGATCCCATCCTTATAACATCTTACTATGGATAGATCATCAAGGGTATTGAAAAGAACAAATCATTGAAGCTGTGTGAAGTGAGCTGAATAACCCATCACAAACATAGTTCCCTACTCCAGGTTTATAAACTCCCTATCATGGTCACCCCTCAAGGTTTTAGGGAAAAAGTAGTCATAAAATCTATATTGGAAATCCATCTATCTCATTTCCCAACACTAATCTACCTAGTTTTAGATATCCCACAAATGTTTTGTAGATCCACAAAGAATATATGTTGCAAGATTGACCCTCCTTTCTGGAAGAATCTCCAGGATCTTGAAGGAAAAAAGATTGGTCTCAATCTATAACTCAGTATCCTGGAGGCCACCATCCACAGATAAAGTAGGTGGGTGTTTCTATTGAAACTCTCACATTAAATATTCCATAGAAGAGGTATTCCACATATCTCCCTTTATAGTTTTTATAAGAAACATGAATCCCTCTCAAAACTGGGAATCATCACTCACATTAGGAGTAGTAGGTGGAACTGCATGTGGCACTAGCTTAGGAACCACCACCTTTGGAGTACAGTCTTTTCCACCCTCCTGGAACACAACTTCAGGACTTCATAGTGGCATAAATCTACAAATTCCAAACACATGCATCAGATAAGTTTTGATAAAAAAATACCAAAAAATATAAAAGAAAGGAATGATGAAATCCTTCCTACAAGTAATCTAAACCCCTCTTATGGCTCCCAAATCTAGGTTTGGGAAACATATTATAACATAAATAACCATAAGTTACACTACTTACTTCCCACTACTAAGGACAGTTTTGGGTCAAGCTATCTATTTTATCCAAGGGTCTGGGTATATGGAGTTTCAATTGAAATTTATTGAGGAAACAATCCTTTATGTTTCAATTGGAATCCTCATTTAATAGTGACCATGTTTGAATTAAGATTTATAAGTTCTTGCATTTTAACTATAGACTAGTTAGATGAAGTACCATTCCAAATTAATATAAGTACATTATTTATAAATTAAATTTGGTAATTCATATAAATGAATACAAACCTTTACATTAAATAATAGAATGTAACTGGCAATATAATATGACTTGACTAGATGAATCATCATTCCCAATTTATATATTTACACACACTCTTTAAATTATAAATTACATTAATTAATTCAAAATAAACTAATATTTTAGTCTATGTAACCTCAATTACACAACATAAACATGTAATAATTGGTTAGTTAAGGTTCCATCATCAAGATATATGGGGAAAACCATTTAGGTAGATTAAAACACTTTAATAACCAATTATTTAATCCCTTTTTCTTGAAAAAACATTATTTTCCTAAGATATATATCACTTAAGAAAGATACAACAAATATCATGTAGTCATCCAATGAAACCTACATGGCATGGAATAATATATGACATATTAATCCTCTAAGGTTCCTATAATGATGAATGTTCAATTATTCCTTTTCCATACTTGGAAAAGGATAAAAAAAGTCCAAAATAATAATAATAATAATAAAATCCACACACCATGTGCATCACCTAATGGTGAAATCAGTACCACTGTAACAGGAATAATCCATAACAACAATTCCAATCCCAAGAAATTTAGTTTTTTACCCATATGTGGGTTAGCTACTTCTAGGAACATTCTTATTACCAAATTCCAATACCTTCCCAGTCTCCTATATAATAATCCAAATAGTAAGAAAAAAGAAAAATAAATATCTTTTATACTAATTTGTAACATCCTAGACCCAGTTCACTCGTAAGTAACCAAACTCAATTGGTCACATGGCCTCAAGTGTGCCTCCCCTATAAAGGATACTAACTAGAAACAAGGATCTGTGATGGTTCTATGGCGATACTATACCCTTATAATCAGAGTAGAACAATGGTATAATAAATGAATAAATAGTGAAAATTTAATATTGAAAAATAGAGCAATGAAAGTAAATCATTCAGAGAGAAGTAATAATCAATCCAAAAATGGCATCATATACATAGTGACAAGTATGTCATGGTTCTATACAAAAAGGTAGGAATACATGGTATTAGGAATACATACAAAATACATGTAATAAAAATAACCAAAAAGAAAAAAAGTATATCTCTAATAGAATCACGATCCATGGCTCAGCCTTGTGCTCCCAAGCTTCCATGCTATATGTCAATAAGGAATCCATGACCAAACACTTCCCTTTTTCCCTACCTATATCCATAAAGTCTTTCCGGGTACCAATCGGTGGCCCAAACAGGGTGGAGATATACTCATTAGGACACTACCAACGGTGTCTATAACAAATATATTATATGTATAAAAACTATGACCCTGTGAAGGTATAAAAGGTAGAGCTATATAATGAATGAAAAATACAAACAAATCCACAAATAGGTTTGTAACTATGAGCATGCTATAAATGGTGAATATCAGTACATAAAGGTAAAGTGTGAAAGAAACTACTAGCCTTGAAATATTCCACACAAATAAAAATTACCAGACCTACATGGGCCAGGCCCCAAGGTACAAGATCAAAGTGACCTCCTCAATACCAAGGATATCATCCAAGAGAACTTATAATAGTATAGACCTACATGGGCCAGGAACCTAGGTCCCATGGATGAGGTATCCTAATATCTAATGATATATGTGTATACTGAGTCATAGGTTCCATAACTTGACCCCCTCATCGATGCCATACCATAATCCAGATCGGTGCCATAACATAATAAAGATTAGTTATATACCATTAATCAACATTAGTGATATACCATAATATATGAGATCAATAATGTAATATAAAATCGAAGGGATATTTTAGTGTCCATTACCAAATTCAATCATCCATAAAAAGGTACAATCCATGAAAACATCTATTTCAATACAATAACCTTATTTAATCTATTCATTAACTCATTTAATTTACATAAGGCTTCCACAATCAGGTGGAAAGATCACACTCCAAAAGGGGTTGTTCCTGGATTAGGAAAATGAACGAACCCACCTAGGTGGTGGTTTAGGTTGATGTTGAAAACATCCAACCAAGTCATGTTGCTATGTGGGAATCATATTTAAGGTTCAAACAATTAATTTAAGACATTGATTAATTTTAGGAGCAATGTATGGAAGGTTCAACATGTGGAACAATATAGAATAATTAGTAAATGATAAAACCTTAAGGGAAAGGTACAGACCACCTACCTTATGGAGGTATAGGATCACTCATCCAGTACCGACTTTAAATTTGGAGTAAAATGAGATAAAATAGAGAAATATAAAAATGCCATAAAAACAAGTCAAAAGAGACTGCATGAAGATCAAACAGTAGATGATGTGAGAAACAAAGAAAAGAATGTATGGAATTGAATCTCTTACCAGTAGTGATCCAATGTGATAGATGAAACTTGATTTAGATGTCATATGGAGAATAGAGATTAAATCATAGCTTGAGGCATGGGAGGATATCCAATGGGTGAGGCACTGTGTGTGGAGGGAAAAGAAAAATGTATTTGAGTTTTAAATATATCAAGGTAAATTTGGTAAATTCACCCTTTAAAAGGGGGTTTCACATTTTGACTGCATGTTTTTCCAAACCATAAACCAACCACCCGACAAGCACTATCCAAATAAACACCTCCCATAGAATAGGCACACAGTTAGACTAACCAAGTGAAACCCATATAAAAATCCTATAAAATAAGGTCTATATAATTTTCACAACCATGAGTCTTAGGATTCATAGTTAGAACAAATCGGTTAGCCATCTATTCTGAACTTTATCACCCTACACAGTTTAACCAAATCGTACTGACTAGGATACACAATTTAAACAAACCATGTGGCTCACCTGTTTTCTCCAAAACTCAGGGATCCAGACTCCAAAAAATCCACAAACACCCTCACAACCTTTGTAACCTCATTAATAATCTCCATTATAACAAAACTAAAGAATTAAACTAGAATTAAAAAGGTTCCATACATTAGATAAAAATCAGGTTGATAATATTATATGTGTCTTTATGTAATAAATAATGAATTAATATTTATAAAATATATGAGTTATCATAGTTGGTATCATAGAAAAGAGTATTTATTTTTAGGTATTGGGATTATTAAACCTTAATTAAATCCTTAAGTATAATATTAAACATATAAAAACATACCTAAATTATGTTAAATTATAGATTAAGTGGTTTACAAGAAACAAAATCCTTATTTGGATACTACAAGTGGATGTGGTTCAGGCATAGTTGTACCTAGGAGTTATAACCCTAAAAATGGAACGTTAGGAATTTTCTATATAGAGGCCTATTTTTTCTTGTAATACTTTGAAATATTTCTATATATATTTCGAGGCCTGGTGTGTCCAAAATTAATTTTATAAAAATATTAAAAATATTTTATATTATGCTCATGTAGTTTCTTAATGAAAATAGGATAAATATTAAAAGGAATCTTAGATCATAAATTTGAGTCAATGTTTGAGTCTAGAATGCATTGTTTAACCTAAGCGTGACCTAAAATAGGTCAATATAGGGTTTTTAGATATTTCGACCATTGGCGGGTGAATTTTAAGTCAAATTAATTAATTAATTTAATTTTTTAATTTAGGTTGATATAAGAATATTCTATATAAATTCCCTAGTATGAATATTTTACTAGGGTTATCCTCATAAGCCTAGAATTTCCAATTGATTTTCTTCCTCTCCTTATGTTGGAGGAATCAACTCAGAAAATGATGAAACTCTAGATCAAAGCAGATCAGAGCATAGTGAATGAAATGAATTAATTAAATTATTAGTGAGTGAATTATTTAGTGATGAATGATCAAATATCTATGTAAGACTCTTCAATTTTTCTATTCCCTTTTTGATTAAATTAATTGCACATATCAATCCCCTTCTTTGATTTACACCAATTTTGGCCTGAGCATGCGCCCGTGTACCAATTTAATTGCTTAATCTTTAGTTTTTCTAAAACTGGTTATCCTCATTCATGATTTTTATCTAAGAAATCTTTAAATCAATATTTAAACCTTTGGTATTTTACCTTCCTCCCTTATTTTTTTTATTTTATTCACTGGTTGGACCCCGCGGTCCCGGTTTGATGTTGCTGGATGGTACCGAGCCCAATTGGACCCCCAAAATCATGATGAATCAATGTGAGACGGATGGATCAAAGAATTAGGGATAGATATGGGTTTTTTGTGGAATGTGGGTGATATTTTTTATGACCTAAGATCAAATATTTTATGGAATAATGTTCATAGGCATGTGAGACATATGGAGAATCTCTGAGGACTAACATGATCAGATTTACAACCACCAGATGGCCGAAAATGACAAATGAAAACTAGATTTTATAATTTTGGGGAAAAAAAGCCAAATATGGGGGAGTTATAGAATCCCGCCTTTTTATCACATAAACTTTCATTTCATTACACAAAACTGAGGATCTTTAAGGTTTAGTGTCTTGGAAACCAGGAACTTAAAACATGAAAACATAAAACATTCTTCTTAAACACTTGAAAGGATTCTCCTCACATTCATCCTAGGTTCATTACTGCATCCCATAACCTGGGGACATACATCAAAAGAAAGGGTGAGCAGAAGGCCCAGTAAGGGAAACAAGATAAACATTTTACATGCGAACTTGAGATACTTCAATAAGGTCATGAAAAGAACTTTAAGGAATGATAAAGAAATCATGAGGCATTTCATAATAAAAAAAACATTTTTCATAACTTGAAGATGTGGCTACATCATTTAACATAGAAAATCATGAACATATCACCAAGGTCCATCCCCAAGGTGTCATTTGAAAATTACCAAGGTTATTCACCAAGGTATCGTGAAAATTGTAATCTCTAGTGGTTACATCATACCCAATGAATTGGAGCGCTATCAGGGCTCACCCTTAAACTTGACTTTATTATCATGTGAGACACATATATCATCATCAAACATTTCATAAATAACCCATTTACATAAAATAAATGGGTTTCATTTCATAATCATAACGTTTTAAAAACTGCTTTAAAGACATGATCTTTACGTCACTTTAAACCCACGGAAAGGGAAAGCGGGTCTCATGTATGTAAATCCCAGAATTTAAAATAGAAAATTTTGATATATATGTGAATACCCTTGTAGAAATAAGATATTTTAGTATTCACTTTATAACATAAAATAATTTTGAGAAAAGAGAGAGGCATTTTGAGACGAAAATTCTGCAGCATAACAGCTATGTTACAAGGTTTTAGAAAACATTGAAAAGAGAGGGGACATGGGTCACCCACTCATAAATAATCCATAAAACAGTAGGGGGAAAGAATATAAGGTATTTAAGAACATGGTAATGAAATTTGAAAGATATACCATATGAAATGAAAAACATGGAAGTGAGACAAAAATAAGATTTCTCTTATGAAAATTCGGCAGCCTAACGACGTCACTTAACTTCAATAAAAAAAATGATTTGACAAGATCAAATAAGGTCTCTCATAATATGATCATAAGAGATCAGTATGATAGATATATATATCATACCCCAACATAATAAAAAGTAACTTGAAATATTTGACATGAAAATCAAACTTGAAAAATGAGAAGGGTGAAAGAATCACTTAAAAATTCGGCAGCCTAACGGCGTCACTTAAACTTTCATAAAATGAAATGATGAGAGTAATAGGGGATCTCTCATCATATAAACATGAAAAGGTAAGTAAGAGGAATATAAAATAACATCCTCTCACATAAGAACATGGATCATAAAAGGAATGACATAAAAGAGATTACATGAAAAGAAAGAGAGAGGTCGGATCCCTTACCTTAAGACATAACTCTTAAAACTCAAAGGTTGAGACCTTGAGGGCTTGGGGGAACCTTGGGAGGACTCCTTGGGAGGTAATGAGACCAGAACTTCGTTGGGGGAGAGTGGGGAGTCGAATGGATGATAGGAGGGCTTGGTATTTATAGGGAAAGTGAGGGGACAAGGCATTAATGGCCAAGGGACACCTCATTAGTGGTTTTGGCAAAACCATGGGCTTGCCCATGGTATTTGCCCATGGTATTGGCCACTTGGGACACCTCACACAATAATTCATCCCCTTTAGTCGAACAGCCCTTAAAATATCTCATGAAATCATCATGACACAGTTATGATGTCATTAAACATACCGAAACCCTAAAACTGTATTTTTACTATTCACTGAAAATTCAACTTTCTCAGAAAGATACCAAAATTTCACCTTAACGAAATATCAACGCTCTGATTTCAAAAATCGACTCCATTTTATAAAAATAATTTTCTAATTATTTTTAATTTAAATTTTTAAATAAATTCACTATTCACCAAAAATTCATTTTTTTCAGAAAAATCCCCAAAAATTACCTTAACATAATATTGATGCTCTGAGTTCAAAAATGAAATCCATTTTATAAAAATAATTTTCTAAATATTTTTAATTTAATTTTTAATTAAAAAACACTATTCACCTGAACAAACTAATACTTGAATAATAATTTATGAAACCATTATTTAACCATTTTATTGAATCACATCACTTAATCAAGGTTCCTAGATTATTTTAAAACTTTCTTTAAGTGAGATTACTAATCCATTTGGTCACATTACTAATCCTAAGCATAAAATCACTATTCATAATTTACTATTCATCAAAAATCAAGTTGATCTTATTAGACTCTAAATTTCGTACTGAACATAATTGTAGAAGACAATTTTTTGAAAATCATTACACATTTTAAATTATTTAAGGTTTACATAAACATTTTTTTAAAATATCATTTTTAAAATTCATCAAAAATATGCATACTATTTTTATCCGGTCATTTGAAAATTCATAAACTTCATCATAAGAAGAAATCCCAATTTTTAGTTAAAACAAAGGATTACACAAGGCAGTCATGGTCTCCTTACATAGCCCCTTATAATACCAGCATAGGACCTAAGAGTAAGGTGTGCTAGGGTGATAGAATCTTTGGGCGGCTCGGTCAACATTGCCCGAGTGGTAATTTCTATCAGTTTGAACTTCTCGCGAAGGCGATTCTGTTCTAGCTTCACATGATGAAGTTCGGCTTGGGTTTGGTCCAGAGCAAAGCCCAATGGTGCTACCTCCTTCCCAAGTTCTGTTAGATGGGCTTCGATCGGTCCAAGACTACTGGATGAGGCCATCAAGTCTTCTTTCTATATTAATTAACCAAGATCACTTGTATTTAGAGACAATAATTGAAACATTTAGTTTCTAGTGGTCATATTGAACAATGGTCATATAACAGTCAAAACCCAATGGTCTCATTTTAATTATAATCATGTTTATCAAATAAAACATTTTTGTTGAGTATAAAAATAAAATAAAATAACACATGAAATTAGGAAACAAGATTTATTCAAAATTTCGGGTCGTTACAATCTTCCCCCCTTAAGAAATTGCGTCCTCACAATTTTTTTAAAATTGTGTTTTGAAATTTCATTGAAAGTCCCACATCGGAAAAAGATTCAGTAACACTATTACTTTAAAAGAAAGAAAAGGAAGTACAAAGGCCACCCGAGTTTACTCATACTAGGATTCCATGTAGGAAACATGGACATGGAGGAGAAAACAAAGGGTCACGTTCTAAAGGAGAGTGATAGAAAACATGATTAGGAGGAAGTTAACCACCAAACAATCCCAAAATTATGATGTGTGTAAACGGTCTTTGATTACCTAGTAGGAAACATAAACCAACAACGTTTTTGTTTTACGTTCCTTTTCATAATTTTGAGGAATATATTTACTACATAGAACAAAACATAAGAAAATATACCTATCTTCATGTAGAGTTTCATCCTTTAATAAGTTTCTACCCAAAACTAATCTTTTCTCCAAATGATGAGCATTTAAAACTACTTGATCTCATCAAAACACAAGAATCATCTTTTAGAGAATCACATAATCCACAAAAGATTAACTATCTATTTCTTCTATCTTTAAACATTATCCCAAAAATAGAAAGGGTAAGGTAAAACAACTCTTCAAAAAGAAAGAATCCCATAGGAATGGAAATTACTTTTAAATCTTCAAAGTTCCATGGTACTACCCAAAGTTCATCATAGAACATTCCATAAATAACGGTCCGTAAGATTCCTCAAAATAAACCAAACTAAGATTGAAACCCAAATACAAGAAGGATTTGATAATGTAGTATTCCGAAATAAACTTCATTGTTTATCTCCAATCAACATCAACCACTCCTAACATCTTATAACAAAAGTGTCTAACCTAAACATATTTTACCCAAGGTAGGTTAATCATTTCTATAAGTAACCTAAATTACTATAATTCCACCTTAAATTCATCAATTCTTCAAAATATAAGTCAACCTTACTCCTCAATGAAAATACCATAGTAATATATTAACCTCGATCATATAGGGTCCCCAAAATAGTGAACGTCTTCCAAAATAATAATCATCTTTTAATACCCTAATCATCTCTATCATATTAATACGAAAATTGTCGCATTTCCTATCACATTGGTTGTTGGGACATGTTCTTCCATTTCCCACCATTAACTAAGAAGAGAAAGTATAATTAGAGGCTTAAATACTTAACCAATAATCATGAAAAGGAGCTTAAATCATATAAGGATAACTTGTAGAAGAAAAGTATACCCTAACTTGTGATCCCCTAGGTTTCAAACTAGGTTATCCATGATCATATATTCTTATGTGAATCTTTATTTTATTTTATCTTTGTTCCTTGAACAATGGTTCATACTAAGCTTATGAATTTACCAAAGCATATCCCCTGGGAGTATCGTAACCAAGAGTGCAGCAATGACCGTTGTCATGTACCAGTTCCCGTTCGAGTCTAGCTCAAAGCGGTGTTTTCAGGTTTTACCCCTATGTACATCTGTGCCAGAGCCACCTCTACCTGCTAGTATCCAGATAGGGATGTATTTTCTTGGAAACCCCTTTACTCAATACTCACTAAAATACCAGGAAGATTTCCTATATTTAAACTATTCTATAGGGTTCTTCCTTGGGTTTTCATATCCTAATTTCCACAAATAACTAAACCATCCTTTGATACCAACTACAACATCCCACCTTTTTATCACATAAACTTTCATTGCATTACACAAAACTGAGGATCTTTAAGGTTTAGTGTCTTGGAAAAAAGGAACTTAAAACATGAAAACATAAAACATTCTTCTTAAACACTTAAAAGGATTATCCTCACGTTTATCCTAGGTTCATTACTGTATCTCATAACCTGGGGACATACATCAAAAGAAAGGGTGAGCAGAATGCCCAGTAAGGAAAACAAGATAAACATTTTACATGGGAACTTGAGATACTTCAATAAGGTCATGAAAAGAACTTTAAGGCATGATAAAGAAATCATGAGGCATTTCATAATATTTTTTTTTCATAACTTGAATATATGGATACATCATTTAACATAGACAATCATGAACATATCACCAAGGTCCATCCCCAAGGTGTCATTTGAAAATTACCAAAGTTATTCACCAAGGTATTGTGAAAATTGTAATCTCTAGTGGTTACATCATTACCCAATGCATTGGAGCGCTATCAGGGAGAACCCTTAAATTTGCCTTTATTATCATGTGAGCCACATATATCATCATCAAACATTTCATAAATAACCCATATAGCATAAAATAAATGGGTTTAATTTCATAATCATAACGTTTTAAAAACTGCTTTAAAGACATGATCTTTACGTCACTTTAAACCCACGGAAAGGGAAAGCGGGTCTCATGTATGTAAATCACAGAATTTAAAATAGAACATTTTGATATATATGTGAATACCCTTTTAGAAATAAGAGCTTTGAGTATTCACTTTATAACATAAAATAATTTTGAGAAAAGAGAGAGGCATTTTGAGACGAAAATTCTGCAGCATAACGGCTATGTTACAAGGTTTTAGAAAACATTGAAAAGAGAGGGGACATGAGTCACCCACTCATAAATGATCCATAAAACAGTAGGGGGACAGAATATAAGGGATTTAAGAACATGGTAATGAAATTTGAAATATATACCATATGAAATGAAAAACATGGAAGTGAGACAAAAATAAGATTTCTCTTATGAAAATTCGGCAGCCTAACGACGTCACTTAACTTCAATAAAAAAAATGATTTGACAAGATCAAATAGTGTATCTCATAATATGATCATAAGAGATCATTTTTATAGATATAGATATCATACCCCAACATAATAAAAAGGAACTTGAAAGATTTGACATGAAAATCAAACTTGAAAAATGAGAAGGGTGAAAGAATCACTTAAAAATTCGGTAGCCTAACAACGTCACTTAAACTTTCATAAAACGAAATGATGAGAGCAAGAGGGGATCTCTCATCATATAAACATGAAAATGTCAGTAAGAGGAATATAAAAGAACATCCTCTCACATAAGAACATGGAGCATAAAAGGAATGACATAAAAGAGATTACATGAAAAGAAAGAGAGAGGTCAGATCCCTTACCTTAAGACATAACTCTTAAAACTCAAAGGTTGGGACCTTGAGGGCTTGGGGGAACCTTGGGAGGACTCCTTGGGAGGTAATGAGACCATAAATTCGTTGGGGAAGAGTGGGGAGTCGAATGGATGAGAGGAGGTCTTGGTATTTATAGGGAAAGTGAGGGGACAAGGCATTAATGGCCAAGGGACACCTCATTAGTGGTTTTGGAAAAACCATGGGCTTTCCCATGGTATTTTCCCATGTTATTGGCCACATGGGACACCTCACACAATAATTCATCCCCTTTAGTCGAACATCCCTTAAAATATCTCATGACATCATCATGACACAGTTATGATGTCATTAAACATACCGAAACCCTAAAACTATATTTTTACTATTCACTGAAAATTCAACTTTCTCAGAAAGATCCCAAAATTTCATCTTAACCAAATATCAACGCTCTGATTTCAAAAATGGACTCCATTTTATAAAAATAATTTTCTAACTATTTTTAATTTAAATTTTTAAATAAATTCACTATTCACCGAAAATTCATTTTTTTCAGAAAAATCCCCAAAAATTACCTTAACATAATATCGATGCTCTGAGTTCAAAAATGAAATCCATTTTATAAAAAGAATTTTCTAAATATTTTTAATTTAATTTTTAATTAAAAAACACTATTCACCCCAAAAAACTAATACTTGAATAATAATTTATGAAACTGTTATTTAACCATTTTATTGAATCACATTACTTAATCAAGGTGCCTAGATTATTTTAAAACTTTCTTTAAGTGAGATTACTAATCCATTTGGTCACATTACTAATCCTAAGCATAAAATCACTATTCATAATTTACTATTCATCAAAAATCAAGTTGATCTTATTAGACTCTAAATTTCGTACTGAACATAATTTTAGAAGACAATTTTTTGAAAATCATTACACATTTTTAATTATTTAAGGTTTACATAAACATTTTTTTAAAATATCCTTTTTAAAATTCATCAAAAATATGCATACTATTTTTATCCGGTCATTTGAAAATTCATAAACTTCATCATAAGAATAAATCACAATTTTTAGTTAAAACAAAGGATTACACAAGGCAGTCATGGTCTCCTTACATAGCCCCTTATAATACCAGCATAGGACCTAAGAGTAAGGTGTGCTAGGGTGATAGAATCTTGGGGCGGCTCGGTCAACATTGCCCGAGTGCTAATTTCTATCAGTTTGAACTTCTCGCGAAGGCGATTCCGTTCTAGCTTTACATGATGAAGTTCGGCTTGGGTTTGGTCCAGAGCAAAGCCCAATGGTGCTACCTCCTTCCCAAGTTCTGTTCGATGGGCTTCGATCCGTCCAAGACTACTGGTTGAGGCCATCGAGTCTTCTTTCTATTTTAATTAACCAAGATCACTTGTATTTAGAGACAATAATGGAAACATTTAGTTTCTAGTGGTCATATTGAACAATGGTCATATAACAGTCAAAACCCAATGGTCTCATTTTAATTATAATCATGTTTATCAAATAAAACATTTTTGTTGAGTATAAAAATAAAATAAAATAACACATGAAATTAGGAAACAAGATTTATTCAAAATTTCGGGTCGTTACAGGAGGAATACCAGATATGGAATGTGGAGAGTAGATCTAGATTTTTTGAAAAATCCCAACTACATGTGGTGTTGTAAGAAGAACACTTGGCATGTCAGTCCCTAATTGCGACTGCTAGGGTTTTGAAAAATTTTAAGTATGGAATGGTGTGTAGACATTCCACAAAACATGTACTATATTCCTGGGTGGAAGATCCATGTGGTAGATCACATGACCGGGACCTTGTGTGGAAGTATACAACCAGGCACATGGCTGTGTACTGATGTACAAAAACATGGGATAAAGTACATGAACACAAGGTGGATACATGGAAACGACCAAGCACAATGGTGGGACCCTGAGTGGCATAGGAACACCATGTATATCCCCTACATAATATGTACACCTACATGGTAGGAAATTTGTGTTCCTATAGGGACATGGGCATGTGATAGAGTGGGACCACACAACGTGTGGGACCCCTCACATACCATGTACCCCTAGCTTCTTCTGAGGAAAATTAAATATTTCGTATCTCCTTCATTTGAACTTGTATTTTGGACCATGAATAGCCTATCCAGATTTTTTTACAAATAGAATGAGATGGTTCCCTCCATTGTGGATTTTGGGATACAATATGAAATGTTATTGGCATGATGCTTACTTAGGTGATGCCTGATGATGGTAGTGATTAGGAAAATAATCACCAGAGGCACTAGAGTGAAACCCCCCATCACTTTTGGCCTAAGTCTTCTAATAATCGAGTGGAACCCCATATCAGATAGGATGAGGGTCCTTGATGACTAGAGTGGAACCCCCTATCAAACTAGGGTCTGGTTCCTTGAATTATAGGGTAGAACCCCAAATCATCTTGGGCATGGGTCCTTTATTACCAAGTGAAACCCCCTATCAGATAGGGTGTGGGTCCTCTATGACCATAGTATAACCCCCTTGTGACACTAGGGTGAGGGTCCCCGACCTATATAGTGGAACCCCTATCTTCTTTTGAATGAGTCCTCTACTTACCAAGTGGAACCCCCTATCGGATATTGTGTGGCTCCTAAATGACCGGAGTGGAACCCCCTTTTCGGTAGGGTGTGGGTCCTCATGAAACTAGAGTGACCTCCACCCCTCGACACATCAGGGTGCCGGTACTCTATGAATACATATAGAGTGAACCCCCCCATAAGCTTGGGTGCAGATCCCCTACTTACCTAGTGGAACCCCCTATCAGACAGGGTGCAGGTCCTTGATGACCATAGTGGAACCCCCCTAATGCACTAGGACATGGGTCCTCTACTTATAGATTGTGAACCCTTGGATGTGAGACATAGTGAAAAGTCATGAATTGACTTGAATGGTTTCTTCTAGGTTGACGTGTGAGATGCTAGGCATCATTGTTAGAATTTTGGAACTGTTGGATACTCTTTTATTGGACTAATTTTTGAGATGGAGAACCCTTTTATCTCTCGTTTGGGTTTCTTTTGTTGAGAATTTATATATATATATAAACACACATATGTATCCATACCTTTGGATTTGGTTACTCTCCTTCCATGGGTTGTGAAGACACATGTGGTATGACACATTCATTTTGTTTTTAGCTTATCATGGTTGGATGAGTTTACTCTCCTGCTATGGGTGGAAGAGAATCTATGTTTAGTTCATATAGACACAGTGTTGAGGCCCTTGTTCTTGGGAGAGGTTACTATTTCTATTATTGGGGTTGAGATTCATCTTGTCTACTATCTACTATATTTTTATTCCTATTTATATCTTACTACTCTCCCTTCAAATTTGGGAGAATCCTACTGGGTATTTATATACTCACCCTAGCATGGGATTTTCCACACGTGTCATGTTTTATCCAGATGATGTACATGACGATGGTGACTTCAGAGGAGATTTGGGATACTAGGTGTTGTGGACTGTGTATGGTTGTCATATCTTAGAGATCAGGAGTCTAGCTCTCTCAAAATTTTAGTTTCCATTTTTTTAGGTTGGTACATATTTTTTTGGTGGGAATGTTTTCCCACCATTAATTTTCATTTTTCACTATCATAGTCTTATACCACCTAGTGGGTTTTCATGTTTGGATTACTTTTTAACTATTGAATATTTTTATTATTATTTCTCTGCACTTTTTTATTGATATGGTTAGGTGTGTGCATATAGGTATATTAGGAAAAGTCCTCCCATTTAGGATATACCTTTCAATGCTTATATTCACCTCCTAGACTATGGTGGAGGGATTGGGGTAGTTGTGACTCAAGACCCGGTTAGGGTTGGGCCATGAAATATTGGTATTAGAGTAGTTCTTTCCTTGGGACGTTGTTTGGAGTAGTCCCTTTATGAGGATTTGGAAGGGATTAGTGAAACATCGTCAAACTATCTCGAGTGTGGCTCTCAAGCCAAGGAATCCAGTGATGGTATGAGTGGCCAACATATCCATTCACCATGACCTTGAAAACCTTCTTGTTGAATCAAAATACCGAGACATTGGTTATTGGGATCAATGGTACATGCATTATATAGGATTGAGTATTTAAATATCCTTCTTGAGTTAGCTCCCCATTTATATATATATGCTCATTTGACCTTGGTATGTCTCGATCACTTTCGAGATTCCTCCGTGAAGGCATCCAACCAGGTTACCGATTTATGGATCATGATGATGATTTTATTAGTAGTGAGGCCTAATTTTAAGGTCTATCCCATGATATATTCTCCTCCAGGAAGAAAGGTAGTAGCATCACTGCCTGTCAAGCAGTAGTTGGTACCAATATAGCAGGCTGAGGATACACGCAGTCTTAGAACACATAATGAGTTCCAGTGCTAGAGGCTGATAAAATTTGAAATGATCTATTTTCCTAGGAAATATTAGGTTGGCTTGATTTGGTGATCCAAGGTTTCATACTTGTGTGGATCCTGACTGATCGGATGGTTGTGCTTGCAACTAGTGCTCTTCGTAGAGAAACAGTTGGTTCTGGTGGTACCATAAGATGATGCAATTATGTGGAGTGTAAATTGAAGGTTATAGAAAAAGATACCATATATTTTGTTGAGTTAAACTCCCTTATTTGGTGGTGGAGTTTAGTCCCGATCCCATGGTTTGGATATCCTTCTCAGATATGACCCCTTCCGATGGAAATCCTTGTCATGAGAACTCTCCAAGACGACGCTGGGAATTGGTTGAGTCCTACAATAGAGATTTTTTGTGTGTGGAATTAGACATAGAAGGAAGAGGGATTCTCCCCCACTGAGATGCCTCCTTATGATGCGATTAAACACCCTGAGGGAGATCCAGTTCCATCTACAATGGATAGTTTCATGGTGTGGTGGATGAGTCCCTTTAATTTTCATGTTTGGGATGTGTGAATGTGATGGGGTATCAGAGAAGGACCTTATTATGGTGAGAAGGTAGGAAAGGGAAAGGATGAGCTCTTGAAATATGGGACTTCTAGTTGGGAGGCTTGAGTGTGGTTTGGGGTATGACCTATTTCACTACTAATCTAGCTGTAGTTGTTAGAACGAATTTAAAATCCAAATTTCCCTATGCATAACCCTTTTTTGAGAAATAGAGAAACTAGAGGAGGAAATGTTTCTTAACCCTTGTGTTGGAGGCCGTACAAAGAGAATCAATGGCTGCACATTCCAACTGATGAGACAACCTTACACTGCAAGGAGAGAGAGACTCACACCAAATCTTTCCATAGTAGTAGTGATACCCTATAATGTTTTCCTCAGTATGGACTAGTTGTTAATTTTCCATGCTCATATGATTGATACCAATGAGTTTGGTAGTTATTTCGGGTTATGGGATGGATTTTTCCTCCTTGAGGAGGGATCTCCAGATAAAGAAGGATGAGATCATTCTCAGTAGGTTACAACTGATTTATCAGTTTTATAGTATTACCCTTGGAATAATGAATTTTTTGAGCTCTATGTTCCCTCCAATTATGGTGGGGTATGATGAAGTGACAAGTTTACTTCTCCCATATGAGATGAACCTATGTTTATACTTTCAACAGGTACGTACTGATGTTTTTCTTAGCACATCAAATGACCTCATGGGGATTCAAGAGCCAATGGTTTAGTTTATGGGTCTATAGAGGTAGGGATTCATTAGACCCAGCGTATTCACTTGGGAATACCTAGCATTGTTCATGAAAAATATTAATGAGAGATTGTGACTTTTCATTTATTATTTTCACCTGAACCATACCCCAATAAAGAACAAGTACCCCTTTCCAAGTATTGAAAACCTCTTTGATCAGTTTCATGGTGTGTGATGGTTCTCAAAAATTGATCTTCAATTTGTCTACCACCATTTTAGGGTTCATGTGGATGATATTACAAATTTTGAATTATATTGTCTCTATAAACACTATGAGTTCCTAGTGATTTCCTTTGGTGTGAAAAATTCCCCCGTCGTGTTTATAGCTTTGATGGACCAAATCTTCCATCCATACATGGAATAATTTGTAGTTATATTCATCAAAGGCATAATCATATAATCTATATTAGAGAAGGAGAAGATCATTTGAGGTTGGTTCTATATTTTCTTTTGAAGCAAAAACTTTATGGAAATATCTTGAAGTCCAAATTCTAGATTCATGAGGTACACTTTCTAGGGAATGTAATTTCTGAGTATGGTTTAGTCATGGACCCATGGAAGATCTATGTAGTACTTTCTTGGAAGCCACCAAAGATCATTTCATAGGTGCATATATTTCTTTGCTTGGAAGTATACTATAAGAGGTTTGTGGTAGACTTTTCTTGAATTATAGAGCCGTTGACCGTGCTGATACAGAAAGGCCAGATGTTTACCTAGATCGAGCAGTTCTAAAGGGGATTTGAAGATGCGACGATGAAGTTGATGATTACTACTTTGTTGATACTACAAGAGGAGGGTTTGGAGTACGTAGTGTATTGTGATGCCTCATGATATGGAATCATATGCATATTGATGCATCGAAAGGTAGTTATCATATATGGGTTGAGGTATTTGATACCCCACTAGCAGAACTACTATACTCACGACCTATAGCGAGCAGAAATAGTCTATGCCCTGAGTATGTGTAGGAACTATGTTCTAGGAGAGAACTTTTTGATTTACTCATACCATCATAGTCTCAAGTACATCTTCATGCAGAGAGACATGAACCCAAGATAGTGGTGCTGGTTGTAGTTACTGAATGAATATGATTTTAAGATAGTTTATAATACATGGAAGGGAAACATAGTATATAATTCCCTTAACAATAATTACCAAGGTTTCTTGGTTCAAGAGGCTTCTAAATAGTTGGATTAATTATATCTAACCCTAGTGGATAAGGATGGTGCAACTTTTCTTCTATTGATGGTGTTGACTCATCCACTTCATGAGCATGTGATAGAGTCCCGGTTGGGATAAACTGAATATGAGGTATTGTGTGACCATATATCCATAATGGATTCAATAGATGGATATTTTGAAGGAGTTAAACACACCATATTTTTCCAGGGATGGATGGTGGTTTTCAACATGATACATGAGGAGGTGATGAAAGATTTCCAAACTTCTCCCCTAGCTTTACATACTGGTGTGGGAAAGATGTATGAAGACCTTTAGCAGAAGTTTTGGTGGTCTAGAATGAGGTAGATAATTATCAAGTTCATATCTTTGTGCCTCACCTTCCATCAAATAAAGGATGAGCACCAAGTTATAGTAGGGTTTTTGCAACCCCTCGAGATCATGGAGTGGAAGCGGGACAAAATATCCATGGATTTTATTACAAGGATTCCATGGATAGATAAGGTCCATGAAACCATCTGGTTGATAGTTGACTAAATCATGAAGTTGGAACACTTATTTACTATCAAGGAGAAGATTTCAATGTATATTTTGGGGTAGTTGTACATATGATAGATTGTTTACCTCCATGGGGTTCCCTTGACGATTTTCTATGATTGTGATGCATGGTATACATCATGATGGTGAAGAGACTTGCATGAGACATTCGAGACCTAGATGAGGATGCGTATAACCTTTCACCTCCAAACTGATCAGCAGACTGAGCACAGCATCCAAGTGTTAGAGGATATTCCAAGGGATTGTGTGTTAGAATTTGGTTAGAGATGAGAGGATCACTTTACATTTGTATATTTTTCATACAAAAATATATACCACTATAATATTAGCTTGGAAACTTTGAATCCTATAAGGGAGACCATTAAGGTTACCCTTGTGCTGGGTAGATACTGGGGAAACTTCTCTTGTGGGTCTAGAGTTGGTTAAAGTGATGGTAGAGAAGGTCTAGGTCATCCATGAGTGGATGAGGACAACCTAGAGAAAGTATAAATCTTATGAATATCTACTTCATAGGCCCTTAGAGTTCGACATGGGAGACTATGTTTTCCTGAGAGTCTCCCCTTGATGAGTAATTTAGAGGTTTAGATGGGGAGGAAAGTAATCATTGAGGTTCATTAGGCCATTTGAGATCATCTAGAGGGTTTGGGAGGCTTCTTACCTCCTCTCCCCACCCCCATAGCTAGATAGTATGTAATAAATCTTACACATAATCTTAATTGAGGAGATACACAAATGAACATACATACATTATTAAATGGGGAGAGCTAGATATCAAGGATGGATACACCTTTGTAGAGTACCTAGTGGTGATCTAGGATCAATAAAAGAGGACCTTTTATGGATGTACTATCTCCTTGGTTCGCATGTTGTGGCAGCATGGGAATGTACAGGAGAGCTCTTGGGAGTATGAGAGCTAAATGTGGGCTCAATATTCTAAGTTATTTGTGAATTTTTTCTTTTGGGGATGAAAATAATGAATGAGGGAGTGATGTTGAGATTCATTTTTTTCATTGTAATACATTGAAATATTTATACATATATTTACAGAGCTAAGTACTAAGAAAACATGTGATTTCGATACCTAGTGTGCCCGAAATTAATTTTATGAAAATATTAAATATATTTTATATTACATGCATTTATTTTCTTAAATAAAATGAGAAATCTCTAAAAAAATATCAGATTGGAAATTTGAGACCAAATTTGAGTTCAGAATGCATTTCTTACCCTAGGCGTGACCTAAAATAGGTCAGCATGGGGCATTCGTATATTTTGACCATTGGTGGGTGTATTTTAATTCAAATTAGATAATTAAATTAATTTTTTAATTTATGATAACCTAAGAGGATTTTATATAAATTCCCCATTATAGATATTTTAATAGGGTTAGCCTCATAACACTAGAATCTCTAATCGACATTCTTTCTCTCCTTTTATTGGCAAAATCACTTCAGACAATGATGAAACTCTAGATCGAAGCATATTAGAGTGTAGTGAATGCAATGAAATCCTTAGATCATTAGTGATTAAATTATTCAATGAATAATGATACAATATCCAAGAAGAAATGTCAATTTTTTGTTTTATGTCCTTTTTGATTAAATAGACTGTGAAGATCATTCCCCTTCTTTGATATGCACCAATTATGGCCTAAGCATGCGCCCATGTACCAATTTAATTTCATAATCTTTGGTTTTTTGAACCCTAATTATCCCCGTTCTTGATCATTAGTTAAAAAATCTTGTAAACGATAATTAAACCTTTGTTTTTGTGCCTTCCTTCATCAATTTATTCATGTTATTCATTGGATAGATCCCGTAGTCATGGTTCGTCGTTGCTGGGCGGTATCGATCCCGATCAAACCCCCTAAATCATAATGAATCTACTTGTGTGGGACATATAGAATAATCAAGTATAGATATGGGTTTTTTTGTAGAATGTGGGTGTTCATTTTAATGATAGGAGATCAAATTTTTGATGACAAAATGATCATAGGTGTGTGAGACATACGATGAACCTCCGAGGATCGACGAGATCAGATTTCCAACCACCGAATGGATGAAAAAGATGAACGAAAACTATATCCACAAATTTTGGGAGAAAAAAAAGATGATCCTAAGGGTAGAAGACCATATTTGGCACATAGAGATATAATATTAATTTCTAGAAAAATCCCAACAAAACACCATGTAGTTTAAAGAAAATACGATGTGTTGGTCCCTGACTGTGATGGCTTGGGTTTAAGAAAATTATATGGATTTCATGATGTGTAACCCATCCAAATTCCATGTACCAAGTCCTCTGGTGGATGATCCTTGTGGAAAACCACAAGGGTATGACCCTTTGTGGTAGTAAATTTCCAGGCACATGGCCATGTACTGAAGTACACAGAGACATGGTAAAGTAAAAAAACATGGGGTGGATACATGGACACAACAAAGAACACAGGAGAGACCCTGAGTGGCATGGGAATTCTATTTATATACCCTACAATTTCTTTATACCTACATGGTAGGAAATATGTGTACCTATAGGGACACAACTAGGTGATGGAGTAGGACCACACGCCATGTGTGACCCCTCACACGCCGTATACCCCTTAGTTCCATTTGAGGAAATTTCAATCTTCCATATCTTCTTAATTTGAACTAGGATTTTTACCCATGAGTAGCTTATACAGAGTGTATTTCTATTTAGAATGTGATGTTTCTAGTTTTTTATGGTTGGGAGATATTTCTTGGTGGGCATGTGTTTTTTCCCCTTTACTTTTTAGTTTTCACTATTATACTCTTGTAAACACTAGTGGATTTTCATGCTTGGTTTAGTTTATAGATATTTTATATTTTTATTATTATTCCTATTCAATTTTTCATTGAGATGGTTGGGTGTGTGAATACATTTAAATTAGGAAAATGCCTCCCATTTAGGATATTATTTTTGGTGCTTGTCGCCACCCCTAGCCTATAGAGGTGGTCTTGGGGTAGTTGCGGCTTGAGCCTTAGTTAGGGACAGTTCATGAAGAAATCGATCGTCACCTAGTGAATGATAAATAGGCCTCAATTTACACCTAGTTTAACACTCCTAGTGGATATTATTTGGTAAATTCAAAATATCTTTACAAACCATTATAATGGGAACAAAAAATTCCCATAAAATTTTATGTTAGGAAATAGACCATGGATAAATTATATTAAAAACTATAAATTCATAGGTTATGGAATTTATGTTATTTATGTATTATCCCTTAAATGTTCATAGTTTCCCTTTTATGTGTTTAATATTTTAATAATTATCATTCATGATTTTACCTTTATTTTTTTCAATGAATGGAAATTGGATGAATCGAGTCAACAACCAATGTGATGGGTAGTGCCCAAATGAAATGCCCAACCCAATGGGATTAGAAGTTGTGAACTTCATAAAAATACTTACTCAATTAACTCAAGTTCCAAAAAAAACTTGAATCAGGTGGAAAACACGCATCCACCTAAGAAGAAGAAAGTTTTAATTGAGTCCTTTATGTAACGAAGGCCTCCAAATTTTAATGGATCTTCTAATCATTTAATCACAGAACAATGAATCAAATCCATTGAAAATATCTTCTCCATCATTAAATTTTTTGAGAAAGAGAAAGTTATTTTGACTATTTATTGGATCTAGGGAAAATATAGATAAAGGATTTATACACCCAAGTTCTTCACCATGGGGTGCGCCGATCCCCTTTGTCAAGAAGAAGGATGGGTTAATTCACCTCTATATTGATTATCATGAAATCAAAAAGATCATGATAAAGAAAAATTATTATCTTCTATAGATTGATGAAATATTCAATCAACTACATGGAGATTAGTACTTCTCTAAGGTGGATCTTTAGTTGGGATATTATCAAGTAAAATTAAATAAGGAGGATATCACCAAGACTGATTTTCATACAAGGTATGGGAACTATGAGTTCATATGGATGCCATTTGGACTCAATAATTCTCTAACTATCTTTAAGGAATTAATTAATAGAGTCTTTAGGTCTTACATCAATAAATTAATGGTAGTATTTATAGTTGAAATTCTTATCTAATCCAAAAAAGGAGGAACATGAGGAGAATTTTAAAGTTGTACTGAAGACCTTGAGAAAAGAAAATTTGAATGAAAAGTATAGTAAATATGTATTTTTGATGGATCAAGTAACATTAATGGGGCATGTTATCACCAAAAAAGGAATATATATGGCTCCTTTAAAAATAGAGGCAATTGAAGGATGTATCCAGACCAACATCTATGAGAAATATCTATAGTTTCCTTAAAATAGATAGGTACTATCATCAAATTTTGAGGAACTTCTCATGATTTTAAATCCCACTATCCAAGATAACTCAGAAGGGAGTGGAGTTTTTCTCAGATGATTAATGATATGATATATTTAAATAATTAAATAAGAGGATAATATCTACACCTAATCTCACATTACCCACAACTAGGGAAGGATTTGTGATCTACAGTGATGTGCCCAAAAAGGGCTTGGGTTGCATAACCACGAAACCAGAAAAAGTGTTAGCCTATTCCTACTTCTAATTAAGGATATGTGTGTAGAAATACCCAACACATGATCTGGAATTAGATGTAGTGATATTCACATTAAATATTTGGATAAATTATCTCTAATGGTGGAAGTGAACATTATATACGGATAATAAAATCCTCAATTATATATTTACATAAAAGGATATCAATATTCACTAACAAATGCAATTATATTTGATCAATGATTATGATTGTTTAATCCATTACCTTCCCAAGAAGGTAAATAATGTGGTATATTATTTGATTATAAATGATCCAACAAATCTATCCAAGATGATGATTGAAAGGGATATAATCTTCTTGGACATGGAAAGGATGAAAATTGGAATAATAAAAGTATATTCATCCCAAATTTCTCAAATAACTTCTCAACCATCCATTCTTCAAAGGATTAAGGAGGCCCAAAAAGAGGATTTTATGCTACAAAAAAGGTAGGGAATATTCTAGAGTTTAAATTTTATAAATATGTAGTTATAAATTTTGGTACCCAAATATGTGTCCCATAAAAACCATAACTGAAGAGGGAAATTTTATATGATGCACGTAGCTCATCCTTCTCTATCCATCTAGGAAGAACTAAGATGTATATAGACCTGAAGTGTAAATTCTAGTGGTATAACATGAAGAGGGATAATGAAGAATTTTTATCTCAATGCTTAGTATGCCATTAAGTTAAGGAATAACAATATAAGTCTAAGGGTATCATGGAACTAATTTCCATACTAGTATGGAAATGAGAAAAACTAACCATGGATTTCATTATAGGATTACCCAGGACAACTAAAGGTAATAATGCTATTTGGGTGGTCGTCGATTACCTTATAAATTCAATGAATTTCATTGCTATTAAGGAGTATTTATGTCTCTAATAACTCACTAAGATATACATAAGGTAAGTGGTAAAAATTAACGGAGTTATACTCTCTACTGTATCTGATTGAGATCCAAGGTTTACCTTGAGGTTATAGAGAAGACTTCAGCAATCGTTGGATACAAAGATGAGTTTTAGTACTGATTATCACCCTCATATGGATGGTTAGTATAAGATAACCATTTAAAATCTAGAGGATATATTGTATCATGTT
Organism: Viscum album; assembly: GCA_963277665.1. Classification (NCBI taxonomy): domain Eukaryota; kingdom Viridiplantae; phylum Streptophyta; class Magnoliopsida; order Santalales; family Viscaceae; genus Viscum; species Viscum album. The sequence continues at coordinate 239,764,972 of OY728120.1, forward strand.
AAATGTATTTATAAGGATTGCAGGATCAACATCTTCCCCTTTCAGAGTTATCATATAAAAACAATTTCCATTCTAGCATTAAAATGGTAACTTTTGAGGCTCTATATGGGAATATTTGTCAGACTCTAACATGATGGGATGTATTTAGAGAGTGGAATCATATGTTACCTAATATTATCCAAGAGATGATAGAGATGATTCAAACCATTCAACACCATATTAAATTTTCACAAAGTTGATAGAAAATCTATGCAGAAAATCATTGATGAGACCTGTAGTTTGTGGTTAGAGATAATGTGTTCCTTAATATATCACCATGAAATAATTTCATGAGGTTTGAGAAGAATGGAAATCTTAGTACTAGATACATCATACCATTTAAGATCCTTTATCTCATCGGAGCTATGACCTATCGACCAATACTCCCACCTAACCTATCCTAAGTACATGATCTATCCCATGTATCCCTCTTGAGGAAGTACATACTGAACCCCTCACATGTACTTAATCAACAATAAGAACCCTTATAGAATGATCTTTCATGTGAGGAGCATCTGATGAAGATCTTATATTATAGATACAAATTTCTAAGACACAAGTCAACTCACTTGGTTAAAGTTATGTGGTGGAATCATAAGTTTGAGGAAGAAACATAAGAATCAGAAGAGGTGATGAAACAAAGGTACCCTCATACATTCTGGTGTATAAAATGAAATTTTGATGGTGAAATTTCTGAATGGGGGAAGAATGTAATGACCAAAATTTTTATAAATGAAATTCCCTTCAAAATTAATAAATTTGTTATTAAGTAATATAGTTATAGAAAACACATGAACTACTTTGGTTATTTTGGACTGATATAGCCTATTGGATTTAAAATATTGGTAATCATCATAAAATTTGATAATATAGCCATTTAATAGTGATGTTTAATTATATAATATATTAAGGGTTATAATAAAGTGTAATTGTGATAGATGAAAGAAGCAATGGCCTCAACCAGTAGGATAAAACTCTATAAATCCCATTTATTAAAGATTACGAGGGAGACAACATCAATGGTAATTTTACTTAACAAATCCCTAGACTAGATTAAAAAAATGAAGCTCAAGTGAAACCATTTATAGGATAATTTTAAACTTATTGAGATCACGATCCAAACCATGTTCCCCAAACCACCCTAAGAAAGCACCACCACCACACACCGTACCCTTATGGTGTATGATAGTACAATAAGGGGTTATATATCTAGACCATAATAATAATAATAATAATATTTTCATTTTAATGATATAATTATTATATTTATCCCTTTTTACTATTACTTTATAAATTATTATATAATGAGTTTGATAAAAAATATATTTTGATATGAATAAATTAAAATTATATTTTTGGGAAATATATACTCTCAATTAAGATAATATTGTTATAATTTCAATAATTTTTGAAATAAATGTTATTTTAATAAATTATTATTTTTAAATAATATTTATTTTAATATAAATGATAATATAATTTAGTGAAGTTTAATGTAATTTTTGTAAGGGTCAGAAAGTTTCCAATATCATAAAACTAGTATTTTTCAATAAATAAGGATTTTTTATTTTAAAGTGAAAATTATCATACTTAAGAAATTATTTTGATAAAATAAATATTTTTTTAAATCATCCTATTGAAATTATCAAATGCTTATTTTTTTATATTTTTTCGGAGACAGTCGAATTTTTGGGTAAAAATTAAAAGCATTATAAATATACGGTATATATTATGACATCATAATAGACCAAGAGTTATATAATAAAATATATAAAATTAATACATGACAATATATATATTTACTATTTAAAATAATAAGTTTTTTAAGTTATTTTTTTAATTTTATAATCCTTTAATGAATACTCTAAAATCGATATTATATTTTAAGGTTTTAAAATCAATTATTTATAAACATGAATCACATCCACATAAAAAATGGTATTATGATAATTTTTTGGGTTCTTAGACTTATAAAATATTTATAAACAATCCAATTTGGTACAAACCATTTTATGGTTTTTGTTTTTTATTTTATTTTATCATATAGAGTCTAAAACCTATGTTTAGAAATTAATGAAGAAATCCACTCTCTTTTTGTTTAAATACCTACCCACTCCACTTAACTCAAAACAAATTTATCATGAATTTACTCTCCCTATCCCTCTATAAATCCATCAAAATATGTTTTCATGATCTTAAGAAGATCATCTCAATATTTAAAAAAGTACCTCTCAAGTTAAGGGGTCCTCTCCTCTTTCTTTTTTATTTCAAGTATTTTCTTTATAATAATCCTTTTGATTTCCAATTTTTAATATTTTAATGTTTTTTACACATCCCTTTAACATCTTTATTATTCCAATGTAATGATATTCCACCTTAAATTCTCATTAAACCCTCCTTTGAACCTTTATGTGAACCCATTATGCTGTTGAAATTATCCTGTGGTTTTTTTGTACTAAACATATATATAGTGAATACCCATCCCTATTTACACTCAAGGGTATCCACCTATATGTACCAATTCATCATTTATTTAGGAATTCCATGTATCTAACTCATACTAGTTAATCATGGGATTAAAAGTGATCGAAATCATCCTTATTTCGTGTGATCTATGTGGAACATAAATGCATGTACATAATACGAATATGACGGGTGGGACTATAATTACATAGCCCTCCAATGCATTGGGTAATGTTTTTATGTCATGATATACCATTAATGGGGCATGAGAGGTTATCCAAATAACATTATGTTATTATGTCTCAATGGTTATCCTTGTATTAGGTTTATGATGTCATGTTTTATGTTGCTGCCACATTTCTATGTTACCTTGATGTTATCATCTTATATCATGATTTGATGTTCATGTTTTTTTATTCTGACCCCTATTATGTAATATTAAAATTCATCTTAAATAAAAGGTATTAACTTCATCGTGTTAGTCTTTAATTATTCCTTACTGGGATTTATTACTCACCACTTTCTTATGTACATCACCAAGTTATCCTGTGCATTTTTAGAAGATCAAAAGAATTTAAGGGCATGTTATGAGTTTTCTAAATAATGTTGTTGTTTCCATATTTGAAGTTATTATTTTATGTATCTAATTTTCCAAATAAATTAGGACTTTTGATCTCTTTAGATCATATTTTTTGTGTCTTTATGTAATAAATCATGAATTAATATTTATAAAACATATGGGTTGTCATACATGGTTAGGACATGATTCACACACCTATGGGTGGTTTTGTTTGAAATGTTTGATTTTCTAGATCCATTATTAATTTAATTAAATTATAATATAAAATACATTATATGTTTTTATTAGATTAATATAGATTTGAGGATATTTTTTTGATTGTGATCATTTGACCACCATAGGGAAATGATTTTTGAGATATTCAATATTTTAGAAAATTCTATTTTAAAAAGAAAAAGTAAGTGGTATGAGGTGTGAATGAAATTATTTTATAAGTTTGTTTTAATTGAAATTGATCACAAAATTTTTCAAATTAAAATGATATAGATTTTTTATTTTGGGGAAAATGTAAGGAATGTTTATTAAAATAGGGTTTTGAAAACATGATCATTTTTTGGGGAAAAGATCGTATAGGATAGTGATTTTAGGTTTTTATCTTTGGTGAAAAACCCCTTGGACCCACATGGTGTTTTGGAAAACTTAGGTGATCATTGGTATGTGTAAAATTATTTGAACATGTTTTTGAAATTAAAAACTGGTACTAATGTAAATCAGGTTGTTTCTATTTCATTATTTTTACTGAGAGTTACATGGATGTTTGAATTTTGTACTTTAATTGTGTATTGTTTTGTTTAGAAAGGGTTAGGTGAGGTTGGAGGGTGTGGATTGATTGGTATTATCTCAAGAAATAGAAACTGGTTCCTATATAGACTGATTGTTCATGATATTTAGTAGTTGAATGGGAGTGACCTAGCTAGTCGAATTGTGCATTTTATGGTTATTGTATGATTGTTTCAATGATTTAGGTGTTTTAGGATTTTGGTATGGATGTTTGATATTTTTCATGAGTATCTATATTTTATTTTTGATGGTTTCATTGATTGTACCATTTGAAGTGCGCTTTCGATAGGTGTTTCCTATGGTTGGGAGACCCATTACTCGAAATCAGCCTTTAAGAGTGAAGTTTTATAGTGGGGAGTACCATAAGATTAGAGATGGATTAATTGTTGGTGTTTTTATATTTTGATATAAATGGGTGTATTAGGAACTATATTGGTTGTTGGTGATGGATATGAGTAGACCACCTGAATTTTAGATTTGGATCTTGAGAGAATTAATTGATAGCTCAGGGTGAAATGACACCAGGGATGTGATGGAGATCATGGATATAGTCATGGGAATCTCAATGAGTGGGTATTTAATCTTTTATTTATTAGTGAGATTTAGTGTTTGGAGTTTCATAGTGAAAGAACATTTGGATTTCAGAGGAAGGTCATAATTAATTATTAGTGAATTGACAACTGAGGTGAGTTAAGGTTTATGGTCAAGGGTGGACTATTGCTTCACAAGTACTAGAAATATTATGGTGGGAATTTTTTAATGAATCACATCTTTATGTTTTGGTAAAATATAGGTAAATTTGAATTTTTGGTCTTAGATCGGGGTCAGGGAGGCCTTGTTTTGAATTATTTTTATAAGTGACTTGTGACTCTGTGATAGGGGATGGTCATGATGTTATGAGAGGTTGATTATAGAATCATGCCATAGAAAAAAGGGGCACCATGATTTGAGGATAGTAGGTCACGTCGTGACCATTGGCTATCATGATGTGATGGATTTTTTGTGTGATATTTAAGGGGTTATATAAGTAAGGGATATGAGAATCTATACTATGGCCTCAGGTGTTATGCTATGATGAATACCTTTATGTATTGGCTTTTTTTGTAAGAGAAATACTCTAACATATGACTTCATGAATTTTATATGAGAGAGGCTGGTCACACCATGACCTATGGGTCATGATGTAAAGGACTTACCTAAGGGATGAATTGAGGAATGGAGTGAAAGAACACATTGTGAATAGGAGAAGGCCATGTCATGAATGCTTGGTCCATGGATTTCAGTTCATCTTAGAACCAAGTCACCATTCCATGACCATAATGACCACCACATAACGCTGAATTGCTAGGGGGTTAGGCCCTCTACTTAGGGGAAATTGTGTTGTGACCCAATGGGTCCATGCTATGACATGGTCTATAATGGGTGCATCATGGTGTGACCATGAGGGTTATTCCATGACCAAGAATCCAGTAGTTTTATTAGAGGGACCTTTCAGTAATTCTTACGAGGGGGGGGGGGGTATTTAAGAACCCTTAGTATCTCTTGGATTTAGTCAATCATAAGAAGGGGTAGAGATCTATTTGGAACCCATCATTATCCCCCTTTATCTCCATTCAATATGGGTTATTTGGGAGGGTTTCATCACATGTATTTTAGGTATTATATATCTCCTTCTCCTCTATGTCATTCCTATTTTCACTCCTCTGACTATGGTTCAACTAATTGGGGTTTTGGAGAGATGATTCCACCAAATCATGGTGTAATCATCCCACTTCATGGGTATTTAGTGTATGTATTATATAGGATATCATAGGAGGATGTGTTCATGCAACCATTCATTATTTGTATTAAGGTATGTTTTCACACAAATTTATTTATGTTTTTTTGGTAAAATTGACTTCAATATTCCTTTGATTTTAGTGTATAAATTAAATATTTTATGCAGTTTAGGTACTTGTTGTTCGTGGTTTTGACATTTTTATAACGCCCAATGATTTTTCTCACCAATTATTACATGTTTTTGGTTTCATTATAAATTGTATTATAGATGAAATTGATGGTGTTTATTGATGCGATGGGTTCTTGTGGACTTAGAAGTGGTCATTTCATGCTTGTGTATTGGGAATAAATTCATTTGAGCTAGGTGGACTTTACATTATTGAGACTCTTTATCATTTTGTGATTTATGTTGTGTATGATAATTATTATTATTATGCTTGGAATGTTTCATTACTTATATTTTTTCTACCCATAAATTAGGATAATATCACATTAAGATAATAGTAAACAAGGATAACATAGACTGTTAAATGATTTATTGGTGACACCTTGGTTGATCGTGTTTTGGTAGCCTTATTTATGTATCATTTGGTGGTTTAATTTTAATTTTATAAATTATGTGGGTTCCTTTTTAAAATTTTATTTTAAAAAGGGTTTTGGTAAAAATTGAATTTTAAAGGGATATTAGTAATTTAAATATTGGATTTTCAAATGTTATTTCAAAAAAAAGTGGGTATTTATAATAATTTTTCATTAGTATTTTTTCTAAGGTAAAAGCATTAATATGATGAAATGTGATTCATTTTATAAACAGTATATAAATAGGATTTGAAATTGTTTTGAAGGGAAATCTAGAAGGTCTTAATTTTATATTTTCTTTGGTCTATTTGACCTTGTTTGGGAAACGTCCTATTTTCTAAAGCTTATATGCTTGGTTGTTATTTTTGATTTTGATTTCATGGTGCGATGTTCCTATTTAATGATTATGAATGATGTTATAATAACCTATTACCATGTTGCGATATGTTTATGTGGTTTTTCGGACTGTTGTAAATTCAGGTTCATTAGTTGGCCTAATAATGTTCTATTTTTGTATCAAAGCAGCTAGGTTGGTCAAAAATGAAATAATATAACCCTTAGAGGGTAGATATTGGTAAAATGTATTTGGTTTGATGTAGGCATACATAATTTTATGAAGTAATATGGGATTTTACTCTTAGATAATTTTTTTTCTAGAGTGATCCATTTAGGCTCAGATGAGGTTCAGATGGCCCAGTGTTTTAGTGTATGGGTTTGGGTGATTAATTCTTCATTTGAGGATGTTTTAGGTGCATGGACATGGTTATGGTGAGTAATATTGATAGGTTGGTAATGGAAAATACATAGGGATATCCTAGTGGTATATTTTTGGATTAGGATGTGTTGTTGGGCTAGTGATGATTTTTTTATACTACTTATTTAATTGTTTCTTATATGTATTTTGTGATATATTGAGGCTGATGGTTGTGACCATGTTTCATGTGATAGGATGATGAATTGAGATGTGATTGATTAGGATCCCAAATATTAGGGCCTCCCTTATGTGAGAAGGTATGATTTAAGATGTTGATGTGTGGCATACCATAAGTGAGAAGGGATGGTTAGGAATTTTTATAGGTGGACTTCCTTTAGTGAGAAGGAATGACCATGATGTTGATGTGTGACCAACCTTGAGTAAGAAGGTGTGGTTGGGAAATTGATGTATAATTGTTTTATGGGACCAACCTTGAGTGAGAAGCTGGGGTTAGGTACTTTTCATGGGTTTTTGTGGGTGGAGTCCCTTGAGTGAGATGAGACGTTCTAGTGATTGATCTTGGATATGATGTGGTACATGAAGGGATATCGTGCCTTGAGTTAGAAGGTACTAGCCATATTCCTAGTTGTATCATGACATGGGGTGAATCTATTCCATTTAGAATTTTATGAATCAGGTAATGTTAGGTATCATAGTATCCTTTTTAACACATGATAACATGAAATGTAAGATTTCATGTGAACTATATGATATGTTTCTGGGAGGGTGTGTTGAATGAGAATGAATTGTACTATTTATTATTTTCAATGCACATCCACTCGATCACAACAAATGTCATGAACCAAATCATTAGTTTAGTACCCAAAGTTTCTGTTATGTAACCGTTACATTATGGTTTTATGTTTACAAAGTGTAATGGTGAAGTATGGGATCGTTTTGAGAACTTTAAATAAGTTTTTGGAGTCAAAGGAGAGGCGCACGAGCAGCGCACGATTTGTCTAAATCGTATGGAAATCCTATTTTAAACCATGAAAAGTTAAAGATTCTAGATAGTAGCTTCATAATAGTGTGTGTAAGGTTAGGAAGACCATGTGAGGAGTCCATACAGGGTGATCTATAAGGAATTAGCTAACACATGGTTAGCACACGGTTTGACTAATCGTGCAAACTAACCATTCACGGGTTAAAAACCACCTCCTTAAAAAATGGATCTAGGCCAGCCTTTCCATTAATCAAAACTTTTTTCCCCAAACCAATTATAAATTGGTATTTTTCTTCTCCCAAGTCCAAATAAGGTTCTCCCATGATTTTAATGCAATTATAAGGCTTCCCTTACTGATTTGAAGCCGGATTCTTGAGGTATGTGATCGTTCTTCATTGTTCTTGATTGGTTTCTTAGTTCTACTTAGATATACTTATACTCTATTATTAGTTTCTTAGATCTACATCTATTATGGGTATATATAAGATATTTAATTCAAAATATGTTGAGATTTGGTCTTGATCTTGATAGAAGAAAAGATCTAAGGCAGTTTTGTAGAGAATTGACCCGGTTTATTGAGCATTCTTCATCCGTTTTCAGTTTTTGTCAAAATGGTTGAGGTAGGTGTGTTCACTCATGAATCCTATTTATAGAACTGAATGTAATGGTTTAAAATTGATTTATTCTTGTGTATTTGATTGTGAATTGGATTCTTTATTATTTCTAGAAACCTTCTTTGGTGGTGGATGAGGAAAATATGTAAAATTGGTGCTTTTGATTCAAGTGTTTGTTTCTTGATTTTAAAATGTGGATTTTGAAATGGGGTTTCTCTATAATAATGGTGAATGGATTTTATGAAAAGTTTTTCAATAAAATGGATGATTTTATATAAATGGAATGAGTGATTGGAATTTGGTTTTTTAAATGGGGGTTAATAAAATAACAGTTTTATTGAAATGGTTTGGAATGGTTATTTGAAATGGTTTTGGAATAATAATGGTGTGTATAGATCAAAAATATGAGGCTTTGTTGGAATATGAACTTGTGCTTGGTGACAAATGTGTAATGGCACATGGGGAATAATTATCATGTGACAACATGGTAGATTGACAATAGACCACTCATGAGTATGGAACTATCATAATAAAGCATACATAGTTGGATGTGTGAATAAGTTTAATGGAGTCAATATGATAGAATGTTAATGAGAAAGGGTTTTAAACCCTTGTTTGGTTGTTTTTATAGAAATGTGACTTTCTGGAAATTGGTTGAAAATAAAACTTGTTTACATTTGGTTTTAAATGGTTTTGATACTAGTTTATATTTAGTTATAAACTATTTTGGTATTTTTTTATATACATTGCATTATATAAATTTTTATAACCTTTATATCCTAGTGGTATGAGTATGGAAGTAATTGGGGAAAGACTATTGAGTTTTATACTCACCATTCTTTGGAGCATTGGTGCTTTTATAGATTTTATCTATCGAGATATGGGAAAAGGTAAAGTATCACATATTTTTAGCACCACCTCATGATACATGGGCTATTTGGTGATGTTGGAGCTTGGATATTGTGGATCATGGAGTGTTGTGGTCATATTGGAGTCCTTAGTTGTTATTCCACTATTTAATTTGATAGTTTCTTTGTCTTCTGATATAGAATACCTTGGTATGGGTTTTCATAAATATGATGGTTGAGTTGTCTTGTTTTTATCAGGCATCATATAGTAGTTGTTTGGTTATGGTTTTTCAGTTAGTGGTTTATTTCTTAAAGGGTAAATCATCCCCCACTTTTATTTAAAACCCTTAGGCATTTATTTACATCCTTTATCATCTTGGGGGTGTCTCTTAATTCCTAGTAATGATTCATTGTATTCTCAATATAGTTTAAATAAGTGGGTCATTACAAATGGTATCAGTTTGTTCGATCCAAAAGCTTGTTTGAGATAAGTGGTATCTACTTGTTCCTTTCCTTGTGGAACAAGTAGTCTTCAGTTTTCTTGGTCTTGAAGTTGAAATACCTTCTAATCTATTCCTTGGGTTTTGATCTAAGAAAGGATTAGGATTTTCAGGACTTGAAATGTTGAGCATAAAAATACATAGCTAAACTTTCTATTATGAACTTAAAGTTACTAGGGAGTTGGGTAAATTAGTGTTTTAGAGACACTTATAGGATTATAGAAATATCATTTTCATGGGTTTAGCCAATGAGAAGAGCATGACATGCATTATAGAGGAATGAATTCCCACTAGTATTTCATATTTCATTTGGATAAATGATTTATGTTTTGTGGAAAAGTGATTATTTTTGAAAAGCGTGATATTGTTTTCAAATGAAATAGTTTTAAAAGTGCATGGTCGATGTATTTTGAAAGTGGTTTGATATTCCAAAATAAAGTTTCAAGTTTTAAAAAATGGTTGATTTTGGAAAGAAATGTTGTGATAGTTAATGTGTTAGAATTTAAAATTCTAATCCATCAGTCCCTAGAGAGTGAGACTTATAGAGTTTGTTGTTTATTTAGAAAATGGAACCTCGTAGGTGTCATAGAAACCAAACAGAAGAATCTTTGGAGAATGTGGTTGCACTATAGCCATAAGTGAACTAAGATCTAGTTCAGATTATAATTAAAGAATTTCAAGCTATGGATATGGGGAACCAGAGGTATGATCCAAGGCATGTGGACCATTACATCCAATTCATGAAGAAGAATCCACCCATATTTTGGGGTGATTCTGAACCTGAAAAGGAAGAGGTGTGGATGAACATGATGAATCATATCTTCAATTTCATCGACACACCATTAGAGATGAAAGTCAAGATGAAAACTTATATTCTAGAGGATCTTACACATCCGTGGTGGGATCTAGTAGTGCATGATAAAATATATCAAGGCTTTACCTTAGAGGACTTTGAATAATTATTTAAAAAACAATTATATCCTCACACATTCAGGATCTAGAGAATGATGAAATTATTTATCCTAAAGTAGGAAAATATCTCTGTCATAGAATATGTATCTAAATTCATGAATTTAGTGAGACCAATGCATCCTTGAAGGAACAAATTTTTGAATCAAGACTATGAAAGGAGTTTCAATCAATGATTAAGATGATCTATATTAATGATTATACAGAGATAGTAAATAGAGAGATAGTGGATGAACATGATATCTCTGGATCTATGGGAGGAGGAAGTATGATGATACCTATGGGAAAAAATGGGAACTCTAATGATGGGAGAAAGCAGAATAGGGACACCTATTTCCAAGGTGGGAGTGGGATACAGAATCAGACGGCTAGATCAGTGAACCTTCCTACAAGACCAAAGACCCAACCAAGATGTTTCCAATGTGGATCCTTTGACCACATGAAGCAATAGTGTACAACACAACTGAGATCATGCCACAATTTCAACAATATGGGACATCTTAAGCACTATTTTCGTAGTGATCTAAGGTTAGGTGGTCGAGAAACTTCTCAGGTGTCATAGGAAACATATGCTTTGACTGAATGTGGACAACATAATCAGTATCTTTAATAGAGAAAAACTATCCATGGTGATGCTAGGAACACCATGACTCCTTATCAAGGTCAATCTCTAGAAGTTAACAAGGAGAAGAGTGAAACGATGAAACAATTGTATAGAGATCAGTAGATTAGTGTATATGATTATGTTGGACCATCTACGATGAGAGGTATTATTATTTTGAATTCTACCCATATTCAAGTGTTGTTTGATACTGGTGTATCACATTTATTTGTTTCTTCTCTTTCTTTTGATTTTCTATGTTTAAAACTCAAGATGATGCCCTCTGTGTTAAAACTTCAAACTAATCTCATGCAAAGACAATGTAGAACCTTCTTGTGAAGAGAATGTTATATAAATGTTAATGGAGATGAGCTGAAATGAGACTTCTTAGTGTTGGAGATAGATTTCTATGATGTAATCCTAGGTATGGATTGGTTAATAATGTTTATGGCTCACATCGACTATTACAGTAGAATGGTTAGTTTCACAACTGAGGACAGTGTTGATCATATCTTTAGAGAAGAGAGGGTTGTAAAGAAAGGTGCAATGAGATTGTTGGTAGCACTAGCGATAATAATCTCTTACCAGTTGGTGGCATTGAATTTAACATTGATCGAAGAGATTGAAGATACTAGTTTTCCAACAGTTGTGGATAAATTTCCATATTTATTTTAGAATAACTTATCTAGGTTACCAACTATAAGGTAAGTGAAGTTTATTATTGATCTCTATCTAGGGACCAATTATATTGCCCTTTTGTCTTATAGGATGGAACCAATAGAATTAAGGGAATTGAAAGTATAATTGGACAATCTAGAAAGAAAAGGTTTTATTCATCCAAGTACATCTCTATGGGAAGTACCGGTGTTGTTCATGAAGAAATCATATGGAACTCTTCATCTTTACATTTATTATCATAAGATTAACCAAGTTACATTAAAGAAAAAATATCCAATTCCTTGAATTGATGATCTGTTTGATTAATTGAAGGGATATTAGAGGTTCTATAAAATTGAATTGTGACTAGGATATCATCAATTGAGAGTTCAGAAGGAGGATATTCTGAAGACATATTTCAGAAGTAGATATGGAAATTATGAATATGTATTCATGCCTTTTGGTCTTATGAATTTACTAGTGGTCTTTATAGAATTTAAGAATCATATATTTCAGATATATCTAGATTCTTTTATTATGGTGTTTGTGGATGACATATTAGTGTATTCATGGAAAAATTCTGAGCATGATAAACACTTGGAGATAGTGTTAGAAATATTGAGGGACCATTGTTTTTATGACAAACTATCAAAGTGTTTTTTTGGATAAAAGTGGTATGCTTTCTCAGCCATGCAATTTCTAAAAAAGGTGTTTTCATATATCTGGAAAAGATAGAAGCTGTTATATCTTGGAAACCACTGATGAAATTCACTGAGATACAAAGTTTTCTTCATCTATCTAGTTATTACTGATGCTTTTTTCATGAATTGTCATGACTATCCTCTCCAATGATATCCTTTACAAAAAATAATGTTCCATTCCAATGGAATAAGGAATTCCAGAAGTCTTTTCAAGAGTTTAAAGTTTGTCTTACATCATCACCTATCTTGATTTTTCCAGAATTAGGACAGGGGTATGTGGTTTATTGTGATGCATCAACATCTATGTTGGTATGTGTTATCATGAAAGGATACCATGTGGTTTATTATGGTTCAAGGTAGTTGAGAGTGAATGAGAAAAATTACCCAAAACACGATTTTGAGTTAGCTACAGTTGTCCATGGCTTGAAGACTTAGCGTCATTATCTCTTTGGTTATAAATTTTCTGTATTTATGTATCAGAAGAGCTTGAAACACATTTTCTCACAATGAGATTTCAATTTGAGGCAAAGGTTATGGATGAAGTATCCTCAGATGTTTGACATTGACTTGATGTATACAACAAGTAACGGAAATACGGTGGTAGATGCATTAAGAAGAAATTCATACACTCAGTTGGAAAAGAATATTCAGATGAGTGGTAGTAGATGTTGGTCCTAGCCAACATGCATGTGGAATGTGAAGATCGAGGTGATGTTGCGGTTTTCTTTTCAGTTTTTGTGGTTCTTGATTTGGTAAATATGGTTAAAGAGGCATAAACATCTGATGCATAATTCTTGGTTATGAGTTCAAAACTCAATGGTGGGGAGACCATTGAGGGATGGAATCCTGAATGGAATTTAGTGTTGTGGTTCAGAGATTGGATTTTTGTACCTATGGCATGTCAGGAAAAACTTGTTCATGATTACCACCATTTTAGAAGGGCTATACATCTGGGTATACAGAAGATATATAAAGCGTTGAAGGCACAATTTTGGTGGAGTGGTATGAAATGAAAAGTGGCTGAGTTGAATTCAAAGTGCTTAAATTTTCAGTAATTTAAGGTAGAGAATTAGTGACCAGTGGGTATGTTGCAATATTTACCAATCCCAGTGTGGAAATGGGTGTATATAGTGATGGATTTTGTTACAGGGATTCCAAGGATAGCCCAGAAACATGATTCCATATTGGTGATAGTGGATCAACTCACCAAGTCAGCCCATTTAATTCCTATTCATGAAACTCATAAGGTGGATGATCTTTCCAAAACCTATATCCATGATATGGTAAAGAGACATGGAATACCAGTTTTGATAGTCTTAGATAGAGATATGACGTTCACATAAATTTTTTGTAAATCCTTAGAGAAATCCCTTGGGACGTAGTTGACTATAAGTATGGTATATCATCCTCCGATGGATGGGAAATCCAAAAGTATTATACAGAAATTGGAAGACATGTTATAGGCTTGTGTAATAGATTTTTGTGGATCATGAGAAGATAACATTCCATTAGTGGAGTTATTATATAATAAAAACTATCAGGCCTCGATACATATGGATCCTTTCAAATATTTGTATGAGAATCATTTTTGTTCTCCAATGTGTTGGGTTGAAATAGATGAGACTTTAATAGTTGGGCCAAACCTTGTCCAATAAACAACAGAGATGATTCAGTTGATCAGAAAAAGTATAGAGACAACTTAGAGTCATCATAAATCGTATGCAGATCGTCACCGAAGACTGTTTTCATTCACAGTAAGTGATCATGTGTTCTTGAAAATCTCTCCAAGGATTGGACATCATCATTTTGGATAGAAGGTAAAGTTATATCCTCAATATATTGTCCCTTTTGAGATACTAGAATGGTTTGGATAGGTGGAATATCAGTTGGAATTGCCACAATGGTTCATTTTAGTGCATAATGTGTTCCACATATCTCAGTTGAAAAAGTATCAGCCTGATCCAAACCATGTGATTAGATGGGATCACATTGACCTAGAGCTGAATGCTTCATTGGTACATATCCTAGTGAGGATTGTGGATAGGAAAGAGAAAGTATTTCATTGAAAAAGAATCAATCTAGTGAGGGTTTTATGGAAACTTAGTCAAATTTAGGAAGAGACTTGAGAATGTGAGAAGGAAAAGAAAGAGAAATGGCTATAACTCTTTCAAGGTAACAATGGTTTTCTACTTTATAAGGACATAAATACCAATGGTGGGGAGAATGTAGTATCTTAATTTTCTAGTATATAACCATTAAATTGTAATTTTATGTTTAAAATGTGTAAGGGTGAATGATGGGAGAGTTTGGTAAACTTTAAATATGTTTTTGGAACCATAGGAGAGGCGCACAACAAACACACAGTTTGTCCAAACCATGTGGAAAGCCTAGTAGAAACCGTGCAAAGTTGTAGATTTTGGATAGTAGATTTGGAATTTTGTGTGCATAGTTAGGGAGGCCATTCAAGAAGACCTTGCAGGGTGATCCGTAAGTCATTATCTAACACATAGTTAGCGAATAATTTGACTAACCATACAGACTAACCATGTGGGGGTTAAAAACCACCTCCTTAAAAAGTGTATCTATGTTGGCCTTTCCATTTATCCACTTTTTCCCCTCAATCTGGCTCTAAATTGGGATTTTTCTTCTCCCAAGGACAAAGAAGGTTATACCATCAATCTAGAGGCAATCCTAAGGATTCCCTTGGTGGTTCAAAGCCAAATTCTTGAGGTATGTGATTGTTCTTCATCGTTCTTGATCAGTTTCTTAGATCTACTTATCTTCTAATCTCAGTTTCTTAGATTTACTTTCATTATGGGTAGATACAAGATATTTAATGAAAAATATGTTGATATTTGGTATTTATCATGATATGAGAATAGATATAAGGTGGTTTCATGGAAAATCAACCTAGTTTCTTGACCATTCTTCGTCCGTTTTCAGTTTTTGTGAAAACGGCTGAGGTATGTGGCTTTACTCTCAACTCCTCTTTATAGAACTGAATGACATGGTTTCAAATTGATTTATTCTTGTGGATTTGATTGTGAATTGGCAACTTTATTATTTCTAGAAACCCTCTTTGGTGATTTTTGTGGAAAATCTAGAAAATTCGTGCTTTTTATTCAAAATTTTGTTTATTGATTTTAAAATGTGGATTTTAAAATAGGATTTTCTAGAATAACGGTGAATGGATTTGATGAAAATGTTTTCAGTAAAAGGGATGATTTTATGTAAATGGAATGGGCGATTGGAATTTGGTTTGTTTAAATGGGGGTTAATAAAATAATGGTTTTATTGAAATGGTATAGAATGGTTATTTGAAATGGTTATGTCATAATAGTTGTGTGTCTGTAGATTAAATTTATGAGGCTTGGTTGGAATATGACCTTGTTCTCAGTGCCAAAGTTGTAATGGAAGATGGTGTATAATTATCATGTGATGACATGGTAGATTGATAAGAGACCGCTTATGAGTATGGAACTATCATAATTAAGCTTGCATAGTTGGATGTGTGAATAAGTGGAATGGAATGGATATGAAAAAACATTAATGATAAAGGGTTTTAAAGCCTTGTTTGGTTGTTTTTCTGGAAATGTGACTTGCTGAAAATTGGATGAAAATAGAAATTTTTTACATTTGGTTTTAAATGGTTTTGATACTTATTTATTTTTAGTTATAATTTGTTTTGTGAAATTGTTTTATATAAAATATTTTATATAAATGTTTCCAACCTTTATATCCTAGTGGCATGAGTAGGGAAGTAATTGGGGAAAACCTACTAAGTTTTATACTCACCCCTGTTTTGGAACTTTGGTTCTTTTATAGATGCTATATTTCTGGACATGGGAAAAGGTAAAGTATCACACATTTTTAGAACTACCTCATGATATGTGGACTGTTTGGTGACGTTGGATCTTAGAGCTTATGGAGCATGGAGTCTTGTGGTCATCTTGGAGTCCTTAGTTTTTCATCTACTATTTACTTTGATAGTTTCTTTGTCTTCTATTATAGAATACTTTGGTATGGTTTTTTATAAAGATGGTGGTTTAGTTGTCTTGTTTTTATTATGAATCATATAATAGTTGTTTGGATATGGTTGTTTGGTTAGTGGTTTATTTATTTAAGGCTAAATCTTCCCCCACTTCCATTTGAAAACATTCATCATTTATTGCCAGCCTTTGACATCTTGAGTATTTCACTTAAGACTTAGTAATGATTCATTATAATTTCAAGCCAATGGGAATAAATGGGTCATTAAAATTAGGGTTTTCCTTGATGGTGGTGATCCAAGTGTGACACCCAATCCCACCTTCAATAGGATAGGGGTTGGGGACTAGAGTCAAGTAGGAATATCCCTGCTGCAGCATATGTACCTATATAAACACACAAAAACAGCTCCATGCAATAGTGTAGAGATATATTATGAAAACAAAAATATTGAGAGTGTAAACCATGCATGAAATAAAAACTAGGAAATATATCAAAGTAAAAAAGTGTAATAAAAAAATTAAAAAGGTGGAAAACAAATTCCCAACTAGAAATGAGGACTTAACCTAACAAAAACTGAAAAAGGGAAACTAAATAGATCTTGGCATGGAATATTTGAGAATCATCATCAAAGATATAAAAAAAAACTAAGTACCACTAAGATCCTATGAATCTTGGTCCACTGAGGTCACCACTAATCTATCTATCATATTTAAAATACACAACACATTTGGGAAAATCCCATTAATGGGTGAGTATATACATATGAAGTAGGATTCCCTGAAAACTAAGAAGGGGAAGTAATAACAATGGCCAGCCCAAAACATAAAGCAATAGGGTAAGGAAAACTCAAAATTAGATATGATCAAAAATAAACACATGTAAAGAGAGAATACAGATCTCCATAATCCTAGACAAATAATAATGAAGAGTATTCCCACAACTCTAAAGGCCCCATAACTAATTCCAAAAAACCCACATAAACACATAATTTATTGATCAGAGGGCCCACAACTCACTACTACATGTCATATTTGAGGTTGAAATATATCCTATCCATGCATCTTATATAAAACCTTTAGAATGTAGAGGTCATAAACCTATTTATTATATAGAACATCTAAGGGAGAACTTCTCCAATGGAGTAACTTCCCACTACCATATCTCAATGATGGGGAGTCCAATCTGCAGATAACAGGCCCACATACTCTTTAATGTGTGGGAGAACCATCTATACTAGTAATAAAGGATATGGGGTAACCAAAACCTAGAGAGAAACAAGTGAGTAATGACCTCAATAACACTTTGACGATGACAACTGATCGCTGTCACTAGTTAAGTTTTAATGAAGGAAGTGTCCAGCTCGAATCACCTCACATCATATCTCAGATTCTGAAATAAAGGCCACCATCTCATTGTATATAGAAAATAACTTAGTATATGATACTCATAGGCCCAAATCCAAGTTCAGAAGTATAAGATATGCAAGGTAGAAATTCCCTAGGGGAGTACAGAACATGTCCTACTAGGGTACATGGCATGTATCACCAAGCCAAAGTCTATCCATGTCTCCTCACTAGACTCATCATATAAAAGAAAAGTACACGATGTGTATGAGGGGTTAGATTAAGTGTGAATTCTACTAGACACCTGGGTGTGTCCTCAGCTAGATATGAATTGGAGAGACATGTGATGCTACATGACATGTAGATGGGGTCACATGATGTATACGCTCACCCATGGTCCTATACGTGTACAATCAGTACATGGATCAACTCTCTATGTACATATACATGAATTTTACTTTTGGAAAGATAGCATGCCTAACCACATAGGGTCCTAGGCATGTTCCATTGGCACAAATTTTTGTTTCCCAAGTATTATCACATGGTGTGTGGGTCTAGATACATGGAGTGAGATATTTAAATTGACCAAAACACTATCCTCCATGTATAACCATAATATACAACATGTGTTCCTCTAAGATACATGATGTTTAATCATGGAAATTATAGAAACCAAATTTCCTTAATGTGGAAGCCAGATCCACCATTATTTCTACCTTTCTCACCATTTTACCACCTATAATCATAGGATGAATTCTCCAATCAACGTTTCTCAAACTATGGTGGCCATAAAACAGATTCTTTATCACATGATCATTATCCTCTATTCCTCCTTTCTCCAAAACAAGCCTCAATCATTTGGAAGAAACTTACAAAATATTCTTGTTCCATCTTGATCCATCTGCAAACCTCCAATCCATTAAATTCCACAAAATCATCATGATTTCAGATGTTCGATCATGATCAAACTATTCCAACAATGTCAAATTACTTACCCCATAAAATAATGATTAATAACCTAAATAACAGATATGGGAGAGGGACAAAAAAGTGAGATTATTTTTGGCTGATAAGAATTTGGAAAGCGATCATAAAATTGTGGAACCAAGACTATAATAATCATGGGTGAAACAAAAATATAATAAAAATTTAAAATATAATTAAATTCCCAGATCATGTAATGAACATGAAGAAAATAAGATGATGTATAATACCTGCTAATAAATAAATTAAAAAGGGAGGAAAAACATAAATAACGCGACTTACCTCAAGAATAGATCAATTGTTGGTGAAGAATTTGTTAAGTAGAGATAAAAGAGATGACTTCACTAAATTCACCATCCATCTCACAATTCTAAAAGACCACCTGTTTTCAATCCATGTTCTAGAGTTTTTTTTCCAATGTATCTCTCCTACTCATCCTCTTTATTCTCCCAGGGTGATGTGGCGCCCCCTAGGGAATTTACATACTTATAGTGATGAATCTAGGTTTAGGAAATTAAATAAATTAAAGAACTAAATTATTTAATTCACTTAATACTCCCACAAATGACTTCCCTCAACTGAATGTTCGATGATAATCAACTTTATATCATATAGAAGGTAAAACCCACATTTTAGAAACAACTGTGGTCTCAAATTTTCCATATGAGGCATCAATCAATGGGAAAACCATTTATATTGAAAATATGTTTCCACGTTCTTTAATGTATATTAATATTTTTAATATATTATTTATGGGGTTTTACAACACCCAACATAGCACCACCTCGGATAAAAAATATAGAGATATATTTAGAAATATTTAAAGGAATAAACCAATTAAACTAAAGTCATTATATTTTCACCTCCTTTAAGGTTTTTTTCTCCTAGACATATAAAAAGGTGGGGGTATTGAGACTGCATCTAGATCTCACGCTCCAAGGATCTCTGCAGCATGCTTCTGTGCTACCAAATCACTTAAATAAGAGGAATGGTCCATCCACATAAGATCGTATCCTGTTGGTCCTCAATTTACATTGAGTACTCTGATAAAGTGACTCCAACCTTGATGTCTAGCTTTCCCTAGTCAATAGTTTGTGTTGAGACATGAACATATTTCCTTAGATGTGACACATGGAAGCTGTCATGTACTTAGTTTCACTATGAGTTAAGGAAAATAGTTAAGAAATATAACCAACCCTACACAGAAATCATTTAATTTAAAAAACCTTAGGGAAAAGGTAACTCCCCAAACAAAAATCCATAATACATGTCATGGGGAGACTCTCAAGAAGACATGTCCTCCCTGCTTGAACTTTAATGGTTTATGAAATCAGTTTGGGTAAGATTGTTTTGACACTAAGCTATTCCCAAACAAACATGGATCACCTAAACCATTATATTATGTTACCTAGATCATTTATACCCTAACAAGATAGGTACCACCAACCCCAAACCAGCATAAGGGATACCTAGAGGGTATTCCATATATTGCTTCAAATGTTTCATTGCTGATAGTGGAGTGATAAATGATATTATAGGTGATATCCAACAATGGGTAGTGATCCACATAGCTCTGACTGAAAACCCACACACTAGCTCACATCATATCCTCCAAAACCCGGATAGTCCGCTTAGATAGACCATCCTCCTGGGGGTGGAACATCATGGTCATCCGTAACATGGTCCTGAAATCCTCTTACTATCCCCTCCAAAACCATGACATATATCGGTCATGATAGTTGAAGAAAAAAAATCACGAGCATCCATGAATCCATATGATATTCTATACAAACAATTTCCCCAAACTCTAAACTGAGATCTTCCCTCGAATGAAAAGGAAGTGTTTCAAATTGTTAAGTCAATAAAAAATCCCCCTGATAGTGTTAAATCCAATCACTAAATGAGGAATACCCATCACATCATCCATTGATATTCCATTCCACTTCCCTTTAGTAAAATCAATAGGTTGAGTTAGACTTGATGAATCTTGACATATATCCTTTATCAGCTGACATGAGAGACACCAAGAGACAAAATAGAAAATTTTATACCTCATGTTAGACCACTAAAACAACTGCCAAAGGTCCTTTTACATCTTTTACAATTCTATATATACTTCAAAGGGAGAAGTATCAAACTCCGTCAACACCTACTTACATAATGTGACTAGTACCACCATCCATCCTTAGAAAAGGATGACATGTCCCCCACCTTCAAAAATCCATCTAACACATCTCATAAGGATATCTGGTCATGTAATACTTCAAAATATATATCTCCAAAATGATCTTTCCTTACATGTTAAAGTATCAGTGGATTAACTACCATCGACTGAGGATAAGTTTCACCCTTATCCTCTACTAGAGTTAGCTGCAATGAATTCAACTACTGAGACACCTACTCAAACAAGTGAGGATGTAATTCCCTATTAAGGTAATCTAACATGAACTTATGATAGTAACCCATAAAATCCAGAAATCCCTTTCACCTCCAACACATTATTGAGTGGTTTCGAAGAAATAAATGAAACAATATTCTTCAAATCCATAGCTAAACCATATCCAGAGATGACATTCCCCAATTGTGAAAAACTCAGATCTAAAATGATACTTTAAGATATTACCACACAACTGGTGCTACCAGAGTAATTATAGGACCATCCTAAAATGCTCCACATGCTCCCCCTCTGAACCAGAGTAAATGAGATTGTCATCTATAAAGAAAATATACACCAGTCCAAGCATGGTTGGAAGATTCCGTTCATAAGATCTATGAATACAACAAATGAAATAGTCACATCAAAAGGTATCACTATGAACCCATAGTGTACTTAGTGGAATAAAAATTCCATATTCAGAACATCATACTAAAGAACCCTCAAATAATGGTAGCTATACTTGAGATTAATATTAGAGAACAAACCCACACCTTTCAATTGGTTTAAAGGGCCATCAATCCTTGTAATGGGGCACTTTATCTTGATCGTTACCTAGTTTAAGTGATGATAAATAACACAAATCTTAAATATATCATCCAATTTTTTTCACAAACACCTCTAGAGTCACCTAGGAAAACACACGAGGTCTAAAAGAACCCTTCTCATGGAATATATCATTCCTCCCATTGAAAAATTCTTCAAAACATCCCAAGGTCCAAATATCACTATGGAAAGATCCCATGAGAATATCTCTTCTCAATGAGTCATTCCACACTTCCAGAAGCAAAGTGTGATCATCAACACTTATTTAGTAGGATTATCTTAATGAAAAGTTTAAAATAAAGTCTCCACTAGAGTGTCTAGGTTATAAAAAATGGATATGAAAAGGAAGGGGTAATATGTGACTTGGTCTATCTAAATTAGTGAAGTCATGGGTTTTACCAAATATTACTCTGACATATCTAGGTCATAAGCCTCCACTAGATGAATATATCCTTCCAATTGATCTTTAATTACCACAACCAAGTTTTACATCTAATACCTTATCACTACTAAAATGAAATAAAATCTAAAATTCAATGGACTTAATCCACCAAACCTCAACATTATTCTCTTTTGGTGGGACTGAAATTCTCATAAATCTTTAAATCACATCACAGTAAAACATGTCTTGGTAGGGGATGCATCCCCTTTTTTACTTCATGTTCAAATCTCCATCACAAAACACCAACACTGGGATAAGAAAAATAGCAAGGAAGTAGTGATAAAGGTAAATAACTGATGTAGAAAGTAAAAAGGGATATAGATTCACCTCGTAGTAGGCCTAGAGTCCCTAGGTTGGAAGCCTATACTTTCTATCCTCTCACTCCAGCATGAGGCATTCCCAAGTAATAATACCTTCCTTATTAGAAGAATAATATCACCCATTTCTGTGATGTATGAGTATCTTTCATGGCTTCTAAGATGAATAACCTCTAAAAGGACCGAGTCCACTTTGTGATTTCCATGTTGTAGATCCCTATGTTTGAGTCCAAACATGAGTATGACTCATTCACTTCAACCCTAATGACTAATTACATCTTGTTTCTATAGATGACTCAATTGAATGATGTCCACTACATACTCTAGCTTCCAAATGCTCCCTTATTATGAATATTTTAATAGCCCAACCCTACTCAAGAAACTAATAAACCTAAATTGGTTGTTTGGTAGATAGTTAATACTTATTATGAAACAACCTCTCAAAATATTCCCAATAGAGCGTCTCCTCAATGAATGTTTTGGTAACCAAACCCTTCGAACTTCTTGATAATCCATGGAAGATGCTGGATAAAAATGTAACCATCATCTTAGGTGACATCTGTGTAAATCATAAAACTTAAACTATAAACTCCAGCCAAAAATATACCACCTGAGGGTCCATCTCACCCCAGAATCTAGGTGGTACTTGATCCTAAAACTATAGAATAAAGCTCATCATATTAACATAGTAATCATAAATAGCTATAACCAAAGGCTACTATAAATAGAATGAAGCAACAAACTGGCCCAATGAGGGTGGGCCCTCTCACTACCCGATGGGTAGAAATGTTGCTTGCTACTCATATGGTGAAACCACCTCATGAACTAGATCCTAAAATAGAACCTCAATACAATGTTGGATATCATAATGAAACTAAACTAGGGTTTCCTCACTCAATTTTCCATATTCATGACTTTGTATCATTATCATAGATAGATATTTTCATGGAGGATTCATGAGAGTTGACAAGACATACCATGATTTGTTGAGTATATCTGGTGATTTTACTCAATAAGGACATGAAAATAAAAATATCCAATCCTATATGATGAATGTACCATTGGTTACCTACAAATGATTCCTTGGCATTCCATGTCTACAAGCAGGTAGTTAGATTCCTGGTGTATGGATATCTCGACTTCCACACTAACACTAGGTTCCCTAGTCTGAGAGGAAAACTTGAGACACTCCAACATCATTTATATATGTTCCCAAAACAAACCTTATGACAAGGTTCAACTCCAAACATCAACCTAGGGAAAATACCACCTTTGATACCACCATGTCATGACCCAACCCATCATGGCCCACCTGACCGGTAGTGATCTGAGTGTGACACCCGAATCCTACCTCCACTAGGTAAGGGGTTAGAGACTAGTGACAATTAGGTATATAAATAAAATGGGATT